>OZ018301.1:14907833-15550374 GCA_963969485.1 Nomada goodeniana
ATCTTGCAGGCAAAGTATATTCGACGATTTTTTGTGAACGATTCTTTTTATATTTGTGAATCTACTGTTGAAGGCGTTTATATTCCATTGGATTGTGGCGGCGATAAGCCGACGCCACGTCTCCGCCTTAGGTGTAAGGCAAAACCGTAGTGTGACTGGAAGTATCGAATGTGGCGTGAGGTGCGAATGAGAAGTGTTAGTGGAGATGTCGGACGAATGTTTATCTCTAGGAAAGAGCGAATGCTTTCTGGGGATGCACGAGAAGCTTTGAGTGCATGGTGACCCGTTGTCGACCTGTGACACGTGGCAAGGATGTGTGTGTCGGTGTGGGTCCGAATGAGTGAGAACGAATGAGGGATTGAACGAGAGAGAAGCTGCAAGTGAGAGAATATATGGATCGAATGATGCGTGCGAGAGTCAGTGTACGAGCAGAGTTCAAGAAGCGTCTTGGTTAAAGACTTGAGTGCAATAAATTGACGACTAGTCAAAGGTGATGGAAAGACTCTTCGCAAGGTGGTGTAAAGACCTTGAAAGTGGTACAAAGACTCCCTTGCAAGGTGGTGCTAAGACCTTGAAGGTGATGCACGGACTCTGAAGGTGCCGATGATACTTTTAAGGTGATGTAGTGACCCTTAAGATGATGGTATCATAACTGTGACGATGTTCTTGTAACTGTTGATGTTATTGACTTTGACGATGTGATCGTACTGCCGAGTCTTCGTTAGGTTCGCCCTTACGAAGGCCCGCAAAAATCTGGTGGAAGTGGAAATTAACCGCCCATAATTACCGGTCACTCGCAGGTAGTGACTGACCTGATGGTGCCTTGCGTGAAGACCACATGTGCAGCTAAAGGTTCGCAGATCGAATCGCCATAAAGCGCTCTGAGTTTCAATAAAGCCTACTAATCCTACAAAAGGCGACGTACAAATTTATAGATATATAGCTTGCAGCTGTAGAATGTAGTAATTATACCCGACACGTAAATAATTATATTTTAAGAAACTCGATGGCTTTATGAGTCTACTGTTTGCGGTTGAGGTCGGAAGTCTGCGTTGATTCGAGATGCAATACATATGATCGTCTGAGTACCAGTTCCTTGTTCCTTCTGTAGAAAGTAGGGATTCCGAGGCTGTTGGAGAGGCTGTCTGGAGTCTCGTGGCTGTAAGGTTGGGATGTGAGTTTCCTTCGTTCGAATTGGGTCTTGCACGTGTGGTGATTGTGTTGGTTGACTTTGGTCAGCGGGGCACTGTTTGGCTAAGTGTCCTTACTTCTTACAGATAAAGCATATGGATGAGTCTGTTGATAGGAAAAGCCAGTAACTTGTGTCTTCATATTCAATTTGGAAAGTTTCAGGTATTTTATGCAGATCTTTAGGGTGAATGTAGATCTCCCTCCTGAAGCTAAAAATATGTGAGCGCCCAGGTTCGTTAATTCCGGCTTTAACACAGGTTATATTGGATTGTAGTCTAATGTTAAGTTCTTTGAATATTTTTGTATGTAGTCGTGGGATATAATGGGCACACATTGGAGATTATAATTTTTTTAGCTGGTGGGATTAATGGTCTTATTTGAATATTGAGGCTTCTTACAGAGATCCTTTTGGTTTTAGTCAATCAAGTCATTAGCAATTTCCGGAGTCGCAAGGTAAGCGCATGTTAGCGACAGCGTATTTTTAACGAAAAGAAAAGGACCGAGTGGCGAAATGCTATTCATTCGGGGAAGAATTTATGATAGGGGCTTAGCCTGCGTATGGTTGGAGAGTGTCGTAGAAACGGGCAATCTGGACGACAGACGATGGCTGGTGGCTCGACGCTATTCAACTATCGAATGTCCCAGTATTACCTGTTTGCTAGATGTTTTTAAGAATGAATGATTGAGACTGAACATCCTGTTGGCCGACGATGGCTGGCGACCGCTTTGGGTCTCCCAACCATCTGGTGTCGAAGGAGTGTTTATTTGAATGTGGAGTGAAAGACCAAATATGGCAATCGGCCTGTCGCCGTATTACCAAGGTATAGGGACTCTGCTCCTGGAGGATCTGGCCACGGAGTGGGGAAGGTTATGCCTTTTGTTAAATGAACTGTGATTGACCGCTCAGTCTTTACCCCAGAACTGTCCGGGAAAGATCTACCCTGCATACTCTTAAAGTATCAATTTCTAACACGTATTATTCTATTATTGGAGATTCTGGATACAAATCTAGTGTTAGCTGTGAGTGTATGTTTAGAGATCTCTCTTGCTTAGTCTTTAACGGAGAAACTTTCATTAGCGTCCATTATAATGGCTTGACCTTGCTTTAGGAAATATCGAGTTTTTAGTTACGGTTGCGTAGCTTGTTCCTTGGTCCTGTGGGGTTGGTTGTCTTCGGCGGCCATCATTGATTTCCCTTCTCTGCTGTTCTCAGCAGTGGAAGATGGTTTTGGAAACAGTGTTTTAGATAGTGTTGCACTTAGTGCAACAATTGGAACTGATCTTCTTGATCAGGGTGCTCGTGGAATAACTCTTATGAATCAGAGGCACTGTATATACCGCATACGTCAGTCTTGGAACTTGTGAAACCGCGTTCGCATTTGGTAAACACGTCCATATCCAAGCGTAGTCGGGCTCGAACTGTAATGTATTCTATTCTACGTATTACTATACATCTTGCGCACGTGATGAGGAAATAATCCTCCAACGTCGAGAATTTTACTTTGCGACCCCCCTTTGAATGCGATGGCTAATCTAGATTCTTGCATTTCTGCATATTACGTGTTACAACAAACTGTTGCAACTAAAAATCGAGAAAGAAGATTTTGTATTTTCATCTGGCCACACGCCATATCTAAAGTTTGTTTTTACAGTGAAGCGTTTTATTCTGCTGCTATTCTGAGGTCGAAATAAATAATTGACGTATCGGAAACATACTTTCGAATACCTTATTTTCAAACCTGTCAACCGTGTGTTACAATAGTTTTCTATGAAACGATATATATAATTCCCAATCACTCCGCAGATTAACAAAATCGCAAACACCATTTGCATTTGGCGCTCGTGCCAAACGATCTAAATGTGGCCATACAATACTTGGATATTTGATGTACATAGGTATTGTGTGTGCGCTTGACAGCTTCCTGTAAGGAATGAACCCAATTACGGAACATCAATACTTGTCAACGTACCAAACTGACTCCTACTTTTATTTATTATAGAACGTTACGTTTGAAAACAGCAAAGAAAACGGAACACAGGATTAACTTGGAGTGGGATATTAATATAAAACTTAATACTTTACACCTGTGCGATCGAGGCCCCTCTATCGAAGAACTAAGAGGAACATAAGAACAGTGAATATGAGAAAGGGATCGTCGCGTAGTTCGACTGATCAGTGCCTACAAATGTAAAGAACTCGGGTTCGATTACCGATGCCTGCCCATTCTTTTTATTCGATTCCTACACATGTAAATATAAGATTGTTACATTAGACTGTCACAGCAATCCCAGGTACTACATACTAGGTGTAAAATGAGAATATGTTGAACGTGTATACAATATTTGAATACATAAATAGCGTGTTATAATTTTCTTTTGGTAACAATAGATATGGGAGCTTCGTCGTAGAGATGGTGGAAGATGGAAAGGACGGGAAAATAGTTGTCTCATAAATCTTTACTGTGTTGTGAATTCTAGAATCTAATTCACGGAATAGAACATAAAATGGGATACTTTAACATCGTATTTCTAATACACAATGCTTTACGTGAAACGTGTACATTTTACTATCATATTAATTTATAGAGATTTGTTTTATGATTTATATTTCAACATCTCTGAGCTACATTCTCACAGAATCAGACTTTAATTACTTCCGGTCATCTTTATAATTTGATAATAATAATAATTCTACACTATAATGGTGAAGAAAAGATGTTTAAACTTTATACTAATGTAATATTAGTATGTATTAACTGGCAATGTATCGGCTCATCTAATTGTAGGTAAGAAGTGCGATATTGCTGTTAAGGACACGTGCTGGGTCTACGCTGCGATCGCAGTAGACAAACCTGCTTTTGAGAAGGGACCCACAATCAATTTAGGACTTGTGTAAGAGGTTCTGGCCTGGCTGAAATTTTCCAGTCACGCCATTCTCAGCAGCACTTGACGTAACTTAAACCATCCCGATAGCGCGGCTAAACATCCGCGGTATCGATTTTTCATAGAACAAGGGACTTTTTCTGCGACGTTCTTGGCGGGTCTACGTGTTGGAAAACTGTTTAGGCTCGGGGGCGTTACATCGATGGAAGACCGATCTGTGGATAAAATTGGATGGCCCTATGCCCCACCAAGGACAGAAGTCCCTTTTTTTCCTTTCCTTTTTTAACTCATTATAAGCTAAAATTATCACTGCACTACTAGCTATAATTAAAGCTTCCTCGTTTTCCATCTTCAGCTACAAGCACTGAACTGATGGTGAATGTGCGTTGAAATTCATGGTTCGTTGCAGCCGCAGCGCGCTCGTCTATACACACCTTTACTATTACACAGTTTAATTAGGGTAGAGGATTGTACGTAGACGCAGGGTTTTGCTTTGGCCATGAGAGTTTACGTTAGGGCGTGAGATAGTCGCGTCTATACCGCGACGGTTCTTATCGGGCGCCAGCTAACGTAAACCATCTCAAGGGCTGTACGTCGCCATTGCGAGGGACGATAGGTTGAGACGCTCGTCGTGGAGAGGAAGGCATTCATTGGCATTATTTTGCACGTGCCCGTGCATAATATAATATTGTACAATTAATAATAACCTTGTGGCAGTATGCGCAAAGCGTGATTCGTACAATTCCATTTGTGTAAAATTATCAAATATCTTAAAAAGGAAACTGCTTTATAACCTTATATGACTTCACGCTGCGTTGCCTCGCTGATCTCTAAGCTAATTGCAAGTAGAAATCATAGTTACAGTGGCGTACAATAGAAAATTTCAAATTTGTTATGTGTCTACACATGTGTCATGCTGTTAACTGTCCCCTATACTTTTCGGCATGCTTAGCTTCTAAATTTACTTTTATCCGCCACTGTATACATATGTACAAATAAATCAGCTCTAACTTTAACAGCTCTTTACTAATACAACAGTGCAGGTGTGCAGATTCAAACGTCGATAAAAAAACACCCCTTCATAACGTTTGGCACACATTGTACACTATTTCGACTGAAAAGTTGACGCAACTATCGAACGACGAGCGAGTCAAACGCCAAAGTGCCAGACGGAATGTAGACACGACAGCTGGGGCGAGATACCAATAAATAGATGCATTCGTGGGACGCCAGAAAAGGTGGTGGCAGTGTGCATTATCCACCACGCGACACGCCGTGAGTTTACAACTTAATGCATGTTAAATCGCTGAAGAACATAGAACCGGGCGGCGGTCATAATAGAATGTAACACGTTTTACGAAGCTCGCACGGCATTGCTACGAGAGAAAGGGCTGACATCCTCAGAGGAGGGCAGATGTGGCCAGCCTCTGACACTATTGTAGAGATCGCCCCTGAAACTAGGGAGGAACGGTGAGCAGTGTCAGTAGAGAGGGTGAGGCATCGCGACACTGCACAGGTTGGATACACGAAACCATAGGCGTCTGCGTTAATTTCATGGATCTGTTATGCAAATATGTACGTACGGCAAGTAAACAGCAATGATTTAAACGAAGTTAATGTTGATCCGTTTCCTGGTGACTCGCTGAAGTTAGTCGAATGATTGATGCGCGGTTTGCATTCATATTTTCAACACATTATTAGAGAGTCTGTGTAAACGTGAATTTCCTGAGTTAATGTGGATTCTGGTCGTTATATGCAACGATTGTCACGTAACCACGACCTAAGGGTGTATTTCAGTCTGCTCTTTTGATAACATCAACTTTTGTATTTCATTAAAGAATATATGCGCAAAGCCCTGTGCTTGAACTCCAGAGATTAACGAAGTTACGTTGGTTTGAAAGATGCAACGGCAATTTAAATTAGTTTTCCTAAAAACCGCTTTTTCAAAATGGTGTCCATGATATTTCCAAATGTAGTTGACCAATTGTTTCCAAATTACGACCTAGAATTAATTCAAAATCTTTAGCTCTTTTCCTTTTGTAATGAAGGGCATGACAAAAACAATAATCAACCTTCAAAGTGCCGCCATTTTGTAATTATAGACATTTTTCTAGTCTATGTTATAGCCAATTTCATCTCAATTCGAAATCTTTTCCTTTTCTTTTTGGACAAGAGCTGGGTTGCCCAAAGCAATTGTGTTGAAGGACATGCAGTATCACAAATCTTGATTTTTTCTGAACAAAATCAATTATAATATTTCTTTATGCAATTCCTCTACAATATTCTGTAGAATACAATTTCGTCGAACTAACATTGGCCGACCGATTAAAATTCTTTTTAACCAGAATATTTGAGGAGCTGCGTTGCTTATTGGCTGAGGAATGCACTACACTAGAGATTCTGGTTAATTGCATAGTTAGTAGGGAGGGAAGCTTGATTGGGCATATAACGAATCTAAACCTGGACTATGACGAATATTGTGCCAAAGCGTGGAGACCCGCGTGATATGCAAATTGCTTTAATTTATACCGAACCTGAAGATTGTTGTTTGGCCAGGTTAGCGACTGCTAGCCAGATTGGAGAGAGGTTTGGGGATTTTGGCGAACGTGCCTGGGCATCGATTGCCACGCTTTGCAGCCTGCTATTCGTACCGTGGAACTCGATGATCTGTGACTATGCTTGCCTGACTAGTCCTCCTACCACCTGTCTGCTGCTACACACATCAGTATGCCTATGTTTATGTGCATACGTATAGGTTAAGCTGCTTCTTTAGGCCTCACGCCACTAAATACGATCGGCTAAATTATTTAAAATTTTGTATAGATCTTAAGTAGTTAAATCAATCGTTAGTGGTATCTTATGATTGGGGCAAATCTTTACTGATATGTTTGGAACTTTCATAGGATCATAGATATTTAAAAAGCCTATCGTCTGTTTTCATGGAATTCGGCAGTTGCTACGGCTTTCTTTAAGCGAGCAGAGATATTGTGTGTGTGTGAGAGAGAGAGAGAGTTTAGAAATCATGAACAATATTTTATTTATATTCCTAAAACGTAAGTTTTGTTTAACGAAAGTGGTGAGGGAGAAGAAATTTTGTTGTATCTTCAGAGACATATGTAATCGGAGAAGGTGTACAAACTGCCATTCCTCCCTCCAAAAGCACTTTGTTCGGTTCTGTACCCTATATTCACAGCAATGAGTTTCGAGGGACCACTGTTCTTTGCAGTTTCTCGGCAGTTAGGGTAAAGACCATTGATCGTCCAAGCTCCAACGATAGGTTTGATCTCACTTTTGATTTAATTCTTGAACGATTTCGTTTCGCTTGATTTGAACTGCCAGTTCCTCCAAATAACTTAACTGCTACTTAATTTCTTTCTCGTTGCTGCAAACGACTCAAATATACTGATTGATAATTTATAGCGAAATCAGTTGTGGACTCGACTCGTTTCTACATTTTCGAACATGACATAACAAAACTGTACTTCGGTTCAACATTGCGGGATTTTACTTTTGTAGAAAAATTCCTTATTTCACTACGAATTGAGTATTCTGCTTGAACTGGTTGAATTCTACTTTTCTGGATAAGAAAAGTTTCACGGCGTTTGGCAAAGTTAAAAATCCCATAGCTGATAGAAAGTACAAGTAAACTGTAGAATTGCACGAGCAATAAGTGAAACTGAAGATGACCATAAAAGTTTGTTGCAAAGTGAGTTACAAACCTATGCTATAGTCAACTTATGGGCCTCTTTGATCATAAGCATGAAAACTTTGCAGTTTTTATAATAAATCATTTCTAGCGTACTGGTCTAATATAATAATGAAATTATTATGAATGAAGAAAGCAATGATTTGTTTTACGTTATATTTACTGATTTATAGCATACTGTAGGACGTACTACATTTCCATTTGATTGACGACATTCATTACTTTCACAGAAGTAGTATGAATTTAATAATCTTATTTACGACATGCCGCATAGCTGTGTGTAAGCATGAAAATGGTTTTGCATTGTGTACTGGCATTTGACCAACGAGTCCGACCGAATAAATTCCATCGCTCGATAAATTACTTCCTCTCTTTTGATCAATTAGATGGAGCCAGTTGGTTCCGGGAAGGTAAGATAATAATACACTACGAAGCTACCAAAGAACTGTTAATAACATGTAATTTTTCTACAGGCAACAGTGTAAAATCACTTATTTATTTAGTAGCGTATTTTCCGCCCGCAGTTTAAATAATTTATCCTCCAAAAATGGGAACAGGTAAAAAAGTTACTCGTTACATACGGGTTTCTCTTTAAAGTTTAATGTTTTGTCTTTTATAGTGAGAAAAATTATTTTAATCACTAATAGCATTTCACCTTTTATATCACGACTTTGTTATATTTCAAGCCCATTTGTCCGAATGTAATAAAATTCGAACATTTAACTAGTTTTAAAGCTTGGGGATAAAATATGAATTTGGTTTCATTAGTGTATGCCTAAGAACTTGACGTAAAATTTGAATTCCTGCAAAATTCATGGGTATAATATTATAATTACCCAATGAAATAATATTTGCAAATTATAGTAAATTATTATCTACCATAAAAAATGTCTCATTCGCTATAATAATGTTTAATCACAAGGAATTAGAATTTTACAGTTTATGCCAGGATACATATCTTTTATTATTTATGTTTTTAAAATTATTGTCTTCGTACCAATGTTTCACGAATCATTGCTCATTTTCGTGCTACAATAAGTCATGCATATTCAACAACTTACTTACAATTGATGAACAAGTTGTATAGTTGTCATTTCATGAAAAAGCGTATAATTAAACAGATGGCTTCTAATTCTACGCCCAACGCGTAACAAACATTAGGTTTAAAATTTTAAAAATATTTTATACCTCTTAAAAACATTTTTTAAAAATCAAAGCTTGTTCATTAATGTTTCTAGTTGACTTATTCTATGTCAATTAATAACCTATTAAATCTATCAAGAATATTACATATTTTCTATTAATGTTCCTTTAGAATCTTCTTGAAGCGTACCGAATCAGTATTGGTAGTAAATGCCTGGTCTAGTAAATAGATTTTCGAGTTCTTGAAGTTCAAAGCACCTTAATCACTCTCTATAATATGAGCCGAGTCGCGTCGTTCATTTGAATAGAATTCTAAAATAAGAGCTTTTTATCGTGCACTCGTTGGCTCACAAACCGACTGCTGCATTATTCATAGTATAAACAGCGTCAACCAGCCACGAACTGGACTGGCAAAGGTCCGCAATATCGAAGGGACCACGGCTCACCGGAAGCTCACAGAGGCATCGAGGACTTTCCAGGTGGCCTCGACTTTAGAAAAGATTGAAAGTTGGAACGATCCGTAAATGGTGTCCATAACTGCAAGAAATCATGTTGCATTACTTTCACGATAGCTGACAATGCAGCTCTTCTTACATGCATTTCAAGTTTTCAGCCCGACAACATTTTCCGATTTATGCTCGATCATCGTTCATTCAAGTTGTTGAGAACATTTTTCCCTGTCCAGATAAATCTCTCCTTAATTCGTAAAATGATTCACTGATGTACAAATACTTTCGTATTATTAACTTACAGCAGAGTTCGTTTCATCTGTCGTTTCTCCATCATACTTTGCGATACTATAATACATTAGTGCGTGTATTTGATTAATTTGGCCGTGTTAGGAAATAAAGTTATTTGACGTTCACTATACATACAAAAAGCGAAACAAATATTGAAATAAAAATTTGTTACAGAGGTGTCTTATACATGGGCAAAAATGTTCGCCGATTTTTATGACGATAGAGAAAAATACGCTACAAAATATTAAATTATATTGATGTAGTATTTAAGCATACTGTTGTTAAAACTGTGCCAATATGTTCTTCTAGATATAAGGCGCGCAATATCGAAGTACGGAACTATAAATAAATGAGATGACCAATTATTTCAATAGCTGTGTATGTTTTTACACGCAATCACGTATTGTGTCAACACTTTTGTCCACAATTGCAGAAGACAAGTGTTATAAAATAATTATAGTTTATGGTACAATTTCAATAATGATATTACATGCTGCACAAGACTGCATAACAGAGCCAAAGGAGGGATTTCAAGGGGCTAATTATAATTTTTAATCAAATTATTTCATAATATATTGTTACATACAAATTCTGAGAAACTACTGCATCGCCCCTACGTATTTCTTGCAGCGTAGACATCCCCTTACTTGTGTTTAATATTAATCGTAAAATCAGATTGTCTTGTACAATACAATGGTTGCTACTGGCTGTAAAGGCAGATACCTTACGACTGCCAGCATAATCTTCGGTAGTTCGAGTATGCCAATTTAGCTTAGAAGCCCAATTCCATAGCCTCTCCCTATTGTGTGTGGAGAGGAAGCTAAGAGGATCATGATCGTACATAATCAATGAATTATGAGATTGGCCAAGGTCAGAATGACTGGCTAATGAGATTGCGTTTACATTGGTGTAATAATCGGTCATGTTCGTCTATATGTTCCGTTATTTCTTTGCTATAAAAACCGGTAAAGCAAATAGGATATATGGGTACAATATAAACAATATCATGTACAGCAGATTAGTTTTAATGCCGCGTACTTTAAGAAAAATCAGGATCCGCTCTACAGCATGCCGGGATTATAAATCACTTGAATTGAATAATTGGAAGGGAGTCATTGCTTCTATGAATCATTGCGTATAAGTCCTCTTAAGAAAACATGAACTTGTTTACTTGTAACGTTATTACTGGTTATACATGTATGTACATATTCTGAAAACGGAGCACCCATTAAGATATACGTAGCAGGCACACAGGTAAAGGAAAAGTTTACTCTGTTTTACTTTAATCGAAAAACGAACAACATACCGCAGAGACCGTATCAAACGTCTCAGGCATCGGGATTTAAATTATTTAGTTTTCCAAACAAACATATTTATCGCGTTACTCCTACTCCAATCTACATCTACATGTATATTACATTCGACAAGCTATTCGTTATTATTCTACATGTTCTTTTATACTAACACTAAGTACCAGCATCTTAAAACGTTAACTACGAAAACTGCAACGTTTATTTCTTTGGATTATATGCACGTTCGAGATTTTATCTCACCAGATTTACGACGTGTTTAAAGTTAATAGTAGTACCGACGTAAGCGTTTATTCGTTCGTTCGTTCGTTGTTTCCTCTGTTCCTTAAACTTTTCATTTCCTTCGTGCTCTTAGTGCTCTCGGCTATGCAATTTAGGACGCCAATACTTATCTGGGTGTTCCACCCGGAACGATCATTTGCTGGGCGTCTCGTCTGCTAGATACAGGGACTACACGGTGATACCACCATCTCGATTACGACGAAATGGCTTGCAGAGAATTCACGGCATGTGGTGTAATATTGCCACGTGTAGGTCACATCATACTGCTACGAGCAGAGTGTGGGTGGCAACGAGCGACCCCTAGTGGTCATTTAATACACGTTATGAACGCCTTATCTTACATTATACTTGTGTACATATGTGCAGCCATTTGAGTAGCATATGCATGTAAAACTTTTAACACATTACATGCAACCTTATGCTTCTATTTACATAGTATGTAGTAGGTACTGTACCTCATTTATCTCATTTCACGTGCCTCATTTATCAAAGCCAAATTGGACTCTTATATTAACGTTTAAAAAAAACATATTTGCCATGCATTCTATATATTTGATAGCCTCTACGTAGAAAATACTAGCATAAACCTTGAGCAATTATGCAACCTTTAACTACAAATTAGGAATCTGTCAGCCAGTAGAGTCTTCATGTCTGAACTGAAAATGTTATGTATTTAAAAATGGAAGTGTTTGCATGATAATGTGGATAATAAATCATTTATTTATTAAGATAAAAACATTTTGAACAATGGTGAAACGTGATGTTTCTTTTGAAATATTTAGAATTAAAGAGGTGTATTACTTTTCTAGACAACTGTATATGCATGCAGCTTATTTTTATTTGTGCGATAATAGTGTTAATTTAATATTCTATTTATTATTTATTATATTTACCAAGAAGATTGGTAGCCAAGTGAGATGGTGTATGGCTTGTGCCGTAGAGGTCCCGGGTTCTGATTGGCATTTAGTAATTTTTCCTAATATCCAATCAGCGTGTAGAAGATTATTTCTGAGTCGACGTTTCGACAAACGTTCGATAACGATATCAGTTCTATTCCGACTACCCTCAAGACAAGAAGAGCCTTGATCTTGAGTACTATCGCTTTACCTCAGAAGCCAAGATTGAGCCTTCCAACCTCGATTTTGAATGTGCGCAGGCCGAGTCTTGCACCTTAACTATAGCGACGGAAGAAGGGCTGCGGAGTTTGATTTACAACCATTCTTCGTTATGAGCCTAGCTATAAACCTTAAGCGCGTTCTTGTTGAAACTACCCTTTCAAAATCTGTGATCACAACATCTGAAGAACCGAATTAATTCAGCTTTTGTATGTTTATTTTATATACATATAAAAATCTAGTGCCCGATCGCGACTTTTTTGTTTACGTTGGGCGGTTTTTATTTTTCTGGCGAGAGAACACCGATATTTCCTTCACTTATTTATATCTTTATTGAAAGAATTATTACAAGTACTTCAAATTTTAAAAATCTGGTAATTACCTGTTTTCTTGGTCTTTACAGGTAGGTATAACCCTTTAACGGCACAAGTAAACTGTACGTTTATGACTTCCAGATGACTTTGAATACGAATAATAGTGGGAAAAGTTGCATTTTTCTTAGTTTAAATATTTTTTCCGAGATATATCGTTATCCAGTTATCGCAGTTGACTTTATGTGACATCATAAAATGAAAATAGAATTAAATCTATAATTCAACGAGATTTTGGTCTTGAAGACTCCTTCAAGACTATCTTCAATCGTTGTACTTAAATCAAGCCTGTGCTATTTAACCCTCCGACAGTTGTGACTCGGGCCGCGAACGTGGAGTCATTTTGACTCACACCGATACTTCACTACCACATATTCCCGAGCCCCCCAACCCTCGCCGATATTGTACTAACCAAGGACGATTGTTCGTCCCTAGACCCTCATGGATAGACCCTCATTGTATTCTATTCGCTTTGCGTTCAGGTATTTTTTTCTTTACTACGTATAGGAACACGTATAGGAAAAAATAATAATTTCGTAAATTGTAATAAACATTATATTGATTATAAATTTGTATTGCTACATGGAATACATTTTGTAATTTATTCGATGATTCTTCAGAATTGTAGGCGTCTTCCGGAAAATCACCAGAACGAACTTGCTCCTTTGTTCCTAACACAGACACTGCGTTAATAACAACAGCAAAGAAATAACAACAAAAAGGTTTCTTTGGCAACGTACAAGACTCAAGTAAAACCGAAAACTAAAGGAATTCAGACAGAGGTTCGCTCAAGTCGCTGGTCGTCGCAAGAATAGTCCCTTGCTGCACATTTCTTTCCATTCAGCCAACCGAGTTCAGTTTTTCCAATTTTGGTGTACTGCTAAAAAGATCCGCTCGCGCCTAACACAAACAGCTCCGTCACTGTGTGCGTATCGGTCTCCAAACCAGTGACTCTGGCATCGCTCTCGGAGGGTTAAAACACTATTCTGTATCAAGTATATGAAACTTGCTTGACTACCTCCTTCCTTTGAACGACCTTTCTATTTCCTCGGTTTCTTCCCTTCCTTCCTGAACTCATCCAGTAAAGCATTACACAGACTAACGGATCACTGCTTATATATGGGACTACACGATGTCTGCAGAACTGCATAGAAATGCGAAAACCCTCTCGGGTGCTCCAATTTGTCTTTGACTCTTTTTCGTTTCCCTTCATGCATGTCAAATTACTTCATTAGCGTGGATCCCGATATCTCGGCGTACAGCGTTCTTAATAGGAAACAGAAATGGTCCTTTATGCAGAAGTAAATCAGCTGCCAAATGATTGAATTCTCTTGCGATGCTGACGAGTGCGGTATGACAGTTATTAATATCAATGTAAAAGTAATAACTTCAAACATTTCGTTTTTTCGCGTTGTGCAACCTTTGCCCCTTTATATTGAAACATGCATGACGCCAGTGCTCATATTGCACATAATCAGGCAACTGCAACCTTAAGGTTTGTGTATACAAGTTACTTTTATCTTAAACTTTACGGTGTAAATGTTGTTTATGTGTAAATAACTTGTTATTCAACTACAAATGTTACAATACTGTAAGAAGTATTGTTTTGTGATCAAACTAATTTGTGGAATGCAATGTCGAATACAATGTAGAATGTTCTGGATATTTGTAAGTGTGATATTGTTAGAAGGAGCTACCACACATGTAGGTACAATAATATCGGTATTTACCGAGATTAAGCATCAAAAAGATTATTAGTCGTTGCCGATCTGTTGTATCGCTTACTTTGTCGCAGAATCATCTGACATATCTGTACTCAAATACATATATAAGTTATACTAAGGAATAAGTAATTTTCTGTAGGAAATTAGTGAGAGCTGAAAAATGGCCTATATTCTGTTAAAAAAAGTGTCTTGATCAGAAATTGTTAGATACGATTATTCCAATACCTGGACGAAATATCAGCATATCGACGAATTCGATTAACATATCACTACTTGACATATTGATGCAATGGTTTGCAATGCATTGGCCGCTGACTGACCTACAATTGAGCTTTTTCGCTGTGAGAATGTTTCGTGTCTATAAATCTTAGTTTCAAAATGAAGAATTATTTATTAATTCTTATTAGAAGTTACGGGATTAAACTTGCATGTCCTTTATAAATTGGAGCTCTGAATACGTGTTGTACTCGTTTGTAGAAATGGCTAGTGCAGATTCAATTTGCCACGAGCAAACTGACTTTTTTAGTCAAATGGTTCTATTGTCTTCCGGATAGTTCATTTCATATCGGCCGACTTCGCTCCTGGCTGCCTTTTCACAATTACATCGTGATCGTGAATGAATGACTAATTGATGCGAATGATACTAAAAACTTGTAATATGTACACTGGGACCTTTAATAATTTGTATAACAAAAAATGTAATAAATCTTCATACCTCCATTCACGGACTTTACTCTAGTCAGTTTGTTTTACGGACGAATATACCTAAGTGTGATTCTGTTATATTATATTAATTTCAATATTTCTATACCTGTTTCTAACAATGTTAATACTGCTATTTTACGAAGATTAATTTTGCTCGTTGCGTACTAGCCATTGAAACCAACAAACTGCTGTAATAATGGTAAGACGGTAAAAAACAAGTTTCAATCAACCAATCTCATATTTTGCGAACTATGCAAACAAACCTCAACGCGTGAAGTCAGATTTCGACAAAATGGGCTGCCTCCTGCTATACAAAATGCGAAGCTGCGCAAGTTTGCACAATCTCGTGCAAGCATTCATTCATGATTGCGGTTGTCCCGTAACGCGAGCTGTTCACAATGATCATAACATAACAAGTACGGAAATAGCAAGTGAAGCTAGAACTTTTCAAAGCGAGTGTTCGCTTTGACGTGCGTGTACATACACGTGTACAATGTAGATACGTCGAGTGTTGTTTCGTATGTCAAGATTCAAATTAATATCAGTGAATTGAGCGCATGTGCAGCGGCCGACGTAACGTTGTTAACATATATAAATATGTTGGAACCGAATATAATATATTCTTCATTTTTATATTACTATACTTCTCGTAAAGAGAGGCTGTTATCGGGGGATATTTGATAATATGTTGGCAATCACTCAATATGTACAGTAGGGTTGCTCTTATTATCGAAATTTGAATTTTCTTCGCGGCACACCCCAGAATAGACGCAATTAACAGAAAAATAGTCTGCGAAAAATTTGAGCCGAGTCGGATAACGGGAAAACGTGCCCCCGGGCTGTTAGACGTTGAAATAATTAATTAAAATGCTGACTTTGTATCCTGCGGATGTCACGGAAAAAATTTTGAAACAAATTTTCATCAAGAGTAAATAAGAGTCACTCTAATGTATAGCTTTCTTGAACTGGGGTCTTAATTGGGATAACAGTTTGAAGTTATCGTGGTTTTGCTATAAACTTTCATCGATGATATTAAATAAATACATATATAGTATGTGTTCGTACAATATTGCTTGTTGGCGCACTAATAGTATCGCCTCCTATGTGATAAACAATAAGTAAAGTAAAAATATGTTATAATAATAAATAATTCGGTGTAGGCTCTAACGTGCGCGTTTATTTTTGTACATTAGTTATTAATAGAGAGTGGATGCTTATGCAATTATTAACCCTTTGCACTCCGTTGTCGCCGCCGTGGCGACATTGTAAGTGGAACTAGCAGCTCTATTGTCGCTGCTGCGGCGACATTGTAAGATACAATGGCAAAGCTAGATTTTGAATTTGCCACAGAGGCGCACTCGCTCCATTGTAAATAGCCTCGGAGCAGGTTGTAGACTATGGTAAAAATTGCTCGGTGTGCAAACGGTTAATATAGATTGTTTATGCAGGATCCAGATAAAGCAGGGAAACTTGGGTACAAAGTGATGTCACTAGAAGATTCTAAAGATATATTTTTTATTTTTCATTTTATTATGTCAGTTAACTGGAGTTACAACCCAGAAGAATTGATTTTGTATGTGGCCAGGTACTCGATAAACTTTCAAACTTATTTTTCTCGTAAACCAAGTGTAATTGGAAAAGAATGTTTTTTGCATAATATACTAACTTTGAAGTTACTACTATAATAAGTTTCTCCTTAAGCTTATGTAAGAGATTTCGGCCGCGAGCGCCCTAGCTGGGCATCTGGTGTACGTCAGCGCGGGGCCCGATAGCGCACGTACCCATAGGACACGATCGCCGTTCGGAACAGTCCTGACAATAGTTTAGCGGAACGGTTAATAAAGAATAGCTGGTTTAAGCGTCTTAGATAGAGTAGCCCTATCTATTTACGCGTACCTACCTTCTAGAACGTCTTATATTGTGTTGTTTTGGAATAAAGAGAAATAGTACTCTTACACTTACGATTAGAACAAAAGCAAAAGTAATCACTGGTCCGGCAAAATAATTGACAGTGAAATACAAGTAGATAATGAACACATTGAAACTACGAAATCATTTAATTTTGTTAATTGCCGATTCTATGGTTCGTAACCGCAAGATAACTTATAATTTTTAAAAAATCCAAAAATGAAAAAAGTATAGGGCAGTCCAAAAGATAACAGCCTGTTAGGAATATGCAATTTTTTGAGAAGTATCCATATCTGCTGTTACATCAAGGAAGATTGCCGTTGAAGCTCGTGTTAGTGCTAACATACAAAATGTACAACGAATTATCCTAACGTGCAAGCATCTACAATTAAACAAATTAATTAAAGAAACATCGTTATCTACTGGGTGTCTAATGGGTGTCTCAAAATTCACGCAAGATTTGGATCTTGCGCCATGTGTGTGGTAAAGTGTTGCCAACGAAAAAAATACAGCGTGACAGCTGACAGTTCAGGGTTACTAAAAATGGACCGCTACACGAAAGAACAACGAATTTTCATTGCTGAGCAATATTTTAAAAATAATGAAGGTTTGGCAGCTACAGTTCGCAATTTTCGTACAAAATATGGTCGGAATAATGATTTAACTTAATCAGCTGGGAAGAGATTAATTAACAAATTTAGGGAAACTGGATCAATTAGTGATCTTAAACACCCTGGCCTTCTTTCAACAAGTCGTTCAACACAAAACATCGATGCAGTCGTGAGAGTGTTGCCGAGAGTCCAGGAACATGTTTTCGGCACTGTTTTTACGTAATACGCGGCTTCGATGCTACCATCGGATGCAACGAGATCCCTGGTATACGGAGGTCGTAAGTATCCGTTTCGAATTCCTTCGACAGCGTCGCGCACGTATGACGTTTAAGGAGATAAGGGGTGGTATATTGAATAACTGCTAGTTTAACGTAACGAATGATGTTGCGTAGCAGTTCGAGTACGAGTGTATCCAGACTCGTTACGACCACGCTTAGTGTGATTTTTTATGTGATGTAGGTGTGAAGAATTTCAAGTATGCCAAGTAGTTGTAAGTTACTATATACACCTTGAAATATGTATGTTTATTTTGATTATTACACTGTTTAGTTCTTAGTTATAGTCGCGTTCTTAACGTGTTCTCGTTTCTTAGTGTTATTTGTTCGCGTTTTAATGTGTTCTCTTGAGTTATTAATGTATTCTATTTGAGTTAATAATGCGTTCTCATAATGTAACCTCGATTTCTTGGTATTCGCAAACTATTGGTGGATGAATTGGTGGACGTGGGAGGAGAGGGTATTGATGGTCGATTATGATTGGATTTGGAAATGACTTGAGAGCTGGTGGAGAGGTTAAGGGCGTAGGAACCGAATAAAAAGGAAGGGCAGGCTTCGGGAATCGAACCCGAGACCTTCGTATTACTAGGCACTGATCAGTCCATTTACGCCACGGCCACTTCCCGATATTCGTTAATCGTTTGTTCCTTTTAACGTTGTTCTTTGATGGAGGCGCCCGATCCTACAAAGGAGAGGAGTGGGACTGGGGGTAAGTTCTCTTGTAACTGTACCAAGGTCCGGGTTTTTCCTGTTTTGCGCTGATTCTTTTTATGCACCGTTAGAAAATAGCCTGGACGCGCCACACGTGCGTGCCGGCTGTCGCACGGTCTACCTGTATGGGTTGCGATACCTGGCTATGGAAAAATTGGTGCTGAGTAGGACCATTATGAATGGTCGCGAGTCAACAAATGATAACGATTTTAATTTCTATTAACAAATGAATGATAACAAAAAGATATTAAACGGATCGTACAGTCGTGTTTAGTATACTGTACAGTGAACAATTTGTGGGAAGATAATGTTTCCCGTTTGGTTTGAAGTAGGAGAGTATAATGGTTTCTCCTGCTTCTGAGTGAAGACAAATTAACGAATAAGAAGATGTTATACTTTGACTTGCACCATTGAGAAGAAGACAGACACCTGAAGAAGGAGAGGATACTGCTTCTCCTTTTCAGTGTGCTGGGTAGGACCCTGTCTTGGACTCTGTCCTAGACTGTCTTAGACTGACTTCCTCGTCGAATGTTCTCCACATCCACAGCACATCGACTCGGAACTGTGTTTTAGGCACGCTGTTTGGACATTAGGAAAAATGACTAATTTCCAATCAGCGTGTTTTCAAGGTGTGGTCGCACCCTCCCTTAGCGCCCGAAGCGCGTTTCTTGAAGGGAGGGGGTGCGTCCTTAAACGTTGCAGATTATTTGGCAACGCCATGCATGACGCATGCAAGTAACTGTTGAGGTCGTATATGTTTAATTTCGTATACCGCGACGGATTATAGAATAAAACGACTTCCTCAAAAACGGTTCTATTACTTGCGCGTTATAAACGCCCTAGCAATCTGCACGTCGAAGGTTGTTCTTTGTACCGATTGCTAGCCGTATTTTTATGGTGGTAGCCATTTATTTTTGCATGGGTTTCGCGGGTTTGCCGCGTAACAGGCACCGTGGTTAAGAATTGGGCATTTCGAGAAGCTCTCTACAGCCTATTCTTGCGAAAGATTTGCATCTTCATGCTTAGAAAGTTCAATTGACTCCAGAACTGAAGGCTATTGACCACGCACAGCGAATGATTCTGATTTTTCGAACAAAATCATTTTCAGCGATGAGGCTCATTTTCAACTTGATGGCTTGGTTAATCGACCCAGTTAATTACCCGCTATTCTATACCATACATAACCATATACTGTGTACCTTATGAGTCAAGAAAAAATTTACAATTTTTAATTATAAACCTGTTTTCTATCAAAATTACTTCTTGCGTGAATTTTGGAACACCCTTTACATGGAATAGAAACAATTGGGCTTACTTAAAAAATTCGTATAGAATTTGACATTTAGTTGCTAGAATTCTTCTCTAAATTAATGTTATAACAATTCTATCAATCTATATAAGATACCATAAAAATTGTACTTTGAATAATCTTTTAGGCTAGTACATTTTTCAGATAAAGCAACAAACGATATTTTTTTTATCAATTTTGATTACTTGTGATCAATTACCTATTCTTGTTCTTCATAATTATTACTATTACGTCACATTTTATTATTTTACTAATGTTTATAAATGAATATACATAATCCATCTTTCCAGCTCAGAATATATCATAGAAAACTGGGGAAAACTTATTTCTCTTATTCCATGGGAGAATTTGGGCAGGTTCCCACCAAGTGATATTATTCTTATCGTTACGAGCATTGTCAGTAATGCTCGTGTTCCACTAAACAAATGAGCACAGGTGTCGGCAAAAATTGAGTTGAACTGTTGGCTGGCCGTGTTAACGCGATTTTCTCATTGGCTGTAATTATAGGAGGAAGAAAAAGTGCTTCGTGCTCATCGTGTTACTCAAAAAAGGCCAAGAAACCGTTGCATGCGTCCGACAGTTATAAGTTTCTTTTCGTGCAGATAAATGTTTTTTAATTTGCAAATTGTCTTCAGTAATAAAGAACTAACGATTCATACAACACGAACAAATTATAAATAGTTCTTCACATTGCGAATTATAATTTCATTTTTCATCAAACACCATCAAATTTATTTAAATTTATTCTATAAGAAAGGTGGGGAAATAACAAGTGCACTGCGTTTGTGTGTTTATGTGTTATGAAGAATATTATATTTCAATTCGTCTCTACTTTCATTATTTTTGGCATCAACTAATTTTTTAATTTCATATAAGCCAGCTTATAACTCTATATAGAGCATGATTTTCCATTCCAAAATATCAAGTCTTGTTGCATCAATTTAACAAATTAAGTTTAATCTAATTTTCTGTCGAAATTGAGTCACTATTGCCACTATATACGAATTTGCATATATAAAATAGCGCGCGTGTGTTGGCGTTTAGCGGCAATCTTTTGTTTCTCTGAATCGGGGAAGCTCTGTTGTGCAACATTCTGATACAAGCGATGTTTCTACAGAAACGGTTAGCAGAGGAGTGTTTTTCCTGACGCTCACGTGTTATTGACAGAACTCAGAGAGTCGTTTTCCCATATGTATATGAATATAGATGGGTAGATATGCATTTCCGGAAATGCATAAGTGTTCGTCCACCTACCGCATTCAGTGTATGCGCAAGTAAAAGTAGGCAAATATGTAGATAAAATTAGGCAAAAATTGCAGAAATAAAGCATTATTTGTACAAAATAAAATAAAATTTTTCGAGATGCATAATTGTTATACATAATGAAAAATAAAACAAAGTATCATAATGTGGCGGGAAACTTGAGCGCAAAAGTCTTCGTCCACGAATATTTATTCTAAACAAAACGCGTAAGAGGCGTGAACCATCAATTTCTCAACGAGAATATATTGTACAATTGTGGAAGGATGGAAAATCTGAAAGAGAAATTACAAAATTATTGGATATACCACGATCTACAGTACAGTATATATTAAAAAAGTTCAAGGAAGGCAAAACAATTGTAAATAAACCGCGGCAAGGAAGACCAAAGCTGCTGACAAATCGCGATGAAAGTCGGATACTTAAAACTATTGAGCAGGATCCCCACATTTCAACGCCTGAAATACAGGAAAAAGTTCTATCTCCCTTAGGCAAAGCTGTAAGCCGTGACGCAATTCGACGGGTACTCCATAGAGCAAATTTGAAGAGCCGTGTTAGCCGGAAGAAACCATTAATTATTGCTACAAATAGTAAAAAGAGATTAGTTTGCCAAGAAGTACGTTTAAAAATCAGAAGATTTTGGAAACGTGTTATATTCACCGACGAGTCCAAATTTTGTGTGTATGATGTGCCTAATAAAAAAGTTTGGAGTAAACCGAATACGGAGTTTCATAAAAAAAACTTAACACCAACTGTGAAACACGGGGGAGCATAGCTCATGGTATGGCTGCATGTCGGCTGCTGGGGTTGGTGATTACCACATTATAGATGATATCATGGATCGTTGGATGTATTTGAACATATTAAAGGAACATTTACTTCGAAGTGCTTGGAATCAAAGATAAGTCCATTATAGATAAGTTTCAGCAGGACAACGATCCAAAGCACAAAGCGATCATCGTCAGAGACTGGATATTATATAACACCCCGCATTGTTTAGAAACACCACCCCAGTCACCGTATATAAACTCCATTGAACACTTGTGGGCAGTAATAAAAAAAATATTCGTCAATCGTGATGAATTAAACAACGATTTATAAAGAGGAATGGGAAAAAATACCATCAGATTTTACAGAAAAGTTTTACATTATGCTACTTTCTTTTATTTTTCATTGTGTATAATAATTATGAATCTCGCAAAATCTTATTTTATTTTGTACATATAAAGATTTATTTGTGCCACTTTTTTCTAATTTTATCTGCATATTTTCCTGGTTTTATTTGCGGATACATTGAATGCGGTAGGTGGACGAACACTTCTGCGGCCGACTGTACGTATTACAACATCTGCAGCTTGCGGGGTCGAAGCGTTGTTTCACGGACACATACTCGTTGACCAAAGCTGAGAGCCACGAGGCGAGCTTTGATCGTTCTGCTAGAATCGTGTACACAGTAAATGCACTTGAACGTTAGTGCAGTGGCATGTATCTGCTAGGACGCAACACGGGGATGCACATCGCCCATTGTTCACGGTCTTATCTACGCATGACCCGCAGCAGGACTTTTGTTAGCATAGAACTCTACAGTTACATTTCGTTTCTTGTCTTGACGATAGGAGGCAAAGAAGAAGAGCTTGTTTTGGCAGTAAAAGATAAAACAATGTATTTCTTATTTCATGATACATATGTATTTTTTATTCAGCATAGTTTTTGTATAGTTTCTGTACGGCACTATAATTTTGCGAATTGATTGCTCATTAATACCGCGACGGCCGGTGCCGCTTTACAATAAATTAATGCCGTGAGGGCTAATTTAAAGAGTATGGCGTAATATGATGTAATAGTATATTTGGAAATAGTTATTATATCTGACGAACTTTACCCTACCCACACTTTACCCTGCTATATTTCTATATGTAAAAACTTGATGAACCTATTTGAGAATCGATCATAAAGTTTCTATACTTATTCAGTCAACTTCTAAGAAATATATACAGCTAAGAAAAGAAAGGAAACCAAAGTACTTGTGCATCTATTTCTGTTACAACATATGTATAGAATACAGTACATTCGATCACAAGGAGGACAAAAAGAAACCCTTTACGTACATCCTTTCAGCCAAGAAAGTTATGAAAAATCTTTTTTATTTATCGTGAAAAATACGCTTTTTATTGCACTTTGAGAAGAGAAATTGTGTGGTGTAGTGAGAGAGTACAAATTGTTTGTTGTCATTTCATTGACTAACTTTTTTAACGGTGAAAAGAGTAGCATACATTTTAAGTATCAATAATTAAGCTACGTTTATTTATAAAAAATTATTTGTCCTTGAAGTAGTTTCGCCTGTTGTTTTAGTGTCGAATATACATCTAATGCATACATTTGGCTACGCTAGCATGTCCCACATACTTCTTCATATGTTTTTAGAACACTTTGGCGATGCAAATGTGATATTTCAAAAGGTATCCAGTTAAAACAATAAAAAATCTAAAAACATTTCAGTCTGCTTAGCAAGATTTGAAATTAATTTTTTACAGTAACTTTAGTAATTTCATATTAATTTTAGTTGCTTCTATTTATAAAAATGATTAACAAATTAAAACTGTAGATTAATACATAATACATAATATTTTATAATTGACCACAATGCGTATTGCCTTCTACTGTAATGTCAAAAATGTCTTGTTTCCATAATGACACATTTTATAGTTTTGCTATTGGATATCCCAAATATAAGGAAGATATTATGCTTAGGATACCTTGTAGGATATTTTATTAGGCAATGATATTACCACTATTAAAGTGTAGTCACTTCAAAGGTATCAATCTTTAAAATTAAGCGGTATAAACCTGTTAGAGAGTCTAGTGCCTTTTACGACAATGAAAACAGGGGGAAAAATTATATTAAGAGTTGAATGGACTAATTGTAAGACGCTGTGGGGATCCTGAATTTTCTGTTGCTGTCCATTTTGAAAATATAAGTCTTTCTACTTAATTATTGATATTAGGAGTACATAAACTTTTATTTCAAAAGTTAAAATCTATTTCCGTTCTTCCAAGAATGGTTATTCCATAAAATCCCTTTTCATCCCCTTTGCCTCATTTTTCAGGACCTGGAAAAGCAAATTCAATCAAACCGTCTACGGCGGTTCCCAAAAAATTGCTGGCTATACTGAATGTATATGGATCATATAACTTTCTAGAGGATTTAATACAAAAAAGGATTACTCAATTCATTTGACACCATTAGGAAAGCACTCATCCAAAATTTTATTAGAGCTGCTTCAGTGGTTTTGAAGGAAATGGGTTACGAAATTCGTAACTTTCCTATAAGAATAAAACTGGGTTGTAACCTCCTTAAGTGATTAAAAGCTTGAAGGGCATTGGGAAGTGGTGAACAAAATTTTTGTAGAAGATTGAAACAGGCGGAAAGTGCATAGATAGTTGGCATTTCATGAATGTTCTAAAAGGAGAATTAAAGGTACTTCATAAAAATGTTCGTATACTATGTAGAATTGGGCAATTTTGGGACCAGCATGTATGTACATTAGGGTGGCTATTATTTACTCTTGATACAAATTTTTTCGCGGCACCACCCAGAATAGCTCAAATAAACAAAGAAATAGCCCGAACCAAATTTGAGCTCGAGCGAACAACGGGGAACGCGCCCATCCCTTAAACATTGAAGCAATTAATTAAATGCTCATGAAATCGATTTCTTTCAATTACACTGCTCAACACGGGTCTGATTTTGTAACCTTCAATAGACGTTTCTTGTAGACTTTAATGTGCTGAATACGAATCTGCAATCCGTATTTCTCCAGAACGTACCATTTTTTTAAAAATCGATTTTGAAAAAAAACGCCAATTATCAATTTCGGAAGTGTTTTATACTTTTGCGGTATTAGTCATTCAGTTGCGCTTTGTATAAAATGATTCTTCAAAGTTTCACGAATAAAATGATATAATTAGTAATTAGATTATAAACATTTAAACGTGTTTAAATAATGATCAAAGTGAAAAGGAAACCGAAAATACACCCCTTTTGGCTGATGTTTTGAGTTTAAAGGGCAGGCTGATTGGCAAATAAGTATTTCTCTAATAGCTAGGCTTGTATAAAAGAGACCTCCGAGCCGACGTTGGACACAACACTCGTCGAAGACGGGGATAGAATCACGATAGAGTCAGGAACGGTAACACAGAATAATACACAGTAACATGCAGTCAAGCAAAAATATTCTAATCTAAGCCACAGGACCCTACGCAAACACACAAACAATGTACAATCATCAATCACATCAATCTCATCAACGAGACATCAGCCAACCACCAGATACACAAGTCTTACATTGTTACATATAAAGCTCAAGTTGTTACAAAAACGGTATTCATTTTAATCATTCCTGCGTCTTTAATTAGCCGTAATAAATCGTCCGGATGGCGTTGTCAATAATAATTGTGACCCACGTTGGCACGATACACAGACTTGTCCTGCATCATCGCGACCGTCGCGAACACCTACTATGCAAAGACAAGTAGGTACAAACATCTAGCGGAAATGTATTTGAGGATTATGATGTTGATTTCTGTTTTTCCCACAGGTGCTTACATATGTCTGTACATATTGTAGAGTTCATGTATGTGACATGTGTGGTTGTGTGGTTGTAGAGTTAATGTGTTCGCTTTGTATATCGATCAGCCACGCGTTTTTGTTAATGCTAATTTGTTAGTTTATTTATTTATTCTCTTGGAAACGCTGTCGCAAACCAGAAAGCGCCAGTGGTATTCTTGACCACTAATTAAGTTGGATGTAAAAGTTTTCATTAATTAAATAAAAGTTTACGTACATATACATATGTATACATATAGCATGCTGAAGCGTGAAGGGAATGGTAGATTTCAGAATAGTTGGGTCCTACGGAAATTGTGCAGCTGTCCAGTTTCCATAAATTCTGTATTTTCGATTCTCTCTTCACCGTTAACGTACACGCAATATATCGAATGCTACACCGCGTCAGATTCGCGTTCAAAACAGAAACTGATGAATGAAGATGCATATGCCAATATTCGTTATATCAATCCGTCTTCTACGCATCTGTTCATCCATACATGTTGAGTTGCATCTTTAGACTAATACACCAATTTAAATACATATCTAACAGGTGCATGGTGCCTTAAAAAATATCGTTGAATTTTCTCTTAGCATTAACAAATAATTTACATACAATAAAAACACTTATAAAGAGGTTGGCCAAATAAAAGTGTTCATTTCACTGTGAAATCTCGTAAATCGTTAATAACTTCGTAATACATTTATGCTGTTTGTGAAACGATCGTTCTGTTGTGAATATTAGTTTAGTTTTATCGTCATTGGTTCGTGGTTTCGCCTGTAATCACCTGAGTCTAAAATATTCTGGTATATCGATCTATCAAATATCGTGTAATCAGAAGAGAGGATGGCTGGTTTCATTGTCACAAGAGTGAAGTTCCCTAGGAATGCAATTACCGCGAGGAACTACGTTAAGTTTTAATCCGAGCTGATTTTATATTTGGGGGGAGTTTGTGAGCTGCGCGAAAAGCTTCTTAACGATAATGCGATACCTTGAGAGGATAGGACAGGCATTAGCTTTACTACCCAAAGGGGCAAAGAGTCACGGAGGTTGGATCGAAGGTCGAAGGTGAAGGACGGGGGTGGCGCAGGGTGCATATATGTATAGAAGATAACGGTAACTACCCTGCGCGTGTTCCATCGCAACTTATGGCCGACTCCACCGCATACTCACTACAATCCTCTTAATCACCAAACTTTGAGATTTCTCCTAATTTCCATCTTTGGCGCACGGTTTCTCAGATAATGGGGAAGAACGTGTGTACTCTGTGTAAATTTTCTAAGTATATCAATAATTTACTGCATTAATGAGCAATAATGAGCAATGCAAGCACATATGAATCGTAGTTTAAAGAAAATGTATCGTTTGCCATAATAACACATTATAACAAAAGAACACACTTAGATCTCGGACGGAATACATACAGAACAATTATCACAAAGTATTACAAAGTCACTTTCAAAATAGACGGCTCACATATACTTTTCACTCGTATTGAGTTTTAAGTAGATTCTCACGTGTATGTATTGTAGTTTACCTTTACTCTGTGACAATTATTGTAGTCGATCCAGTTCGTGCCGTTCGTTATGAATGTGAAAAATTAATTTTATCAAGTGTACTTTATGTCAAATACATAATCGATTACATATTGAATTTAGTGATTAGTTAATTCAAGGTTTCAGAGAGTAATATTTGCTAAATTAATTGGTAGTTATAAACGCCATTGAAACACGAGGCTCGGCCAGAACATGGAGCTCCATTTATTCAAAGATTACTATTCCTGGACATGAAAGTCATTTACAGGTTCCTTTTCCAGTAGCGCGAACTTTCCTATCAGATACATCTGTGTCGTCATTATATTTGTCAAGTAAACAGCTGCGTTTATATTTCTTAAATGCATGAAATTTGATTGACTGGATCTCTGCTATGCATCATTCCGGACTAAAACAACAACAGAACTTGTTGTCTCTATAAATTGAAATAAAAACTGAGTATTGCATAAATATAGAACAAGACAGTAATACGATGAATTTACTATAAAAACCTAACTAAAACCATGCACCTTGGAATTGCCTATTCCTCTAATTATGTAGTTAAGTGTTTTACTTTAAACGTATCCTATAACGTCATGACATAACGACCTGGCAATGAAAACTTGAGTAACTACTAAGGCACTTGAAACAATTTATGTTATCAGTTACGAAAACCGCATTACTTCTGCATGAACTTAGCACAAACTGTAATATCCCGTTGGGATACTAAGCAAGGTAAATTTTACTATAGGCAGAAATGAAGTGTACTTCAAGGGGTCTATTCACAAGAACAGCATAGATGAAAATACGTATTTTCAATACCTGTGGAAGTACATATGCAGTACAGATGCAGTTATATGCTTAAATAAGTAACATGGCCGGGCGTGCTTTGATCCTACCTTCCAATGGTAAATAAAAAAATTAGTCATTTGAAGAAAACGTTACTCTTAGTAAAATCTTGGAAGATATGACCTTGAGATGACCTCTCTCATAGTCTAATTTCCTTCTCCAGCATTTCTTTATAATGTGACAAATAAAAGAATAATCAAGGGTGACAGATTTAATATATGTCCTGAAGTGAGAAGTTGAAAGTTGATATCTCATGAAAATTGCAATAAAGATATTCCTATTATTCTACAGCTTGTGGTAGTAATCGTTTCATGTTAGATTGATCAGTTCAATGTGAAGATTACTTTTAATCTAGGTGTATATCTTGCAAAAACAATGGATTGTTATAATATAATCTTGCATACATACATGCTGCGTATAAAAAATGATAATACTGCGTTTTATATTACATCGTTTATCGTTTACTAGAAAACTATGCAGTGTTCTATGCAGTGTTCTAAATTATATGAACGCAATTCAGTGTGCCATTCCGAAGAATCTTCGCAATTGTCCAATTTACGCAATGCCCTGTGATCTTCTCATCAAGCTTTATTAAGACCAAAGTGAGCGTGTACATACATCAAAATATATCCTGTGCAATAATTGATTGGCACTAACAGAAATCACAACCTCAACATTAAATCACGTTGTGTGAATCCAATGATATTCTACCGACACTCTACATTGTGTATTCCGTTGGGAGTGCAATGTTCTCATTCCAGGAATTACAATTTGCAGCTAACGTTTCAAGTTACGATAACACGCTTGTAATGGAAAAAAGGCAGATGTTGAAATGACGTTTGATCATTAACTAAATATAATTTTAAATATAAATATTTATCGAGTTCCTTCATACGAAATGATTGATGTAGTATGTGGTACTGTTGCAATATAGTACCTATTGTATTATATTGCAGTATAGTATCATATGATGTGCCTTTTCATATCTATAAGTTCTCTTAATTTTGTAAAGATAGTTATTAACAATATAAAATATAAATTATTACACGCAACTGTGATAAAAGTTGTCAATTTTGTCAAATGGTAATGAACGAGTGGCAGTGAACAAAAGAGCATTAAACGCTTTCAAAAGCTTTGGTTTATATGTGAATCGTTTGCTTATATGTATGTCATGTAGTAATATGGGCAAAAATATGACAACGTATTTTGCTTGGAGTTGATAAATAATTTTGGAATGAAAGATCTGAAGTCCACCTACGTTTACCTGTTGCTTTGCGTTCAGATAATGTGGTACGGAGTTACTACTGTGGTACACGTTCTTAACCTAGTTTGAACATCGCATTTGAAAAGAATTTTGCTAAATTCTTTCATATTGCTTTAGTTACAAAACGATGCAATTAAATTTGAAATTCATCTCATAATTTTCTCGTCAAATTCATAAAACCGTTCTCTAATCTTAATTCATGGAGAAGATTGTTTTTGTATGACAAACCTTCAATTAAAGAGTTATGAGCCCAAGGATATTTGATTTGCTTGAGCTGTTATATTTTCCATCAATCAAAATTGATTACACTGCACAACTCAATCATTCTCATCACAATCGTTCGTTCGGCATTTTATTTAGGCAGTAGATACGTTATGCATTCTGCTAGTAATCAGTAAAATTATCATCATTTAAAACTGAAAATGCACAAATTTCAAAGACGGATACTGTAGGATTATTTTCCAAGGGAAATTGAGATTAGCTCTTTTCTGGAAATAATACGCTTTATTACTAAATATCTGTAAGGTAATAGAATCGGAGTCTCGATTAGGCATTACGAAGTGAAGTGATCGTGCAAGGATACCCGGCCGTAACAGCATCAGCTGTTGAGCGTTGCCTAGGTCAGGATTCACACAATGTTGGGCAGGTTAATTCGTGAACGGATGGGTAAGTTTAACTAGCTTTTCCTAACATTAGTTATGCGAATCGTTTTTCTTAAAACATAATTCATCCACCTGAAAACGTACTGATAAAAAACAGTATTTTTTTCATAAGTAATAAAACACTTCATTCCTTTCGGATCATGAATAAACGTATCGAACACGGTTATTACACGATTTATTAGTGTATTTCTTATTCATGAATAATGAATAATTCCACATTATTCTTAATTAAGACGATGTAACATTTGCCGCATGATTTCCTCGGTACCCTCGATGCCCCCATCACGACCTACCTCAAGTGATTGGTTCGCACCTGAGCCCGCGTCGGCCGATGCCCGACGGGCGCTCTCATTGGCCAGTGTTTTTCGTTAATAACTCAAAAACGAAACTATATATAACATTATTATCAAGGAAAAAGTTGTTTAGAATCACCCCAGCTACACCCCAATCATCGATGTTCCCTGACTTTTTTGTCACCCTGTATATCAAGGAAGGTGTTCCGTTCATTAGACCGGCGCCCTCTCGAATGTAGTCTATACAAGAATGCTTTCCCTTGGCAATACCATCGGTCGTGAGGACGCCTACGCTACCATGGCCCTTTTTAACCATTTTAGAAAACATTAACAGTATTCATTTATTACCAACAAAGACTACCTGACATTAAATAACCACGTTGACTCTAGAAATGGAATAATTTAGTTAGCGTGCTCTAAAAAATATCATACATTATATTCACTATAAAATATCAAAGCGTTGAAAGCAGTTCAGTAAAGGCGTTGTCCTATATGCTAATTACCGTTGTGAAAGACTTTGTTAATTATTCATATATGCTTTTTCTTTCAGGTCGTTCACGGCGTCCACATAGAGCCAGCTCATGAAGTAAAAAAGCGTAGCATTAGTCAACCGGTTCGAATTCTGCTGTCATACGACGAAAGCGTGTACAGGTAAGTTTTTGTGCATAATTATCAAGTATTTGGTATTCGGATAAGAGTGGAATACATAAGCGCATATATATATTATAATATTACTATAAAGGGAATGTACTCAAATGTTTTGAGTCACTTTTAGTATTTGTGACCCATAAAAGGAAGCATACCTGATAAAAGTCAAGATACTTCCTTTGAAATCACTTCATTGCATCGCATGATCCTTAATATCCTTTTCCGTTACAATTATGTAAATAAGTATTCGATATATTTATTAGTTTCCACTAATCTGTAACTCATACTGCTTTGAAATATTATATTACTATTACACTATTATGTTACGGAAGAAATAACTGTACAACTCCACAAAGAAACATTGTCTTTTTTTTTCAATTAGTGGTCCAAACCCAAAATATTTATGGTGAGGCACCTAGCTTGATAACCTCTAATAACTTCTACACTAGACGTCCAATAAGAAATTGTTAAATACGAAAGTTGCATGGTATCGAGGGGGGTATCATATGGTGCACATGACTCTTTTTATAGTGGCGGCGTTTAGGAGATTTGAATATTAACTTTGTTTCTTTTAATTTAAATGCCCCATCTTTTTGTGGCCGTCCGACAAATCATTAATTTCTAAGTAAAAGCATATTAACATTGTTGGTCCTGAAACTAATAGTTATCGAGATATTAACGAAAGTTTGATGAGTGTACATTTCGAGTGTAAATTGTAATCCATATTCTAGTAAATATTAAAACATACATGTAACGGCATCAACGTAACAAATGACTAGAAAACATCACCATTTTAGATTTTATATAGGCATCATTATATCTATGGAAGATTCCATCACATCAAAAGCTCATAGATAAATTTGGATAACCCGGTACTCTTTTTTCTATGTAAAGAACTATAATTAGTATCTAGGACGGCGTACTAGATTGCATTGATTTAATTTGACTGGTATATAGACGTAATGCATAAAGATTAAGAAATGAGAAAATACGTTTCATAGTTGTTAAATGTAAAACACCTGAAGTAGTACAGGTCAATGTATGGCTGGACTGATCCAGGTAGTGCAAACCAATGATATGGTCAGACCTTATAAAGTAGGGCAGGTCGAGATATATTCAGGTAAGCAAGTAGCTGGGAGCACTCTGGTTTCCTTTATAAAGAACAACTGTGATAATTTTGGTTATTGAATATACCTACAAGGTTATATTGTAGGTTATAAACCTACAAGGATAGTCAAAAACTTTGACGACTGGGAAGATTATAATAATATTTAAAATTGTATGTGAGCAGCGTAATTTCTTTGTAGCCCAAATCCTTTGGAAACAATTAGGAAAAATTCTTCTCCTTCAACCTTTCACCCATCTCCTCCACTATGAAAATCCAGGAATAGCAATATAGTAGGTACCACATTTACCTCCTAATGGATCAAAAATGCTCTCAGGAAGTAAATGACAATGCGCAAGATACGTGTACAAAATTTACGACCAGGTACGAGGGACTATGGGTATGCAAAAGAACATTAGTTTTTCGAGTAGTGCATCGAACAAAAATGAATTAACTTTCCAATGTAGATGTACGAGATATTTTCTAACACGGGTGTAAGTAACTTTGACGATAATCAAAGTTTATTGAATCCCATTTATCGCACTTTTTAAGAAGTATTACTTTCCAGAAGACCATTAGTCATAAGTGATCCACTTTTGCGAATTTTTTAATAATCCGATCAACCTGCTTCCTACAGCCAAGGGCAACTTGATAAGAAATTTTAAACTCTGTGTGAATTTATCAATATCTGTGCTGCCTAAGTCATTCTAATACTTAATACACATTGAATTCGATATTAGAACCTCGCTGTATATTCTGTTTAAAAAGTCGGTTATAATACTAACATGCTCAGGGTCTGAATTTGATCCAAAGAACACATTGGTGTACTTGCTCAGTCCACCCTGAATTTTTAGACAAAATCATACTATGCCTGTTAAGGCGGGTCCACACTTGTTACCTCGCCTCACACTGTGACCGGGATAAATACCTAGTCAAGTGGTCTGGAAGAGGTTTGGAAGAAAATGTGGAGTGTTCCTTGCTGCCTCATATCGTTACTCGTTACTTGGTTCGGCTGATCGAGAAATTATCGGTATTGCGACCCGCCCCAAAGGTGCCAGTGAGGTGCCGCAGATGTGTGCACTCGTCCTTGCGCCACTGCCAATGTTTTAGCTCCCCTATGAACTGCTGTAGATGTGTGAACTCGTCTGTGCGGCTCTGTTCCTATGTATTGTAGACTGGTTAGTCTTGGGAGATAAGGCTCGTTAGTTCTATACCTATGAGATAGCCAGACAGGTAGGGCTGTTGTGAGTGCGTGCCGAATTTGGCGCTCGGTCAGCTTTATGACGCGGTCGAAACTAACGCTATTTTTGGGAGTAATTCTAAGCCTTTCGACCATCTGAGTGCAGGAGTGAGATGGTAAGGATTAGAATAAAAGAATACATGGTAAAACGCCATGCAATTTCAATCGACACATCTGTTCCCCTTTTTTAATACAATTAACGACATTAGTATTGATCGACAGACAGGACAGAAATTAATGCCGCAGTATATCAACAAAAACTTCTTCGTGAAATATTTTTATAAGCATTTTTATATTTTTATAAATAACGAAGATTTATTATATTCGACTTAGAAATTATTGTTATACTAGAATCATCAACTTTAATCAACCTAATCCGGCCAAAGGTGGCCAGAAAAGATACAAATTTAAAGAAAGCTATAACTATTCAAAAGCGACTCAAGTACCTTCTTTGGAGCGGGTCACTATACGGACAGCGGATGGAACGGTTGAACCAAGGAAAAACATTTCTTCCTAGACCTTTTTTAGACCACTTGACTAGGTTACAAATCCCGGTACAGTAACAAATATGGACGCACTTTTACGTACAGAAGAATAGGAAATGGGTCCCACACCAAACCTCGTTACCAAAAACTGACGTAACGGGTGACAATAACAGGCCTAGGTAACAAGTGTAGACCCGCGTTTAGAGTGTTACGAGCCGGGACTGTGGGCAACGCCTAGACCGGCGAGGTTGATATAACCCAAGGAATACGGTTGAGAATTTGTTGCGAAATCAGGGAGCCGCAGGAGGGTGAAACGTCGTGGACGAACCCGATGAGAAATCGGGTAGCCACTAGGAAAGAAGTTCGCAGACGAACCCGATGCGAAATCGGGGATCTGCTAGGAGGTTGGTTTATTCACAGACGAACCCGGCACGGAGTCGGGGAGCTGTTCGGAGCTTGGAAAACGTACGGACGAACCTGATGCGTAATCAAGGAGCCGTAGGATACAGACGAACCTGCTGCAAAACCAGGGAGCTGTAGGATGGGTTAGGTTTCGTGGACGAACCCGATGCGAAATCGGGGATCTGCCAGGAGGTTGGTTTATGCACAGACGAACCCGGCACGGAGTCGGGGAGCTGTTCGGTGCTTGGAAAACGTACGGACGAACCTGATGCGTAATCAAGGAGCCGTAGGATACAGACGAACCTGCTGCAAAACCAGGGAGCTGTAGGATGGGTTAGGTTTCGTGGACGAACCCGATGCGAAATCGGGGATCTGCCAGGAGGTTGGTTTATGCACAGACGAACCCGGCACGGAGTCGGGGAGCTGTTCGGTGCTTGGAAAACGTACGGACGAACCTGATGCGTAATCAAGGAGCCGTAGGATACAGACGAACCTGCTGCAAAACCAGGGAGCTGTAGGATGGGTTAGGTTTCGTGGACGAACCCGATGCGAAATCGGGGATCTGCCAGGAGGTTGGTTTATGCACAGACGAACCCGGCACGGAGTCGGGGAGCTGTTCGGTGCTTGGAAAACGTACGGACGAACCTGATGCGTAATCAAGGAGCCGTAGGATACAGACGAACCTGCTGCAAAACCAGGGAGCTGTAGGATGGGTTAGGTTTCGTGGACGAACCCGATGCGAAATCGGGGATCTGCCAGGAGGTTGGTTTATGCACAGACGAACCCGGCACGGAGTCGGGGAGCTGTTCGGTGCTTGGAAAACGTACGGACGAACCTGATGCGTAATCAAGGAGCCGTAGGATACAGACGAACCTGCTGCAAAACCAGGGAGCTGTAGGATGGGTTAGGTTTCGTGGACGAACCCGATGCGAAATCGGGGAGCCACTGGGTTGGGGTATTTATAGCTATTTTATTTGGATAAGGCGTGCGAACGAACCTGATGCGAAATCAGGGAAGCGCAGGAAATGTTAGTTTGTCTCGTAACTTTTAAATTAATATTCGATACAACTCGAGCGGTTAGGTTGTATCTGTGGGAACGTTACTACTGATATAAAGGATTACGGGGTAAAGATAGGTTTGACGAATCTACTCGATTTAATGGTGAACAAATTATATATATATTTGAGATCAGTTGTCTACTGAGGGCCGCTTTAGAGTATGCCGAAAGAACTTCAACCGGACTAGCGGATTCTAACGGGTTAATCTATAATTCGAAAGGTGCGCTAAGCCCAATCTCACTAGATGTAACTGACTCTGTACGAGCGTGGCACGACGTGACTCTACGCGTGACTGTGTAACTCTGAACCGACGAGGGTAGAAACCAAAGGGTTTATATACCCCCGAAATGCACGGAAACGCATTAGAACTTTCCATATAAGGAAATTGAGGAGTCTTCGTCGGACCACGCCCGTCTTGGTCATAATGCAGCTGGTCGCACATGTGCTCAGGACCCTTTTATCTGTTTATGGTAACCGAAAGAATTGTAGGGCGTTTTCCCATCACAGACGCGAACTCGGAAACGCGTTGAGGGCGACGTATGGAATACTCTTCAAACGTAACAAGAGTTAGAAAGGTTACAAACACCACTAATGTTGTATAAACGATTAGCACTAATAAATTAAAACTGAATCGCTTTAACTATTGCAAAATACTTGTCCACGTACAGCAAAAACAATATTAAATGAAATATATGCAAAAGTATAATTAAATCGTACTGTGGCTTTCTATTCTTTAGCATTGATATATTCTTATTCATTTTGGTCACTGAAAAGTGCTATAAAAGATTCAACAATTGCATACAACGTAACCAAATATTCTTGGTCAAAACCTCAACAACATGTCTCGAGGTGAATCCAAAGGTTGCTACAGAGATGGAATGTGTTCCTAAGAAACAGTAAGCAATAAATTATTGATTAATAGTAGCAGAATAGGTTCCACTTTCTAGTGCTTCAAACTTATCTGCGTAAAAGCAATATTATTTATGTAATGAATTGATAATGTGAAAGACTATATATTTTCAAACTTCTGTTTGGACTTTGACTTTCTCTTGCATTATTTAATAGTTTCGACGCGACGTCCACATTGTCTAGGAACGACATGAATTTCACCCTGATAGAATGGCAAAGTACAGACGAAAGTGGATTAGCAGTCTGACGTGGGAAGCCGTTGACGAAAATTCTTGAGTAAAGTTGCTGGTGTGTCGTGAGCAGAACGTGCACTGCGTTGGACGCACTTTAAGACGTTGAGCGTCGCGACGAAGTAACTTTTAACTTCTGGTCAGGAAGTTCAGCAGTTGTTAAATGCCTTTGTGGTCCACGATGCAAACCTTTCAGAATAGTATTTCGCAAGTTTGTATGTTGCATTCATCGTGCTTTCTTTATGGTTATTAGACGTGTATTTGTCTGTAAACATACTCTTAACTATATTTGAATGGCATTTTATAATCATGTTTTCTTGTTATGGAGGGGGTATTCACCAATACTAACTATTATTTTTCGGGCATTTCTCTTACCTTGTACAAAAATATTGTGAAGAAAAATCAGTCCGCTACACGTTTGAAAATTAAAAATTTCCAAAAAGTGTTTTTCCCAATGAAAAGTTAACATCACTGGGCAAAAGTTTTTGAAATAACCTGACACATCGACGTTACGAAATATATTTAAAATTTCCCAATGCACTGAGAAATATGCACCCTGAAAAAGTGTTACGCTTATGTTTTAATACTTTGTATACATTTTGTTTCTAATTGAATAATTACTTTGAGATGTATGATTCAATGGCTGTAAACAGAACAGAACCAAGATGATATACCCAGAGAAACAAATGCAGTTACATCTTCAATCGTGATATTGCAAAACTGCAACATTTTTTAATACTTAAATGTGCAATTTTCGTTACACATGTAGGAATTATTTTCAGTAAATTCCTCTTAAACAATCCAACAGAGAACAGGTGGGGTAATGGGACATCGGTTTTTTTCAACCACAAATGACTTTATTAATAAAAAAGGTCAACACACTACAACGACTCTCACACGACTCACAATACTATCAAACTCAAACTAATCTCTGCTCTCTGCTCTCTGCTCTCTGCTCTCTGCACTCTATCAATTCCACGCTTTTCTCTATTCTGCTTCCCAAACTCTTCTGCCTCTCAAACCATTCTGCTATACCTCTCCAACTATTCTGCCTCGCACACGCATCAGCCACGCCATATATTCTGTAACGCAGTTTCCCTCTCATTCTATTCATCATTCGTTCTCACTCGTTAGGATCCGCACCGACACACACACTCTTGCCACGTGTTACAGTTCGATCACAGGTCACCATGCATCCTAGGCTCCACGTGCATTGCCCGAAACCATTCACTCCTCCTTGAGATAAACAGTCACCCGATGGGTACTCAACGTTTCTACTAATGCTATTCATTCGCGCCATGCTTATCATACAACTGCCTCGACAAACCTCGAGACAGTACTATAAACTAAAAGGCACCAACAAACATGGCCCTATCCGTTAAACTAATCTAGAATATCCACCAATACCACACACATCTTTATATTTTTCAAACATGTTATAAACGTTAGAATTTCCACGGATTTGCTCGCATACGTGGTAAGTTAATTCTGCAAATCATATTTTCCATGAATTACGTGTTAGAATATTCGAGGTACAGGAACGGCCGAGGCGGGCCATGTGCATTTCGTCGATGCACGCTGTCTTTGTCTAGCGTAGCTTTCTTTCGGGGCGAACCCTAAAATGGTTAAAAAGGGCCATGGTGACGTAGGCGTCCTCACGACCGACGCTTTTGCCAAAGGAAGGCATTCTTGTATAGACTACGGTCGAGAGAGCACAGTTTTAATAAACGGAATACCTTGTTAATATATACACGCCTACGCAATTATTCTAATACCTAATCGAGACTTCGATTCGAGTATTAGTGTATATTTTCTCTTACATACGATGAGACTAAATTTTCATTCCAGCAGCCCAGAAACTGTTGCCGGTAATTAATCGTATTTTCTCGTTACCGATAATTAATCCCATGTCGCTCGTGCACTGAAAATGAAAAAAGGGCAGAATTAACCGATAAAACTCGATCCATCGATATCGTCAGTATTTTACCGTGCAACATACTGTCCCAGGAGATTGGCAGTGGCAGCGATCGCATAGAAAGCGTTAAAATGTCCGTCGAGCAGGACCGAAAACTTGGGCACGCGCCAGATTAACCGCACTGTCTGTACGTATAGGGTTGTTTCGCAACTGACATAGCCTTATTCAATTTGCGATTCACTCGTGATCGCCGGTTATATTTGAAAAAGGTCTACCTCGACGGACTGGATCCACCCCAAATGTTTCTATCTGTCCAGAATAGATTCCTATATCGAATAAGTATCGTTACGTACAGATATACTAAGCACAAAATCTGTAACGTAAATCTGCTAATACAGTATAATAAATGTGTACTGTAGTTGTGGATTGATAATGGCAATGATAGGTGTTTTAAATAAATTGTAACCGAAGAAAAAAAATCGGTACTTACTCAGAGTTTGCGTGTTTAAACAAAAATTATAGGTAAATGAACCCACACGACATGAACAACAATATTTTTGTATATAAATTTAAAAAAATCTGAATTCTGTTCGACACAGAGTACCAAATATTTAACAATGAAAAATGTCACGTAACGTATAACGTTAAGCGGTAATATATAAACACCTTTCATACTTAACATTCATATTCGATCAACAAAATTGAACTTCGAATACAAACAACCTGAATTATTTTATTTTTACCATCTTTTATTGTGCTGAAATCGCAGTAATAGTTTTTAAATTGTGAGTAGAACAATAAGAAACTATGAACCACTTTTTATTAATTGAAAGTCAATCTTCTTACTTATACATTTATATTCTTCATGTTCACCAATTTTTCTTAAGTATTTTCACAGATTTATGTGTGTTCAATAAAAATAAACGTTCGAAAAACGCATTTTTTGTCATTTCAACATTGGTTGTTCTCATTTTCTACACGTATAATAGGTAAAAGAACAGGGTTTTTCATCGCAGTAATACTTTAATGAAAGTTTTTTTAAGTTCATGGCGATCGTATTCGTTTTATATCGCTTGTAAAACTTATATTCCAGAGGCCTTCAGGAAATTAGTGAAATAAAAATGAACCGTGTTGAAATAATTTAATGAGCAATGGACTATCGAGACAAAGCTAAAAGTTTTTTATTTCTTTTTTACAATATTTCCAACGTTTTCGCAGCTCATTTTATCTCCGATATAATATACACAACCATAAGATTCTATATTGGTACCGGAAGAGAATGTAGAACCATTCTTCTTCATATGTTCGGCATCTTCTATGTACGATTTTTGTTCATTATTCGACCGTACGTTAAAATTGGAATGCTGAATATGAGTTGCATGGAGTCAAGTACAGCTTTAAGAGCGGTCTACCAATTTATTAATTTCCACTTTAGGAGATGTGCTTAACTCTCGCTTGAGATGCAAAAGGGGGGTTGCCGTGTACTCTCGACGTTCACGAATTTTCATGTTAATATCAGGGAGCACGATGTACAGGTGCTTGTTACAAACTGTGTATAATGGAATTTACATGGAAATAAAGGGCTGACGCCAGTTTCTGATGAAAGTAAAACAGTAAAATATTTTTTTCACGTACGTTTTCGTATATGTATATAAATAAAATATACGTGTTGTATTTTGAAGGCATTGTACCGTGAATATGGTCCATCGTACGCAGGAAACATTTATTACTTTTGAGAAATATTGCATATGTACATGCCATTGAGCTTACAATTCGAAGAAACAGACGAGATCTAATAACAGTTTTAATTCCCTTTATGTTGATTAATATAAATTGATTAGAAATATTTTTTTAATTACGGTCATTAAATTTATTAACCACATTTTCTAAGAAATGCTAGACATAAATAATTGAAATAATATCTTATGGAACTTTGCTTCCATCTATTATTTTGGATCCCGTTCTTTCCAATGAATGCTTCAGAAATGTATATACACTAAAGCAATTTTGACGCGCGAATAATACTGGTACTAGTAGTAATACTTTAGCATTGAATATATGTGTAAACAAAATCTGAATAACTTGGCGCAAGAAAAAGACAAGGTAAAATCAAGCAGCAGTTTCTAGTACAATGGCGGTGTTAAAGTTAATGAATTTCAACATTATTCTATTTTATGCTTTAATATGCATCTTTGGATGAAATTTTCCGAAAATCTCGTGACCTGATATTTTCCGATAAGTTTGCATGTACGAATACGTAGTTTCATAGCACCATTATTATAATGGTGCTTAACCGAATAATTTGCATGAAATAAGTTATATACATATAACTTGATACAAAAAGGGGGTTGCTGTTTTCACTGTGATTGAAGCAGACTGTGGTTAATGTTGATGACACAGTTCACTTCTGTACTTCTCATATAACTATAGCTAAACAGAGGAATTAAATTTGTCAGTTACAAAATCTAGTCAGATAGAATTAAATTCAACACTGATATTCTTCAACACGCGAATGCAGAATTCTATACATACATGCATATGTTCGAAATTCCGATGCTTTTGCGCGAAACTATGTACATTGCTAGGAGTAAAGGCGAATTTACACGATTCACCTTGATTGCAAGATGCAGTTGGACCAACAAAATTCAAAAGCACATATTTACACATTTCAACGGCACGGTTCGAACCGTTCCACTTAAAAATGTAAACTAGCAAACTTTGTTTAGAAATAGTACATCGATGCAGCTGAAATAAACCTTCCAATGCGTGTTTTGCGCGTGGTTGAATTTTCGTGAAATATCCTGAATACGTATCTGGTGCGAAGAAAAATAAAGGCTCCTCCAACTTGTTTCAGTCTTCAATTTGGTCGAACAATTTGCACAGTTCACTTTTCCTTCAATTTTATTGAGTCGGTCGCGTTGTTACGACCAAAATGAACCGTGCACTTTCCCCCGAAGGAAACAGACCCGAGGGTGAGGTAATTAGGCGAAGTCCACAGTTCCGTATCAAGTTTCCAGGTGATACCAAACAGCGTCGACCTCGGGGCAGTGGTACGCCGGCTCACTGTTAGCGCCGTCGGTCATTTATAAAATATTACCGTTCCCGACGTTCTTTAAAGGACTTTCACGATGCGAGGGCGTGCACGCGATCTCCACTCGTTTCAGCATCAAAGAATCGCGCTAATTGACCGTTTACATTTGCGCGTGTAAATTGTACATCGACTATGGTTCCTTTCGCTCGTCAGCAGTCTTCACTAGCTCGTACACTCATTGGCCACTTGGGCCTCTCTAACCTTCGTTTCGGTCAATGTTTACCCTGTCATGTAATAGTACGTTAGAACCATACGGTGCGGACCGAAGTACCTCCAAGCGGCATCCCGTAAATTCACTGGCTGTACTTCGCGATCGTAAATTAACCAGAATATTCATACATACGTGCTTTCCAACACAGCTAATTGCTAATATACATAATATATCGTAGGTATGTGTTTCTCGCTATTCTGAACTCCTGATTTATTCTATGTTACTTTAAGCAGAATAGTATTTAAGAGTTGTTTTTCTTTCCTTATTGCAATAGATCTTTTTTGTTGCGAGATTGCAATTTGAGGATGGCTAATTGACGTTCTAGGTACATGTCTGCTTAACACTGTATTCGGTTATGGCCTTTAGTAAGGTAGTTACTGATTTGTGCAAAAATTGAGTTGCGGTGCTTTGTAACTTTTATTATTCAACTTTAAGAAATGGAGAAACTAGTCATTTATGTTAAAGAAACGGTTGTATCCCATCTTCGTCATTACAATCAAAATATCCTATCTTTTAATCATTTTTGTGTTTAACTTAGAAAGTTGTTTTACTGTACTTCTATGTGAGTTAGGATTGTTATTGTACTATAACAATCCTAACTTAATTGCAGGGATGAAATTTTTTGTATACATGGAACAACAATTTTTGAGGAAAACATTTTACAAATTGATAATTTAATCTCGAGAAATCGGTCTCGCATTTCAACCAGGCCACAGCCTTGTTACGAGCCGGGGCTGTGGGCAACGCCTAGACCGGCGAGGTTGATATAACCCAAGGAATACGGTTGAGAATTTATTAGTAAGGTGCACGGACGAACCCGATGCGAAATCGGGGAGCCGCTGGGATATGTGTAGCGAGGACGAACCCGATGCGAAATCGGGGAGCCTCAGGAATAGAGTCAAGCGCGGACGAACCTGATGCGAAATCAGGGAGCCGCAGGAGGGTGAAACGTCGTGGACGAACCCGATGCGAAATCGGGGAGCCACTAGGAAAGAAGTTCGCAGACGAACCCGATGCGAAATCGGGGAGCTGCTAGGAGGTTGGCTTATTCACAGACGAACCCGGCGCGGAGCCGGGGAGCTGCTCGGAGGTTGGAAAACGTACGGACGAACCTGATGCGAAATCAGGGAGCCGTAGGATACAGACGAACCTGGTGCGAAACCAGGGAGCTGTAGGATGGGTTAGGTTTCGTGGACGAACCCGATGCGAAATCGGGGAGCCACTGGGTTGGAGTATTTGTAGTTATTTTGTTTGGATAAGGCGTGCGGACGAACCTGATGCGAAATCAGGGAGTCGCAGGAAATGTTAGTTTGTCTCGTAACTTTTAAATTAATATTCGATACAACTCGAGCGGTTAAGTTGTATCTGTGGGAACGTTACTACCGATATAAAGGATTACGGGGTAAATATAGGTTTAACGAATCTACTCGATTTAATGGTGAACAAATTATAAATATATATTCAAATCAGTCGTTGGTACAAATGTAATTGTCGCGATAGAAATAATATAAAGTATGTGAGTTACCTAAGTATTTGCACGGTGTTGACGCACTGGCGATGCGGGGTCTGAGAGCCGCTTTAAGAGTGTTCCGAAAGAACTTCAACCGGACTAGCGGATTCTAACGGGTTAATCTATGATTCGAAAGGTGCGCTAAGCCCAATCTCACTAGATATAACTGACTCTGTACGAGCGTGGCACGACGTGACGTTACGCGTGACTGTGTAACTCTGAACCGACGAGGGTAGAAACCAAAGGGTTTATATACCCCCGAAATGCACGGAAACGCATTAGAACTTTCCATATAAGGAAATTGAGGAGTCTTCGTCGGACCACGCCCGTCTTGGTCATAATGCAGCTGGTCGCACATGTGCTCAGGACCCCTTTTTCTGTTTATGATAACCGAAAGAGTTTTAGGGCGTTTTCCCATCACAGACGCGAGCTCGAAAACGCGTTGAGAGCGACGTATGGAATATTCTTCATACGTAACAGCCTCTTCGTAAATATACAACTCCTAAATTTATTATGGGCCCCTTCTCAAAAGTAGCTTTGTCCGTTACGATCGCAGTGTAGATCCAAAAACGTGTTCTCAACAATGTTCTAGAGACGGATCGTCGTGCTTGCCCTCTAGCGGTGTGTGTGGGAAGTGCCCCCACATTACAGATAGAAAAAATAGGTGCCAAATATTTTTTTAAGATCTACCTCGTGTATACATTTCATTAAATTTGGCGTGTTACACTTGAGGAATGTGCCTTGTAAGCGTCCATAACTGTTGAAAATAGTGAAATTAGTGAAATTAGTGAAATTTATAAACAAATTATGATTAATACAAGCGATCAGCATTTTATAGGTACCATTTTTCACTAAAAAATTGTTCTTATTGATGTCCCGATGAATCTATTTAATATTTTCTGGTCATGTTTGTATCTAAATGAAGAGCGTTATTTTGCATGCGCATCGTGAATTTAGAGTTTCCGTTTGTAATTTATTAGGAAAATAATGCACAGCGGAGTAAAGAGAGTTGACAAAGTTGGCTATTTTTGGCACGGGATATCTTTTGAGTTCCAAATAGTACCGCATTTTTTTGAAAGCGGAATATTTTCTCAATGACTGTTTCAGTCGGTTTAAAAAGAATACCATTGACTTCAACTGTCGATTTGTGACTACGGATCAAGCTTGGGTTCACTATTATTATACATAGGTATAATAATACATTCCAGAGTCGAAACAACAACAATTTAAACAATATTATTCGCTGGAAAAGTTATGGCTTTGTGGGACACGGAAATAATGAAAACTGGTGTAGTGGAATAGAATTCTTTATTTTGCTCGCCAGCTCGTGCTGCTCGGTTTCGCTCCACTCGTGTTACTCGTGAGACTGTTCGAGCCTCGTGCCCGCTCTCAAGATGTAACCTCGAGAGGGGGTGTATTTTCCGGGAATGGCCCCGTGGCCTCGGAACTGATATTCCTTTCGAGGAATCGTTGCTCGACGCTATCCGCCCGATAATCCAAACAGAGGATCAATCGGCGGGCGGATATTTGGATCTCGCTGTGGCGACGTGGTCTAAAGGAGTATTGCTAATTGACTACCTTCCTAATGGTCAAACGATTACTCCAGAGTATTATTATAATTTATTAAGTCGACTGAATCAAGCAATTGTCGAAAAAGGCCAGGTTTACCTGGGAAATAAAATTTTCCTTCATCAGGATAATGCACATCCTACAAGCGTAGTAGCTATAGCAAAAAACGCAGAATTAAAGTTTGAATTACTTCCCCATCCCACTTATTACCCAGATTTGCCTTCCTCTGACTTTCACCTGTTCCCAAAATTAAAAAGATTTCTTGGTGGTCGACGATTTTCGTTAGACCAAGAAGTGCTGGCCCCAGTGAACGGCTATTTTGTAGACTTTCATGAAACGGATTTTAGAAAAAACATAAAAGCACTAGTGCATCACTGAATTATGTCAGAAAATAACAACAATTTAAAACTGCAAATTGTATGTTTTCATTCTTAAACCGTGAACTTTTCAAACTGCCCTCGTATAATTTATAAATATATTATCAGTCAACTCAATGATCCTCAGTTAATTTTCTTTCGCGCTCTCAATTGTTCTTGATCCCCTCTCGCCAACAAATAATATTAATCTACTGCAACTTTCTACAACATCAAGAACCTGAAAAGTTCTTTCATTTGTTTCATACTGTGCCCAACCCCAGGACAACGTTTTTCACGAAACAATAGCAGACTGTAGTGTAATAATATAAATTAGACTGCAGCTCTCCAAGCCCAAAACCACTGGCACAATCAGTGTCCAGTAATGGAAACTATAGTAGTCGATGCGATAAGCGACTGGAATAATCAATTGGCTTGAACCAAGCTCTGCATTGACAGCTCCGCCTTATTGTCGCCCCCTCTGGAAACAACGTTGCAACTTGTTACACAATCTGACGAGTCGACCAAGAGAGAGCAACTTCCCGAAAGACTATTTCAATGTTCTACAATGCAGGAGTAGAGACCTTACGGTTTGAGTGTCCTTCAGCTACATACGCAATTCTCCTGACGATGAACAGAAACTGGAAAAGCATGAACTGCTATATTTTATAGCGAAACAGATACACAACAGATTTTCAAAGAACGATGCGGTTGACTCCACGGTGGACAATGAATCCTTAGTGCACATAATATATACTTGTACTGTTGACGTTTAGTCTTGTTTAGCTCTTGTAGAAGTTATTTTCAATAAACTTCACATAGATTGGAATAGAGGGCAGGTAGGGTAATAAGATTTGAGTCTCCTTCAATCACTAACTAACTTTATTAAGTATAGACCGTCAATGCACGACTACTCTGGAACAAAGAATGACTCTCTCACGATACAATATTCACGACTCGATACTCTCTACTCTTGAAACTACAGTAATGTCTCGATTAGTGTACGTCGCTCGGGACCGAATGTGAACACTAATCGTGTGCAGACACGATTCTCGAGCGAGGTCGGGTCCCCTTTGATGTTGTGGCAGCCGATACTCAAGGCAGGGACCAGGAAAAAAGCAAGTTAAAATACCCGGGTACGTGAGACAACACTACCGCGATCAAAATCTAATATTAAGACTCGTTCATTTTTGGTCCGTTTCAAATGAAATTTTATACAATTTTTACACAATTTTCATCACAATTTTGAACACTAATCGAGACATTACTGTATTATCATACAAAAGATATGATTAAGATTAAGGTGATTAAGAATAACGAAGAAAACAGTAGAGGATGCGTGGTAGATATGTTATATGTATCAGGGGCCGGCGCACATAGGTGCTGCCCGTTGGCTGTGTAGGGTGAAAGTCCTACAAAAATAAAAAAATAATTCTCCGAAGTTGACTCTACAATTATTTCTCCGTAAATCCTGTCGCGATCGAAGTCCCGTATTTCGCGACCGATACGACACCACAATAATGATGCGCTTGGCAAGATTGGCCAATAGTACATTATTAATTTAATAACGTGTTACTTTAGCCGTATATTCTGTTACGTAGTGAAAACGAATATGAATAGCAAACTGGTGAATTATCCGTCACTTTCAACGTACACCCTTAATAAAATTATAGACGCCCGGAGCACTCGGGCACCACGTGCGCCAAACTGTAAAATTACAAAATGCGGCGTTTTTCAAACACGGAAATTAACGGAATCACAGATAGTTCTCAACTTAACTTTGTACACCCAATAAAGGTGCATCTTGCCAACCTGCGCTGCGAATATGGTTTAAAGAAAGTTTAAGCCACACCTTTCCGAGGTGATGAAAAGGCATGCAGCGTCTAGACTCATTAGTATGTACAGCTTTGGACTCACTCAGCAAAATACGCTACAATCTAGTACAGCGAATAATCAAGCCAAGACTAGACCTCAAACTCACGCAAACTGAGTCTTGTCTATTATCGCGACAATCCAAGACAAGCCGAGCCTTGCATGCTGCACAGTCTGAATCTGTGCTCCAAAATCTCTTAGGAGACTCGGTATAACCAAAAACCACAAGTTACAGTTCGTGACACGCGGACCGTCGCGGTGCGGTAACCATCTAGGCACCGCTAGTGCCCTCAACGACTCGTTAATGTTGTCAAGTATTGAGCGTACGCAGCATATTCTTTTCTATTAGTTTTATATAATGCATGGAAATGCTATTAGGCGAGTAAAAGATTATTCTGTCGTTAGTGGGTTGACTACTAACTCTGAACTCTAAAATAATGACGTGTGGAAGCACACTCAATATTTTAAGTTACGAACGAGTTTAGATGAGGAAATGTTCCACACCACTTGACTGCGTGCATTAAACAGATCTATAACTTAATATTTGCCTTTGAAATTGTCTCAACGCATAAATGTAGGATTTGGTGATCGAGGGGGACAGTCACGAATTGCGGAAATCCGGAGAACTTACCTTTTTCTGATAGACAATAAGATTACAATGAAATAATAAGAATAAGATTCCAATGGAATAATAAAATTACGATAGAATATTTAAATTACGATGGAAGGCTGACAACTGTTAGAGATACACTCTTTTACACGTTTTTTCAGATCATGAAGAAAGTAATGATCGTGAGGCGCACATCTTATATCGAAAACACGAGTCGCATAAAAACAATTGGATTAATGCATAGTTTTAACAAAAAATGCTGTTCGATACAATGAATTGCTGTTTACTTTGAATTGCTTCTTATTGTTAGAAAAGTATACAAGTTGAAACTGTTTATTCGATCAATATAGTTATTGAAAAGATATCCAATCTTTTATTATAAAATATTTCAAACACACTTCCGGCTAAATCTTTTGAAGCACTTCTTTAGTCTTACAAATATTAAAACTTGGTAAACACCTTTAATCTTCAATTTGATTTTTTCAATTTGTTCGAAAATCTGTCTCCTTCTCGAGGTGACTGATGATTTCAAACTTTTGAGCAGTAATGTACGTTCGCAACATCAATGAAATATTCTTAATTCCTTGATATTCTTTTGTACCCATTAGTTACTTAGGTTTGAAGTCACGAACAACTTGAAATGCACTGCGATAATTATCGTACGCGCAACAATTACTCCGATTCATTTCCAACTGTTTTTGATTAATTCCTCGCTCTCGTATGCAGCCGTTTGTTCCATTTGGTGCGCATGAATTCGCCTCGAAATTTGGGAACTAAAAACGGAGTAAATCAAATTACATTGCATTAAAATATCGCATGCAGTCAGTTTGGAAGCGGCATAAATATATCCCGTAATTATGAAAATTACCACATATTTTCAAATATCTTCGAAAATACTTATGAATACAATGTACCGTATGACAAATATTGCAATACTTTTTCTAAACGTTGTTCTTAAATACATTTAACCCACAATTATTTTTTTACGTGTGCGATGTAATTTCTACAATTTGCATCATATAGTGCCAGTTAGGAATTAATACTGTCATTTTGCTATGTTTCTGAGATTTCAGAATGTACAAAATATTTTGAATTAATTAGAAGAGCAGTGAACTTGTCCGTACCGTGACACTTCTTTGCATACTGGGTGCTGACTCTATCATTGACGGCAGTTGTCCTTATCAGTTACCTTTCAGTCTGTGAATAATATCTTACTTATATTAGAAACGATAGCGTTGTATGCCACAATAAATGCGAATATTAGTTATCTATTGCCATATATATGCGGCTTCATGTTTTGTGACGAGTTGGGTGTGTTTTGAGTGGAGTTGAATACCTCTTGCAAGACTTGTAAGCGTAGATTAATTCTTACTAACTTATGCAATACGTATCAATCAGTATTCTTACTGTCTATTTAGTGCTCCATTAACACTTAGAAGGTATCCACAAACAATTCCAGATTGGTGTTTGCGAATTTGGTAACATAATTTGTCATGCTACTGTTTACAATTATTTACCCATCCATTATATTTGTGTTTAAAGTTCCTGATTAAACTTTTCGAAGAACAATACTATTCTACATTAGGCGTGGGAAATAATTACGGTTTTATGCTCTATGAAATTGAGGCGTAGGACATAATTATAGTTTTATGCCCTATGAAATTGTTTGCAGAAAGTTATCACAAGACACAAAAACTATAATAGATTGTTTATAATAATCATAACCGTAGAAACACTCTGGATAGAGAGCCGGAACAATCAAAAATATCTACAGGTCCACTAATTCTCGCAAAAAATAGTGTTACTAATTGCAAGTACTTGGTCGGTTACGAAGATCGTACTTTATTATAAACCAGAAAACGGCTGGTCGAGATCATTATGAGTTGATTAATGCAACTGATGAATTGGGGAATAAGAAACCCATTACATAAACGATTATGCCTGACTGGAAATAAACGTCGCTCGAGCGGAAAAATATCTTCGACGTGAACTGGCAAATTCTTCCGCACGCCGCATTATAGTTATGAAGTTTCCACCGCAAAGGAATCTGCATCCTGTTCTATTCATGAAAGACAATCATTGATAGCAACGAAGAATACTTTAATAATAATCGAAGTTGTTTCAATTTTCTTTAATCAAAGAACTAATTTAGCCGAAAGTAGTATATACGACTGTCTTTTCTGTACCTAATAATAAGGACTGAAACAAATTAATTCGTGAACGTGATAAGCTAATATACAACAAAGCGTAGTCCATGACACAAAAAATTATCTAAAAAGTCATTCGCCTCAAAGGCAAATCAAAATAAAATATTTGGACCTTATTTCATGGAACGCAAACACTCTTTATCAACACAAGGACTATCGACAAAAAGATTGTAGGCCAAAGATTTCATGTTGACCAGGCAACGCGAACTTGCGCCACATTTAATTGTAAGTAATACTTTAAAGAATTTCAACAATTTTATGGACAGTTTCGAATATAATTTGCTTTCTATATTATAGAAATATCAGTGAGCAATTTCCATTATAAAATTTCAGTGTATACGAAAGTGTTACCTAGTAAAAATTCATAATAGCCAGATGTCGATATGACTGAATAAATTGATTGTGAACTGTGATTATTAATGAAGTTCCAATAAAATGAGAATGACCTGCTAGGAGCAGGGCTGCTCTCCTTCATTCGTAACGTAAATTCAATTGTGAAACCGTCGCAACTGTATCGCCTTGAGAATTTGTTTTCGTCTTCGTGTAACAACACGGCCACGCGATAATCGTATAAGAGCTATTCGCATAGCATGCGTGCCGGTACACTTGCTTCTCATGCCATTCAACTTGACTTTTGCAACGTACTTACTTTCACCGTATTGAAACCAACGTGGCCTAGAGAGCGGCAAGACATCACATCTATTACGAAAGCAATAATAATGTCTCTCTAAGATGGCCATTGCTCGTTTTTACACAACATCTTCAGCATGAATTACCCTTTTGGTTCAGGTATGATCATTTGTTCCAACAATTGTACAGTACTATTTTGAATTATTATAGGAAACTACAAACAAATTATTCTGCTTTAATCCTTAATGTATAATATTATATTTTTATCATTAATAAAACGTTTCATATATATGAAACATTAAATACCTAGTAATATCCACATAAAAGGAAATATAATAGAAGTTTGGAAATTGAATGTTTATTGTAGAAAATGAAGATCTGAAGAATGTTTTGTCAGATTTATTTGAGATTATTGCGTGCAAACATAACCAATTTGTAAAGTTTCTTTACTTTTTGTGCCTCACGATAGTGTTATTGCTAGGTGTCCACTTATTTTTGTCTCTCGACAAATAGCTGATTATTTCATTAAAAGTGGGTTGCGTACATGAAAATGTAAATATTAGTTTTAAGCGTTAGTAAATAATCTATTATAAGAATATAGAGTATATAAAAGATACGTTTATAACAATAATGTAATGTGGGTTACATATCGTTGATATCTATTCTCTCTACCTGTCCACTTATTTTGTCGTTGCTATCTAACGAAATCAAAGAATGTTAATGTGTTATAAAATATAATACGAATAGAATGATTTTAATAAGTTGAATGCCTAAAGTATTTATCAATAGGTATCGAAATCATTCCTCTAGTAACGTTTATATTGTCGGTAAATATTTATCTTTACTTTTCCGAGCAAATGTTATTGCATATAAAGCGTTCTTCAAATGTAAGGGAAGGCAAAAGATTGAATGTTTATTCTGAAATACATAAAGGTTGTTCTGTATAATAGACAAAATATAATTTTATTAGCTTCATACATTCCTACGCACGGGAACATCTAAAGTCAGCTTCATTTTTAGAAGTATATTTACTTAATCTTGGAAACACTAGAGATTTTCCGATTTTACTCCTCTGCAAACGAATTCCAGGATAAATACCTGTTAGGGTTAGCGTATTTTTAATGGAAGAAATAGGATCGGGTGGTGAAGTACTATGCACCCTGTGTATAACTTATGATGGGGACGCAGTCCAACGCGTGGCCGAAGAGTGTTTCGGGAATGTCCTAGGATTGACTAAGTTATTGCACGTCTTGGAAGCGAATGAATGGAACCAAAAATCCTGTCGACAGGCGGTAGCTAGCGACCACTCTAAATCTTTCAACTATCGGATGTCGAGGGATTATTTATGAGATAGAGGAGAGTATTTCTAAAAAATATTGACTGTGTTCCTGGAGGATCTGTCCACGGAGTGGGGAAGGCAATGCCTTTCGGAAAGAGGACTGTGATGAACCCCATGGTACTTATCCTAGAACCTTGGGACTTTGCAGTGGTTTGTTGAATTCTCGAGCTAGATTATCTTAACGTATAAATAATATCTAACATACTTGTGTCTGGAAACACTTTGCTTCAATGTTATTGTTATATTACATTTGTTTAATCATTTTCATGCAGCAGTATATTTAAACGCAATGTTGCACGTATATCTACTACCTTACCAGCAACAAGCTCGTAACGCTGAACGAATTCACTAACATCGACGAATACGAGATATGTACATCTTGAAATCGCATGCTTACGCAGTGCTTGCAAAAGGATTAGGGAAGTACTTGTGATACAACTCAATACTGTTCATGTTCGTTGAACTTACTACAATTTAAATCTATCTCAGAGGGAATAATGTAAGCGTGTATGTCGTAATACAAAGTAGTGGTTCGTGAAACATCAATTGGTATATGATCAAGAAATAGTTAACCGTAGTTCAAATAACGTTGAGTTGAACGACGACTCCAAGATTTGTTACACTCGCATTGATGCAAATGCTTCGAGAAATTATTCCCATACGCTTCAAGCACTAATATTACCAAACATTTATGCGCCAGATTTTATGGGTCAGAACAATAATTTTCTATTGTGATAGAATGGAGAGAATAATATTACTGAGTTGCCAAAGGAATATGCCGAACCCAAACATATCAATTTTTATGAATCTTTGGGAGATAGCAGTTTAAAAAAAATATTGTACACATATTCTCCTTATAGACTGTTATGTACGGGTAGGTTTTAATAAATACTGTAGACTGTATTCGCAACGTACCGATGTATTTGTGCTAATTTTATCGTATCGTATATAGTTAAGCGTATTTTATAATGCTGTTGCATCGCTCGCTCTCGTTCACGCGTCAGTCGCTGTTGCTGACCGACGACTCCTAGCCCCAAAACCTTCGCAGTTGCACATTAAAACAAAAGAAGATCTGTTGCCATCAAAAACCGTCGCACGCGGCGCGGCGATCATCGCGCCACCACTCTATACCCCAACATAGACAATCACAGACACTGATGGGATGAAATCACTTTTGAAGTTGCCAAACATATTATATCTATTATCTCGAAAGTGTTAGAATTATGGGGATCGTGTACATTGAACAAATTTATATATTTGACCGACGAATTTGAGGGTAAGTAGATTTTTATGAAGTTCAACTGTTTACACAGTATATTACAAAACATGAAAGTTTTGTTAATTTTTCTTGTAAAGCTTTCCTTAATTTTCACAAAAATTTGTGTGATGAAAGACAATAAAAATATTCAAATATTAATTAAAATTGGGGTATAGACGTACGATATTAAGATTATTGTAGGTCCATATTCAGTGTCAGCAGTATCTGTATGCGTCCTATATAAGTTGTTATGTTATGTCGTGATTGTATTCGGAAAAATGCTAGGGGACGGAAAGCTGTGTCGTAATACTAGCTGCAAAGGATTAACAGAATAAGTAGGGAAAAAGTAAGTACAGAGTGTTTCCTGGAAAGATATGCACAATAATTAATATTTAAATCTGTTATTCCAGTGATTATATAGGAATCTTGTCACGCTTTGTTAACTTCTGTCACAAATCGTCTATTTTACATGGAATTGTAAATTAATAATAATCAGTTGGTATTTCGCAATATTTACACGTTTTGATGGTCATCATACTCGTATTCGATGGATAAATAATTTTTGTGACACATCGATCAAGCGACAGAATCGTTGATCGCAATTCCTACACAGATGTTAGTTTTATTTTCGAATTATGTTCAATTAAATTAAAAGCACGATGTTCTTTTTTACGTGACCTACCGTAAATTCGCGGTTAAAATGGATTTCCGAGTGGAACGTGGCGCTAAGCGGAGGGTGAACACGTACGTGGATAGATTATTTCTGGCTGCTGGTGACGCAAAAGGTGAAAAATTAAGGAACCTTTTGTGAAATAAATGTTACAGCAATTAGATATTGGTCAAAGTAGATAAACGTAATTCTACAAAACAAAGTCATGGTTTTATAGCAAAGGGGATTCATACATGATGTTCTGACGTAAAATAATAAATAATGACCACACATTTTATATTAATTTTCTTTGTTTCCCCGATTTGATAAAATTATAGGAGTTCGTAAAGAGCATCGTTTACAATATACAGAACATTTAAATATTGTTAAACCTTGTGTGGCACATATGTAGTTGAGGGTCAAGTCTTTTATACTAAACATATACACAAAAAATACTTTTTATTTATATACCAGATTTAAATCAAAATGGTCGGCTAATGCTTTACAGTCAAAACCATACAGTCAAAATTTGTTTGTAATATACATGAAAAGTATCGAATTGTATAACAGCAAATTGAGTAGGAGAATTACTCAGAATTGATCTGTAATAGTACCCAGTAATAGGAATCGTAAAGTATTGCACCACAACAATGGATGAGCTTTTTATTTAACAAGTACGCGTCAGTAAAAGATTTACATCGTTAAGGAAAGGAAAGCACAGTATCTACTATGACAGTCCACATCGTCCAGTGGTACATACTCTCAGCTACTCTGAATATGCAATATAATATTTTTAGATGGACACACACTATTGACGTATGCGTTTATTGTTGATACAAATTTTACTCAAAACTACTTTTTCATTGGTTCAGGATATACTCACGATAGCGTGGTACGGTTTAAAATATTCAAGATAATCCGCCCTTTTAAAGAAATTTATTTCGGCAGATAACCATCCGCACCAAAAATATTCGATACAAATCTGAAACCGCGGCTAGTATTTCAACCGTCGTAAATATTTTACTACTACCGTGTATAAAACGGTTTCATACAGCAAGGTACATATTGATAGCATACATGTTTACGTAGAAATAACACGTAAAATTAAATATGGCATTAATAATAATATACTTGGTGTGCAATTAGAGAATGATTCTTGTTTGTATTTAAAAGTCTTACTGCTAATTTAGTTACAATTTGAGTTCAGATGATTTTTAAGAACTTTAAAAAACATTAAAATTGTTTGAAAGAAAGATACTTTCTCTTGGTTATATGAGAGTGATATTCACTACACGCGTACCATATGTTCCATACGTTTTATCGATAAATTGTATATTTTACACAGTTTTTTAATAAACTGATCTTATTTCATACGGTTCAATATGGATTTAATATAACGTGGTGTGAATTCTAGTTTTATACAAGCATTACCATCTACTAACTAAAAATGCTGACAAAAGCCAATCTTGCATGACAGTAAACCACCTTCTTTATATTGATTTTTATAAGCTATGTACGCGTAAGCCCGCTTTAATAAGGCGTTGCTGGCAAATGAAAACAGCGTACACCAGACATCGCTGAAGCATTTGTGTCCAAAATATTGGAATTGCGCTGAAAACGGGTTACCGTACCCTTTAGCACATGTTACCTTTGATCGATAAATACTTGATAGTCATCCTAACTGTCATGTTAACATTATAAAGCGTTCTTTGCGGTATCTATTACATCGTACGTTATTCACGGACAAAAATGAAAATGAGGCATCTGGGCTATGTCCGTGTTGCGATCTAGAGCAGCATGTTTGGCACATTCTAGCTCGAAATTGTTCTGCAGCTACAGTTTCAATTAACCAACAGAGGCGGTTAATTTGGAAAGCGCTGAGAATCCAATGATGACTCTGTGGATGAGGACTGCTCGGCAGAGGCTAACCATATAACGCGAAACCTCGAACCTCGTAACTGCATCCCGTGGTTACGGAATAACTTCACCCCGCAACGATCCAGACTGTAATCGTCACGATAATAGCTGTGTGGCATGTTCGAACTACAACGGTCGTGTAAATGTGCGTCAACCTTGTAAAGTGATACACTTTAAATAGGTGTCATATCGCCAGGTGCATATATTCCGATAAGGTTCAATAGTTACTTTTACTTTCACTGTTTTAACTTGGTTTAACCTTGTTTAGAAAACGTTCACAATCTCTACAAACATCTTTGCCGTAATGTGAGTTTTCTTTTTACTAAGGGAGAAGCGCTATGTCGTTTTCCTTTCGTGTATTATATATTAACCATTAATTGTATAGATGGTATATTAACCATTTACGTACGTGAACCTTTTAAATGCACCTGTAAGCCGATTATATAAGTTAGCTGTGTATAAATTTGTAAATAGGCATAAGCGAAAGTACATTACAATTTCTGTAAATTTCTGAGCTATCACATTTCACATACAGGCGTGACTTTGTTTGCAGGTAGTGTGTTTATTCGGAAACAGTTTGATTTCTCGAATTTGCTATAACCACTAATTATCACAAGGCTTATACGCTATCATTTGCAGACTTCATCTTTTGTATCGTGTATTTACTGATAATGCACGATGTTAAAAATTCTGAAAAATTTCTACAGTTAAAATGTTACTTTCGTTTTAACAATAATTATAAAATAAGAAAGATGAAGAAAAAACCAAAATAAAAAAGGCACGCCGCCCCCCAGGAAACGCACTTTGAGCACTAAGGAAGGATGCGGCTACAGCTCAAAACAGGCTGATTGATATTTGGACACTTTCCTAAATGTCCAACCAGCGTAAATAAAACTACTTTCAAGTGGACGTTCTGGAAAACGCTCGACGAAGGAGTCCCTTCATTTCCGACCACACTCAAGACAAGCCGAGCCTTGATCTCAAGTATCATTTCCGATTATAGCCAAGACAAGCCGAGCCTTGCGAGCGCGCGATTTTCATAAGGATTGGTATTCTTATGTTTTTGGGGTTGCTGAATTCAAATATCTTATACAAAAATGCAATGCATAATGCAACAAAAATAAAAATGCAAGATATCAGTGGTATAAACGTTGCTTTTAATTTAGCTTTTGTCAAAATTGACTATTTTCCTATTTTTGAATAAAATTATGTAATTAGAATGTCTAATTTAATATGACGACGTTAATTCCAAAACTGTGTTGAAATCCGGATGTTGTTGAGTTCGTTCATTCCGTTTTCTGGTACAGTTGAATACTGCTAAACATTACCATTACATTACAGTGGGTAATAGTGACCAGATGACTTCATGACTGGAGGTCCGAGGTAACTAACAGGGTTATAGTTTCCAGATGTGTGACAACAGAGAGTCGAAGGCATCGAACAGAAAGTAGAAGACAATAGTTCCCACAACAAATACCCGGAAGGCCTGGTACCTCTGTCCATTACACTTTGCATACGTATACACTTTGTATACGTAATCGTGTTATCAAGCTATGATCTTGGACCCATTATTATTATTAGTATTTATTATTTATTATTATTTATTTATTTATTATTATTATGTTAGTGTTTTCTATAGCTTTCTTTATATCATATTTTTTTTCACAAATATATTAACGTTTGCACGAGATATCAGCACTACGCTCTAGTGGCACAGACCATAAATACCCCTACTTGATACATTGAGTTTAAATATCTTAAAAAGGGGCAAAAAAGGGGCAAAGTTTCTCAATCATATTTGATTAAATAAAAATTAGATTCGGCTTAGGTTTGGGTTACAAATTTATGGGGGGGGGTGCAGGGGGAGGGGAAAGGCCGCCAAACCAAATCTTATATGATATATCTAGTTCTAGAGGTACAATTTGTATGAGGTCACCCGGTATACAGATTCTTCGCCGGCCGCCGGAAAAGCGGCAGCCTAACACGTTGCCACGAGCGTCCACGTATATACAAAATTCAATGTAGTAGTAGCTATATTTGTTGGCAAATATCTCGAAAAGTAAGTCCGAGCGGCGGTTATATGCATAGGAAAAAGTTGTTCCGGATACTCAGTTCTACAACATATTCAAAAATCATCCAAATCGGAGAGGTCGGAGCACTTCCGTAGTTTTACCAAAATTTGTCCCAGCGTGAAGTTCGGTGAATAACATGTTTATTTTCCTTTCGATTCATTAATATATGGCTAAGATTTATAATATATATTGAAAACGGAATTACAATAATAAATTCAAAAATATGTTACTTTATTTCTGTGGAAAATTTAGGTTCATAACACCTACTTTAATGGTAAAATGTTTCACATATCAATTTTGTTAAGATAAACTTTCCCTGACGCAATTAACAAGCTCCAATGTTCAAGATATGAAGGAGCATCAAATTTCTTCATCTTTGACGGCCTGTATCTCAGTAATCAATCGAGATATTTAGAAAATTCAAGCTGCATTAGAAGCATTGATATATATGCAACAAATCTGCTATACTAAAAAAAAGCTGCTTTATACTTCAAAAATTGAATTTTGTCTAGCTTTTCAAGAAATAGCACCACTGTGGGCCGTGGCGTAGATGGACTGGCGTAGATAGATAGGCGTAGATCAGTGCCTACGAAGAGAATTATATAGTTGATGACTTATTTCTGATTGTCTATCACATCGAATTACGATCCCTGGGAACACTTACGCCTACGCTTTGTGATGTTATGACTTCGAGTTCAGACTTCAGGTAGCACTTGAACAACTTAGTTCAATTTAGTTTCAGTTAACACTTGTGTTATTTATTATGTTTCGTTATTATCATGCATATCCGAGTTAGTCAGAAAAGTTACACATTATATCTTATAAACTTTATATCGAAATTGATTTTTCATTTTTAACTGGGTTACTACGGTTGGTGTTTCGCAATCTATACGTTTTCCTACAATAGCGAAATGCGACAGTTAAATATTAAATGGAGAAAACAATAAAAATTACGTAAATACATGAACAACTTCCCACACACTCATAGTTATTTTATACTGATCATTTCCATCATTTTCTGTTCCCAACTAACGGTCTTCGTCCGTAGTTTATTTTGTCACGCATTTATGTTAGATTCAGATGAACACTACCCTCTCTTGATTTCCCTATTTCTTCATTAGTTAAATATTATCTCTGCCTGAAGTACACTTATTTACCTTAGGGTAGTTCCTATTAGTTCATGAAAGAGGCTACTCTGCAGCAAAAATGTTTAATTTGAGAGAAAGATAATGCACTGCGTAACTAATAAAATAATATGCACAGACCATATCTTTCTGAAAAACTTTAAAGCTCAGATAGAAATTAAATATTAGGTTTAGACACTTGCGGTGCTTCGAATTTCGTATAAAAATTTTGAATGTACAATGGTGTGGCGGTGATAAGCCGGCGCCACGTCTCCACCTTAGGTGTAAGGCAAACCCGTAAGGTGACTGGAAGGATCGAATGTAGCGTGAGGTGCGAATGAGAAGTGTTAGTGGAGATGTCGAACGAATGTTTATCTCTAGGAAAGAGCGAATGCTTTCTGGGAATGCACGAGAGGCTTTGAGTGCATGGTGACCCGTGGTCGACCTGTGACACGTGGCAAGGATGTGTGTGTCGGTGTGGGTCCGAATGAGTGAGAACGAATGAGAGATAGAACGAGAGAGAAGTTGCACGTGAAAGTATATATGGAGCGAATGATGCGTGCGAGAATCAGGGTATGAGCAGAGTTCAAGAAAAGTCTTGGTTAAAGACTGGAGGGTAATAAAGCTAGTATCAAGTATTGAATGGGAAGTTATTCCATTCCCTATCACCATATCCCACAATGGCTTCGACCCCTTTCACAAATCTGCGGTCAGTCATGTGACATTCAAAAACACTGGCTGCCAAGATTCAGTTTCGGTTAGGGCAGCTTCTAAAATTATTTTAATTTCGACTATGTGGACATTAAAGGATGATCCTTTAGCGCTCAAAGGTGCACCCCCTCTTTTAGGAATCGCGCTTCGGGCAGTAAGGAAGAGTGCATCTACACCTTCAAAACACGCTGATTGGACATTAGATGTTTTTCCTAATGTCCAATCAGTGTGCATAAAAAACGCTTCCCAGTCGATGTGAGGGGGTACACTCGACGAAGAAGTCAGTCGTAGCTGGGCTTCGAACGAAAGAGTCTGTGGGATATGGTGATGGGACTTGGGAAAGGGGATGGAATAACTTCGCCTTCAATATTCGCACTTAGTTTTATTACATTCAGTTGCGGTACACGCTCGCAATTATCACAACTGCTCGTACCCAATTCTCTACGACTCTCGATTCACTCTGCTTAGACACTTACCCGCGCACGCACCATCCACTCCATATATATTCTTTCACCTGCAGCATCCCTCTCATTCTATTCCTCATTCGTTCTCACTCATTAGGACCCACACGGACACCCACACCCTTGCCACGTGTCACAGGTAGACCACGAGCCACCATGCACCCAAGGCTCCGCGTGCATTCCCAGATAGCATTCGCTCTTGCCTAGAGACCTACATTCGACGTTACCACTAACACCTTTTCATTCATACCTCACGCCATATTCGATACTGCCCATCACACTACAGACTTAACCTAAACATGCGGAGATGTGGCGCCAGGTTGGCGCCGTCACAAGTCGTTTTTGGGTTTTCACCGAAATAAGTCATCTGTGAATTTTCACGCAACCAAGTCATCTTCAGGGTCCTTACCTAATGGACTAACGGTACAATAATTAGCGACTCCTGAGTTTCCGTCCTCAGGAGAGGCGTGAGCATCGCGATTCGGCCCGATACTTCGTTATACATACAAATCCAACATTCACTCACTTCATCCATTCAATCGTAGTTATAGGTTAAGTGTTGTTTTTTTAAATAAATACCAACCGTTAACGGAACATCGTTTATCGTCACTGAGATTCATCCACTTACATCAATAATATTCTGTTCAAATAATAGGAAAGCTAAACACCACGCGACGCGACCGTAGTCGGAACGCAGATTTACGACCTTTGTTTTACCTTGTCGGCCCTGTCCACACGGTACGTCGCGAGTGCGTGGCAAAACAGCTTTTAACAAGGACCTTCTACATATAATAATAAATAAAAAGTTAGTAAATTTAAACCATGAGTAGAGCAACTGATACGAGAAAATGCCGAAACGAATAAAATGCTCACAAATCAAGAATTAGAATCAAATTTAAATAATAAGTTCACCCACGTAGGCGGAGAAAGATATTCTTACAACAATGGACAGTATGAAAGGTTATTTTCATTTTCATTTAAACTGTAGCTACATTAAAGCACGTTTTTCTCTTTTCCGATTCATCTCATGTTTTTACATCCATCCTACCATCGGATGCAACGATAAGGAGGTCGTAAGTCTCCGTCCCGAATTTCTTCGACACCGTCGCGGACATATGACCCTACGACCGTTTAAGGAGATAGGGGTGGTAAATTGAATGACTGCTCTTGCGTAACGAATGATAACGATTTTAATTTCTATTAACAAATGAATGATAACAAACAAAAAGATATTAAACGGATCGTACAGTCGTGTTTAGTATACTGTACAGTGAACACTTTGTGGGAAGATAATGTTTCCCGTTTGGTTTTGAAGTAGGAGAGTATAATGGTTTCTCCTGCTTCTGAGTGAAGACAAATTAACGAGTAAGAAGATGATACTTTGACTTGCACTTTTGAGAAGAAGACAGACACCTGGAGAAGGAGAGGATACTGCTTCTCCTTTTCAGTGTGCTGGGTAGGACCCTGTCTTGGACTCTGTCCTAGACTGTCTTAGACTGACTTCCTCGTCGAATGTACTCCACATCCACAGCACATCGACTCGGAAGTGTGTTTTAGGCACGCTGTTTGGACATTAGGAAAAATGACTAATTTCCAATCAGCGTGTTTTCAAGCTGTGCTCGCACCCTCCCTTAGCGCCCGAAGCGCGTTTCTTGAAGGGAGGGGGTGCGTCCTTAAACGTTGCAGATTATTTGGCAACGCCACGGAATTTCCACCGGGGTCCTAGGGCTTGACCTGGTCGTGCTTGCCGGGTCCCAGCTGCGAGGCCCTTGTGGAAACTCACGTTTATTACGCAAGCAATTAACTGTTGAGGTCGTATATGCGTAACTTCGTATGCCTCGACGGATTATTGAATAAAACGACTTCCTCAAAAACAGTTCTATTACTTGCGCGTCATAAACGCCCTAACAATCTGCACGTCGAGGGTTGTTCTTTGTGCCGATTGCTAGCCGTATTTTAATGGGGGTAACCATTTATTTTTCTTGTGGGTTACGCGGGTTTGCCGCGTAACATCTCACATGTAAACATATTTCTTTCCCATAAATGTGCATACTGCATTTTCATTCAGTGCAAAGACTATGTACTGCTTGTTCTGGACTATGTTTTATACAATACCAGTTTGGGAATGGTACGATTTTTGCATTATTTGAATTTGCATTTCAACATCAAATTTGTATTGTATATAGCATCGAATTATTTAATTAACTGTATTAAAACGTGAAACTTTTACGCATTACATGTAATAGCTATTATTCATGCATGCATTTAGAGTTTTCGATGGAATACACGTTACTATAGACGAAGACATTTCCATTGCATATAAATCAACATTTCACGTAACACTGTTAATCGTAATATCGCATGATAAATGATGCGTTCCATTCTCTCTGCAACGATTTACGCAAGTATAGCATGCAGCCTTCCATCGCCACCCTAATGAACGATATATCGTCCAGCCTGTCAAAATTATCGAATGGAATTATTAATCGTTAAACTGTCGTCTCGTACAGTACACCGACAGATACCTCGACATACTGCGCTGTCCTTCCCTGTGTACAGAATTCGAATCGGCGACTATTAGGCCTTCCGATTAATTCGGCCAATGCTTTTTACATCGCCATTATACGTACTGTCAATTTATATGCATTCTGACATTGGAACTTTAAACGGGGTTATGCATTCTGTAACTTGTGCGCATGTACATCAACGGAGAGCACAATCATTGCTGCTTGAAAGTAAAATTTGTTAAATAAAATTACTATGGCCTAGGCATCAGTTTTAATGATATGTGCAAAAATTATTTTATACTTGCAAATAGTCTTCTTTATGAGGAACGACACGTTTTTAAATTTAGAACAGGCAAAGCATTTTTAATTATGCAGTTACATGCATTACTGAAATGAACGTGTGACATGCTTTAAATGAAATAGAATGTAACTTTAATTTGCACAGAAGTAATTAAGATTTTACTGTTATGTCAACATTTACCTAAACCACGTGAAACACAGTAGAGAGAATTTCATTGCACAAAAGTTGTCTTTAACAACAGTTTTCATGAAAAGTATTTTTAATGTCCTTTGGTAAAACGATCGCAAAACCAGTTATCGTAAATGCAGTTTTTGTTCCTGACCATACTGCAGTTGAATTCACCGCGGCTTTATTCTAACTGCTCATTGAATATTCCTATTATTCTAACGATTCGTCCCTGCTCGTAACATCTCAATGGTTCCGAACCGACCTTGTACGTGGAATTCTCAAATTCAGTAACACTTCTTGTCCCTCGTTATTCCCCACTTTGAGAAATTATGTTTTCAAATTTCTCTTTGGGTATCCGTAACTAAAGATAAATACGAACCTCGTCTTCAAAAACGGTATGTGAAATGGATAGCATTTTCACAATTAGACAGTGGAGTATATACTTACGCTTATTACGAAAGAAAGTTTACTTGAAGATTTTAAAAGTATAGGTTACTGTATATATTCATGATACTTTTTACGAACATGGTATGTCATATAAGCCGTTCATTTGCTGAAGTAATTAACTCCAAGAAGCAAATAGGGAAACTGGTAAATTCGTATTAAATTGTTTGTGCAAGTTTTTGTGGAATATATATTCAACTATACATTATAGAATCTATTATTACCGATGTAGTTTTCGCGGTGGGACAGGAACTTCCTAACGAAATTTAGCATGTGTTGTTTGTGGCGTGGTGTTGTGGCAACGATAGCAAATCGTTGCGAACACTAGTTTATTTGATCAAGGTTGTAAGGATTGATCAGTACCAGGAGGATCCGCGTAATGTGTACTCTAATCGTGGGTTACCTTAGTTGCAAACTCTTGTAAGGACTCCGGAGCCCAAATTCCGCGTATGTGTTTCTGCCCGGCTTGGCTTGCGTAGGCTGATGAAGCCTTGAGCCTGATGATCAAGGCTCGGCTTGTCTTGAGTGTGGTCGGAAATGAACTGGCTTTCGCGTCAAGCGTTTTTCATAACGTCGATTCGGAAGTGATTTTATGCACGCTGATTAGACATTTAGGAAAATGTTCAAATACCTATCAGCTTGTTTTACGGTGTAGTCGCACCCTTGCTTAGCGACCGAAGCTGGAAACGTTGCCGACGGTTTGGCAACGGAACGGAATTTCCGCCAGGGTGTCGAGGCCCTGCCCTGTTCGATGTCTGTTGGATTGAAACTTATATTGAAATTCTACCGCACTTAAAATGTCGCCGCGGCACACCCGCGTAACCAACATATCTTTCAAAATCGGTCCGCCCACAAAAAAGCGTCTGGACATCTGCACAAGGAATAACCTTCAACGTGCAGATGGCTAGGGCGGTTATGACGCGCAAGTAATATAACTGTTTTTGAGGAAGTCGTTTTACTCTCTAATCCGCCAAGGTGCAAAAATTAGGCATACACGACCTCAGCAGTTCATTGCCTGCGTCGTAAACGTGAGTTTCCAAAAGGGCCTCGCAGCCGGGCCCCAGATGACGCGGCCAGGTCAAGCTCTAGGACCCTGAGGAAAATTCCGCTCCAGCGTACGAAGACACACCCTCTTTTAGCAAACGCGCTTCGGGCGCTAAGGAAGGGTGCGTCTACACCTTCGAAACATGCTGATTGGACATTGGATGGTTTTCCTAAAATCCAATCAGCATGCATAAAAAACACTTCCAAGTCGATGTGCAGGGTCACACTCGATGAGGAAGTCAGTCGTCAAACGGGCTTTGCCCTAAACAAGTCATCACCAGGGCTTTGCCCTAAACAGTCTTCAACAGGGCTTTGCCCTAACAAAGCCTTTTACACGGACTTCTGCTAACCGACTCCGGAGTATCCGACCTCACGAGAGGTGGGAACATCGCGATTCCACCCGATACTTCGTTACCAAATACTCGTCGAACATTCACTCGTCAAGTCTATTCAATCATTGTTCTACTTTAAGTGTTGTTTTCTTAAATAAATACCAACCGTTAACAGAACATCGTTAACATCACTGAGATTGATCCACTACATCAATAATTAATCCTATTAGAACGCAAAATAGGAAAACCTAACGCATCAAGCGACGCAACCCTAGTCGGAACGAAGATTTACGACCTTCGTTTTACCTGATCGGTCCTGTCCACAGTACGTCGCCGGTGCGCGGCGAAACATAAAAAGTACTTAAACATTTCAAATATCTACGGATTGCGTTCAATAAGCTGAGCCAAGTTTTCACTTGATATACGGTGCAAATACAGTGTGCTCTCGAACTAAAGTTAAGTCTTATACTTTCGTCCCCCACAGAACGTATCAGCCTTCGTATTTACTTAATTATTTTCCACGATGTGGTGGTAGAAATTTACAATATACCGTAGACCAAGGTGATTTATATGACAACATTGATTCACCAGCTGAATCCTGATAGATTAATTATGCAATAGGCATCTCACTATTAAAAACTACGTAGCCGAACCTCATCAAGTATCAAGAATCCGACTATGTTGTGAAAGCTTGCATAAGACAAGGCCGAATTTGGATTGATGAATAGTACCGCAGTGTATCCTAAGTAATTATAAATATTTAACAAGAGATCATTCGCAGGTGTTTGTAGGAGAATATCCTCAAGTGAATAAGAATTGCGTTCCTCAGAGAAGTTAAGCACGTTTGTCCCAAAATAAAAACATCTTTATGGTTGTATTCTCCCACAAATCTGTAGCAAACACAGTTTACCGCAAATAAATAGCCACAATTATAATTATAATTTGTAATGTAATTAATCCAAGAAACATCAAAATCATCTATTGGTGAAATTCCAGCTTTTAGTCAATGGATTCTTGTACTCAACAATTTAATTCTATATTTTCCATCTATTTTTACACGAGTCGTCACCTGCTTTCCCATTATACCACTATACTCTGTATAAAACCTGCTATCTATAGTGCCGATCTGATTGCATAAATATGCAACATTACAGGTGAGATTAGTAGCTGCAGGCGTAACGCAACTTTTACGCACGGAAATGTACTCCATATTTTGATGTTATCTTCCGACGGTTTATAGCTGACAGCAACAAGCCACGGCCGGCCTAGGACTTTGATAACTCTAGAATCCACGGGACGCGTCACCTAGTGCAAAACTCGACGGGGTGCATGATGGTTTATGACGAACTATAAAATATATGCATACGATATGTAACAGTGAACGTGGGTCCGTTGAAAGGGAAGGATGATCTGCAGTACACGATAGGGGCAATCAGTCTACTACCCTTCAAAGGAAATAAAAATTACAGTCCTGAAATATCGTTACTAGAAAGTCACGCGTCTATCTGCGAGCTCAACCAGTGACTGTAAAAATGACGTAGAAGATTATTCATATTCTATTGATGCTTCCTCCCTGACCTGCTTGAAAATGATATTTGAGATGCCCGATACCTAAATTGTTATTGAGAGCTATGGTTGAAAATTACGCCTACAATAATTGACGAACTTCAGCTATTCGCTAGTTCTCAAAATGAAGTGGGGAACTGAAAGAAATAAATCATGTTGCACTTTTCGCTTCATACGTGAATTTCAATTGTGCACCTATATGTAGCAAGTCAGAGAAACTAATTCGTAACTATGGTACTTGTACAAGTTAAATCATCAAAACTAATTTACTATTAACTGTAGCATTAAAGAAACAAAATATGTGCTAATTATTGAATCATTGTAGCAAATTTTTAGGTTTGTATATGAAATATTAAGTTTGATTGCAAATACTTGAAAATCGTAACCACAATTTCTATGCAAATATTATTATAGAATACATCATGTATGGTATTTCATTAATTTATATAAGGAGGATGAAACTAACAAAGTTGCATGCTAAATTGAAATTCAAGTCATGATATTGAATTTGATTGAACGTGCCATGAACAAGGAGGACGACGCTCCTAATCACTTTTGAACAGTCCTTCCCAATTACCTCTGCCTCAGAAATACTGTATTGCAGTGGAGGCAATTTATGATCGTGGAATTGTTCAGCAAGTGTATTGAAGTACCTATGCTGTCTAATTAGAAAATTCCTTTAATTTTCTTTGTCTCTTAATTTCGTTCCTGCTGTATTTCAAACCAGGGGACAAATTAAATAAATTTTTACAGAGGCGTGTTTCTTTAGAGGAAGAAACAAAATCTATTAATTCTCTTATTGCATAATGTCTTGCAATTCTCTAATACTAATATCTAATTTCTGTAAATACACATGATAATTTATATTAATACTTACAATAAAAATATTATTGTATTATGCTAGAGAAGTTTTATATGAATTTTTAATCAACAATTGTTGGATATCTGAGAACGTACGTATATACGCTTAACGTGACAAATGGGTGTTGAGGCCCATACACTTGCATATCGCTTATTGGATTTGTATATGCTAAATTATGATGATAGCTGACATAGAATGTAGGCAAATAACATTGTAGGCTTCAAACGTTCATAACTTTGAATCATAACAATTTGGTTTGTGCATGAATACAAACGATAAATTCAGACAGGATCAATGTGTTGCAGTGTGTTTTTAAGAGTAGCAGATAATTAATAAAAAAATGATTTAACTTTTCATTTACAATATTTTAAAATACATAAAGTATAAACAATTTTGAAACACATAAGCTACACATGTGGTATACTCAGACAAGTTTCTCTGCTTTCAAATAATAAGGTTACAAAAATTAAGCGGTTTAACGTACAAATACATCGTATAATGTCGTTTTATAATGGAGACTCTGCAACCGCCTGCTGATAGCAGGAATTAATAATATTTCCTTAAACGGTTTCCCAAATTCCATGTTCCTGTGTTTTCCCTACATAAACGATGTAGTTTTAGTATCATTTATATGGGACGTTAGTATTTAACGTACAATTTCATAATACGCGATGGAACTATGAATAATCTTTGTTTCAATTTTATGTGCAGTTAAGTAAAAACATCTTTTACTGTTACTAAATACGCGGAATAAATATGTAGAGTGCTCCATATATTTCTATAAAGAAAACATTCCTAGTATTTTGAGAAGCAAAGTAGATTCTCTGAGTCAGAATTATGCAACTCCAAAGCGTGAATATTGTGGCTGACAGAGTACCTTCATCAATTCATGATTTTTTTAGATAATATTATAGTTATTAACTTTGCCTACATAATAGAAAGATATACTTACATATCGTGCCGATAAATGAGTGTTACCAATGTACTGTAAATGCTTTATTTATCTCTGTTGAGATACAGACTATGTATATACATAGAAAAAGTATCTAAATAACTTGTAATACGTTACATATCTTCTGAAAAATATGGCTAAACGTTCCACAGTCGAAATAACTACTTTATTTCTTAATATTTTATACAATTTCGACATACTATAAACTAATGTTTGCAATAAAGTCTACGACAGCTGCACAATGCACCCAGAAATCAGTGCTTCGGTTTGTAGAAGATCCTAAATTAATAAACAACAGCGAACATGAGCATTTAGTTTAAAGATTTATAAATGCAATAGATGTACCCAAACATTCGACCGGCATTATAGGTCACCATATTTGTCACAGAAGTTTCTGTCATACTTTCAAAAGACAACGTGTCTTGCGGAGAAGAATTTCAGTAACTACATACACGCAGTGAAAGATTTTTACCATAAGTATAACTTCAATACATTATATTAAGCTGGGGAACTACTTTTCTGAAATAGTTAGTTTTTTAAATCTTTAACCCTTTAGTTTGCAAAGCTGATAGTAACACGGTATTTGTCTTCTTCACTCATAAAATTATATGACGCGAGCTATAGCTGGTCTTCTTGAATTGCAACATTTATAGTTGAAATAATATCATGAAATAGATCATCAACATGCTTGCATATCTATAAACGGCAGTTACAAAACAGTTCGGTGCTGCAGATTGGAACAACAGACCGCCCGTAAAATATATTCGATTGAAAGTCTACTGTATTTTATGAAAACAGACGACTGTTTTATTATTTACATTCACCAGATGGAATCGGTATACCGTTGGCCCCGACGCCGACGCGGAAACGCAGTAAACGTCGATAATGGCCGATCATCGATCAACGTCTCTCAATCCTTTGTAACGTTAGCCCTCGACGAGCAAACGGTCGTGGCACATGTCGTGCTTGAAATTAACGCGTGTGATATCACGCGTGAGCGTGCGCTCATTTGTCAGAATGTATATACATATACCTGCGTGTAAAAATCGTGAAAGTTGAAGCACACAGTCACCGTGCGTAATTTGCTTCGAGTCGAGTCAGCGGAATCATCGTTGCAGATACCTGCGGCAGAATCGAGCGTAGCTATACTATGCATGTGCTAACGGTGCTTTTGAATATTCATTTGAGCACGGTATTTCCAGCAACTTACTTCTATATTTACCTTTGTCAAGAAATTGCATTTCATTGAAATTCTTTGTTTTATGCACGACCAAAGCTGCTTTGCATATATCTTGCAATTCGTAGAAAGCACCAGACAATGTTAATTGATAGCAATAATATGTTTATTGTGAAAATAAACTCATATGTATGTTATTTCTTTAACCGCTTCACTCCTGTAGGATGAAAAATACCCTCGGTGGACAAAATAGTACGAATTTATTAATATCGAAGAGCTATATGTATTCCCTCGCGTCCCTGGTAATTAGCCTACCATTAAGAGACGTCGAGCGTGCGTGGCTCAGGCCCCGATCAAGGGATTATCGGAACAAGGTAATGACACCAAGTGTTGAGAGTAATGACACTAAGAGTCACTTTAGGGTGCCACTCAAAGCATAAAACGCACAGTAAGCAAAGTCAGGTACCGAAGGCTCTAAAAGTTTGCAAGAATATATAAAATTTGACAAATTATGGAAAATTGAAGCCACTCTCTCCCGAGATGGCGAAAAGCCATGCAGATATTGGACTCATCAGGGCAATTCCGAATCTACAGCAAGGCAAATAAGCACACGAAAGGAGCCAAGGCTTGATCTTGAGACTACGCTGGCCGAGTCTTGCACACGTCATTTTCGGGAAGTTGTGCTTCGAAGTCTCTTACTTTGACGAAGACTCCGTAATCACAAACCAACGAATTACAATAGTGATTGACCCATTGTTAAGGCACTCAGTTGTTTTCTAGCTTCCCCATAGTACAATGTCATTTGAACCGATAGTCTCAGTGCCGTTCTGCTTGTATCGAAAGATGGAAAAGCAGGGGAAGGCATTTCGATCTGATTTGGAATCTTCTAGCCCCCCCCCCCCTACTCTTCAAATCTTGCCATTCTGATTATTTCTTATTTATTACTTTAAAAAGTTCTGTCCGTCATAAAAAAAATTGAACGCTTTAAATGAGATAAAAATCAAGTTGATCAATATTTTGGAACAGCATGAAAGAAATGTTAGAACCTGACGTCATGATGCTTCCGGATGGACTAAGGAGAACGATGAAAAGAGCGTATCCTACATCCTTTAAAAATATCGTACTCTTCGTAAAATTATTTGCAGTTAGTATCTAGTAAGAAGGCGAAAGAAACTTAAATTTTATCAGGACAATCTAATATAAAATGTTGTCACAGTTGGTAAGTATATGCGTAGGGATGGTAGAACTACATTACGTGATGCGCCAAACTGATCACGCTCTACGAACGCACATAACAAGTCTGACCATACACGCATCGAATTAATTCTAAACTCTCCCTTGAATACCGAACTTTCCTAAACAGGTGTTACGAGCCGAGGGCTAAGGGGCACAGCTGCGCGAGCCGAGGATCGGTTATTTAAGAGTTTGTTAGTTACGGACAGCCAGTGCGTCTTTCGTCACTGGAAGCCGTGTAGATAGGAAGTGCGTGAACTTGCCGGTGCCTGTTTCATCACCGGGTGTCACAGGAAGGTAAAGGTAATCGTGGACAAACCGATGCCTCTTTCATCACCGGGAGCCACAGGATGGTAAGTTTTCGTGGACAAACCGATGCCTCTTTCATCACCGGGTGTAACAGGAAGGTAAAGGTAATCGTGGACAAACCAGCGCCTATTTCATCGCCGGGAGCCACAGGATGGTAAGATTTCGTGGACAAACCAACGCCTATTTCATCGCCGGGAGCCACATGAAGGTTTTCGTGGACAAACCGGTGGCTCTTTCATCACCGGGAGCCACAGGATTGTTAGTAAAAATGGACTCGTAACTTATAGCGATACACCTCGAGCGGTTAAAGTGTATCTGTTTGGTGGGACGTTACTGATAATGATTGGTAGAGGAGATTCAATGAGAAAAATGCGTACGATATTATTAAGCGTATATTTTCTACTCTTTAGTTATTCTACAGTCTGATTGTAAACTACAAAATCCACATTTCTCAATTTGTACGGATTGGAAATGTATACTGCCCAACAAAAAGGCCTGACGATATACCGTTAAATATGTACGTCGTCTTTAAGAAATAAACGTGTAAGAATTTCTCGAAGGGGACTCGGAACCCGATCTCGCTGAACTAAAATATGAAAATAGTAGATACGGAACGTACTCGAAGCTAGATTAATACTGAGCCGCCGAGAGCAGAATTCGTGCCCTTTTTATACTCGAAATCTGGACCAAAAAGCTGGTGGGGGCACGGAAAATTCCAAGGGAGTCCGGAAAGATTCCCCCAAAGGGTCACGTCATCGCGACGTCGCGGAAGGGGCAGACGCGACTGCATGCACCCTCGATTTCCAAATAAGGACATAATAGAAGGAAGAAATGAAATAATACTTCCTACGTAACACAGGTATTTATTGTTCGTCAGTGACTCGACGCTTTCGGAACCCAAACATCTCAACATCCACTCACGACACATAGGCAAACTATCGCACACAATCTTACAGTCATCTTACATATGTTTATGAGAATGTAGGCACAGATGTACGTCCTTCGTAGCGAAAGAGTTAATTGCCAGAAAATAACGATGCTTCTCTGTTCTTCTTAGCTGAATCGTTTAAGGCAGGCCTCGCATTTAAGTGATCTTTCGGGCCGATTTTCAGAAGCAACAGCTCCTCTCCCCCGCCGCGCTTCTTGGCCCAGCGATCGCCAATCGGCTCGAAGTTCCTCAGGCGCGTAGCATATGAACCGCGCGGGTCGCATTAGGGCGGCGCTCGTATCAATAGGATTCCACATCGTTCCATGTCCCATGGACCCATGGTGCATATGCGACGCGCCCGAGGAGCTTCGAGCCGATTGGCTATCGCAGGACCAAGACACGAGGCGGGGAAAGGAGGTTGTTAAGACTTCGGCAAGTCGAGTATCAGACTCTAGCTTACGACACGATACCTGACAATTCTATTCAGAGACATCTGGCATAATAATTTGCGCTCCGCGGTGGCCTTTCTAATAAAGCTACCCTGAGCCAAATTGTACGCTCCTTTTCCGCCTTCCGTCTCTGAATAGAAATTAGCGTATCGTAAAACTACGCCGCTCCGGTAGAAGGAATCAACGACCAACACTTGGACCCACGCGGCCGGATACCGTTAACCTGGGCGAGCATACCTGGCTACCCCAAACTTGCGAGCGAGGCCTCTGATTGGACGACACTTGTGTCCAATATTAGTATATAAGCAAGCATCTGTTTCAATAAATTATTATTCACAAGGGAACTACGAACGAACAACAACTCTCTGTCCTTCCGCAACTATACACGTGCCGGAACGTGAACATTCCGGCTGGTCCTTCGAGAAGCAACAAACACCAACCATTAGTCGGCACACACCTCGTGCAAATTAACAACAACACCAGAACGATCGTCAGATCAACCGCTGGTATTTAACAGAGGTGTTGCCTCTAAAAGTCGGCCCGAAAGATCACTTAAGTCCGAGGCCTGGTTTAAGGCTAATGCAGTTTTGCCATTTCTCTTGTATCCTTGTTTTTCTTTCCGAAATTTCAAAAATATATCCGCTATTTCGTAACGTGAACATGTATGCAAACAGACATTGAAACATAGAAAACAATTTAAATCGTACTTGTTTCATTTCTCTATACATTGGAACCAATTTAATCAAATAATACTCACCATCAGCATTGTGATTATTAGAAACTCTAAATGTGTCCCGAGAAGTAAGGCGAGACGGTTAAAAACAAGTGGACCTGCAACTTTTTCGAAACACTGAGAACCGGGAAATTATAGGTAGAATACTTGTATGCTTGTGCGACTGCGTTTGGTGTTTGGAACTTGCGATTATAAAATGCAAACTCATCTACTTTGTTTTTCATTGATTTAGGTTTCTGTTTTTTTACAGTGTGCTTGATTTACTCAGTTGGTTAAAGTGAGAAATAAAAATATTTTTCTGTTATGAAAAACGAAATAGTCGGCCAAATAAACTTGTAACTGTGCTAATTAATAATCCTATATAAAATGCAAAACGACATCACTGGAATGATATATTTTTGTATTCAAATATATCATAATATTATTATATGTGTTCCAAATTTTATATTTATGCCTAATCGTAGCATGCATGATATTTATTGTTCATATTTGGGTCATACTTTTATACGATGTATACGATGCATACCCTCCAGTTATAAATCCTAGTTTTATACTTCTACAATTTGAACTGTTACATGTTTATTTTTTATTACGTACTGAAATAAATAGTAAAAGAAGTACAAATAGTAAAGAGTATTTAATAATAGAGAAGAAAAGCTTATTAAATATAGGATTCGTATTGAATAATAAATATACCTGTCTCATCTTATAACTTTATTTCATAATACTTTTTGAATAATGTAACATATTAATCAATTCAATATGTGCATTGTAGGAATGAGACTTTTAGGTCACATTGTATCTTTGTATAAGTGATGCCAGAATCGAGAATGATATGAGTATTACATATACCATCTTCGTTCGATAATTCTTCCAATTCACGAGAACGTAATAGCGTGCGAATTTTGGCACGTGCCATCGGCAAAGGTAGAGGCGTGAGAAGCTTTGTAGCATTGAACTAAAATATTGGCACAGTACACGATTCAGAATAAAAGCAGGGACGTATACTGAACTCTTGAACTAATCGCTGGTTTCCCCTTTTCCATATAGATCTTCATTTATATTACCTTCGTTGCCTATACGTAAATATCTGAAATTATAACCGCGTCGGCGTGTATGTGGGCTCCATATGTTTTACAATTACTTTAATTTGTTTTTTTGTGTTTGCAATGTGTTTTTCTTTTTAACACCCATTAATATCAGCGATATAACAAAATTTCATTATGGCCGGAAACTTTTAGCGGCACTACGGTATATTAGTTCTTCTATATAAATATTATGTTTGAGTTAGCATGACAATGATCCAAGAGAACTTACTGAATATATTCTTTACATCTAATTGTAAAATGCGCATAAGCAGTAACAGTATTCTGTACGAGATAAAAATTGACACCAAAGTCTACTTTAAACAGATGTAATAAAAATACAGTTATTCTCATCAAATTTTATCTAATCGATGACGAATATTTTTGATTATTTTCCTCTGTGCAATTTAATAAGAGCTTACATCTTTTTAAACAGCATATTCTAACAAATATACTATAGTTCCTATAATGACCCTTACGTTCGTACGTTCACATTTCTTCGAAATATTATTCACGTGACAGTGAAGCTAATTTAACTGATCGTCACTGACCAATATATTCAGTAGACTGAACGTACCGGATGTAGATCCAATTGACGGAATGTAGTCGAAGTAACAAGGATGGCATTATGGGGGTCGATGGCCTTGGAAACGTTCACGTGTGGATTCCATTTCGTTGCACTTCAATTTCGGGAAATCTGAATTACTGATCTTCAGTCTGTCACATAATGGCAATCGAATGTACGATCTGCGAGCTGTTGTCTAGGGAATTGTTACACTATCCGACAGAAGGGGTTGGAAAACGATTACGCATAGAGAATATAACATATTATTTTTCCGAATTATTTATTACTATAATATTATGAAAATTAGTAATAAATAAGATTATATGAGGTTAAATTATGAAAAGAAACGAAGAGCAGGATTTTATGATTTTTGTCAAGCGGTTCTATTAATACTTCGAGTATTGCCAATGCCACAATATCAATACCAATAACAAACAGTACAAAGAACGATAACAGAAGTGCGCTCTCAGCACACACGCGCAAACAGCGCGACCCGGAAACCGGAAAACCTAAACTAAATCACGCATACTTCTACAATTTATATTATATTCAAATCCATACGTTCTTTGAAACTATTTTTCCACTTATTTACACGACATAACTAAGTGGAATATTTGTAATTGAACATCCTTATGGGTACAGAGAGCTTTGTCTCGTCCAAAAAGCAGAGGGGGCTTTATTCTAACCTTCAATATTAGATTTTTACTTTATTATTAAAATGTTATCTCAATACTAAATTTAATAATGTTATTTTTAAATAATTGAAATTTTGTTATTTTCATAGTAAGCAAGATTTTTACAAAATAAAACGCACCAACAATATAATCGCAATCTTAAAAATAATAATGGTAATTTGACAAACGCGACGACGGTAATTCCCCACTTTACAATTACTCAGGACACATGTTATGAAGAAAGTAAATTTTGATTGGGAAATTAGAGTAAACGGAAGCATGTTTTATACTACTTTCGCAACTATTCGATCAAATTGTTTCAGTGATAACATTACTCAAGCTATTAACGAGCTCGCGACTGTTGAAGACCTAATTAACACGTAGCAAACTGGCAGTTTACGTTAATGACAGGATCAAGGAGTGGAACGGCCCGGCCTGTTCAAAAGCAAACGCACCCCTCCTATTAAACGAATTAACCTACATCGATGGACTATGAATCAAAGCACCACAAAGTGAACGCACAACTCGCGTAGCCTCGCATCAGTTGTTACTGGTTAATAGCGTTAGTAATTGGCAATACGATTTATACAAATTATGCACAGATTTCAACGCTGGTTTCAACCGATTGAGCTTATTGATGTATTTAAATGATTTCTGCTACACTGCACGATAGAGACACTTTAAATTAATTTTTCAACGATTTTTACCAATTTTACACAAACAATGATGAATACTCGAGTGACTTTGTAACTTCGATGAGTGGCGCTCGGGAGGTCTGCTAATTGCAAGTAATTTAACAAAATACTTTTTCAGAATATTGAATTAACTAATTCCGGGGATGTACACGTAATAAAGTGATATACAATAACGTAAAATTATATATAGTACTAGGAGAAAAGTGTTTAGTAAGAACATTAATGATTTAGCATCACACATATTGTATTCATCAATTTTCAGCACAAATTAATACGTGTGTACGTCTTCTATTAAACACATCGTTCATAAAATACTAGATAATCATCATATGTATATAATTTGTTTTCTTTCATCGATACTTTGAAACCATACTCTTCTGGCCGCTTGAATCCTACATTTATAAATAAATGTTGCGCATTAATTGAAAAATATTGACCCCTGAATGATTCACCTGTTACGAGCCGGGGCTGTGGGCAGCGCCTAAACCGGCGAGGTTGATATAACCCAAGGAATACGGTTGAGAATTTATTAGTAAGGTGCACGGACGAACCCGATACGAAATCGGGGAGCCGCTGGGATATGTGTAGCGAGGACGAACCCGATGCAAAATCGGGGAGCCTCAGGAATAGAGTCAAGCGCGGACGAACCTGATGCGAAAGCAGGGAGCTGCTAGGAGTTTGGCTTATTCACAGACGAACCCGGCGCGGAGCCGGGGAGCTGTTCGGAGGTTGGAAAACGTACGGACGAACCTGATGCGAAATCAGGGAGCTGTAGGATACCGACGAACCTGGTGCGAAACCAGGGAGCTGTAGGATGGGTTAGCTTTCGTGAACGACCCCGATGCGAAATCGGGGAGCCACTGGGTTGGAGTATTTATAGTTATTTTGTTTGGATAAGGCGTGCGGACGAACCTGATGCGAAATCAGGGAGTCGCAGGAAATGTTAGTTTGTCTCGTAACTTTTAAATTAATATTCGATACAACTCGAGCGGTTAAGTTGTATCTGTGGGAACGTTACTACCGATATAAAGGATTACGGGGTAAATATAGGTTTAACGAATCTACTCGATTTAATGGTGAACAAATTATAAATATATTTGAGATCAGTTGTCTACTGAGGGCCGCTTTAGAGTATGCCGAAAGAACTTCAACCGGACTAGCGGATTCTAACAGGTTAATCTATGATTCGAAAGGTGCGCTAAGCCCAATCTCACTAGATATAACTGACTCTGTACGAGCGTGGCACGACATGACTCTACATGTGACTATGTAACTCTGAACCGACGAGGGTAGAAACCACAGGGTTTATATACCCCCGAAATGCGCGGGAACGCATTAGAACTTTCCATATAAGGAAATTTAGGAGTCTTGGTCGGACCACACCCGTCTTGGTGATAATGCAGCTGGTTGGACATGTGCTCCGGACCCCTTTTTCTGTTTATGATAACCGAAAGAATTTTAGGGCGTTTTCCTATCACAGACGCGAGCTCGAAAACGCGTTGAGAGCGACGTATGAAATATTCTTCATACGTAACACACCCATCTAATAATTAAGATACAATTCGAATTTGTATGTATCTCACGTTTTTTATGCGGAATATAGCACCATGTCATTAAGATACCGAGTTGAAAAAAGTTTTTAATGTATTAATTACATGAACGCTGTTTGGTACGGAAAGGGTGTAATGAGTAGTAATGACTGCATTCCACGTACCGATTTTTGTATTCCTATTTAGCAATTTATTATAGACTAATGTTGGTTACAATAATGTAAAAAGGTATGTATTTAAAACTATTGTTACGTCTTTTATCGTTGCGTGTTCTGCGGTACCTGACTTCGCGGTTCCTTATCGAACAAAGGTTGTCATCGTTCACGAACACAAGCGAACGTTCAGACGGAACCGATATCGTCGCATTTGGCACCCTTTCCCATCGCGCATACCCATCAATTCCCCAACAAACACCATGAAACGTACTGAACAAACATCGCAAATAATTCTAGTAGTACGTAGCCACAGTTACCACGATTAGTAAATATCCAATTTTTTAATAAAGCAGCAACCTATTCCTGATACGGCAGTGGTATGTTTCAAATTATATTAAATGGTATGATCTATGACAGTTTTAGAACGCAACACATGTGAAAGTGAACGTCCCTTCTTAAAAGCAGCTTTGTCCGCTGCGATCGCAGCGTAGACCCACCACGTGTCCTCAACAGCTGGAAATCACCCGGACAGGCTGAAAAGCATTACTACTGGTTATTCCCAAAATGGTGTCCCTGGTTTGCATTGTTTGTGTCGCAGAGTTATTCCACCGATCCTTGTACCATCAGGGTTCCTGGAAAATCATTGACACGCCGTTTCAAATTATCGCGAGTTGTAGCTTTGGCGGGGGGACTCACGTTGTCCTTGAGCATTGGAGCGGCGTGACCACTCCCCTAGTAGGGATTCCACTTCCCTTTCCTTTCGCTGTCTGTTTATCATTATTAGGTTGGCGAATTGTTGGAGGGCCTTCCAAAATCCTGTCGTTTTGGTGATCAGCTGTACCAAATTACCTTCGGTAAGCAACTCCCCCAGGAGAGACTCCAGGATGGACCTGGCCTCAGTCCATCTGGGGCATTGAAAGATGACGTGTTCTGCCGTGTATTTGGGATGGTCGCAGTCCCAGCACATTACTGACCGTGTGCGGCCAATGCGTTTCCTGTAGGCGTTAAAAGTCCCGTGTCCGGTGAGGATCTGGCGGGACCTCCCTCTCGTGAATGCACTCACTGTATGAATCCGTCTGCGGGTCCAGTTTCGGTTGTCGAGCTGGTCCCATCTTTCTTGCCACCTCTTGGTGGCTTCCTTCCATAGCTGCGATTTGGTGGCTGCAAATTCATCCATTTTCGTCTGGTTCTGCAAGTCCAACAGGCCACGACTTGGGCGGGTTATCTTTTCGTCATACATCCCGTGTAGAGTTTCAGCCTTGATCCGCAGGGGGATTTGCCCTGCAAGAACACATAGAGCGTCGTAGGCGACCGTCCTATAGGCCGTTGCCGTGCAGGTCAGAGCTGATCCTTGTGCCCTGCGCACAGTGTCCACATTCGCAGCGTACTCTAATGACGGGACCCATACTGGCGAAGCGTAGAGGACGATATACTCCCAAACGTTGCAATATAGGGACCGGCATAGTCTTGTAGGGTCTTTAGCGCTGGTTAAAAGCCCGGCGAGGGCACTTATGGTCTTTTCGGCCTTCACAATCGTTATTTCTATATGCGGGCAAAATTTACGTAGATTGTCCAAGTATTTTATTGAACCGCTAGCTTTTATCATTCCCTCTCTAAGCGGGATGTCCAATATCTTCGGGATTCCATTCCCAGTCAGTGGGACTATTTCGGTTTTCTCGGGTGCTAATCTCGGATGTACGTCCTGGAACAGGTATTCCAGGCGGTGGAGATTAGTTTGGATGCTATTTTCCAGCGACGGGACGTTCTTTGCGGATATTGTAAGAGCCAGGTCATCTGCGTATCCAAATGCCGTCGTTTTCGGCATTCCATTGGCCGCTTTAAAGATGCCATTGTAGACCACGTTCAACATGATCGGGGCCAGCACCGCCCCCTGTGGGACTCCCGCGTAGATCGGTCTTTCGATTGGTCCGTTCGCCGTTAATATTCTCACCCTTTGTTAACTCCAGTATCCGGTTCGAAGGACCATTGTTCAAGTCCTTCGCAGTCTGCGGAGTAGAATATATGGCAAAGGATAATCTTTGATAGAACTCTGTTCAAAAGAAATGAAATATATTTCTTCCAGTATACTCGAGCCCGGATCGCATCTGATTACACTGGTTATGCACCGGATTACACTGATCGCCAAGTGAACTTCTGGACGCCTCAAGGCTGGGACTATACCCCTCAGTGGTGGGGATAAACTCTCCTCTCCTTCTTCTTCTGTCAGTCTTTGACTCTGAAGTGCGAGAAACAGTATCCTCTCCCACTACAAGACACACGGTGACGACTTTGACTCAGAAGTAACAGAAACAGTATAATTACTTGGTATGGTATGTGGTATGTGATAAAAACAGTATAATCTCTTACCCCAAGCCATACGGGAAACATTATCTTCCCCCAACATTATTTCACTAGATATTACACACTCAATAGATCCGTTTTATTATTACATGTTTCTTTATTATCAGTCTATTTACATTCAATCAAAAATAAGATTCGTTAATTAAATCAACAATCAAATCAATTTATCACCCTTATCTCTGTAAAAGGTCGTAGGGTCATACGCGTGCAACGGTGTCGATAGAAATCGAAACGGGGATTTACAACCTCCGTATACTGGGCTCTCAACGCATCCTGTAGTATCATCGAAGCCGCGTATTGCGTAAAAACAAGTGTTTCAGTACATTTTGTTACTGAAATGAATGATTTGTCTTTCGTTAAATGAACAACTATTTGTAAAATCTGTGCCAATACTTGCATAACCATCAATATTTTATGTCAACGACCAAGCGTGGATAATTTAACTTAAATTTTCTCTCTTAACCTCGCTGAAATTAATAAACTGCTGATATAATACACGACCCTATGAATGTTTTATTAGACGACTTACTATTTTTGTGGCAACTTTTGAGACCTGATCTGGAAACTTCTAAACTGTCAGACTTAAATGGCAAATCACTTTGGATGACTTTGCGCGCCGATTAATGCGATTAATTAAAGAAGTAAAATTCAACGTAGTTTATAGCTACCAGGTCAAATATTAAAATGTAAATTGAGAATGGTTGTGGGCAGAAAAGTTGGTTGCAGGTACGACCAATCTAACGGAGGATATTTTTACTGGGAAATAAATCAGAGTTATTGTTTTCTCGAGTGCTCGCAAACTCAAGCGGATACACGCCCCTTCACGAACTGCTCTGCTAATGAGTTTCTGTACTACATGAAAAAATTTTGTTTTCCTGGTAATTAATTAAATCACAAACACCACTGACGGTATACGGCGAGTACAGTTCCCGCAATTCTAAAGCGAATTTAATATTTATGAGAAATTCTCCACTGCCTGGTCATTATTGCAAGTTTCTTTTTATTACACATTGTATTGTATCTGGTGATACATTGGCGTCACCATTTCTATATTTCAAATTTGCTTCGGTCAGATTCCAATGGAATACAAATTTTGTTCACTGTACACGTATATACGTGGGATTGGATACCCGCCAGAATGTAGAAAATGATTACAAGCGCGAATGAGAAATTTTTATGCCAGATCGATTGAGGAATTTTTAGGCTAGATAGTTGGCAGTGTGAAAGATGTGCATTAGGTGAGTACTTGAGATTAAGGTGTGAAAGAAGGGCGCCCGGTCGCGGAAGGGTTGGGGTAGACATGATCGGCCATCGCCAAGGATGATGCGTGCTTGAGTCAGAGTGTTTTTCTCCAGAGAGTTAGAGAGCAAAGTTTATTGAGAGCTTGAGTTGTAAAATGAGTCTAATGTTGTATTAGGGCAGTGTTGTAGTAATTAGTTTGAAGACACAAATAAAAGTAATTGATCTGGTATTTGTTTTCCTTATTGAATATCAATCTCACATATATGATTTAAAATATACAGGTATTACACTTTGCATTAGACCACAATGTATGGAAACTTTTATATTGCATAGAGTAGAGTTATTGCAAAATCGGTGGCATCTGAATTTAGCTGCACTGGTAGTTCCCACACAAAATAATCTAATTTTACTGCATATTATAATAATATATTGTAAACGGAAAAATGAGGATTAAATAAAGCTTCATTTAAAATAACATAATTTAAGCTTAAATTCGTTATGATTCATGTTAAAGTTGTTGTAAACTCAATTGATATTTTTGCTTACTAAAATTAAGCATACTGTCTCGTGTCTTTGATTTCCGCGCACTTAAGTTTCCTGTTGCCAGATTTGTACTGCTTCGAACCTAGCGTTTGAAGGTTTAGGTACCAACCCCCAAATATGGAACTTCTTAATCCTCGTTTCTGTCTATGTACAGCATGAAGAAGAGATTCGCGCCACACTAATATTAATTCACGTGGCGGTATTAGACTCTTTGCCTTGACCTAGGTCCCAGAAAGTTATTGCCGATGTTATTTTTCGTAAACTTCGCTTACGATGCAAACAGAGAACAGGCGAGATAGTGAGACTCCGGTTTCTTTCAACCAATAACGACTTTATTAAGGGGGTATTCTAGTGCGACCGATGAAAAAAATTGATTTATTTTTGCAGTTTCTAAAATATGTTCATAAAAATAACAGAGTTACAGAGGTCGGAACGTAGCATGTTTGTTTCGCGACCGTTTTTGCTAGGCCAGGACTACTTCTCTATTTTTGGTAGTTACTTGCCTAGTCATTTGTCTTGACAAAACGGTCCCTTTTGTTATATGGAATGTCTATAGAAACAGCCAGTTTTCCAAATTTTATTGCAAACCGATGTCGAGCAAGGCATATACGGGTCGCAATATACGTGTTGTATTACATTCTCGTGTTTTTTAAATTTGATGCGGTGAAATGGATCAAAACGGATCAAGAACAAATGTTCGTCGTTCGTAAAAAAGGGCGGCATTTTCAGATTAATCAATATAGTGCTGAGCTAAATCAGTTTCCCCAGTACGTTGTCTGCGAAGCTTGGTGAAAAAGAAGCGGTGGACGTTCCCATTTCAAGAGAATTTGGGTATTGCCATTGAACTTTATTTGCCATTGAGCGTTATTTGCAAAAACTGTAAAAGTAAAATAAATTTGAATAAAACCAGTGCTCGCGGTTTGGGGTTTAGAATTATAATACACTGTCAGTGCGGGGAACAGTAATGTATAAATTCGTGTCCATTAATAAATAATGCGTTCGAAATAAATCGGCGAATAGTATTTTTAATGCGACTTTTGGGAATAGGCAGAGAAGGTATTAATTTATTTTGCGGACTAATGGACATTGGCCAGGGATTGGCTATAAATGCGTACTATGCTGGCCTAGAAAATGTGTACGTAGCAGCGTGGTTCGTATATCATCGCGTACTAGAACAGGTAGTTGCAGAGGAAAAAAGGAAAAATGTAGTGGCTGGAAATCCCGAAAATCAATTGACAGCTTCGGGAGATGGAACTTGGGAGGAGCGGGGGTTTTCTTCGTTATTTGGCGCCACCACTCTTATATGCAAATATAGTAAAATGTTGTTGATTGCGTAGCGAAATCCGGTTTTTGTAAAGCTTGCCATGTATGGAGGCAAAAATTGGAAAATGGGTGTGACGCATTTGATAAGTAGGACGAAAATCACGAAGAACATTGCACTGCAAATCACTTTGGAAGCGCAGGCAAAATGGAAATAGATGCCGCTGTGGAAATGTTTTTGAGGTCGACCGAGATGCGCGGTGTTAAGTATGTTTCGACCGTACGTCACTTTTTTGGAACAGTAACGACGGCGCGCGTCTAACAATTGTAAGTTGCCTAGACTGCGCTTCCCGACGGCAAATTAATGGCGGCGAGAACTTTTAAGCGATTAGAGAGCCTTTGAAGAACTGTAACCACAGTAGCTCCTAATCAATGCGATATACTTTATTGAGAACTACAGCTCGGTTATTAGTAGATAGACAGCGGTGTTATGGCTAGGTACAACTGTTTCTTACGCTGGTTAGTGGTAAACTAAACTAAAGGCCCATCATGCTCTACAAGGTGGACTCCGAGAGGGTGGAGTTCTATATGTTTTTTAAAACACAGATACTTTATTGGTGCAATCCGGCATAGCTCCCACCAAGGGTCCCCTAATAATTAGGGAAAGGGAAAACTCGCCGTGGGAAACCCTACGACGCGGGCGGCCAACGTCGCCGCTGGACCGCTAATTCTGTCATCGGGCCTCACAGGCCCTTATCGCCTGAGTACCAAGAGGCCCTTGACTTAAATTAAATGAAATAAATTCAAATTCCGTCTACGGACGGAACAAAGTATGCAACATACATTGGTGATGTTGACTGCAAAACCTTCAAGGGTATTTTGAATATCAATCCCTATGGCGATTAACTGACTGTCCAAAAAAAGAATGCGTAGGGCACGTCGAAGAGCGAATGGGCACAAGGCTGCGGAATTCAAAGAAGATGAATAAAGGCATTGGCGGCAAGGGAACCGGCAAGTTAACAGAAAAAGTAGACAACGAACGTACCAAATATACGGTTTGGCTATTCGGAGACACCCTAATTCTGTCACAGACATGCAAAATGCGGCGTGGGCCACTTACTTCCATAGAAGTTCATCAGACAAAAATCCTCAGCACAGCTACTGTCCAGCCGGTTCGGATAGTTGGTACAAATGGCGGAAGGCTGACCTTTACTCGCGAACAACCACCTCTAACTGATCACGTTTTAAAAATAATCAAGCCGATATATGACGAGCTAGCGTCCGAAAATTTATTAGAAAGATGTATAGGAGCCAGAAGTACAAAACAGCAATGAATCCCTGTATTCACTGATTTGGACTTTTTCTCCTAAGTATATTCATTGTAGTGCGAAGACAGTAAAAATATCCACATTTTTGGCAATTTGAATGAAGTTTTTGTAAATCTGCGCGATGAACACCGAATACACCGTTCGGAGCGTCGGTCGACTGACACTGCGAAACGAACAATATTTGCTCCAGGAAAAGAAAAATCGACCAAGCAAAATTTTTTTGAAAAAGAGGAAGGTATACTTTATCGACCAGGCGTGGCAGATTAGTTGAAAGTAGACATGTTGTCACCGAGAACTGTTTGCAACACTTTAAACGAGTTTTTCTCAAAACCGTGTTTTAGAACATGGTTGTCACGATATCTCACATTCTATTGAACCGATCGGGACCATCTGTTACACATATCCTCAGAAGATGTGTCGCTATCGCCCCTACCAGAATTAGGCCAAAATATTTTTTCGTTCCTTTTTCATGGGCCAAAAAAGACGAAAACAATAGAAAAAATCGATTTCAAATTGCTGCCATTTTAAGAAAATTTAATATTTCAACCCAAATCTGTTACCGGTCATAGCCAGGGCGATACATAGTAAAAACACAGTAATAAGTTCAGTACAAAAGTCTTTCTCTAAGGCCTTAAAAGAAATTCCTAAAAATTGTGAAAAAAATCGCGTGTGGCACTAGAATACCCCCTTAATATAAAAGGTCGACACACGACAACTCTCTCTACAATGACTCTCACACGACTCACGATACTCTCAAACACAATACAGTAATGTCTTGATCCAAGCAAAAGATTTCTACACCATGCAAGCGAAAAGTTTATCCCCACCACTGCGGGGTATACCCCTTGAGGCGTCCAGAAGTTCACTTGGCGATCAGTGTAACGCGATCCGGGCTCGGGTATATCGGTGAGCTAATACTAATTGAACGATGAAACTTTGCTATTTCTCATTCTTTTCTTATGAAACTTTTACAGAGCATAGCTGACAATTTTCTGATTAAAATGACACCAAACACGATATAATTTGGACTATACTTACTGCCTTAATTGACAATAATAAGTTTCGACCGCAGAAAAGGATAGCTAGTGAAAAGAAAAGAGAAGCTGCGATCGTGGCAATCGGCAAAGATTAAAGGCCCAGTACACGGTTTAACATACCAACTTATTACCGTTAATTAAGACAGTAAATATAGTCCGAATTATATCGTGTTTGGTGTCATTTTAATCAGAAAATTGTCAGCTATGCTATGTAAAAATTTCATAAGAAAAGGATGAGAAATAAAAAAGTTTTATCTTTGCATTAGTGTTATTTCACCGATACGCTGGATATTGTTTTTTGGCTTGGCTGCTCTGTTGGCTTTCTTTACTCGCTGTCCTTTTCTACGTTCGACGCTGTCGGCAAATTTCAAGCAATGTAGGAACTACACGGTGGAAGCAAACGTTCAGACCCGAGGCTTTCGCATCGATCAAGGCATTACTGTATAACGCTCATAGAGCTCATGTTTTAACAAACTCTATTGCTCCAACAAGCCAGTTTAAAACAAACTACAATTTTATTTCCATTACTATTGTTCTATTTAGACTCACATTTTGTACTTCATGGCAAGTAAGGATGCTTGTCACCTAGTACACTATTTAATTAATAAAAAATAGAAAACAGACATCTGTATTTGTATTGTAACATGAGTATCTTTTTTAAAATTGGAGATATCTATTTTGTAGGTGATCATGTGGAAATTTATTTGAATATCTGACGATTGAAACAAAAATACTTAATTATAAAGTATATCGGGGAGACCGATATAATTATATCTTGCTAATTTATATACATTTTGTACATATTTGTACAGATACATGTATTATTCCTGAATATTTATTAATGGTTTTGAAACATAATTGTTGGATATTTGCTATTGATAGTGAATATAAAATATGCTAGAGCAAAACCGTCTCAACGTTCTTAGAAATGGCTTACTAATAAAGATAGTAAGAGAACCAGATGGGGCTCTACTTGGGGAGTCAAAAAGGGCCCGGGTTGTAAAATGAGACGATGCGCATTCGTAGGTATAAGTACCCAGTTCTTCTGGGTGTTTCAATTCAGTTCAAGAGAACATTGCAGAGTGAAAGGACATTCCTTCAAGCTATCTTAAATACATTGATTGAGAAAAATATAATAGTTATTTTATTTAACACACCATTTCCAATAATAATAAATTGAACATTAATAAACTTTGTATTTTAATTATATGTCATAAATGCCTTACTATAAAAATAAAGATACAATGTAGTCTGAAATATATCATGTTTGGTCTCATTTTAATCGGAAGAATTTCAACAATATGTTTAAAAAAGTTGGAAGTCGAAAAAACTAGAAATGAAAAAGTTAAGCCGTCGTTTTTATTATAGCATCGTTTTGCATTTGCGTAATCACACCGACCCGGTGGTATTTAAATTTCTCGGCTGCCTCGGCCATCGTTCTATCCTTGTTTTTTCCTTTACAACCTAGCGACACCGACAAAAGCGAACCGCGAACTTCAAGAAAGGGGGGTCCGTTCTATTGACACTGTCTCAAACCATTTATACATTGATCAACAGTATATCATATACTGTATATGTGCACCCATTTCAAATTGGCATGGCACTGCCCTGCTTGGTTCGACGAGCGGTCGAGCTTTGTAGTTCGTTTAGTGGGGTGAGAAATCCCCACACCACTTTTTTCATTTAGCTCTGGACGAACTGTACTGTACTACTCTCTGCACTCTCTCAAATCTACGGTTCGCTCTATTCTGCTTTCCAAACTACTATGCCACGTGCACGCATCAGCCACTCTATATATTCTTTCACTCTTAGTTACTCTTCGATTCTATCTCTGATTCGCTCTCACTCATTTAGGATAGGAAAGTAAGGGGGCAACAATAAAAGTAAAATGTGAATGACTGTCCCAAAAAGTACGAGTACTTACATAATGTTCTACATCTTTGGATAGGTATAAGGTTTTCTGAAATAGCATTTTTTCGATCGGTTCTTAATATTGTTTGAAATTAAAGATCCCGTAACTATGTGAACTCCGGGAAATGTTCCTGAGGTGATTCGGAACTACTTTTTCCTTTATCGAAATATTGTTTGAAGCTTCGTTTTGGAGTTATTAACAAAAGATACTGGTCAATCACAGCGCCCGAGCGCGTGTCTCCCAACCGTGTCCAACCGTGGTCGTGAATTGACGCATTGGCACCAGGGACTTATACCGGTATGTAATATACCGGTATTTATCGGTATTTCTTTGGTTTTTTAACTTTATTATACAAATATTTGTACACATAGATTTCAAACATCGCATCCGATATACATGTTAGAAATCAGTTTAAAGAAAGTTCGTTTTTTGAAAATAAGCGGTCTTGATATAACTACCGTGTGGGTCAACAAAAGGCACCCCCCTCTCCCTCACTCTGTGGCCAGCTCTTAGTGACAAGCCAAGCAATGCGGCGTCGCACAGTGGGGGAAAAACGGCAATTTAGCCGTGCAAAAGTCGAAAAACAAAACGCGGAGTAGGCCTATAATTTTATATGCAATATCAAGCTAGATACCGTGGCACCTAAAAATGACATTTTCATTTCTTAAATCCATTGTTTTTAAGCGTGGCAAGGGATACAAGCGTTGAAAATTGAAGATATCTTAAAAATGAAGAATACTATTTTCACCTGTATTCTAATGCTCAGGACCTTAATGGTATTTCTGTTTGCAGGAACTGTTTTTACGCAATACGCGGCTTCGATGATACTACAGGATGCGTTGAGAGCCCCAGTATACGGAGGTTGTAAATCTCCGTTTCGATTTCTATCGACACCATTGCACGCGTATGATCCTACGACCTTTTACAGAGATAGGGGTGATAAATTGATTTGACTAATGAATCTTATTTTTGACTGAGTACAAATAGACTGATAATAAAGGAAAACGTAATAACAAAACGGATCTATTGAGTGTGTAATATCTAGAGAAATAATGTTGGGGGAAGATAATGTTTCCCGTATGTCTTCAGTTAAGAGATTATGCTGTTTCTCGAACTTCTGAGTCAAAGTCGTCACCTGTTGTCTTGCAGTGGGAGAGGATGCTGTTTCTCGCACTTCAGAGTCAAAGACTGACGAAAGAAGAAGGAGAAGATACTGTTTCTCCTTTTCTAATGTACTGGGGTCTTGAGGTAGGAGGGTATGCTGTTTCTCGTACCGCTGAGTCACGGACTCAGACAAGAAGAAGGAGAGAGGTGTCTCCTTTTCTTGCGAAAGACCCTGTCAGAGACTCCTTTAGACGTAGGATGTGGACTGTATAGGCTGTATAGACTCTGAATGTAAAGTATTAAATCTGAATAATGAATTGAGTAATGGACTCCAATTGGAATAAGTCAAAACTCTATATGGAGAGTGCTAGACTTTTAATACAAGTGACAATTTCTAACCGGAGAGCGTTGGACTCTAAGTATGGACCGTTTGAACGTTAACTCACGACTCTAAGTTCTGAAAGATGACCGACGTAGTTCTGTATAACGACCGACGGAATTCTATGGCGACTGTATGAGTCCTTGGTAACCGCAAGAGTTCTAATGCACGACTCTTGGAGTCCTGATTCACGACTGACTTCCTCGTCGAGTGCATCCTATCACGTCGACTCGGAAGTAACTTTCTGGCACGCTTATTGGATATTAGAAAAAGGACTAAATGCCAATCAGCGTGTTTTTAAGACGCGGACACACCCATCCTTCTTTGCGCTCGTAGCGCGCCTTCCAAAGGAGGGGTGCACCCTGATCGCCTCGACTGACCTGCCAACGCACGGGAATTTCCGTCAGGATCCCAGTGCTTGACCTGGTCTCGCCTGCTGGGGCACAGCTGTGGGCCCTTTTGGAAATTCCCGTTTATGACGCATGCAATTGACTGTTGAGGCCGTATATGCTTAATTTGTTATATCCTGACGGATTATGGACAAAAATGGCTTCCTCAAAAACAGTTTTATTGCTAGCGCGTCAAAAACGCCTTAACCATCGGCATGTCGAAGGTTGTTCTTTCTGCAGACAGTTAGCCGACTTTTTATTAGGTGGGTAATACATTCCGCGTACTGGTTCCGAGGATTTGCCGCGGAACAGGAACTGTACCAACAAAGATTAGGAATGTGTAAAAATGAAAAGAAAAATTTACAATAAAAACTATAACAATATATATAAAAACATTAATATTAAATAATAACAAAAAATATTAAATTACAAAAGATTTATAAAAAATTGTCAGTTCTAAGTAATTGATCCTCTACTTCGAGAAGAGCTTTTACTTCATTTTCAAAGATTCAAGTTTTCCGAGAGCATAAACTTTTCTTTTTACAAGATATCATAAAAAGGGATCGGATGTGTATGGTAAACTATGAAATAAAATAAATAAACGTTAGAAGTTAATAAAACGCAAGAGTTGTTCCCCTTTTGCGGGGAAAACCCATAATTATATCATCAACAAACGTTGCCATAAACTATATATTACTGAGTGTTTTATTGTTTGGGTTATTTTAATACTTTATTTGTTCGGAAGGGGTGATTAACACTTTAATTATCTTAATTCCTTAGCGAGTAAAGAATAAGCGAAAAATAACTTTCTTTGTAGGGCGTGGTGCATGATTACAAGGATTACACCACAGTCAAATCTCTGGAGGTTTATGACAGGGTCACTGCTATTAAATTAACATATAAATATATCAATAACGCACAATATATACCTCCTAGGGATAAAGACGTACGGAATCCAGTACACAAAAATTTAATATCCATAAACTATTTAAACAATGACAAACGCGAAAAAAAGTAAACAAGGATTGAATATGTCAATCGTTTTTCTTCTAGTTAATTGTCAATAAAAAAAGCGGGGCCCGTTGATCCGGAGTCTACCGTAGGTCGCATACGCTCGACATCGAACTATTCCATTAAAAATGCAATAACTTTTGCATCTGCAGTTGGCTGCAGACAAATTTGATAGAGCATATAGTATACATCCCATTCTTAGCGTGTATATAAAAATTAGCGCAGAAACGGGCGAAGATCAAAAGTATTTCATAAAGAAAGACTTTTGCACGCCTAAATTGCCGTTTTTCCCCACTGTGCGTCGGGTTGCTTGCTACTCCCCGTAATCATCCCAAACTTTCTCTAAACATATACATGACAACTTAAAACGCAACTCTCCACAGTAGAAAAACTAAGAAAATACCGGTATTTTATTTCGGTTTTTCGGTTATATCGGTTTGGGTATAGCTTAAAGAGCCGAATACCTGTATCCAAGCCCATACCAGTATAAGTCACTGCATGTAATACCGGTATAAAAATTAACACACTTTATTCTTTTCGGATAATGAACAAACGTATCGAACCTGGTTATTAAACGACTTATTAGTTTAATTCTTATTCATGAATAACGAATAATTCCACATTATTCGTAATCAAGACTATGTATCATTTGCCGCACGCTTCCCTCGGTACCCACGATGCCTCCATCACGACTGAGCGCAGCTGAGAGGTACGCGCCTGAGCGGGCTCTCCCATTGGCCAGTGTATTTCATTAATAACTCAAAAACGAAGCTGCAAACAACACTGCTGTCAATGGGAAAGTTGTTCAGAATCACCCTAGCTACCCCCCATTTCCCGATGTTCCCTGAGTTACCGGACAACTCGTATACACGACTGACATTGCAGATAATTGAAAAGCATTCCTTATGTATAATGTAGTGCACCTCAGTATTGTATTGTATATTCCCATGATATGTACTTAATTATTAATTGATTGATTAATTTTGCTGAAGTACCTAATATTGCGATTACAAGCATGCACGAAAGTAACTTTTTGAAGCAAGCAACAAATTACACTAATACAATATCTTCCCATCGCTGTTATATATCATTTTATAAAGGGATATAAATACTGTGTACATATTTATATGCAGTGTTCTAACTGAAAATATGCTATTCAGATAATAAAAAGTTCGAAAAAAAGGTATTCGCATAATGAAGGTCTTATTGTCTTCTTTTAACGCAACTCTTATTGTTACCATCAAATTTCCGCTCCAGATATCAACAGATGGTTGTTTGCAATTAGTCTAATAGGTAATAAGGCAACCTTTATTTTCGCATTTCGACACTTTCTTCTTGGAATAGAAGCACTTGTTTTTATGCGAATGATTTTTCAGCTGTACTGTGGAGTTTCTGCTAGGTGCTAGTCCTTCGATTATCAAATCGTATTCTATCACGTGTCACGCAGTCGTTGAAGAACAGATAAATGAATTCGTAAATATTCTGCCCAGTAAGGTCTACACTTGCTGACCAGAATAAATGGGGACAGACGTTTGCAATAATAACGAGCAAAGTTTAGCAGAGGTTGATTCTGCGAGTAAAAAGAAACCAAAAACAAATACCATACATTTTTTCTGAAATAACGTATTTGTATAAAATATTGAAGTTAAGGATTCGGTTTAATACTTCCGTAGTCTAATCTGTCGCTAATTAAATTGACGCCCCTCAATTTAAGGATAAATTATTACTGTAACTAAGGATGTTTCAATGTTAAAGTGCAGATAAACAAAGTTGTGATTGATAAAGTGGGAGATTGTGCAGGACTCTGATGACGTAACAGATTCTTCGTAATCTCAGCGAATGATCTTCATTTGAGTATACGCGGCAATGCTTTACGTTTACTCTTATTTGATTTCGGTTGGTGCTTCTCGAGAAATGGTCGCTCGGTCAGGATGCAAATGATGCACTCTCCAGAATTCAAGTGTCTGAAGCTACACGTGCAACCGAATGCAACGATATGGAAGGGGTGACGTGGTTGGGACCTCTTTCGTGGACGAGTAGATTCTGCACGGTTCAGGCGCTTTTCCCGTTTTCATTTGTTGAATTTCTCCCTTTTTCCAGACAACAGCTGATGGTACTGCACGGTGTACCGTTTATTATGCATGCAGTTGAAATATTCGATTCACATTTATTCCATTTTTGTTTGTCCCCCGCTTTCTCCCCTTTTTTGAAAATCAAAACGTAACGTAAGCGTGATAATTGCCATATAATTTGGAAACTCAAATATGTCGATATTCGTTATAGTTATTCTTCGTTATAGTATAAGTCGTTATAGTTATTTATACTTATTCTTGTGTATGTAGAAAATAGTGAAAACGTTCTTCAACGTATAAAAAATTGTACAATTAGTAAACATTAGTTTACATAGGGCGTTTAAATTTCTTAGAAATTTTAATATCTACTATCTATGTACAACTTACAGTTGTTACTAAAAAATTAATATTTGATATGGAAAATCAGCTTCAGGAGGATATTAACACCAAAGGTGGACTAACAAGTTTTTATTATTAATACGCAGTATAGTTAATAATAACGCAGTATAGTTAATACGCAGTATAGTTGACATAACGTATTGTGTCGGATTACTCATGTTACCTTTTATATTTTAATACATAAATCGTTGGAACAAATATTCTATATCTTTTGTACATATGCAATTTTTCATCAGCCTTATGTACGGTTATTTAATAAATAGCTGTTTATGCGTATGTAATTTATTTAAGTAAATCGCAATTGTTTCATGTAATTTATATGAATTGAATATTTGACTAACACGACGTTCGAATACTTCTGTTCCTGCCTGTATATCATTATAACATTAGAATGAGACACACTGATACACACCCCTTTTATAGACCACAAAATTTTGTTGCGCGTCAAATAATCAGCCGTCCTATGCCATTTAATTTAAGAAATGTCAAATCGATAACTGGAAAACTAGCATATAGCACTTCATATAACCCACTCTCTGTATATGAAATTTAACTTTTTAACGAAACCATATATTGAAAGGGGAGGCACTTATAGTAGCATTTAGTTATGTATATGTTTTATTACACGATAGGAAGATACATATACTAAAACAACTTATAGATACGATTAATGTGAATAAGTATGAACTGGAAAAACTAGTATCCACGTGTTAACTATCTGAAAATAGTAGTCGAAGAAGAACGCACGAATGTGATCACATCGCAGTGCCCTCACACAAGAGGCACACGCACATTAATGGCGGGAAGAGCAAACTAGTATCATATATTAACAGATTTATTATAAATATTGTGGGGAGGAGATGTTTCGACGGTCGGTCGTATGGGTGGTGGAAGGAGGTAACGATGGGAAAAGAAAGAGGAAAGGAAGAAGATTGCGGTTTCGTCCTAGATCTGCTAGCGGACTCGTCAGTAAGGCGTACTAGCAGGCCCTGCCTTAGACACAGGGATAGTAGGGAACGGTCGGAGGTTATATATATAGTCGCGCAGACTTATACAACCACATTCGGGAGCCGGAACGTCGTGCTCATCGTGCTCGTCCCCTAGCGGTGTATGTGGGAAGTGCCCCCACAATATGATATTACGTTTTCGGCAATCCTGCTGTTTCGCAATGAGTTATTTTTATCTTTCTGGATGCTGTTGCAGACAGAAATATCATAGTGACGCGTCGGCACGTATGGCCTTACCATCCTTTCTATGTAAATGCGAAGTAGAACCTCCCTTACCGAACACCTGTTATTTAAACGTTTTACTATACAAACGTTCTCCCATCTTATCGTTCTGTTACCCGTGTTACGTCGTAAAGACCTCCGTAAGAAATGGGACGTAGAGCGCGCGGTCCTCAGCCCTCGGTCAAGGGATTATCGAGGACCAGTTAATGACACTACTGCTTCGCGAACGAAGCAGCTAGCATTGTTCGACTGCTTAATCGATAGATTCATAAACACCGTACCTTGCAAAAAGGCGGCTAGCAATCAGCACAGGGAAAAACCTTCCACGTGCAGATGGCCAACACGTTTATGACGGGCAAGTAATAAGACTGTTTTTGAGGAAATCGTTTGATAGGAAGGGTTCGACTACACCTACAAAACGCGCTGATTGGAATTTAATAATTTTTCCTAATATCCAATCAGCGTGTAGAAGATTACTTCTGAGTCGACGTTTCGACAAACGTTCGACAACGAAATCAGTTCCATTCCGACTACCCTCCAGACAAGAAGGGCCTTGATCTTGAGTACTATCGCTTTACCTCAGAAGCCAAGATTGAACCTCACAACCTCGATCTTGACACTTCTCGCAGGATCGAGCCTTACAACCTCCATTTTGAATGAGCGCAAGCCGAGCCTTGCACCTTAACCATAGCGACGGAGGAAAGGCTCCGCAGTTTGATTTACAACCATTCTTCGTTATTCCTATCGTGATCTAAGTTACGAAAATCGGGACCGATACGACACCACAACATACATATTTACAGTCAGAGAAATGGAACAATATATCATATTAATAGAGATACAACATATAATATTAATCAGTAGCCGAAGCTGCGTGATTGAATGTGCGCAATAAAAGCTATCGATTTCCTGTAATTAGATACAGCCTGCTCTGAATTGCATACAGATATTAGGAAGATCATGATCAGCCTTTGGCGGCGACATGCATCAAAATAATAGATAACAGTGATTTAATCAACGTTAAGTGCATTAAATACAAAATTAGATTTTAAGTACATTCTAATAAAGATCTTTCCGATTTTTGTTTGCTTACTTATATTATTATTATTAATATTTCTTGGTTTAACCTTGATCGTTTAGTAACCCTTTTCTCGAGCTTCCTGGTTTGTACTACAATTCGCATATGCAAGTGTGTATCATGTAATTGATTTATTTGCTGAATATCACGGTCGAAAGTACTCTTTCTGTAATGACAAAACTAATGGAAGTAGGACGATTCATCCCTTTGACATGAATTAATTGTACGATTGTTTCTTACAGACTACCTGTCACTTAGTGTTGACTGTACTCCTTGCGCATGTAACCTTCGATAAGCTTCAGTAGAAAATTTCTCTGGTTCCTGTTTATATTTTCCACCGCCGCAAAAAGAATGGAATAATACATACTTTTGTTTTCGTTCTTTGCTTCTTTGCTACTAATCGCGGACCATTTAATATTGCTGCACAGCTCCAATGATACACAATGTATATTATGCATTATGCACATTCTCGTTGATCTTCCATTCATTGAGGCCTCATTGCACTTAATTGACCGCCCAATTACTCTACGAATGTACATTTACATGCGACAAAACTAGCGGCATTGTTTTCAGCTTCCTATCCCTCAAATGAACCTCGTTCGCTGATGGCTGATTTGAGCGTACCCACCATCATTCTGCGAATTACGATGTCATCATTATCGGTATTTCGACGCGCGACTGACAATGATGCACGATGTCAAACGTTCTCCTCTGCACATAATTATTCTCCGCGTAACAACTGCGCGAGAATTATAGAAGCTGGCCGGAAATGCCGATTAACTATCGATATTCGCCTAGGAACTAAAACGAGAAGGCAAGAAAATATTTGGCAGAAGTAGGCGTAAAATTAATACAGATAGTTAAGTGAGTTAGGGAAGTGAATTTACATAGACAAAGTTTTTGTACAATTGCAATGTTCAAATATCAAATGGAAAAATCACTAATTCAAGATAATCGAAAGAAATTGAAACGGAAACAGTACAACGGTGAAGATGTAGACTGGGAACTTTAATGAATTCTGTTGTTTTTAGCAGTCAGCGGAAGATTTAGGGGCCCCAACTCCATGGCAACTATGGCCTCCCACTCTCCGTTTATAATTCTGCCTAATGATATTAGATGTCACACCGTGAGTTTATAATTCTGTATAATGACTTTAGATGTCACCCCGTCAAATATCGAACCTGCCAATTTTTTGTTTGCACGAACGCCCGTTTCTTTGCAATGGCGCTTAGATCGATTCGGAGTTGGCCCCAAAAGAGTCGGGACCCTTAAAAAGGGAGCGAATTCGAACAGATTAAGAATGAATTAGGAAATGGTAGACTTAAGGCTCATTCTATTTTACTTCTTTTAGTTAGGTATGTCAAAACTTTACTTTTTTTGCTTCTTAAAAGCAATTAATTCGGACACAATTCACTGATTGTAGTAATTCTAGTCATTTGATCCTTTCTTTATTTCTTTGTTAAGGTGGTCTTTCCATTCAGATTTATGAGATGAAAAATGATAAGGTTATTATAGGTCAGGGGTTTAAAAATTTTACATACATGTTTGGTTATATTTCATTATGAAACAGTATAATTTGTATGCAGTTGTCCCTATTATTGTTTAAATTGTTGCATAATTCCCGTAGTATAACAGTTTTCGCGGCTGTCACGATTTAAGTTGTATTCATCCGAATAAAAAATATAAAAGACGATCTTAATCTATATAAAAGTGGTAATAATTTTTTACAAAATGGTAGTCGTATAAAGCAGACACTCCTTAAAATTAAAACTTCTTCAAACCATAAAACAAAAACTATCGTCAACATTGACATAATTATAGGGCCACAAGATAAATGGATGTGTATTTTATATGTGTGCAAAAATTTGAAGAAGATAGATCAATTCATTATTCTGATATCATGGCAGCTAATTTGACCAACGTGGTTCTGGGGAAAACATGTTCAAACATTTGCGTTCTACTATTATACACTTATGGGAGCGGCATTGCGCTCTCGAGTGCATTGTTCTCTTAAACGCTATAATTTCGACATTTCAATAGTTTGGAGCGCACAGTTTTAGGAGAATATTTTCAAAAGGTTATACTTGAGAAAAATGCATTAAAGAAAAAATCGATTTCTTCTGCCCCACTGAATCGGAATACCTCTTTAAGCTAAACATATCAACTTTATGAAGGAATTGATTTTTCTATAGAATGAAGTGATTTTATTATTCTCGCAATTGCGTGGAGATTCTAGGCCCATTGTTCAGTGTGGTGGTATTTACCTATTTACTTTGGAAATACGCTAATACTTCGGTATACTGTCTCGTTATAAATATTAACTGTAACGAGTCACTATTGAAAAGGCTTAGTAAACCAGGGCTCGGTTGGTTTTTACTGGAGGGGATGGTCTCCCGGTTGGTGTGGCTATGATTGAGGCCAACTTAAGACTCGTCACATAAGACGTTGGATTAAGACTGGCTTCCTCGTCGAATGTTTCCTCAAATGTCGACTCGGAAGTGGATTTATGCATGCTGATTGGCCATTTAGAAAAATGTCTAAATACCAATCAGCGTGTTTTTTAACGTGTAGCCGCACCCTTCCTTAGCCTCCGAGGCGCGTTTCCTTAAAGGAGGAGGTATACTGTCTCAACTTCAAACGTTGCAGTCGGTTTGACAACGCATGGGAATTTCCGCCAAGGGACCAGTGTCGAGCCACCCTTTGGAAATACGACGCATGCAATTAACTGTTGAGGTTGTTTATAGATTTGACGACTCATAACTTCTTGGCTTAGGAAATAAAACAATTTCCTCAGTGGCTTTATTCTGTCGATTATATGCCATGAAAGTTATTAAGAAATAGTGCACTGCTAATCGGTACACCCGCCATATTCTACCTCGCTTTTTATTTCTTTCGTTTACATTGTTGTTTCTAAGTTATGATATTGAAGATAAGTTTCACTTATCTCCATGCAAATATTAATAAAATACTGTGGGATTGGAAATCCTGCGAGACTTTTTAGAATGATTCCGAGGTGTGAAAGATATGTGTCTGGAGCTAACAAGTACTTGTTGTTACAAGTTGTAAGTACTTGAGCAGATCGTGTGAACGGAGGGTGCAGCGGCCCAAGGATTTGGGTAGGCGCGACTAACTGTCGCCAAGGAAAGCCTGCAGTGTGTATCTTAAAAGAATGAGAGCAGATGAGGCATAGAATTGGAGAGTACCAAAGAGTGAAAGAATATATAGATTCAATTTTTATTTAATAAAGTTAGTTATTGATTGAAGGAGACTGAAGTCCCCTCTAGTAACCTCTATTCCAATCTATGTGAGGTCTACAGAAAATAACTTCTACATATGTGTTCCTATTGGTTTTATCCAAGGTGACCTTGATTTCGCCATGAAAATAAACTGTTTTCGAAATTTTGTTTACTGGTATTTATTGTACACTCTATACCCTGCAACTTTTGTTCTATACTTTTTTTTTGCCAGATGGCTGCAAGTGGGTGGCTCACATGCCCGATGCCTTTGGGATGCATGTGTATGTCTTTTCATCCGATGTTGTGGTTCTACGTGGTCATAGTGGCACCGATGTCGGGCGATTCATCCGACGTGTGACGTCAGCTAAAATGTGTGAGCGTTTGGTTGTGTTGAGCGGGATGTGTGTGGTCTATCGGTGTAGCCGCTTTCGTCGGCCAAGTCGAAAGTCGGACAAATCCAAAAATTTTTAATTTTGTCGCTCGTATACTTGAGACGCCTACTGGTCCTCGATACTAGAAAAATAAACCTTAGCACGGTCAGACCGATAGACGTTGGGCTTCTCGAGGGCCCGCACCTAAACACTTACTTAACAACTATGAAACCGCTGGTATCAACAATGAAACTTTGCTATTGCTCATGCTTTTGTTACGAAACTTTTACCCAGAGATTAGTGACATTTTTCTGATTACAATGACACCAAACACGATATAATTTGAACTACGTTTACTGCTTTAATTGATGGCAATAAGTTCCGGACGCAGAAAAGGATGGCGCGTGAAAAAGAAAGAGAAGCTGCGACTGTGACAATCGACATAGACCAGATGCGTTTTTGTACTGATCCAGCTACCAATGCATTGCAATCTTTATTATTTTCAGTTGTTTTTTTATACAATTTTTATCAACATAGTTGAGTGCATTCCGATCAAAACGAGTTCAAAGACGACATAATTGGAGTATTTCAAATAATATTTTATATATAATATTAACAGTCAGGAAGCTGACATCCTTACTTTGTACCTGTATATTAGAATGCAGAACATATACAAGATCCGGCGGAATGTTATTACACGCGTTTAATAGCGGGTTGCTGGAGTGATTTTGAACAACTTTTTCCTTTATCAGAATGTTGGTTGAAGCGACGTTTTTGTGTTATTAATGAAAAACACTAGCCAATCAGAGCGCTCGGGCCCGTGGCTCTCATCCGCGCTCAGTTGTGGTCGTGAAGAAACACGTTGGTTCACGACCACGACCGAGCGCGGTTGAGAGCCACGTGGTTGAGCGGTCGATCTACGGGCGCTCTGATTGGCCGGTGTTTTTCGTTAATAACACAAAAACGAAGCTTCAACCAACATTTTGGTAAATAACAAAGTTATTCAGAGTCACCCCAGCAACCTCTCATTAAGCGCTTGAAATAACATTCCGCCGGACCCTGTATAGGAATTATTTAATGGAATTGTGAAATAATAGTGGATGTTATTGAACGAAATGAACAGAAACCATAAATTGAGAAGAGGTAACTGAAATGATAAAAGAGTTGACAGGATAATAAACTGTAACGATATTGACGGATAGGAACACGGGGGAGATTGCATTTCGTTCGATTGAGCGAGCAAATGATGATACATCAGCACAAATTGATTTGACCACTTCAACAGCGCTACTCTCGGTTTACGCATCACGACTAAATACACGCACACACGCGTCTCGTTGATCAATTACCTTCACTGATTCTACGAATTCCGCTCTAGTAACTTTGAAAATGTGTCCGTTCCCAATTTAATTTTTTATCCAAGTTAATACTTGCTTGGATGATCAGCATTATACACTATGGATCAAAAGTATTCGCCCACCTACGTATATTGAACCAGAGGCTATTCGAAAGTTTATTTTACACGGATAAATGAATCAATTGCGTGATTGCGTTGTCCAAACAGTTTCGTAGACGGAAATTATGCTGCGTGCGTTTCGTATATGTAGAGATATTTCATCTCTTTTGAGTCTCGACTCACCTCGATAATCTTTGTGGCAAACGGGCTTTAAATAAGAGTTCCAATATCTAATGATATGCCGTGCTTCTTTGTAACTAATGTATAAATCAGTGGGTATATAAAGTGTGGTTCGAAGGTCAATATATCATTCTATAAATTATTTTCGAGTTATTGGATATCATTGGAATCAACACGCATTGTCTGTGATTCAGAGTTAATAATCGTTGAATATTCAGAAATATGTATTTTCTTCTGTTATTCCGTTTTTTGATTATTTCGTTCCACATTTCTTTTATATCGAATAGATTTCATGCAAGGGTAAATAATATTCCTTATAGATTACTGATTACTGTAAGACTCATGCTTCATTAAACCATTGTTTCAAAAACGCGAAAAATCTAGCAGTAAAATACTCCCGTGTTCATTGGTGGAGACGTAAGGTATATAAGTTAGGTATAGCTTATCCCTAAATCTTTAAGATCAGCGTATTGGAATGAATGACAATACACAGTAACAATACTGAAAGGAAAAAGCACTAGGAAACTTGAAAAAATTAATCGAAAGTATGCCATGGTTGTTTATCGCTAACATCAGATGAAAAAAGAAGACATCTGATTAACTTGTAATAATACAAGAAATATACATATATATTTTTAACTGATTTCTTATTATTTTATAAGTATTATTTTATAAGTGTTAGTTGCACGGAAATAGTTTTTACGATAGCCGTGGGCAAAAATTTTAAATTAACACTAATTTAAATTATTGATTTTAAAGAAACGTGGAATGGCACCTAATATCGGACCTAGCAAACAGGAGTAAATTAACGCACGATAATTTTAAAATCATTTACAATGATCACAAATGTAATCATCGGAACATTCAGGGATGTCGGTACAAGCTTCGTGAGCCCATTCTTGGCACTTTAATCACTCTATCCAGTCCTCATCATTGGTCTCCAAACAAACCAAACAAAGTGTTTCTTTGTTTATATTCTCAGGTTTCCCTGCTCTGGCTTTCTTTATTTTCTTCGCTCTATTCGTCTTTTTGTAATTACTTCTAAAATTCTTCTTTTGTTCTTTCATTTGTTTTTTATTTTCTTTCTCTTCAACCAATAATTTGTAAGATTGCGAAGTAAGAACTTGACTCTTTTCACATTTCCTTTTCCTTGACTCCGATCGCTTTTTTTTGCTGCATCAAGCAACGGATACAATTTTAAAATACATTCATAAATATCAGCAATAGATGGTGGCTGCACGTTTAATGTCTCTTGATTTGTCTCATTTAGAACATCGTGTACTGAAGATGTCTCGATCGCAAAATTAGTTAAACCTCGCTGATCTCTTCTTCCTCTCGCTTTTTAATGTCCATGTCGTTGTTCAGATGAATTTTTAGCGTTTACAATGAACATTATTATAAATATGAACATACAGCAGTGAGATCTTTAGTGTTTGATAATAGGGGACTATGTTCTGTCCGATAGTAGGAGACAGTTTAACCCCTTGAAAAGTTATATTTTTCTGAAAGGCAGTTTACTGTATAGAAAAAACAAAAAGTAAATGGAACAGTACATACCAGATTTTACAATAACTCTATTCAAATGGTTTTTAATCGCGACAATTTGATAAATATAACACTTTAGTTTACACGAAGCACTGATTTCAACGCGGACGCTAACGATGGACTGATTTTATTGTCTACGCCAACGCGATAGAACCGAGCTAATTCCGCACAACGTTTGTTTTATCCTCTTCTTTATTTTCGATAAAGATTAGGTATGGATAATGTCCGATACTAGATGCTGTCCGGGGCTAGGGGAACTCCCCCTACCACTAAATATTTTGCTACGATTGTTTTCTTAGGCACGATATCTGAATAATATAAGAAACTATTCGCGTATACAACTTAAATATATTAATTTGGAAGTGCATTAATTACTATTTCTCAAAATACCATGTATTTATTCAAATATTCCGATGAAAATAGTAATTAAGTATCGTAATGAATATTAATCTTTCCCCTTGTATTAAAGATTTCTCTAGAATCACAGAGTCTGATTAATAGAAAATGATCGACCGAAGACATTTAGAAAAATCATTAGAGGTTTGCCATGGAGTGAATCGTAGAAAACGTATCAAAAGAGATTTCAAATGCTCCCTAAAGTATTATATGTATTGTTGCGTATCTATTGGTGGGATATGGGGAATTTAGGTAGGTTCGGTTGTCCGTGGAGCGGTGAACCGCTCTGCTCGTGGAGAAGCGCGGAAGAATCAAACACAATTCTTAGAGTTTAGAAAGAACGACTATTTATTCTGTTATTCAGCGAAAGAGATACTGATGGTTCGGGAAATAACGAAGTTCTGATGAATGTGGCTTCTTCTTCCTTCCATTTCGGCTCTGGTTCTTCTTCTTGAGTTCCTGTTTCCCCCCTCTCCTTTGGTAGTGTAAGCGTTAGCTGGATCGGGTGGCGTTGTAAGGACCTTATCGCTGTTTACGGTAAGGCGCCATGGTGTCGCCATTGCCTCGGAGGGGTGGTATGATTGCGGTATGGGAAGGGACAACCTTTTTTGGAGAGGCCAGTCTTGTCGAAGTCACAGTGTAATACAGAGAGCATTATTACTTTACTCCAGAGAGCCTACATTCATTGAAAGACCCTTCCATCTTAAAGTAGCGGCCAATGAGGTTGAGTCTTGGTGGGCCTTGGATCGTGGAATGAGGAATCATGGAAAAAACCTAGTAAAATACGCGAAAAGGTCGAACAGTCTTGCAGCGTTTTCTAAGGATATGCGTACATTAATTAACAGATGTATAGATCGGGTTAGCGCATATGTTCATCTGACTTTGAATTTAGCTCCCGAATTCCTATCCATTAAGCCTGACTAACGCGATAGCGTAACAGTATAACATGCCAAAAATACAGAATTTTTGTGAAGTTTATTATACAACATCGATGTTTTCTTTTTATATCGGAAATTTGAGTTCGAGATACCAGGAGACACCCTATATACCACTTGTACCACATATGTATTCACGTGCAAAACCTGTTGCATACAATACTATATGCGTAAAAACTGGTATGGACTCACGTATGTGTCTACCGTCCGTTTGAAGCTAAATTTCTTTGTGCTGGACAGAGCGTTTATGTTACGTTTCTTACTTTATTCGTCATTAACTTCAACAAAAAAACAAAAAAAATTTCCATTACAGCTATTCTAACTACGAAGCGGGAAAAAATAAGGTGTTTCACTTTAGGGAAAGCTATATATCTCATTAATCCTGGAATACTGCGATCTAGTCACATACTGCGTTCCCCACCCCTGTTTGTTTTAGCTATTTTTATAAAAGTTTCATCGATTTCTTATGAGTACTAATCAAAAATATTGTTTATATTACTCAATACTTAACTGACTTATCTTATATTAATATTAAATATTAATTAATAACGATTTATATTGCGTTTGATAGCCACGTGCTTGAGCTCACGCTCCTCGGGCGCCTTGGGCATATAGTATACCGGGATTAATATTGTGAGAGAATTTCAGTGTTTCTGTTGCAAAAAGTTATTAGTTTACTAGACCACGAGAAAGTATTGTAATAACTCTTCAAACGTGAAATAATTGTACTCGTGCCGGCCATTATATAATTCCAGAATGTGCACAATTGATATCAGAGGTCTCCACAGAAACAGTTACATGTTTCAAATTTAAAGAGCAGTGGCGGACTTCGTATAGAATACGTTTATATTATGTACGAATCATATATATATATTCGAAACACCTTAAATTAAATATTATACATTGGGAGCTGACAAATTTAAAAGATTCGGTCTCGAGTTTATTTAACCTATTTCCATTATCATGGAAACTTTCAATAAGTTACACAGGGAAGCGTTAATCTTTCGGCGGTGAAATTATTTATACGTTGTTTGGCAAAAAAGTCTAATACATTAGTTACCAGTTAGTTATTACTTAGTTAACCTTTAGTTAAAACCCAAAATGTCGGCTATAAAGTGTTAATCAAAAATCAGCAGACGCCAAAGTAACACGTACAAAACGTCGCACGTAGCACATTCGATGTTATTTCCGTTTGCCAGCTGTAAGAGTTATGCTTTTATTAAATCAATATAATAATATAATAACACGTTGTAGAAGGTAGCTGCGAAGGTAAATAGATAAGGCTGCTCTATCTAAGACGCTTAAATCAGTTATTCCTTCGGAAACGTTCCGCTAAACTGCTGTCAGGACAGTTCCGATCAGCGATCGATACAAAAATGCCCTGCTGCATCGTGGTCGCCAAAAAGGCGGGCTGTCCCATGTTCCCATGACGCAATGCCTCCAAGGGCCTTGTTTATGGTCTCCTACGGTATCCGCTGGGTACGTGCGTAATCGGACCCTGCGCTGACATACCCCAGATGCCCAGCTAGTGCGCTCGCAGCTCGAAAACGCTTACACAGCTATTGGTAAACCACAATCTCGTAATTGTTTATTTATTCACGTTCACGTTCGAAGACGCGAGCAATATTTATCTGTGTAAATGGCATGAGAGGGCTTTGTATGAATCGTGTGAAGGGATGTATCGAATGTTGCGCCAAGTGTGCATGAAGAGTGTTAGTCGAAACGTCCAATGCGGATCGAGTGAATGTTTATCTCGAGGATAGAGTGAATGGTTTCGGGGAATACACATGGAGCCTAGGATCCATGGTGACTCGTGGTCGAACTGTGACACGTGGCAAGGGTGTGTGTGTCGGTGTGGGTCCTAATGGGGGAGAACGAATATATGGAGTATATATGGAATATATACGAATATATATGCGTGAAAGAATATATGGAGTGGATGATGCGTGCGCCAGCCAGAGTTGAGGCGGAGTCGAGTGAGAATTGTTGTGCGAGCATTGTTGAGATAAAGTATATTGTGTCGAGAAAGAGAAGAGTTAAAAGATATTGAGCAATAAAGCAATTTTATTAGAAAGAAAAAACCAATCACAATTTCCCCTGGAAAATAATCCTACAAAGCTTGTAATGTTTTTTGTTGATATATGAAGTTCTTGGTAAGTGATTCCATAGAAGTAACAAGTGCATAAAATATCAGGAAATCGCAAAGTTCAGACAATGACCTCAAAGCGGGAAAGCATCGAGACGAATTTAACGGATCTAAAAGTTACGAGGGAATCACACGCTTCATAAGATCCAGACTCGGTTCGTTATTCCTCCCGTTGTTAGAAAACGAGAGCCGGTTATCTCTTAATCCGCAGCCCAACCCCGGAGGCTTTAATCTGGCGATTAGAGTCTCGTCCTTTGATTTCTTCTGGTACTGTACCTTCATGTGCTTCCTCGACAAGCTCAAATTTTAATCCGTTTTATATGGTCGTGAAATCAACGCAGAACTTTCGATTCCATTCGCAATTACGCGGCAAGTCTACCCTGGGAAAATATGCCAAGCATTTTTTTTATGCATCAGGGGTTTTCTTCTTAGATTTATTATAATTTGCGTTGAACGTTGCATGTACGCGGAAATGGTTAGGATTTGCATGTAGAACTAAAATAGTTTAGTCCCTTTGTCGCCACCAATTCCATAAAACTTAAGCTGATTTGGTGCAATGCTCTTTCTCGCTGATGTCTTGAACGAAATGTAATCCCACTGGAAAAATGTAAGCGTGGAATTTAAAATGTACTTGCAATGGTACATTTTTTAGTGCAAACCATACCGACGTGGTTTTAATGATACCTGACAATGCTTTTAAATATATTCGTAGAGTTGTGTGAAATTAAAATACGTTTACATGTGCACACTGAACACACTATTATTTAGCAATGCAAAATAAATATTAATTAAGGGCCCCGACTCCATGCGCCATGAACTGTGTGCGTGCACTCACACAAACAAAGGAAAGCATGCACGTATACGCCATGCGCGAGAGAGAGGCTCGATTTCATAGATTCGATTTTTCTTCTCTATAATTTCATTAATGAAACTTTCACGAGTACACCACACACGGGTAGACTTCGCCACAGCCCGAGTCATTCGTTTGAACGCCAATAAATTCAGCATTCGTTCAGGATAACGTTATTTATGAAACTGTCAAGCTTGAGACAGCCATCGATGTAGGCAACAAGATGGCTGCAGCATCTTGACACACTTCACATTTCTTAAATATTGAACTATTTAATTGTTTATTCACTGCTTAAACACCCTTTCGGCCTTCCTTTTACTAGCACAAAATCGCATAAATTATATTTTTCACAATCTATCACTTCTTTAAAGCGGAGAAACGGTTCTACGATTTGCACGCATCTGACGTTAGAATAGTTCAATGATTATCCGTCTGTGGCATTTATGGCACATTTTAGTTAATTTTTCCAGGTTACCGTCAGAGTCGATAAAAATACATATCAGTCGGTAAATGTAAGTTATAATTTCACACAACGAACGTCGTTTCATACGTGAATACCTGATGCCCAAAAACATACGCAAGTAAAACATAGTTGCCGGCACGTAGCAAGACCTATGTGACGCTGTTGCCACATCTTTTACAATTATAACCATCAGCAAAATGAATCGGTTCGTGCAGAGATTTTGATTCGAGCCGTTGCAAAAACTTTTTTTTAGGTTCGAACCCCCTCAAGTTCATTTTTTCTATATAATTTTTTTCAAGTTACTAACTATATGTGAATTATATATATTTATTAACTCTTATGTTATCAACCAGGTACCCATGTACCCATATAATAGACGATATTTTTAGGCGTCCTATGCACATAAACATGAACCAGTTGTTAAATAATATGATTTATTTATTTATTAAATTTCAATAATAAACAATTCTTTGGACAATTTTGAAATATTGCTATAGTATTTACGTGTTTATCACAAATGGGACGGTCGAAATTGTTGCAAGGCTTTCGTGTTTTTCGTCGTCTCTTTTTGTGATCAGCCTGACACATATAACAGAGAATCCGACAACTCTTTTTCTGAAGTATAATGAATTTCATTTATTTCTAATTTACTGTTTCTCATGCTTTGTACTGCTTTGTACTGCTTTGTATTTTTATTTGTACCGATCCTGACCTATCTTAACAATTTTATGCTACGCAATTGTTTCCACACGGATACGACCCACACACACCTCTGACGGGCCATGACCGTTTGCACTACAATGAGGCCTATGTACGTCAATGTGTGTCTCGCATCCATGTGGAAACAAGTGCGAATCAGATCTTTATCGATCGCCGGGACGTGCGTTTCGTAGCATAAAATTGTTAAGATAGGTCAGGATTGGTACAATGACCAACGGCCAAGGACCCACTTTCGTCGAAGCTGGTTACTTCGTGAACGAAAGGATATGTTTATTTACCTGTCTTTTTTTAACATTAATTATCCAAACATTGTTTTAATAAGTAATAAAATACTTCATACGTTTCGGATAAGGAATAAAAGTATGGAACAGTTAATAAACGGCTTGATAATTAAATTGCTATTCGTGAATAACGAATCATTACACATTATTATTAATTTAATATGAATAAAATGTTCTATTGTTAAACATATTAATATTGTTTCATAAATCTGTTTTGTTCAACATGACCAAGGAATCTCTTTCATTTACACTGTTCATTAGATTTGTAAAAAAATTATAATGATATTAACAATTAAAGTTACATACCTTCTATGTGAGGCCATATCTTATAGAAATAGGGAATAATTCTATAGAAGATTGGTAGCCAAGTGAGATGGTGTATGGCTTTTGTCGTAGAGGTTCCGGATTCGATTCCCGGTGAATTGACATTATTTTTTTTTAAATGGTTTCATTTTAACAACAGTGTGCACGTTTCTGAATGATAAATAGTTCTTTTAAAATGTTAATAACTTTGAAACACTATTTCTTTAAAACACGTTTTAGTGAACATGCGGTCAACACTGTTTATGATCAGATTGTAGATAACCTAGAGTACGTTTCTAATTTCACGTATAGGCTCACCTACCCACACACTGCGATATTTATTATTTTGGCATAATATATACATAGTCAAGAGTTTTCGAAGTCGGTCCAAGATGCATAGCTAGTCCTGTAGGAATCAGTGTATTTTTTGAAGCCTAGCGAAACGTTTATTGTGTTTGCGTGGTGTCGCACTTTCCTGTGTTTCAATTACATGTATGACAACTATCATCCAGAAACGTGCAGCGTCGCAAAAATGAAACCACAAATAAAAAAAAAAATTAATTAACCGGAAATCGAACCCGGAACACCTCTACGGCACAAGCCATAAACCATCTCACTTGGCTACCAATCTTCTATAGAATTATTCCCTATTTATATAAGATATGGCCTCACATAGAAGGTATGTAACTTTAATTGTTAATATCATTAAAGTTTATGAATAACTACACATAATATTTAACGTAGACCATCAGGATCCTGCGTATTATCAACCTGCAAAAGGAAATTAAAATCCGAGTCGACCAGTTGAGAGTCTTCCTAGTATGTTCAGATTTACATATGTATATTAAATTTAAATATTTTAAAAATGTTTTTAAAATATTTATTAGGAAATAGTGATCATTGTCATATAGTTCGCAATTAAAAAAAAATAATGTAAAGAAAAAAAATCCGAGGGGGATCGAACCTACAAAAAAGTTTCATGCGCTAAAGAAGCAATGTTTACACTGGCGGGAATCAAAATCTCGGCTCGAGCCGATTCATTTTGCTGGTGGCCAGGATTGTAACAGATGTGGCAACAGTGCGACAGAACCCCAAAATTATGTGATTTGGCAACTATGGCCTCCTACTCTCCGTTTATAATTCTGCCTAATGGCATTAGATGTCACACCGTCAGTTTATAATTCTGTATAATTACTTTAGATGTCACACCGTCAAATGTCAAATCTGCAAATTTTTTGTTTGCACTAACGCCCGTTTCTTTGTAATGGCGCTTAGATCGATTCGGAGTTGACCCCAAAGGAGTCGGGGCCCTTAAGAGAAACAACAGTAAACAAAAACAAACACACGAATCAGCAATGTCAAGTCACACTTACGAATGATCAACGGTAGTACAAATTGGTAGCTTGTTACAAATATGTATCGTATTGTATACTGATTAACCCTCCGACAGCAATTCCGGAGTCACTGGTTTGGAGTCCGATACGCACACAGTGACGGAGCTGTTTGTGTTAGGCGCGAGCGGGCCTTTTTAGCAGTACCCCAAAATTGTAAAAACCCTGAACTCGGTTGGCTGAATGGAAACAAATGTGCAGCGAGGGATTATTCTTGCGACGACCAGCGACGTGAGCGGACCTCTCTTCGTATTCCTTTATAGTTTTCCGTTTTACTTGAGTCTTATACGTTGCCAAAGAAACTTTTTTGTTGTTATTTCTTTGTTGTTTTTATTATCGCAATGTCTGTGTTACGAACAAAGGGGCAAGTTCGTTCTGGTGATTTTCCGGAAGACGCCTACAATTTTGTTTGAGGACGCCCACAAATTACAAAATGTATTCCATGCAGCAATACAAATTTATAATCAATATAATGTTTATTACAATTCACGAAATTATTATTGTTTCCTATACGTGTTCCTATACGTAGTAAAGAAACAAATACCTGAACGCAAAGCGAATAGAATACAATCTATCCATGAGGGTCTAGGGACGTACAATCGTCCCTGGTTAGCACAATATCGGTGAGGGTTTGGGGGCTCGGGAATATGTGGTAGTGAAATATCGGTGTGAGTCAAAATGACTCCACGTTCGCGGCCCGAGTCACCGCTGTCGGAGGGTTGAACGAAACACTGTTGTAAACATATGAAAATATAGTTTAATTGTGTATTTAGATATGAAGAATGAAAGAAAGTTTGTACTTCCCTATTATTGAACTGAAATAACTGGTTGTGTTGATATAGATTTCTCTGCTTAAAGATTGGTTAAAGATATGGTTTATTCTTAAAGTCTTTAGTTTGTTATGTGTTTAATTTGTTCTATCCAATGTTGGTTTATTTCAAAGTTATTTTTTTTATGCTATGGATTTTAATTGGTTGCTAATTTTTTGACGAAGGAGTCCTTTCTGTTGAGCACGTTCGCTTTCATCTTTCTTCCTGCTACGCTTAAATGCAGCTTTGATGCAACGTTTTCTTCCATTCAGTTCATGCATAATATTTCACACAAAAGTACAGTAAGTGTTAATTAACTCCTAAGATTACTTGGTGATCCATCATCTCTATCTGCTGATATAACACTGGGGAAAGCAGCATTATGATGGGAGAACAATGATACACATAAATGAAAAATGGATATTTGAGCTGAACGTTCCGTGGATTCGTGAGTCGTTTCCACTGGGATTGGCACCAATACAAATCCAGTCCCTGAATGTGTTAAGAATATTGAGTAATTAAATATAATTTTTTTGGCCTAGGAATATTTTGTTGTATTTTTTAATGATGGATTCTATGTATATATGTATAATATATATTCAGGTGCAAGATGAATCCATCTGAGAAGATAATTGAGTAGTCTTATCCATTGTAAGACAGTGTGTAGGCCACAGTCAAAACGAAATAGCCATGAGTAGAGGCAAAAATATAACGCTAGGGCTATGACGCCAAGTACAGATTCTGAGAAAACAAGGACTGACGTACCAAAATATTTCCCAACAATTAGGCATATCTGTGGGAGTTTGTCACAAAGCCCTGTAGCATATTAATATTCGGAAAATTTCAGAAAATATTCTCCGTAAACCGTAAGCCTGTAAAACCGACTGTCGAACAGATCGTTTGATTCATCGGCTCTCCGAAGCCAACCGTTTTAAAACATCTGGATAATAATATCAATGTACGCACTGTCCGACGTCGTTTATGTGCAATGAGTTCAATGATTAGAGTAACATGACCCAAGCCATTTATAGCCGAGAAAAATCGTTGTGCCAGACTTCAATTTCCAAAGATCATCTCAATTGGACAGAAGAACAGTGATCAAAAGTTGTATTCACTGATGAAAATAAATTCTATCGTATGGGACCTGACGGAAAAATTTATGTACGACGCCGTATTGGTGAGGAGTGTAGTGCAAAATGTATGAAACTAACCGCTAAAGGAGGTGGAGGGTTGGTACAGTAATGTCGCGATTAGTGTTCAAAACTGTGTCTACGATTAGTGTTCATTTCTATCCCCACTACTTGGGGTGGTCCCCCCTGGATCCAGCGAAGCGTGAAGCGCCGAGCATGTAATCAGAACCCAGATCGAATGTCGGTTAGAGTCAACACTGTTGCAAGCGAGATTAAAAATTAAAACCTGTTCATTCTTGGCCCGTTATAAATGAAATTTTACCAAAATGTTCGTTACAATATCCTGATTAAAATGATATCAAACACGATATGGTTTGTACAATTTTTACTTATCAGGGTATTAATAATTTCATTCTCCTTTATTATTGTTTTCGATAACAACTAGAATCATATATTTTGGAACTATATATATATTTACTTATTATTATTGATGCGATAAATGACCCAGCTCTCTTCTCTGCGTAGTTTCTTTGTCAAAAAAGTGGATATAAATTCTTACAATTTGTTATCAGTAAAAATTGTAAACTCTTATGAACGCCGAATGTAATGTCACAAGAACGAGAATAATTGTCGATACAACAATATTTGCCCATTATCTAAATATAGGAATTTAAGATTAAGAGCATTAAGAGACTCTCGATTCGAGAGTTTACATCTAAATTTACAATCTCACTATTAATTACCTTATTGCTGTTAACTAATATACACATATTCTAGTTGTTATTCAAAATAATAATAAAGGAGAATAAAATTATTAATACCGTGATAAGTAAAAATTGTCAAAACCATATCGTGTTTGGTATCATTTTAATCAGGATATTGTAACGAACACTTTGGTAAAATTTCATTTAAAACGGACCAAAAATGAACGAGCTTTAATATTAGATTTTGATCGCGGTAGTGTTGTCTCGCGTACACGGGTATCTAAACTTGCTTTTGTCGTGTAACGCTGCCCCGTATCTTGGCTGCCACAACATCAAAGGGGACCCGAACTCACTCGAGAAACGTGTCCTGCACACGATTAGTGTTCACATTCAGTCCCGAGCGAGGTACACCAATCGAGACATTACTGTACTCGTGTGAGGTAGTGTGACCATGTTCGTAAGTCCGCCACTGTAAATCCTTTGACTACTTATTTTGCTTACACCCTATACTTTATATACTGTATGGACGTATCTACTTTTCAGAAATAATATAATTATTTCTATAAGTTTGTCAGGTTTACTAAAAGAATGCTTATTTGATGGAGGTTCTGGGGTAAGTGCCATGGGGATCATCACAGTCCTCTTACCAAAAGGCATTGCCATCCCCACTCCGTGGCCAGATCTTCCAGGAGCAGAATCCCTATTCTTTAGCAATGTGACGTCAGGTCACTTGCCATACTCAGAGTCTCTATCTCTTGTATATAATAAACCATCCCTCGGCACTCGATAGCTAGAAGACCCAGGGTGGTCGCCAGCCACTGCCTGCCTTTTTTTTTTAAGTACTGTAAGAGAAATCACTGATACTCGAATCGAAGCCTCAATTAGGTATTAGAATACTTGCGTAGGCGTGTATATATTAACAAGGTATTCCGTTTATTAATACTGTACTCTCTAGACCGTAGCCTATAAAAAAATGCCTTCCTTTGGCAAAAAGTGTCAGTCGTGAGGACGCCTACGTCACTATGGCCCTTTTCAACCATTTTAGGGTTTGCCGCGAAACAAAGCTACGCTAGACAAAGACATCGTGCATCTAGGAAATGCACATGGCCCGCCTCGGCCGTTCCTGTACCTCAAATATTCTAACAGTACTCATCGCGAAAATCTAAACAGTTATACTTTTGAAGCATATTCCATCTTACTAAAAATTCATTTCTAACAGTATGCTCGTTGGACAATCTTTACACCCCGTTACTTTTATTATGTCAGTCCGTACTTTACTGTTTTACTTGTACTGTTACGTTTAAAATACATACACGTTGTTACAATTAAAATGTACAATTAGTGTTCCCTATGGTTTTTGCGTTTTATTATCAAACTTTTATGTTGAAATTAGATTGATCCATACCATACATTATACATGAATAAAGTTTCTAGATTATAGAAAGTAAAAGAATACACCAAACTCCAAAAATGCATATAATGAATAAATAATGAACATTTTTATAGTGGGAAAGATCAAACTAGTTGTATGACATAACATTATCATAACAATAACAACAATTGTATTCCTTACCTACCGATAAATGATCATTTTGGATAAAAAGTTTAAAAATCAATCATGATTTTTTCGACTGTGCCAAGTACCGAATACTATATACCGCTTTATCCGCGCACGTTTCTTTATTTTTGCGTGTGGACCTTTCCTGGGTTTTCCAGGATGGTTTCGGGAAAAAGCGCATCGGGGACACGAATGACTCGTGTTTTCTTCAGTCAGTGTATTTTTTAAAGAAAGGAATAGTCATAACTCATTGGAAGCTAAAATTATCACTGCACTACTAGCTATAATCAGAGCTTCATCGTCTTCGGCGAATGCGCGTGGAAATTCATGGTTCGTTCCAAGCGCGGTGCGTGTTTGTGGTAAAAACGAAACACCAAGCACACCTTGTAATGCACCGTTACTGCCGCGTTGCAGCCGCAGCGCGCTCGTCTATACCCACCTTAATAATTTTGGAAGCAGTACAGAGAGCAGAGATTAGTTTGAGCTTGACTGAGAGTATCGTGAGTCGTGTGAGAGTCATTGGTCGTTTATCGACCTTTTATATTAATAAAGTTATTTATGGTTGAGAGAAACCGATGTCTCATTACCTATTCTCTGTCGAATTGTTTAAGAGGAATTTACTAAAAATAATTCGTATTGATAGTAAAATAATATACGCATTGATATTTAATATTATTATTATCATTATGACAAACAAAACTTTTCAATCATGCTAGAATTGAATCTAATAATCTTCTATGTAAGATTTATCTATACGTCTCCGCTATCAAAATATATGCAATTTGCTAAATTTATTCCAGCAGTTTGCAATTTGGTTTAGGGGCGCCTAATAAAAAAGATATTATCATCTCGAAGATTCACGATTGCCAAAGGTTACGAGCACACAAAAGGGCGTACTATTCCCAGGCAAAGTGTGGGCCGTTGTTACCGTCATTATAGCTACTGTTTCTCGGTTAGGAGGTTCTCGTTCCACGCCTACACACGATTCTTACTCTGTGTCTGTGAAGATTATACGAGTGGCTTGAAATGCACGCGATGCATTAGCTGCGCGTGACCTCAATTTTGTAGTTCCTTTCGTTCTCATGCGACATCAACGAAAAGCTGAAAGGAATTATATTCCTAGCAAAATGATATTGATTTAATGGTAATGACGTAAATGTTGACGTAAACAAAACTACTTGGGCTAACTTTACTAAATCAACGAACTGCATGAGTAAAAATGTCATACACCATTATTTACTTTCGTAAGCTTTTCATCAATTGTGTATAAAATGTTTATATTTGAAAGCAAGTTATATTGTTCTGACCACATTTCCTGCATACATTGATGGTTCAATATAATAATACAAGCTAAATACCTAGTCATTAGGAAAGTAAAAAAAAGTGTAATATTTATTATGCTGGGTCCATACTGGACAGAACTGTTCGCGAACAAAAGCAGCATCGTGTCCACCAGGGTCGCTCTTATTTTCGACTTTTGGATTTCCTTCGCGGCAGAATTTTAATATGATCGGATAGCGCGAAAATGTTCCCCCGGGCCCTTGAACATTAAAATAATTAATCAAATGCTCATAAAATCGTTTTTTTCGATTATCTCTTAAATAATTGATTATAACAAAAGAAGTGTCAAACAAAACTTGTAGGTAGGTTTAGACTGGATGCATGCTTCATGTTGTATGTTGTATTACTTTCTGCGCGACAAACTGACAAAAGAGTGAGAAACTCGAATCCAAAAATGCCAACGCCACAGCTTCGGAATTTAAATACCATAGATTAATTTCAAATTATTGTTAAGCCACGCGAGAAATATTACAGTCGCCCAGTTGATATTTGAAAAGCTTATGGAATACTCAAAATATAGTGCTTTAGCAGCAGAACGCGCACAAAACCATGCTGCAACGTACAATATGCTGACAAGAAAAATGTGAATATCGCTTATTATAGTTTCCTCCTCCGGTGCTAATCGAACAATAAATTGCTTTTGCCATTCATGTCGCATGATGAAGTATCTCAAGAAATTATTACGTAATCAAACTTTTGGAAATCGACTTCCGGCCAACTTTTAAGCTAAATACTCCACTGTGAAACGTATGAACTTAACATTTTCAACCATTTACAGTTGTTTAACGATTCATACTAAAGGTCCCCTCGGAAAGTTGATTTACACTTTTGCTAAACAGATAACAATTTTCAACTTGCTGAAGAGTAAATAAGAGCCACCCTAGTGTCCACACTGTAGCTCGTGAACAACTCGTTAACAAATCACAAGCAGTTACTGGCTTGTTCATTCTATTTGCGGTCAGTTTGCTGTTGACCTTGCTCGTCTACACATCTTACAATTAGTTCAAATGTCTGGGAAAGATTGGCTTACATTTCATTTTGCCATTCTAATTAATATTCATTTCAGTTAACATTGAATAAATAGTGTTGTGCCTCACGGCGTCGATGGCAGTGGCGGCTCGTAGATCAAATTAGTGGTGGTGGTGTTCAAGAAAATTTTATGCCTTTGTTTGACGCCGATTTCCCGTCAAAAAGTTGATGTATGTAATTATCAATGGACTGTATTGGTTGGGGTAGAGCGTATTTTGGAACAACTCCGATGGATTTACAAATAGGTGTGAATATTTTGTAAGTATTGGCGCGAGTGCGGATACGAATTCTGTACGAATGTATAATATGGATGAATGTTAAGTACAGTATGTGTACTACCAAAGTGCACAATATGTCGTACTAGTAGCGCAGAAGAACTTCTAATGTTTATTCAAGGAACGAATGAGTGTACTATTAGAAAGAATGTGTGGTACTCTCGAACAATTTTTATAGTACTACTACGGCCGACTTTGTCGTACTGACGCGTCATAACGCTGCGAAAAATTTTCATTTTGTTTAGTTTTCTACTACGTAGCGGTGGGTCATGATGAGAATACAATCATTCTAAAGGGCGCAACAATTAAATGGTTCACATACTTTAAGGTAATAACTTGTCTTCTACCTACAATACAATTGAAGTATACAGAAGAATATAAGGTCAATCTTGCAGCATGTGCGAAAGATACAATAATAACATAAGAATAGCGCCGAGAATAGATGCGCAATAAAATAAAAAATAAAGATGTCTACCGCGTGCTTATTGTCGGGTAATTATGAACAGATGAGTGCACGCCCACAGTTTTAAGTAATTCAGGGGTGTGTTCTGTGCACGGTAGTAGGAAATGTCTGCGACGTTGCGTTATTTTCCATGAGCGAAAATAGGGAACATTTTATAATATTATTGCCTAACAAGTACAATGAATATGAATTCATCGTAAAGAGCTCGTGCGAAACTATTAACTCCCAATACAGATAGTACTGAAAGATTTGTTAGTCGCGTTTACCCTGAAAGTAATGTACCTTTCATCTGTTCTTTAAATCTAAATTATATTTCTAGTGTTATCTGCGTATATAACACGGGCGTGATTACTAGTTTTCTCCAACGCAATCTTCTCGTAAGGACCCAACAGATCGAGGGCCTTCGTTACCAGGCAAGCTGTTTTATAAGGATCTGAAACTTGCCATGAAACAACCCCCAAATTCGTAAATCGACAAAACGCTGCGCTTTCCCGACTCCCGCTTGTTCATGGTATAAAAGCCAGCAGCGAACCGCGATAAAGAACAGAACAGAATACACCAGGGCGCAAAAAACATATAACTATATGTTTTCAGAAAACTATCGCCTAAGGCCAATGTTTTTCGTGCAGTAGTGGCAGTATTATTTTGTAATTTAGATTAAAGCGTCTCCAATTTCTACAAACATATTGTAATCTGAAATTACATGTATTCTCTATGTCGGAGCTGTTATGAGTTTCTCGGTACAATCCACAATATAGTAATTTACGTGTACTAACGAAGGTTTGTGACCATTGTTGAAACAAATGTAATTCAAATGTAACTGAGGTATGTCATAGAAGTTTGAAACGTTCCAACATGGAAAGTGTTCCAAGTTTTGTAAGGTGATAATTTAAATCCAAACGCAATCAGCACAGACAGCACAGAAACTTGAAGTCGGCAGGTTTCAGGGTAGCCTGCCTAACGAGACTCAATCCACCGCAAACAGAGTTTAGTTCTGTAGTACCGAACAGTATACAAATTTCTACAAATATTAACCTTCCCCTGCACTGCCAACCAAAGACAACTACAAAATGAATTTTCTGCAAACAAGTAAACACGCAGTAGAAGAAAGCAAAGGGGAAAGAAAATAAACAGAGCTGGTACTTTGCTTGCTCTGTTTTACATAAACATGTTTACTGTTTTACTTGCAATCTAATCTAAAGTTTGTTAACAAACACTCAGGTATGTATTGGTCGTCAGTTTTCACGTAATGAAGTACACAGGTGGTGAATTAATAGGAACTGCTATACAAAATATATTTTCAATTATATTCTTATCTGAAATATATTGCACAAGGTGGCACTGATCAAATATTTAATAGTTGCTAGGTATGCACGCACTTGATTACCATAATTAGTTTGGTTCGCCTAACTCGGTTATCCATCACTATTTCGGTTTGAATTGGAAAATACATAATTGTAGAATTTTTGTTTTGTTTAAAGCTTCGATTTTGAACGAGCGGGCCACGAGAGGTCCCAGATTTGCCCAAGATTTTGTAATACAAATTAACGTGTTGTGGCAGCAATGATTAGAAACAAGTTCTGTACAATTACGTGTTATTTTCGTTCGTGTTACAAAGTATGTTAAAGAAGCAATGCCTAAAAAAGATTTTTCCAACAAGAGGTTGGACAAAATTGTCTTCGTATAATATCATTAAACGCATTTAATGTACAGTGGAAAAAACAGTTACATTATTCCCACTTTGGAGCAAAAACGGAAAACATATTCTCTTTTTTCCAAATCAATCAAAAATATACTTTTTTTGTCACAGCAGCATAAATGTATAATACATCTTTTGAGGAGCAAATTTTGGTAATTACTTTATTTGCCGTGACTTACAAAAGGTTAAAAAGTCACTGGTTTAAAGTATTGTAATCAATGTCATGAAGTAAGAACTTCCAGAAAACAATATCCTTGTCGCATACAAGTTGTTACTTGGTGAAATACAGAAACGTGAATTAATAATCATTTTTTTCAATGCTCTCAAATCCTTCTGATGCTCAAGCTTCAAAAATCCACGTCCTCGTGTAATTGACGCGACTTTCTGCCCGTTGAAGCTCGGCATCGTCGTACCCAACCTGGCCAAAGAAGTCGCAGTACTTCTCGCGATGAAATTCCAATTCTCCCGTCTATGCGTCTCCGTTCGTCTCGTTCTGTCGGGACGAGCGACGAGGACATCCGGGAAATTGAGGCGATCGAACGAGAACCACAGCTGCCATTCAGCACTTTTTGAAACTTTTGAACTTCTTTACTTACTTTTGCGCCAGGAATTATACCCCTGCCCGTTGGACCACAGTTTCGAAAACACCCTGTAGAGACTCTAAGCATGCGCTGATGATATGCGGTAATTGACGAAGTCTTGCGTATTGGCAAACAGCCTAACGCACTGTTAGTATTTAGCATTACTACCACTATACACGCGTTACGAGCATCATTGTTAACATTTGAAAGTATTCTGAGCAATATTAATCACCTGAATTCAGGGAAGCATTGAAACACTTTGTCACTTTTACTGATCGCGTACGGAGATTCTAATAAATCGTACTGACCTCGATACGCCGCGGCATCTGTCAGTGTGTCTTGGCAGGTACCCAATAGAGTAACGCTGCTTCTCCGATACACAATTTTCTGTTCATGCTACAATTTATGTACGTTCAATATCGAACAAGAATTGACAGTTTCAGCTTGGCTTGACTTTTTAATATCAACCGTGCTTACATTTTAGTTTGCGTTTTTGGAAGCTAGGGGAAGTAGCAGAGAGGAAGAAGGTGGAATGTGAAATTATAACAGGTGAGCATACTTGGCCAATAAAACAAGAGAACTTTTCGATAGTGTCATCTCAATAGTGACTGCATTATTAATTATTCACTTTATAAGTCGTCATAATTAAGGGTGGCAATACCGCGCGATTAGTGCGGGGTCATTTTCAAACCCGCGAGATCTCGATAGATCGCGCGTGAGTACATATATAGAAGGAAGCAGATTCTATTTACTCGTACACATACATCTTATACATGTACACATGTATATGAATATACAGTACATATAAATGTATATGAGTAAACATAAAATGAAATCTCTTCTTTCTTCTGTTGGTTACTAACATGTGTTTAACATACAATTTATCACTTTGTTGAAATAAAAGTCATGAATCAGTAATTATTTTTATTGTTTTCGATGTTCCTTATTACAATTCGTCGTCACACCTGTAGATATCGATAGCCTGAAATCTTTTGAAAGATATTGATACGTGTCTTTGCGACACACATAGGCTCGCAAATACTGCGGGATCCCGCGGATCCTATTGAACACTATGAGGGGCAAAAAAATGGTGCAGAGTTACCCCCCGCTGCTCATAATGTGTATGTAATGCAACCCCTAGTGACAGACTTATAAGGACTACTGAAAATTGTCTACATTTTTCATACTTTTTGTAAAATTGAAAGGCGTGACCGAAGTTTCAGAAGAAAGTTTATTAATTTTGAAACTCTCACATATATAGATATTCATATTTAGTGTTTATGCGCCCTTCGTGTCTCGATTACAGATGGAATATGCATATATATACATAGGCGAGCAGACAAACGATTTGAATAGACTCCAAACATATTTATTGGTGTCAAGCCATGTGAGTTGCCTGAATGCCTGTTTAAATGTTCACAATACTAAGAAATTGATCAGTTGCTGCGCATATAGTAATGATTTAAACAGCTAAGATTGCCACAAATACTTTGCCATATACATGGTAGCATTATAGTTAGAAAGTTGCAGTTCTTGAACATGATCCTAATTCGATGGCCACAAGGACTATACAACCTCACAAAATTCCGAAGAATTGCGTTAAAGAAAATCTTTCGTAACACAATTCAAGACACTGCCATTCACGTTGGCCAAAGCTTGAATAAAATCGTAGAACACACGAGGATCCGAAATTACGTATTGCATAATGCAGCGCATGGGATTTGGCCCGATTCGATTTACTTACTTATGGATGCCGAACTAACGACCGTTGCACGACGAAAAGCTTACTGTATTTGTATTAGTGAAAGCTCGAAGAAGTAACGACATACCTGACTGTCAAGCAGCTAGCTTCCATATGGAAATTCAATTTGAACTGCACCGGCTGCGAGTCCCGAGATGGCTACGTCTGACAATGCACGCGAAACCGTACCACAGCAATACCGACGCGAATAATCTGAAATTGAAATTACGGAAGTTAAGAGCTTTGTTCCAGGCTTTCGAGCGTAACCGGTAGAGAGAAAGAGAACGGGCATGACAATGCACGAATGCAAACGTGGGATTCGTTGACTTGTTCAGGAATCCTTCGGGATCTCTCAGTCCACGCTATTCTCTTCATCCAGTTTTCTTTCTCTCCTTCTCTATCGCTGCTTTTTTGCTCTGCTACCCTGTACCGCACTTTCTCTTTTCTTCGCCGGGAAACTTGGAGGAAATGCGGCGAGAAAGGGCCACAACAGCAGGATACGTACCGGTCCTGATTGTTCATCGCGGTATGCAACCGTGCTCTTGAAAATGAGCCGGCAGCCTTTTTACGCGCGCTAGTCAGAATTGAAAAGAACTTCAACGCTACACGATGAATAGCTATGGGACTATAGATTCCACTCACAGAAGAAAAACGAAATGCTCCTTAACGCGTGTTATACATCTCACGTTATATCGAATAGTTTATGTTTGACCGTGAACTTTTCACGTCTAGTAGCATGGGACTAGCCATGTACATATTGTATGAATACATAGTTTTGAACGAGAACGTTCAGTGCTGTGTCTTTCCTTTAATGGCTTTCTTCGCGCATGTTACTGTGGACCAGCAACTGAAAGGTACCATTAAGGAAACTCCTATAATCGTTAACGGAAATGCTGCTCGTGACAATAGTCCTGCATGCTGAGCGTTCATTACATCGAGCAGCTCGTTGGAATATTTAAACTTATTGTTAGTATCATGGGAAGAAAAATGCTGACATTCGTTTCTATTATAAGTGCCTACATAAAGTCTTTCAATTATGAATTTTGAACGCTTTAGCTTTAGCGTATTGTTAAGGACACCTGGCACGGGCTTTTATTAACATTAGTAATTCATTATATCTTTACCTATTTTCTTGTTTAATGGCAACATGTTCTGAAATAGACATTCACTTGCAACAGACATCGTCGGTTTATTTTAGTCGATAGTCTGAGCTGTGCAAGGAAAACTATATTTGTTGTAACGTAAACTTATTATAATGATCCCCACTAAAGCCTTTCTAAGGTTCTTATGCCCCCCCCCCCCCAGTAACATATGCATCATTTTTAATATTCAAAAATTGAATTGTTCACTGAAGAAACTTATATTGTAGGTATTAGAAAGAAGTCACTAAGAAATTGTTGGGGAAACACAATAAGTAAATTATTAGTAACGAAATAATTTTAAAGAAAGATTTGTTTATATTATTTTAATTATTAGCAATTATTTATTACTTACATTTAGTGAGATCCTTGTGCATGATGCTTGCTGCAAAGAGATTTTATGTTAGCTTCCAATTTAAATAGCTTCAGTCTCAAGTCTCCCCGTTGTGTTGCATCCAGCCGATATCTGTTTCTCCAGCCATTTTTGAATTGTCCCCTTAACAATCAGATTGCCTCCAGTGCATCATCACTTATTTAAGTCAGTGCATCGTGTTTTGGACTATAAATGTTTCAGACGACAAACGATTTAATTAAATCTCTTTGAAAATTAGCGGGATCATCGTATAAATCTTACTGTCTAAACCGATCGCCTCGAGAAATTGCTTACCTACAAATTAATTATATACACTTTTTGATCTTGTATCGTATTTTGATTCTTATCATTAGAAATCCAAAAATAATTCTACACTGAGAAACCCTCTGGTCTATCATCTGTTGCGGAATAGAAATTTCCTTCGTATGAGTTAAAAAATTCTATGCATCCAAAAGCATTCTCTACATCGCGAACTAGAAATTTAAACTTTTCTCAAGAATTTTGACAGTTATTTAGCGTTATACGGATGATCAATATTCTGCACAAACGTTCCGACAAAAGTTTCCTTACAACTTTCAATCATTTTATATTCGAAGACACAATACCATATTAAAGCAATAGTAGCGCTGAAAATAATAGTATGATTCACTTTTTGTTTGATACAATGCTTTCAATAGAAAATGGTATGATAAGAAAATCTGCAGGTTGTATAATAGTTTAATTAAAGTTGGGGATGAGTATAAGAAAAGGACTTCCGTGCCTAGCGTTGAGTTTGCAGTCTCGTGGGAATACGTTCCATCTGACACTTGCCAGTACAGGGAGAATAGAAGCGACTTCTAGGAGTATTTTTACACTTTATATTTTACACTCTACATTCTACACGGTTAAATCGGTGGAGAATTGCAGAGGGGGGCAGAACTGTTTTCCTGCATACCATGTTGAATGTACTTGAACTGGGATGCATACATACATATGTGTGTAACGTGTAACATGTGTGGCTGTGGGTATACGACACGATGGTGGAACGGCTAGTTCCGTTCTACGTGTGACTTACATAATGTCAGCTGTGTGAAAACTTCAACAGTTTATATTGAGCAAACGGTGTGTTTGCGACATACGGTTTCTTTCAGTGACGTTTTATCTATTCATCGAGAAGAATATGTAACAATGAAAATATATTTTCAAACTTTATTCTTATAAGCCGTTACGCCTCTACCCTTCCTAGCGAATATATACAGAACAAACGGTGTGGAATCACCTCTGGAAGCCGTGACCATTATTTTGCATCCACCCGGTACGGTAGAACCATCAGTATTGTCATTACATAAGTACTAGGAAACCATAATCGTTCGGATATGTGAATCTTCAGATAGTGGAACAACGACTGTGCCTAGCAGCTGTTTCCTGTAGATCTACTGCTTACTTAAGTGTCCAGACTTTTCTCCATTTTAGTGACTGTCGCCATCCGGATACGTCCCCAGCAATTGTTGATATATACTACGTTCTCAGCGCGAGCCTCGCTCGAGTATCGACCAAACATCGATTTGTTATCGACGACTGGAGAACCTCAATCGCACTCATTCCTTCTCTCTATGTCAAGCCGGATTCTCAGAATACACTAGCCCAGATAAGCGTCTAGATAAATCCTAGACTGCGAACGGTTAAGTGTGCTGGTCGGCATTACGTTTCTTACATTCGAGATGTCACTTTCGCAAAATAATTATGGCAAATATAAATCATATAAGCCTGTGTTAATCCAAGAATACTTTTAGTTTTGCGAGATTTTGTACCCAATCCTAGCTTTTGACTCATTTCTTCTTTCGTTTTGTGCAGCTAGCACTACAAGTGTTCACTGCCTCCTTGTGAAAAAGAGTATCCGAACGGACCACGCGATTGTACGGGTTGGCAACAGCTTATTAACCCCCTTAAGGGAATCACTCTGGTGAGACGAATGAAGAACAATGTGCGCAGGCAAGGGTTTAGTTACAAGAGTGTGAGGCTGCGAGTGATGATGGCTCTAGAAGCCTGTCGGATACTAATGTTGCATCTACAAGCGTGTGAAGGCGACTGATCTTGGTGTAAAGTGCTTTGGTAAATGGACACCCAAGTGTTTCTACTACACTAATTAGTTGTTGGCAAGATGTGTTGTCAACCGATCAATATACTAATCAACATTCTGGTACGCTTCCTTTGCGCTTTCAGCGTATTAAGGAAGGAAAGCACACCCTTATTCAGCTCAGAGTTTGGAAATTTTTAGGCGGAATAGTAGTGTGGCTGAAAAATTGTCTTCTTATTGAGCAAACGTCTACAGTAACTTATTTTTCTAATGGTATGTAATGCATTTATCTCGATGTAGATCTAGTAGATTCATTGTTAGTATTTAATATAAAATTCATCCACCTAAAAGGGGACCTAAAAATAGTATTAATTAAATAAAAGCGATAAAAGGAAATTGAACATCCAACGGATTTGGAACAAAAATTTTACTCAAGAAAATTTTATAGATGTATCGTTGTACATACCCGTCTGAAAGAAAGCAATGGATCCAGTCTGAGTTGCGTTAATCCTGCGGATGTATTTGCAAGATGCACGTATTTGTACACATATTCATACTTGATCGTACCGGTGTGACCCGTTGCAGAGGATGGTGTATATATTCGTAAAAGTTTTGGAAAAGCTAGAAAGAGAAACGATCAAGCGGAACAGCGGACACAGTTGAAAGCTACAGTGTAGGAGTCAGGAGGAATCAGCACATATCACAAATAGCTGTCTTTGACGGACGGGCACTAGATTACATTGACTCCAATTTCACGGACAATAGTGAATACTTGAGTAATACCGTTTGTCGTATAGCAATCGATGTTCTTAGACTTTTACCTGCTATTGGATTTTCAACCGTGGCTCCTATTCGCAGTGTTGGCAGTGCAACGTTGGCGGAATGGAATGTGTCTAAAATCTTCTGTGAAATATCGCATTTTCGTTCTTTCGTGCAGGTACGCCTGCAAGTCTCGAATTACATTGCTCTCCATGAATCCGGCCGCTTTGATACACGACTCAGCTTCCATGTACGTGCGTTAAAAAGGAAACGCTCGCCAGAGTGATAGTAAAACGGCTTTGATATTTATTATGAGATATCAGAACGTTTTGCGTCTCGGTATCTCTTCAATTTCTGCCTGGCAACGGGAGATCTTGAATTATTAAAGCAATGTTTCACCGTTATTTCGTCGCGAATATTCAATCGCACGATAAACGTTCTCTCTTCCGAAATTCTTTTTCTCCCTGAGACATTTCCAACAGAAATGAAATGTTTCTGGAGCATTCGTTGCCATTTGGTTTTCTTGCTTCTCGTACTAAACGACAGAAAAGTAATAAATTAGACCTTGCATAAAAATCTTTGCCGTGAACTATAATTTTCCTCCAATCTGTGTTATTTTTAAACGGTAGATTCAAATAATTGATAAGTGAGAAACTCAATTACAGTATTGAAATATATTTATTAATCATTCTAGTCAAGAGAAATGGCATTACGCAAGTAACTGTGCAGAAGCAATAGACTGCAGGTTACGGACATTTTTTCCTGAGCGCTTAAATATGCATTACTCTTTCTTAATTAACTTCGCATATGCAGCGGTTCACAATTAATTCAGCAGAGGCGTAGCAAAAATTTTGTAGGTTCGTACATATCCTCGGCAGTAAACGTTGTTACTCCTTTATTCACGAAAATATGTCATTTTAATTTACTCCTATTAGACAGCACATGTCTTCAATTGGTCTATTACAGAATACTAGGGTCTATATTTGAACAATTTTAAATGGCCAATAGATATCGCCGCAATATGGGTTGATTGTGTAAATGATAAATGATAATATACACTGTTGGCAAAACGTTTGGAAGTCTTATAAATATTGAATCTTGTAATAATCTCTCACCAACTCGATATTAAAATTACAGATACTAATAAAGGTGTACTTCAGTTTGACACATTTGAAGATAGAAATACTTTTCAGTCTTTAATGTAATATTGCAATGTACACTGTGAAACATTTTTGCGAAGTGCTCGTAGTTTTCGAGATATTTACACGTTTCCAGATATGTAGAGCGGACATTTTGCATGTCTATAGACGTGTCAAACTACGATATGTGTACAATACTATACGACGACGAAAATCTTTTATTTATACTTCTTCGATTAAAAGGTTGCCGAGATAGTTGTGATTAAAGTGTTGTGATCGAGCACCTCAATTATTAACTGGAAATTCGTGGGACAACAGATAGTTTCTCAAATATTGTTTTCAAAACTATGTTCATATGTACAATAATTGTAAACATTCTTCTAGACTATTGTTTTTGGAAGAAAGATTGAAAAAATCATCGACCAAGAATTTTTGCATGCCGCTATATGTATGCACATGACTTGAAACGCATAGCCTGGAAAAGCAGAAAAAAATTGGCGATAAATATGCGACCCCATTAATCTCTCAACCTACAAATGTTCACTTCTACAGCTTCTATATCTTTAAATATTGTATCTCCTTTAATGCAAATAATTGTTTCAGCATAGCAGCGGAACAGTGAATTAATATTTGCAAACCACAAATATATTACCTTACATTACGCTAGAAATATTGCTTGGATATTTAACCCTCCCAAACGTGAAAAATCAATGTTCAGATTAGCAAAAATTGACCGCCTTTTCCCGAAAGTACGCTCAATATTCCAAACCTTTTAAATCGTGAAACTCAATATATGAGACTACGAGAATATTTCATTTCGCATAGATATACCGTGGGAATATATGTACACATCTGCACGTGTGCGAATATTTGCACTTGTTATTGTACACATAGCTCCTAGCTGTGTACTCGCAGAATTGGACATCCGCAAAGATCAGTTTATCTAATTAGATTTAGCACGAGTGCCGCTGCGCTTCGTCACCGCTGATCCTCGTTATCCCATCCAATAATTGGCGCCCTTCCAGGCGCACCAGCATGAATTTCTCGATTTATTGAAGCGCGTCGGGCTACTGCTTCCGGAATTCGATTACAGGGTGAAGGGGGTAAGTTTGAAGGCTATTAGTTTGTAGCAAGAAAATTGACAAGCTACGTGTTCGACGTTACTCCAATAATAACGACTGATTTTTACCCATAGTTCAGAATAATTGATTAAATTGTCGTTCTGAATAATTTTACATTGATGAATAAGACGGTGATTGAACGAATATCGTTCAGAGAATTTATTACTTTTATGTTTTCTTCGGGTTGCAGGGGGACATTAAATAAAGGTCACACTAGAGGGCGACACTTATGTGTGCCTATCTTCCTCTTCAGCTTTATGTTTTAGCGTTTGACATTTTGTCTTCGATTAAATCGTGTGGTTTAATACTTTTGAATGTAGACAAGTTAATATGGCATGTATAAACTGAAGAAGGCTAGAAAATTTCAATTGCTATTCGCAAATGATAAGGTTAGAAAATGTATTAATATCATGAAAGACATAATTTGTGACCGCGTTTCGGTTTTTTATCAGTGATCGAAACTGTTTGAGTAATAACTCTTTCCCCAAGTAGTTATAAAGAAACCGAATACTGAATAATTGTTACAAGAGTGGAAGTTTCGGCGCCATTGGTTTAAATTCGGTTTGGATTGATATAAATAATAACAAATTCCATCGATTCGGTATGTATAATTACAACATCGATTCTATAATTCTAACATCTGTTTTATATCGGTTTTCTGATTGAATGCGATTTTGTTTTATTAGAAATTTGTATATCTGAAAAATGTATTCATGCATCGTGAACCTTCTACTTTAAACGATAATAACTTTCTTTACATGGTTTTACTTTAACAACCAAGTAGGCCAAGATTTAGTAAATAGACTCAGGCAACATGCATTTGATTAAGGATCAAGTCAAAGTTACAAGTATAATTAAGTAATCAATGGGGGAAAGCATGCATACATTAAGTCTTTTTTTTAATAAGTGGTGCAAATTTATGCTAAATAACGTTTAGTAAAGTATTTTTTATTATTTATAACTCCTCGCAACGACCTAGACTTTGATATACTTCAGTAATTGTAAGTGTAGCGCACTGCGTAAGGGAGATAGTGCACCGGGCGACCGCCAGACTAGCGCCCCCGTCACACTCCTTTGTTGCACCCCCGCTAAATGTTCAACACTTTGACTACCCCACCCCCCTCCATCACTCGCACTGGCCCAAGCCCTCCCGTAACAAAATAAAAAGGGGACCGGCCGATACTTTTTATGGACAAGAGATTTCACTGCTCCTAATTGTAAGACCCTTGTGTGGATATCTAACGGTCAACGAACTTGCTAGGCTCCGGCATTGCTCCCTTGTGTGGACATATCCGGCCACGAGGCAACTCTTGCTCCCTACGTTTTGCATTCTCTTGCAGGAGTCAAATCTACACGTATGAACCTTGTGTTAGTGAAATATATATTTGTTATTACTAGTCCAGTGGATATTATCTGTGGCCAGCCCGCCCCTTTTCGCAACATCCAACAACCTAACCGTTACAAAGTTTTTTATCATTTTTCCACTTATTTGTTTTGTAATATTGACTGGTATTTAATAATAATAAAGGATTAGGTACAATTAATCATGTTTCAATGATGGTAATCCGTATGTTTGTACCAAATGATTAAATGTAAATTTTAAGTGAAGTAAGTAAGTTATAAAACTGAAATTAATTAACCAGAGAGTTGTATTATACGAAAGTACATTGAAGAGTGTGGTACTGAAAATAAGTAATAGTATACATTAATATCTGTTGTCTAAAAATAATAATGTATAAATTTAAGATGCATAAATACTGATATCTCTGAATATTAAAATTGTTAAAACCGATTTAAAAATAATAACTATAAAATCAATATCGCAAACTAACCTAGGAACTAAAGTTGGAATTTATGTTAGCGAAGAATTCCACTTCTGTATAAAAGTTATTCAAAATTTCGGACCTTCATAACTGTTTCGCATAACTGTTTGAACCAGTTACTTCTAGTAGAGTTTAAGCTTCCAGTAGAAACTATGAGGGGAAACATTGAAATGAATATAAAGTTTATGGTACTAATAAATTATGTAACACTATCACTTAAGAGTGATACATAAAGTTGTAGATTAAAGTTAAATATAGTAACACCAACTAAGAGTGAAGCGCAACAAAAGTATATAAAAATTGTCATATTTACTTATATAAGTTGTTTTATACTTCTGTGACAAATTCTTTAAATTATTGTACTAATGAACTGTTTTTACGCAATACGCGGCTTCGATGATACTACAGGATGCGTTGAGAGCCCAGTATACGGAGGTTGTAAATCTCCGTTTCGATTTCTATCGACACCGTTGCACGCGTATGACCCTACGACCTTTTACAGAGATAAGGGTGATAAATTGATTTGACTAATGAATCTTATTTTTGACTGAGTACGAATAGACTGATAATAAAGGAAAACGTAATAATAAAACGGATCTATTGAGTGTGTCATATCTAGTGAAATAATGTTGGGGGAAGATAATGTTTCCCGTATGTCTTCAGTTAAGAGATTATGCTGTTTCTCGAACTTCTGAGTCAAAGTCGTCACCTGTTGTCTTGCAGTGGGAGAGGATGCTGTTTCTCGCACTTCAGAGTCAAAGACTGACGAAAGAAGAAGGAGAAGATACTGTTTCTCCTTTTCTAATGTACTGGGGTCTTGAGGTAGGAGGGTATGCTGTTTCTCGTACCGCTGAGTCACGGACTCAGACAAGAAGAAGGAGAGAGGTGTCTCCTTTTCTTGCGAAAGACCCTGTCAGAGACTCCTTTAGACGTAGGATGTGGACTGTATAGGCTGTATAGACTCTGAATGTAAAGTATTAAATCTGAATAATGAATTGAGTAATGGACTCCAATTGGAATAAGTCAAAACTCTATATGGAGAGTGCTAGACTTTTAATACAAGTGACAATTTCTAACCGGAGAGCGTTGGACTCTAAGTATGGACCGTTTGAACGTTAACTCACGACTCTAAGTTCTGAAAGATGACCGACGTAGTTCTGTATAACGACCGACGGAATTCTATGGCGACTGTATGAGTCCTTGGTAACCGCAAGAGTTCTAATGCACGACTCTTGGAGTCCTGATTCACGACTGACTTCCTCGTCGAGTGCATCCTATCACGTCGACTCGGAAGTAACTTTCTGGCACGCTTATTGGATATTAGAAAAAGGACTAAATGCCAATCAGCGTGTTTTTAAGACGCGGACACACCCATCCTTCTTTGCGCTCGTAGCGCGCCTTCCAAAGGAGGGGTGCACCCTGATCGCCTCGACTGACCTGCCAACGCACGGGAATTTCCGTCAGGATCCCAGTGCTTGACCTGGTCTCGCCTGCTGGGGCACAGCTGTGGGCCCTTTTGGAAATTCCCGTTTATGACGCATGCAATTGACTGTTGAGGCCGTATATGCTTAATTTGTTATATCCTGACGGATTATGGACAAAAATGGCTTCCTCAAAAACAGTTTTATTGCTAGCGCATCATAAACGTCTTAACCATCGGCATGTCGAAGGTTGTTCTTTCTGCAGATTGTTAGCCGACTTTTTATTGGGTGGGTAATACATTCCGCGTGCTGGTTCCGAGGATTTGCCGCGGAACATGAACAATGTGACTGTTATCTCACGATAATGCGCTATCCCGATACTTGATTTATATCACCATGAAATCTATATTCTACTATATCTGCAATACTTTCATCTGCAAATGGAAAGTAAATTTTTGTAGTAATTTCCTGATATAGTCAGTTAAGTAAATTATAGTAATAATATATGCGAATATAAAAATTAATTAATTGAAAAGCAAAACGAGTTTTACAAAGCGCAGACGTTAGAAATGAGCAAACGAGAGTTATTAAAGGAATAAAATTAACAATATTCATATAAACCTCGAAATAATCTGAAAATTTAGTTAGTAATTTCCAATTGAATCGACATTGGCAAATCATTTTTACCCTACTCAGTTGCAATTTGACAACTTTCACTTGTGATACAGCAGAGCCATAAATCGGACGATGTACTACGTGATGATGAACTTATAAGGCTACTGTAACTCAGACGACGGAAGGGTGAATTTCCGGTACGCAAACTTCTGCAAGACTCCTGAAGCGGAAAGACCTTATTACTATAAATCACATTTATCGAGCTTTCTGCCCAAGTAGAGACGAATTCTCGTATTTAACTTACGAAATTCGCATCGCGCGAACCCGAGCATGCGGTCAATTATGTTGTCTGCATTATTTCTTTTTCTATATTACACTAAAATATTCGTATAGGCCGTATTTATCTATGATTATTTATAATCAATCTATAATACGTACTCTTACTAATCCGTTTTATCTGTTTATTATTGCTCCAGAATTTACATAACGTTAATAGGTATTGAATATATAAACCAATTTTTTGTAACATTAAATTTTAATTTTCACACATTGATTTAATGCTTTAATGTGTCAATATTTTTGCAGTCGACTATTAGTTTCCAAATGTTTAATTACTTTTCTGCAATTAGAAGAGCATCAATAATTCTACAAAATTTTCAATGATAATGTCTGTCCCAATTGAAATATTCTTTTATATGACTATGTAGTATTGAATAATATTAATCTAGTAATAAACGAAATTTGAACAATATTCTGCTGTGATCTGTTTCTTAACGATTATTATTTTAACGTAGCAGGCATGCGACACGCTTAGGACAACGAATTACTGCAATAACTAAACTTGCTAAAATTGTTCTTTTACAATATAACGGCCTGTTTTTCTCATGTATCTGTGGGAGCTTCGTGTATGATGGTGGAAGAAGGAAGCGACGGAAAAAGAAAGGAGGGAAGAAGGTTGCGGGCGTTTCGCCCTAGGCCTGCTAGCGGACTCGTCAGTAAGGCATGCTAGCAGACCCTGTCATAGACACAGGAATAGTAGGGAATGGTCGGATGTTATATATAGTTGGGGGGGCTTATACGACCACCTTCGGGAGCCGGATCGTCGTGCTCGTCCCTTAGCGGTGTATGTGGGAAGTGCCTCCACATATCCTTAATTGTTGAATAGCGTCAATGTGGCTGAAAATGTAAGCAGTGCAAATGGTTGGAAACTGTGTCAAGTCGGGACACATTAAAGTCCACATACAATCGAGAAATAACTAAAGTTATTTTGTCTTGTAATGAAAATATCTTATTCTTTATTTTCACTTTTATTTTCATTATTGTATTATACATAAGCCACGTTCCGTCTTGTAGATTACGTGTAGCATTACTATCTACAATTACCTATTATTCAATTTCACTCACTGCACATGCAATGTGTGGTACATCTTGGGTATCGCAAATAATATAAAGTAGAACTCAATGCATGGAAAACATGAAGCAACGTTGTTTCTACCGGATTACTGAAACGTGTGTACGCGTCCGAACACTCGCAGGCTCGTAAACGGGTTGATGGAGGAAAGAATGTGTAGTCAAAGAGATGTTGTTGATTTAGTGGACTGTATTTCTGTTGTTTGGATGCGTTGAATATTAAGGGACGGTCCCTTCTATTGTTGCTTGGATGGTGATGATATGTCGTGCCCGGCAGTCAGACCACGACTCTTGGTGTTCTTAGAGATCGAACACCACACCCTTGGTTGCTGTATCGTGTCCGACGGTCAGACCACGACCCTTGGTGTTCTTCAAATCTCCAGAGTACACTTCGACGACTGGTTGCTCCAGCTTCTCAGTCACGTCGCCTTGTGACTCAAATTATCGACTTAAATATAAAAAAGGGACGCATTGGTCGACCAATCAGCGCCTTTGCCCGCTAGCATTAGGTGTGCAAGGCCTGCATACCTTGGCTAACGGTACCAGGTACATTTGGTGTTTTTAGGGTACTGACGCGATCTTCGTCGTTTATGACGTTCGCGGTCAGTCCGCCATCTGGCTGCCCTAAGTAACCCTGGTCATGCGCTTATCCCTTCGCACGATGGGTTTTTACGCCCGAACAACGTGTTTATTTCGGACGAGTTCATTTATTTTCTTACGTCATGTTTGGCAATTAATTAAATATAACAATTGCATTTCATTTGTTTACTACTCTCCTACTGTGGGGTGCACGGCGGTGCTCTAGGTGTTTAGACCTTTGACACGCCGGTATCGGTACACCGGGATTCATTCGAATCTTCCGGGTCGTAAATCCGATTACACTTACGCGATGATGAAGACAGTAAGACATGGCTAATTAAAGGCACGCAGCTATTTTTTCAATGAAGAAGTTCCACGAGAAAATTTCTACAATATGTGTACTCGTTCATGTTCATAATACAGGGATATCGTGGCTGAATTTGGAAAAACTCATGACTGTGTCGGAAACGGAAGTAGGTGGAAACAAAAATGGTCGATTGTTTGGGTCGTCTATTCCTCCGCTCATTCGACAGGGGTGTTCAATCACCTGGATCGTTGAACGGTTGGCAAACCAGACTGAATTAAACACTTCCGTTCCAGGACGGAACATGGGGTGTAAGGTGAAAAATTTTCAATCGATTCACATTTATCTGCTCACGAATTTCAAGCGCTAACAGTGTATGAATCTATGCCCATTTGATTTGATATGAGCAAGATCGGGGCTGTGATTTATTGAATGGTCGTACATGGATGCACGACACACATTGCAATTAGCATGCCAGATGTTCGAATAGTTGCAATCGTTCCACTGTTAGCAGAGGAATCATGGAATTAGGTTGTCTGGTGAACGCTGTTACGAGCGGAAGACTGGTGAGGTTGTAATTGGCTTTATGCTACTGCGAAAAGGAAAAGTTTGAATATTTATATTGCCTGGCAACTTACATATTCTTATGATGTATGATGTATGCAGTATTTCGAATCACCTGTTTCACAGGACAAAATACATACAATTATAATGACACTGAAAATGTTGTACCTGTATTACTAATGATAATATGGTGAGAATATAAAAAATGTTACAAAATATATACATATGGTACAATATCTTGAAAAATATATTTAATTTAAAACCAGGTTTTAGAGGAATTCTGGCATTCATACCTCTCTTTTTTACGTAAGCTTGGTGGACGTGTGGCGGCGATAAGCTGGCGCCACGTCTCCGCCTTAGGTGTAAGGCAAAACCGTAGTGTGACTGGAAGTATCGAATGTAGCCTGAGGTGCGAATGAGAAGTGTTAGTGGAGATGTCGAACGAATGTTTATCTCTAGGAAAGAGCGAGTGCTTTCTGGGAATGCACGAGAAGCTTTGGGTGCATGGTGACCCGTTGTCGACCTGTGACACGTGGCAAGGATGTGTTTGTCGGTGTGGGTCCGAATGAGTGAGAACGAATGAGGGATAGAACGAGAGAGAAGTTGCAAGTGAGAGAATATATGGAGCGAATGATGCGTGCGAGAATCAGTGTATGAGCAGATTTCAAGAAGAGTCTTGGTTAAAGACTAGGGGGCAATAAAGCTAGTGTCAAGTATTGAATGGGAAGTTACTCCATTCACTATCACCATATCCCACAGACGTAAATGCGATTTATAACAAATCAATAAGTACATAATGGTATTATAACTGGTTGAGAATTCTTCTGAGTCCGAAGATATCCCCCTGATTGTCAGCTTGATAGTCCAAGAATAACAGAGTGCCTACTAGTACTAAATGCAGTCGTTATCGATTTCTATCGGTTTATGCATTAGATGCATAAACCATAAACCTAGAATATACATACGTAGTAAAATACCAATAAAGGTCTCAATTGTACTGTTTGCCTAATTCTATACCAGTTACGACTACATATATACATATATATCTGTATCTATATCATTGCCAACCTCAAATTTTTTTATTTCAGTGTCATTCAGTATCATTCAGAAACAACGCTGAGTTTTTCCCAGGATTGTGGAATAGTGAATTTGATCTATAGTACATATTTGCGACAGTCGAACGTTCCTTTGTTCCATTTTAGGTATGGAATTTTTATAGACAACCATCATTTTTATGTATAATATGCTTTACTACAAATTCAGAGCGGTGCAGCTAGCAAATGCATTTTTTATACAATCATTAAAACAAGACATAAACTTGTATTGGAGTAGACAACCCTTATGGGAATGTAACCCCTTAAGGAGTCTGTGTAATGTGCGATGAATCCCTGAAACTCACTTTCCCTATTCATTACGCTGCGAATTTATGGTATGTTAGTTATATCGTAGTTCAAGAGGGACACAACAGCAATAGTTTATAAAGCGGACAGAAATTCTGGCTGCACACGCAACAATTTCTATTCCATGAAATTAAATTAAAATACTAAAATTTGAATTAACGTTGGTCAAAAATCGCAGTGCTAAATACCGAGATCATATGTGTGAACTACGTAGAAAATTAATAAAAACTAATTTTCCTTCTAATCAGCTACACTGACATAGTACAAAATATATCATTTTATTTAAGAATATTTTGTTGCTCTTTGAATTGGTAAAATAAACTCTTGGAAAGATTTCAGAAGACAAATATTTGCCATATATATTCGAGTTCAAGTTTTTCGTTCTTGCACATGTCCTTGAGATATTTAAGGCTTCAATTAAAGGTACTCACTATGGAAATATGTATGTGTAAGCAGCGCAAGTGGCTTTCACCTTACTACTCATTAATAAAGCGTAGCATCTTTGACGGGGTTCAACAGAAAAATGCAATGTTAAACATTGTTAAGGCTTCGCAGACTGGGTTTAATGGCATGCTTGAACCAAGGGCTACTTTTGAGTGGATTTTTGTGACAACGCATTAAATGGACATTTGCCAGACTTCCTCGATTTGGGGTGGCCACTTTAGCGCGATGTTCCTGCTTCTATTTTTCGAATTCTCAATGACCCACGGTGCTGTAAATCCTGATTTGCAAACAACAGCAGATATCGCATATGTGTGCTAGGCCGGAGGAAAAACATTTCCCTATCTAAAATGCCATCGAGGTCTTCGAGGTCATCGAGGGTGGCAATACATCGCCTGGTCGCATAAGTTCACATAGTCTGAAATCGTTCCCCAACACGTACAATTGGATAGTCATTGGAGCAATCCTTTTTAGTCGGCACGGCACGTTCAAATTCAACCAATGCTGGAGTTCAACTTGAACATCGCGGCACGTAACAAATACTTAGCTGCGAGATTCTGGAATGTGGATTAAATAGAGCATCCTGTTTTGCATTCACTGATCGGGGCTCAATGCGGATTCTTCAGCATATGTACACTTGGGCATATACACAGGTATGTATGAGAGTGGCCCATGTCATGTACAGCTCACGCCTTTTCAGAATTTCAACCGTTCAGCAGCGAACAGGTAGCTGGTATTAAAGCAAATAAGTGTCGTTTTGCTTTAGACAAATCTGTTTAGCGTGTGGCTCGAATTCAAATGGATATTGGATAGGTATTACATAAGCCGCGTGTCGAACGAAGATAATCGGCCGCAAGCTCTTTCATAGTCGCTACTCGGTCGAAAAAGATGTTGCTTCAGGTTTTATGGGAGGGCCTATACTTTTTTAGGAGGATCTTTTTCATTTTTTAAGAGTTTCCTGATTAATAACAATTGTAGTTGATGGACCAATGTGTAATGTACAGTGAGCCACATATGTTTCCTTACAAATTTGTTCAGCGTTCTCTGCTCTCGAAAATAGGACAAAATCCCATATGTGCAATGTACATTACACATGATAGAGTATACATGACCGGTTTGGAAGTATCGTGTGTATACTTAGTTAATATGAGAGGGAGAGTATATCATTTCCTTTTACCCAAAAACGGAGGCTTTTTCTCACATTACATGCATTTCGAAAATTACATCCGAGAGTACAATTTCAATACCAAACGTTCAGAATTGAATGCAGTAAGTAATCTTCTGCATTTAAGTTGCTGAAATTCCAACGGCATATTGGAAATGTTACATTTGCAATGAGCTACGGCTGCCTGCTTTAACTGTATATCATTTTTAGAACAAAGAATGAAAATAGTGGTTTACCAGTATCATTATTATTATATAATAATATTATTAGTATTATTATTTACCAGTAAAATACTAGTTTATTAAGGATTATGTTATTTTTCTGTTCCGGTTGCTCACTGGAATTAAGAGAAAAGTGTTAACGAGAAGTTAAACGAAGGGTACAAAAATGGAATGAGACTGATCATTTTAATATTTCGCACTGCAATTGTTCAACAAGAGACGTAAAACGTGGGGTGAGGGGTAATGAAGGAAAAGGAGAATTAGAGCAGAAGGCAAAGGGAGAGAAATATAAAGAAGCATTGAGGCAGATGAAGAAGAACTCCAAGCCGGTTATATTGCACGTAGGATTAAACTTATACGAGAAACCGTTGTCTCGTGGGCGTATTTCAACTGGCATTGGCGCCCTATCCACAGTTTCGCTTGATGTCTGCTGCCAAAACTTTCCCTCGATATCTCTACGCGAAATGTTACTGTTACGTTATACAGAAACGTCACGACAACCAGAGATTGCACTCGGATAGGAAACGGAAGATGACGTTCCACGTAATCCCAGAATACAATTTTGTGCAGCCAATAATAGGTACTGCCCTCCGGCAGTTTACGATAATTAACGTTTGCATGACAGCGTGAAAAATTAAATACTATTCGCGATTAAAGTGGAGAAAAAGAATGCTAACGCTATATGTACGTTCCGTTTATCCCTATCAGATGGCAATGGAATTTATGAAAAGAATATGCATTATATTGTACATCACAATGTCAGTTTCCCTGCTGTTGCTTATAGTCCACGATGACGCATTGGTCAAATCAATTTCGGAATTGAATAATTAAGATTCGCGCAATTCGGTTGCTGTAAATGCTATTTTACCAAAAATAAAAGTTGTTTCAGGATTTCGAGTTTTCATTATTTAACCCTCCGACAGCAATGTCAGAGTCACTGGTTTGGAGACCGATACGCACACAGTGACGGACCTGTTTGTATTAAGCGCGAGCGGACCTTTTTAGCAGTAACCCAAAATTGTAAAAACTGGGTTTATTCTTGCGACGACCAGCGACTTGAGCGAACCTCTCTCTGAATTCCTTTAGTTTTCGGTTTTACTTGAGTCTTATACGTTGCCAAAGAAACTTTTTTGTTGTTTTTATTAACGCAATGTCTGTGTTACGAACAAAGGAGCAAGTTCTTTTTGGTGATTTTCCGGAAGACGCCTACAATTCTGAAGAATCAACGAATAAATTACAAAATGTATTCCATGTAGCAATAGAAATTTATAATCAATATAATGTTTATTACAATTTACGAAATTATTATTTTTTCCTATACGTGTTCCTATACGTAGTAAAGAGAAAAATACCTGAACGCAAAACGAATAGAATACAATATATCCATCACGGGATAGGGACGAGCAATCGTCCCTGGTTAGTACAATATCGGCGAGGGTTGGGGGCTCGGGAATATGTGGTAGTGAAATATCGGTGTGAGTCAAAATAACTCCACGTTTGCTGCCCGAGTCACCGCTGTCGGGGGGTTAATGGTGTTAGTATAATTGCGGTTCATACTTTAACATTTATATATGCTGGTTACATCTTACATTATAGGACTAGTTTTATGCAAAAAGTGTTATTTATAGCTTGAATAAAACTGGTTAATGGGTATATTGTGATCTCTTGACCTTTATTGCATGTATGCAACTTCTTTTATACATACAGAGCGACAGAACACTCAGGGAATATCGAGGATTGACGTGTAGCTGGGGTGTATATAAGAAACTTTTTCCTTGATAATAATATTATATATAGTTTCGGTTTTGAGTTATTAACGAAAAACACTGGCCAATGAGAGCTCCCGTCGGGCAACGGCCGACGCGCGCTCAGGTGCGAACCGATCATTTGCGGTAGGTCGTGATGGGGGCATCGAGGGTACCGAGGAAAGCATGCGGCAAATGTTACATCATCTTAAATTAATAATAATGTGTAATGATTCGTTATTCACGAATAACAATTTAATTATCAAGCCGTTTAATAACTGTTCCATACTTTTATTTCTTATCCGAAACGTATAAGGTATTTTATTACTTATTAAAACAATGTTTGGATAATTAATGTTAAAAAAAGACAGGTAAATAAACTTATCCTTTCGTTCACGAAGTAACCTGCTTCGACGAAAGTAGGTCCTTGGCTGTTGGTCATTGTACCGATCCTGACCTATCTTAACAATTTTATGCTACGAAACGCACGTCCCGGCGATCGATACAGATCTGATTCGCACTTGTTTCCACACGGACACGACACATGCGGCACGCGCGGTGGTGCCTGGGCGCGCGCTATGCGGGCGCGCTCATTGGCTAGTGTTTTTCGTTAATAACTCAAAAACGAAGCTACTTACAATATTGTGGTCATGGAGAAAGTTGTTCAGCATCACCTCAGCTATGCGAAAGTTAAAAATACTGCGAGACTTACAACGACGTAACTACTACAACATCGGGAAATGACGAGTAGCTGGGGTGATTCTGAACAATTTTTCCTTGACGAAAATGTTGTTTGAAGCTTCGTTTTTGAGTTATTAACCAAGAACACTGCCCTATTAGGGCGGGCTGTACAGAGCGCGCTCTGGTGCCTACCTCTGTACTGTGCTCGGTAGTGTACGGTGGCATCAGGGGTAGCCGAGTAAAGCGTGTGGCAAATGTTACAGCTGCTTATACAGGACACCCTGTATATGAATATTTGAATTCACTCCTATTATTTTTGTTGCGTATATTAATCAGAAAACGATTTGTACATCAGTTTGTTGGGCCTTGAATTATATTTTCCCTGCATATGTTTAATTTCTTGTGCCGAGGGAAACCGTGTACAATGAGGAGAAAGAGGGCAACCATGCACACTGTTGAAGCAAGGAATTGTTTTATACATTTTTAAATATTTCCGATATATTGTATTTAGCATTTTTTTTATTCATTTCTATGTAAATATTGATCAATAAATGTTTCGGAAAGTTGTGTGCATCTAAATTAGATTGCATCTTCTTTTGTGATTTTCACTGAGACCCCCTCAATTAAAGGAAATGAAAGAAATCATATTTTCATACTACGTCAATATTTTAATATATATTTTTTATATCAAAAAACCCCTTATGCATTATTTATTTATAATTGAAGTTATTAATTGTATTGATTATGAGTCAATATTACAAATTGACTTTGTAATACATGTGTGGGGGCACTTCCCACATACACCGCTAGGGGACAAGCACGATGAGCACGACGATTCGGCTCCCGAAAGTGGTTGTATAGGTCCGCGGATCTATATATACAACCTCCGACCATTCCCTTCTATCCCTGTGTCTAAGGCAGGGCCTGCTAGTACGCCTTACTGATGAGTCCGCTAGCAGGCCTAGGACGAAACGCAACTTCTCCCCCTTCCTCTTTCTTTTCCCGTCGTACCTCCTCCCACCATCTGTACGACGGTCCGTCGACCACAGAGCCAACCCCCCTCACATGTAAATCGTAACAAAAAATGTCATATCACAATTTGAGATCGCCTCGTTTCAGTCTTCGCTTAGATTTGCTTCGTTCGATCGCCTTAAGACGACGCATGGCAGTCAGCAATACACTTGAATTTGAATTCTCCAGAAAATTAGAGAGGTTGGTTTGCTACTGTGCGAATCACCCATGCTAATCCCACCGTATATAAATTAACCACTAATAACCGTTCTGGGTTCTCGCACCAATCTACATCATAATTCACTGCTACACAACACTACAGTAATCACCTTTGTGCGTGTATAATGTTCCTAGTTAAATTTGATTATAATAATGAAAAAGACAAGTCAATTGAGATGCGAATAGAGGCGCAATTCTTTATTTAAACAGTTATACTGCAGTATAAATTTTAATGTTTCTTTTTTAAAATCAATGACACAGCTTAGCTTCAAATGCTAATTCCTGTATAGTGGCAATCCTCGTATAAAATGGTACATACTTTGAGAACAGAATTTTCATACTATGTGGTGCAATGTGGTGCTTTAAGGGCCCAGTTCTTAGAGGATACCGTAATTAAGGTGAAATTAAGACATAATTCTTATTTGCACTTCAATTGTAAAAATTTGTTGTGCGTTATGGCATCGGCGGTATATCGGCGGCAATTAAATTACGCGTATTTCTTCTAAGGAAGTCTGTGTAAATTATTAGTGGACTGTAGTAGTTGGGGCAGAATGTATTTCGGAACCATGCAATTGAGTTTACAGAGTGTGCAAAAATAAATTGTATATATTGGCGCGAGTACGAATGCGAGCACTGAAAGAATGCTATACCAGAAGTTTGATAGGAGAAGAAGGTATAGGTACTGTAAGAGTTGTTTCCCTGTACTAAGACCGACTTTTTGGTACTGCATCTGCCCAAAAGACTGTATGTGTATTTTAATTGGTTTCCACTACGTACTGGAAGATGAGTACACGCCTGCAGTTTTTAAGAAACTTAAGAGTGCGATGTTCACACGGTAGCCGGTATTTTCAGTTGCTGCAACTTCGTGACAATATTACGCATTATGTTCGATATAACGACGTTAATAAGTGAATTTAAACATTAGATGCAGGTGGTTTTGTTTTATTGCGAATAATATTTAAACGTCTCAAACTTCTAACTTTTTAAGTTTTGCACTATCATTAACATTCATTAGAATTACGTTATACACGACATATACATACCTATTCGCAGTCATTGTAACTACCTTTAAAAATTATGTCTTCTTTTTCGGACTTAATTAATTAAGTTCTCTTATTCTTTATAGTAGATTATACTATATTTTTATTATAATGATGTCTGCAATAATTTTTAGTGCTCTCATGTAAGTAATTTTTAATTCTATTTAATCTTCATACAGTTTTCAATTGGAATTATTTTCTTCGTTATTGAAAATTTCACTTTTCAACACAAGATTTATTGCCGATTAAATTTGATCCTTTTGAGACTACCAAGTATTAATTGCTAACCACCGTATTAGCAAATGACTGGAGGGAAAGTTAGTAAATAAGCAACAGAAAACACGAGGAGGGGCAGAAAAGTGCCCCAAACTCGAGCTCTTCAACTACATATTCAGAGTTAGTTTGCTGACACAACCTCTCGTAACTTCGTCGATAGAGGTTAAACTATATCAGGAAGTGGTACTACTACAGGTGCATGCTAGCCTTCTTTGTTGTACAGATTAAGGATCTTCATCAACGTGCTGCAAAGCCGCTAATTGTTCGGCCACGAGAAATGAAAATGAGCGCTAGTACAGACCTATCCTCGCTTAACAGAAAAGTAGGTTCTCGTGAATCAAGAGTTCTACGAGCTCCAAAAAGCACGTTCGTACACGAAAAAAACAGAAGAGCTGTACTTACATGCAAGTATAAAAAGAGAAGACAAAGACTTAGTGAGAGATAGACTAAGAGACTAAGAAAAGGGGTCGAATGATAGAAAAGCGGATTAAATAAATCTACAAGACACGCAAAGTTGAAGTAGGCAAGTGAAACTTAAATTTTATACAAGAGATCGGTTCCAAGTTAAGTACGAATTTGCACCACCAACAATTCACTAACGGATATGCAGAAAACTAGCATGATTCTTGCCACTTAAAATAGCCTAAATTGAAAGTATAACTGTTATAACATAATCAACTAACAAAACTGCTGAAAAATAGAATGTTTCGAAGCAACCTGGCCAACATAAACCATTTGTCAGACAAGGTTCCCAGGGGTAAACGACAAGGCAAATGACGAACCTGTAGATTCACGTACCACGTATAAAAAATAAAAGTAATAACCGGGTACGTATTAATAGAGGGAAAGTGTATACATTTTCGGAACACTTATTGTTGGTAAACGTAATCATATGTTGAACCATTTATTTAATTAATGACGCGTGCCCATGAAAAAGAAATCCCCCAATATCTGGAATGCAATCCACAAATCGAACGCATAAACCATTTAAAGTATTTTGTCACCTGATGTCACCATAAATTTGCGTGTGCAATCTCGAAAGCGGTCTCAAATATCCTTACCTACTATATAATATGTGTGGCCTGTGACCTGACCTGAGCATGCCCAGGTCTAAGTACTGGATCTGCTGGATAACATTACTGATTGGACACCCACCTAGAAGGCCCTATTATTGTACATACTTCAATTTATCACTTTTACATTCTACTTAGTACTTTTCGATATCATAATGATTACGTTTTAATGAAATACATGTGCTGTACCGGATTAACACTTGCCAACAGAAGTTAAGAAACAAATCAATTTCGCATAATTCAATAAATATTCAGCATTGAATTACCCCAAAAAATTAATATTACTTAAACTATGAGAAAGATATGACTCCACAGATTAGAAAGTAATAGAAATTACTTAAAAAATGCTATGTAGTGGCAATAGTTCGTCGTTTAGTAATGGAATATAGTGTATATTCAATTACTTTTGTTGTCCAGTTGTAAAACATTCTGTACTAGATATTCGATAGAAGCATGCTTCTTCAATACACAAGCTTTCCGGCGTCCACAGACTAAAAGCTCTTTGCGCTACGAGAGTTTTTAACGCCATTCGTTTTGCTCGAATATCACAGTGCACGCTTGAGGACTCGTTTGTATATAACTGATTGATTTTCCATGGCAGTATTCTCTGTCTATGTGTTTTGCATCAATTTGCTATTTTGGTAAACTCATATTATTGATACGAACAAATATTTTTGTATTTCAATTTTCAACTAATTGCAACCGTTACGAAAATAATTATTTAGAAGCAATAAAACGAATTCTGATCCGAAACATTTAAGTGAAATTGTGACGACTACATACTCCATTAAAAATTTGATGCTTATATATAATTTTAGGTGCTATTATAATCGCAATATTTTTTGTTATTAAGAGAGTATTTTCATTCATAGGTAGACATTACATATAGACATTACATATCACTACTAGTAGCTCATACAAAACAATACGTCACTTTGCACTGGTTTCCCATATTTATGATAAGTTTTGTTTTTTAGGAGCTTCGTGTTTTAAAATTCGTTTAACAATAAGTACACAAGTCTCGATGTCGAACCAGCCTTGCTAAAGTTTCCATTTTAAGCAGGGTGCTTTTACCACCTCTGTACAATTTCGAGATTTATTGCATCTATCCCATGTTAAATCCCCAAAGGGTATTAATTTGAGTGGTAAAACTAACCTTCGTAGGTCTGTGTTGAATGAAAGTGCTATAGTATATCTTCGTGGTTACTGCTGAAGGGATTCAAAAATGTTGTTGACCGACCTTCGTGGTCTATATCTTATATGATACAATGAAATACACAGCTGGCCGAAATTGAAAGTTCACTTATTTTTAGTTCGTTTATTGTAGTAGTCACACCTATTGTTTTTTCCTTTTCAAGCATTACGTAAAAATACACGAAACCTAAGGATGCGAAAAAAATGTTTGCAATATTCACAGAAACAATTAATTGTTAGCCTTTTTAATAAAGTTGCTGTTTGTAGAATGAACAAAGGTATAAGTCAAGTTATAAAAAAACCATTTGTTTACAAATGATTTACAGTGAGAATTGTTTCTAATATTGTACGGGTCTAAAGCTCGCGAATTGACTGTTGATCAAAAGCACGATGGCCGTTGCGCTCTACGGCAAACTAATGCCGCGAGGGCTAGTTATATTAGATGTTGCAAAGTGGTGAGAACTGATTTCATTTGATAAGTAGTCCTATATTTATATGTTAACCCTCCGACAGCGGTGACTCGGGCAGCAAACGTGGAGTTATTTTAACTCATACTTATTGTACTTACCAGGGACGATTGTTTTTCCCTACCCCCTCATGGATACATTGTATTCTATTCGCTTTGCGTTCAGGTATTTTTTTCTTTACTACGTATAGGAACACGTGTAGGAAAAAATAATAATTTCGTAAATTGTAATAAACATTATATTGATTATAAATTTATATTGCTACATGGAATACATCTTGTAATTTATTCGATGATTCTTCAGAATTGTAGGCGTCTTCCGGAAAATCACCAAAAAAGACTTGCTCCTTTGTTCGCAACACACTGCGTTAATAAAAACAACAAAGAAATAACAACAAAAAAGTTTCTTTAGCAACGTATAAGACTCAAGTAAAACTAAAAACTGTAAAAGAATTCGGAGAGTGGTTTGCTCAAGTCGCTGGTCTTCGCAAGAATAATCCCTCGCTACACATTTGTTTCCATTCAGCCAACCGACTTCCGGGTTTTTACAATTTTGGGGAACCGATGAAAAGGCCCGCTCGCGCCTAATACAAACAGCTCTGTCACTGTGTGCGTATCGGTCTCCAAACCAGTGACCCGGCATCGCTGGCGGAGGGTTAATGTATAAGATGATAATCAAATATGACTACTCAAAGGTGAGGAGTGTCTGTTGTTGCTGGTAAGACGACTAGTCAAAGGTGATGGAAGGACTGCCTCGCAAGGTGGTGTAAAGACCCTGAATGTGGTGCTAAGACTCCCTTGCAAGGTGGTTTAAAAACCTTGAAGGTGATGCACTGACTCTGAAGGTATCGATGATACTTTGAAGGCGATGTCGTGACTTGGAAGATGATGTTGTATCTTGGAACATGTGGTCGAGACTCTGACGACGGGATCGTGACTGCCGAGTCTTCATTAGGTTCGCTCTTACGAAGACTCGCCAAAACCTGTGGATGGGCGTGTTGCTGTTGGTAACATGCGGATAGGCTAATTCAGATGGTTTATCGATGTAGAGGGGTGACGGAAGAGATATTCCAAAATCTGGTAGAAGTGGAAATTAACCAACCCTAATTACCGGTCACTCTCGGGTAGTGACTGCCTGAGGGTGCCTCGCGCGAAGTCCATATGCGCAGCTAAAGGTATGCAGATCGTAAAGCCATACTAATCATAGAAAAGGAGATCTACGAATTTATAGATATATAGCTTGCAGCTGTAGAATGTAGTAGTTGTACTCGACACGTAAATAATTATATTTTAAGGAACTCGATGGCTTTATGAGTCCACTGTTGCGCCGCAACAAATATTCAACACACTAACCCATGACTGTGGATTCATTGAAAAATTCTTGTATTCGTACTGCTTGCAACGTTTTCAATCAATTGTTAATTAGTTTCTATCCACGCCTTAACAATTGCTGCTTCGGTATATTTTTGAGTAATTCTGCAAAAAGAACGAACAATAGTTCTAACGACGGCAATGATCGAGTCAAAAGAGGAGTGTACTTATCATTTTGGCCAGCAGTGTATATTTCTGATGGTGGTTTCAATGTATCATCTATTGAGAAATTCATTTCTTTGAGAAGGTAAATGGCAATGAATATTGTTGAAATTGATCGGTCTGAAAGTCTTTAAGGTTGCTACATGGAGTCTGTGTTCTCAAACGCATTCCCCCATGGCCCTGACAATGGACAGAATTAATGACGAATTATACAGAAGCAAACGAGATTAGGTAGCCAAATCTTGATACCTTAATTTATTGTTCTTGGGAAAAGGAGAGGCCATGCAAACAGTGGTCTGGAAAATTTTCCTGTCCAAGATAGAAAGGCTTTCTATTTTTTTCAAGAATAGCTGTAACAAGTACAATTACAAACCCATATTAATAATAAATCATCCTGACATGCAATATAATATCTGTATATGAAAGAAAGAAATCAAGAAGAATCGTTGTATAGATATAATAATCTGATATGTGTAAAGCCGAACACGAAACACACAGTACTTTTAATTTATATATTTTATTAGATGTTACCCGGGAATGCTTCGTCGTAAGACTGTGAAGCCATGTGCCAAGGATTGAGCGTTCTCCTCTAAACAAATGTCGTCATCGAGACGGGAACGCATATCGCGAAGGGCCCGAGGTGTCCCTGCCTCGGGGCCCGACCCATCGCAGCAGGAATCCGATCCCAGATGCACATATGTATATTCCCACATATGATTAATTTACAAATAATAATTCGACAGAACAATTTTTTTTGAATTAGAACAAAGTGTGTGTAGGACATGCTTGATTGTAACAATCCTAAAAAATGTATAAATAGAAATAGAAGCTGAGAAGAAAGCAATGGGCAACGAATATTATCTAGGGACAATTCAATATCTAACTTGCAAAGTCTATACTTAATAACTAATAACTTCTGTCAAATCACACTCGTGCGTTGTATTCAGATGGATTTACCGTCATCCTTTGTGCTAATTATAAATCCTGAAGAGAACCGCAGATGTAATTAAGCTTGGGCAGTATGTAAAAACGTGAGGAGCATGCATATAATGTATGTATATATATTACCTATGAGCAACTATCTTTCTATTTAGAATTTCCGTTCTGTTTAGTTGGCCATTTAGTTCACCCATCAGTTTTATCTCAAACTTTTGAAATTAACTTGCTGGTGTACTACGAGGAAAATAAATCACTTTCGCTACTTTGTTGCTACTATACTCTTCGTGTCTTAAGCTTGTTGTGCTTCTACTCTGTGATAGCAATCTGAAATTAATATTTCCGAACATTTACAATGATATTGCTTCTCGTACGCATCTTCCATTACAAAGCTTTCATCGTGTGTTGCAGGTTGGATGACGAAAAATTGGACCTCATTAATGTAAGTACTTTATCATTTATATAATGTGCAAAGGGTATCCGAACGCAACGGGAAGCGGGCTGTATCTTCCAAACGGTTAGAGGTGCATAAAGAAACTATAAGTCAAAATGAAATGGCATCCAATGATGCATAATTTGAAATAATTCTGTGCATTTTATGCATTGGTGCACCTGGATCACACAATTGCGTCTCCGTTTAAATAGAATCGCATACTTTTAACTGAACAAGTTGCTAAAGTTTTTAATCTCTACAGAAAAGTGTTGAGATACTTACATCCTAAACCTATTTGTTCAAACAAAAGCTATCATCTCTATTCAAACGAAGAGATGCGTTCCGGCAATTCAAGAACCCGACTGTCTCCTTCGCAGAAACAATCGACGGCGTTTGAATAATATAATTAGATCTACGCGTAATTGTTACTACATTTTACCTCTTTTCTGATTATGAATGGAACTTGGTAAATGGATGTGTTCGACGTCGTATCAAACGTTACCGGCGTCATGTTACTCTAATGCACCGCGTCGCAGGTATACCTGTATGCACCAAATAACCGGAAATTACTGGGAGCATTTCAATCAGAGCACCCAGCAAGCATCGAACATGGGGGCCATCGTTTACTCCGCATAATAGCCGGTTGTATGATAATCTCGCAAATCGAGCCTCGGAGTAACCCCTGAAAACCGATTGCTCGGTTCCCTGGCAAACCTCTCCCCGTGAACTGCCACAATCGATCGTCAAACACGGCGAAAAGGCATATTTGTTTCGTTCACTGCGTTTGCCAGTAGCTTCTAATGCGGGTTTTACTTGGTTTGAAATTCTCGCAAACGCGTTTCTATTGTAGCACGTGGACGCTAGTTTCGTTGTGATGTATAACGCTATTTTCGTTCCGGATATGGGACGAAATATTATTTTTGGCTGAATTAAAATACACCAGCGTGCCCCATTGAAGGATCATAAAATTTCGGCTGAAACGTTGTGAATGATTAAACTGTTATAAGTCCGTGAAAAAAAATCGCACGACTATCCTAAATGAGCGCGAGCAAATGAGAGATAGAATGAAAGAGTAACTAAGAGTGAAAGAATATATCGAGTGGCTGATGAATGTGCGAGGCAGAATAGTTGGGGTGGTAGAGCAGAATAGTTCGGAAAGTTGTATCGAGAATAGAGAAAAGCGTAGATTTGAGTGTAGTGTCGAGTGTGAGGGTATTGCGAGTATACTGTGAGAGTCATTGTTAAGAGAATTGTCGTGTGCCGACTTCTCGAAGAAAACTGCGCACAACACAGCTTGCTTCGAATTCTTAAAATGCACCATGTTTAATTAACATAAAAAACCGAAAATGAAAATCTGATTTGAATTTAAAGCTACTAGTCCAACATTCACACCAGTTTTAATGTCATCGAGTGTTCCCACGCATGATTGGGCAAGTGGAGAAGGTAGAAGGTAAACGAGCATTCTCGTACTTGCCTGCACAAGTTAAAATCCCGCTGAATAGTCGGGCTCAGCTTATTTCTGGACAATATAAGCACACAATGCAACCATGAAGAAGCAGTCTTCTTGAATTCGACACGTGCAGGATGAATATTGAGCAAGATAAACTCAAGAAGCAAAATGACAGTTCGATATGATAGATGATAATGATACTGACAGAGCATATGACCTTGTAATCGGTGTACAGTACTTAAACGACACCCCTATCATTACGTTCCTTTCTTTGGCCCCTTGGGGGAAAAACGACTTGGTGATTGATTAGAACGCGAAACAAGTCAAAATAAAACGGAGACTGATGTTTTCAAAATTGTAGCCAGCATCAGTGTATTATAAAAGAGATATACAGTAATGCCTTGATCGATGCGAAAGCCTCGGGTCTGAACGTTCGCTTCCATCGTGTAGTTCCTACATTGTTTGAAATTTGCCGACAGCGTCGAACGTAGAAAAGGACAGCGAGTAAAGAAAGAGAATCGAGCGGCCAAGCCAAAAAACAATATCCAGCGCATCGGTGAAATAACACTAATGCAAAAATAAAACTTTTTTATTTCTCATCCTTTTCTTATGAAACTTTTACATAGCATAGCTGACAATTTTCTGATTAAAATGACACCAAACACGATATAATTTGGACTATATTTACTGCCTCGTACGGCAAATATTACATCATCTCAAATTAATAATAATATGTAATGATTCGTTATTCACGAATAACAATTTAATTATCAAGCCGTTTTATAACTGTTCCATACTTTTATTCCTTATCCGAAACATATAAGGTATTTTATTACTTATTAAAACAATGTTTGGATAATTAATGTTAAAAAAAGATAGGTAAATAAACTTATCCTTTCGTTCACAAAGTAACCTGCTTCGACGAAAGTGATGGGTCCTTGGCCGTTGGTCATTGTACCGATCCTGACCTATCTTAACAATTTTATGTGTTTTTCGTTAATAACTTAAAAACGAAGCTACTTAGCATATTTTGGTCATGGAAAAAGTTGTTCAGCATCACCTCAGCTACAAGAAAATTAAAAATACTGCGGCACTTGCGGGCCACCCTGTATATGATACAGAAATCAGGTACCTTGAGCTGGAAACAATTTTAGACAGTGCTGGCAGCCGTATAAGTTATTAATGTGACATAGTCGTAGCATTTAATAAGTAAGATTTGCACACTCATTTTTATTGGATTATAATAGAATAGTGAACAAAATATGTACTAGAATTAAAAACTTTATTTATTACCATCCAACGATTCAAGCCAGACTTAATATTCTAGCCGTATGTTACACAAAATTCGCACATCTCACGGCATTCGTGTATTGCTTATCAATTGACAATCAGTTACGATACATTGATAGGAAACATGACATAGTGCAGTTTCGAAAATTCCTGCTTTATATCCCTAACTGTATCCGCAATATTTTCGTATAGTTATTCATGGAATTCCCTGCTGTAAAACGTACAAACCTGTATTAAGGACACGTAGTTTTTCATTGGTATTAGTACAGCTACACGCGATCACCTGTATTAACGTTTGTGATCTCACGGCAAGAAATATGACTATATTAAACAAGGCTGCCAGATTCTTCATGGATTGAAGCTAATTAAAACAAATCCGAGTTCAAACGAAGTTTGAAGCTGAAGGCAATTTGTTTTCTTTGTTTTGTTGAAATTCTTTGAGTTTTAGGTACTTCTGTAATCTTGATGAAAAGTGGACATAACCGCACCCTTCACGAGGATTGCAAGGTAGTCCTTGAGATGATTTGGGCCGTGCAAGTGTTGCAGACCCGTAAATTTTCGGAGTGTGTAAGATCCACTTGCAGTATGCAGGAAGCAACTGTCGTTCGTCAGTCACCACCAGGGAGTAATTAGGGAAGGGATTTAATAACGCACTGACGACATTTACAACAATTCCGTCGGTTCTTGATTTATTCAATTTTTTAGTTCCACTTTCATTGTATTTTTCGTCTTACTATTTTACTTTATAGTAGTTATAATGATATGCATAATTAAAGTGTGTCAGAAATAATATGATTATTTCTATAAGTTGGTTAGATTTACGAAAAGAATGCTTATTTGGTGGAGGTTCTGGGGTAAGTGCCATGGGGTTCATCATAGTCCTTTTACCAAAGGGCATAGCCTTCACCACTCCGTGGCCTCCAGGATCCTTCAGATCCTCCAGGAAGTCCCTATTCTTTAGCAATGTGACTTTAGGCCGCTTGCATATTTAAGCTCCCTCTCTCTCCCTCTCTCGCTCTCTCGCTCTCTCTCTCTCTCTCTCTGTCTCTCTCTCTCTCTCTCTCCCTCTCTTCTATATAATAAACAATCCCTCGACACTCGATAGTTGGAAGACCCAGAGTGGTCGCCAGCCACCGCCTGCCGACAGGATATTTGGTTCTATTCATTCACTTCCAAGACGTGCAATAACTTAGTCAATCCTAGGACATTTCCAAAACACTCTTCGACCACACGTAGTAGGGAGATGTATTATGAATAGGCAACGTTATACCTGGATTGGAACTCAAAGACTGTCGTCCATTTAGCTCAAGAAATGAGTTAAACAGGGAAGATAAATACACTCTATCAATTACAATAATAATTGATGACCGGACGTATAAGGAATATGAAATATCTCACGAATTATTAATTATTCCAATATTGCATATAATTTTCGTATAGTGAGTGACGTAAAAGACAGTTTGCAGAAGTAAGAAGTGTGCAGTACCATTAAAAAGAAGTGCAACTACATGTTTTTGGTGCATGGCGGCACTTGTGAAAGAATTGCAGCAGTAAATAGGTAAATAGCCCTTTATACCATTCAACGTTCTCTTCTACAACATTTTTCTATCTCTAATCGAACAAGAGTTAGTGCATGACTTACTACAGACTCATATTCCCATAGTCCTTTTACTTTCTAGCAAAATATAATAATTGTATTATAGTGTATTAGCCACACGTCTGAATTCAAAAAGCATTTATATCGTATACCCAAGCCTAACTAATTACTACGATTATTACTCTGGCATTCTCTCTATGCACATATAATCATGAGAACACAGGATTTTCGAACCCTTGACACTGATTCTAAACGATCACCCGACACGGCCTTATAGCTACCAGAAATGGTAGACTACCGCAAGAATGCGATAGAACTGTTCAGTTCTGAAAATGCAATTTTATTCAGTGAATCCAAGTATATTAAAAGGCAATCGTGTAACTACCTCGCAGACGGAAAAAAATCGCATGGCGCAACAACAGTCAAAACGCGTTGGAGTAAGCATAGAAGCTGTGGAACGGATTTAAAGTGGATAAGTGCACGCATTCTAGTACATCATCTGCCGAATCCACCTCTACATGATTCTATGACGATAGATAGGCTCAGTTAATCTTCGGTTACGGTTTATTCTCCCTCGAAGTAGCCGCCACTTAGTCGTCAGTGTACGAAAAAGCGATCCGTTCCATGAATAAAATTCTAGTTATCGGGATCATAAATCGCCTCCTTGGGAAGAATGATAGATGTTGGATAGGTCAGGTGATAACGGGGAGGGGGGTCTGGTACGAACGTTGGTGTCCAAAGTAGAAGCGCCGCTCGTCAGGTCAGCCACGATTCGTGCATCACCATCTGCGGTTGATTTATTCAGAAAATTTTCACCACCATACGATTCTAGCTTGGCTTTGCCCGTAAGTCGAATAATTGCCGCTCGCGAGAGTAAATGAATCTGATTGCATCTGAAATTTAAATAGGGCTTCGCATTTGCATTTAATACTGACATTTAACTGCTCGCACAAAACGCGATAAATCAAGTTAAACACTTTTTCTTTTCTTGATTGATTCATTCTTTCTTTGAGCAACTGACTTCCTTACATTCTGTTTGCAACTTCATTGTCTACTATAAATAAAGATTTCCAAATAAAAGGTAGCAGACGCCAGTGATGTCACCTGAATGCTGGTAGTTCTTCAGTTATTGTTAGGGAAGGGTGCAAATTCATCACAATGCCCAGTGTTCCGCTTTTATTTGGTGTAATTTCTAAATCAGTTAGTGGTCTGTTCACTTCTTTTTATGTGGTTTCGCTTATTTTGTAGAAAACTGACTTCGATAGCATATATCTAGATTGCGACAACTAATACTTGCGCTCTGCATTATTTGTTGAACCTCAAGGAATTTTTCAATTTAACACTCCTCTCTATATGGGGGCATTTTATACCCTGGACACCGACTTAAATTACATGTTCCTAAAGAATTAAAAGTAGAAAGTTCAAGTTTTTCATCAACTTTTTTTTGCAACAGTTTCGGACAAATTTTAACAATGTGATAGAACCTTGATAGGAAATAGATTGCTGATTGCTTTTTTTGCAAGTCGTAAAAAGTTACCAAACTGTATTTAAAATAAGAAACGTTTACATTTGTCAGATGAGTTAATGTATTAATAAAAAATAATGTTACCTCATGCTATATTTTTCCATTTCTAAGCGCTTTAAAGATGCAGCCTGTCCATTTGCGCGAGGAAAATAAAAACATATGTGCACGTATGTTCAGAAAAAGTAATACAGGTGACACGAAATTACAAAATGAAGCGTACCACTTACCCAAAACACCCACATTTCGTAGCTCGTCTTAGAAATACACTACCCCTGGAAATCACGAATAACGTTATTACTCCCACCCATACATATTTGGACGCGTTCCGCTGGCATTAACTTGCCGGACAGGCACCGGCGATTCGTGTCAACGACCAAGTATATTCGACTTGGGACAACGCCACAGCAGGTTCCAGCAACAAGTTTATTCTAATTAAAGCAAAGCAGCGTCAGATACATTTTGTATGCCCGGCTACAGTCGACCAATATTATATGGCTGTTGTACACGAAATATCCACCATCTTAACAAAATGGTCAGCGTCCATAGACTCCATAGTGGAAATAATATTTTGCCAATAAAGCACGATCCATTGAATTCAATACGAGTAATCCTTCGAGAGTAGTTCCTACAGCGTTTTCATTAATAATTTTCGAGGTTCCTGTTTCCTGATTTAACTTATTCGTACCAACGGTGGACCGTACTTTCACTTAATATACGTAGATTTTCCACAAGCTGCATTGATAGCATGAGTAGTGTTCGGGCCCAAACAGTAGACCCATAAAGCCATCGAGTTCCTTAAAATATAATTATTTACGTGTCGGGTATAATTACTATATTCTACAGCTGCAAGCTATATAGCTATAAATTCATACATCGCCTTTTTGAGGATTACTAGATTTCATTGAAACTCACAGCGCTTTATGGCTTTACAATCTGCGATCCTTTAGCTGCACATGAGGACTCCGCGCACGACACCCTCAGGTCAGTCACTACCTGAGAGTGACCGGTAATTAGAGGCGGTAATTTCCACTTCTACCAGATTTTGGATCATCCCTTCCGTCACCTATTTACATCGACAAACCATCTGAACTAACCAATCAGCATATTACCAACAGCAACACGCCCATCACCAGGTTTTTGCGAGTCTTCGTTAGAGCGAACCTAACGAAGACTCAGTAGTACGACCAGATCGTCAAATACGATCACATCAGCAATAGTTACGTCAACATCACCTTGCAATATCATCATCTTAAGAATCACTACATCACTTTAAAGTATCAACGACACCGTCAGAATCTGTGCAACTCCTTCAAGGTCTTTACACCACCTTGCGAGGCAATCTTTCCATCACCGTTGACTAGTCGTAGATAATTATTATTTTTTACATTAACATGTAAATATACGACTATTTATCAAGTGAACATCAATTATCACCACCTTACACCACCTAATATAACTAGCCCTCACGGCATTAATTTGCCGTAGGGCGCAACGGTCATCGTGCTTTCGATTAACCGTCAATTCGCGAGCTGAGAACCGTACAAGTAGCTTCTCTTTCATTATGTCCAAGTTTGAATTCATACAAGAAGACTCCTCGAGTTTGAGAATGGTCTATAACTTCCTTTAATACGTAATCTATTACTCTAAGATAGAGCAATTCAGAAACCATCGCCCGTATTGTATTCGTCTGGCTTTAAGTTTTAAATGGAGGTACATAAGCTCATTTTGTTTTAAAGTTAACTACTACATTTTCAAATTTTTTCGACGCTCGAGAAATCGGCCATTTTATATTCCAGAATCTAATAAAATTTACTTGCATCGTGTTTATTTGCTTTCGAGATAATGCAATCAATAGTTTCTGCACCAAGTCTTGCAGAATTCCGAACTTTTTAGCAACGACATCCAGTAATCGCATTAATAATCATTACACTAACGATCGTAAGATTCAGAACTGTATAATGAAGTTCTTCGTGGAAAGATGGCTGGTTACTTGAAACATTGAACAACGGGTATTTTAATAATTCTAAGTTCTATACATATTTTTCTGCATGAATAATCTGCTTAAACTTTGAATTAAAATTCGTGCTACTTTTATTTTTGGCTCTATAAGTATATAAGCTACAAATGTAATTTCCTATGAAAGATTATAATTGGCACATACTTCCATGTCATTTTCTTTCGAGACTCCAAGATGATTGACAGATTTTGTGTAATATGAAAAATGTTCAGCCCGTTACGTTATTAAAAATGTCACGATGAACGTTGCAAAGTGATCTGTATTAAACACGTTACTTCGCGGTTATTTCCATACTACGAAGTGTTTACAACTAATCATCCTTATCTGCTCGTTGCATTGCCATTCACAAACACTGCAAACGTAAGCGAGCATTCATTTTGAAATAGCGAAGGAGGCCAAGACCAATATAATTTCCATTTCAATTACAAACAATTTGGGTCACGTTCTAAAATTATCCGACTGATCTAATGCGCTGCATACTTAATTTCCAACGGATCGGAAAACTTTTGGAATGCACAAGCAAAGGACTTTATAGAATACCCCGGCTTTATACAATAAGTTCCGCAATATCTGGAAAGTGTTTCTTGAAAGTGGTTCAACATTTTCGAAGCTTGTAGTGCCTGATCAAGTGCGCAAAACGCTATGAATCTTTCCAGGCTTATATGCCATTTCCTATTTCAGCAACGTAAGCTATCTATCTGCCAGTACACATATCTTGCGCTAGGAAATTGGAGACATTTGTACACGGTATACAACAAATATAAAGAAGGTGTGCTCATAAAATACTGTTAAGGCTGCAGACGTGGCGAAAAATTCTAATGATGGAAAATACCACCCCTGTCGTACTGTGATAGATGGATGCAACGTGGTGTTCACAGAAAGGAGCTGCACCTTAACAGAAGGACAAATGACAGAGAAAGAGAGGACCGAAATTAAACTAACGAGGATAAAGGACGTCAGTGACCGTCAGCGCTGAGTTTGCTGGCGCGTAAGAAAAATTAGATCCCCTCTGTCGTTCTCCTGTTCGGATGAAACTAAATGCATTTAAACTTAATGCAATCCGTCGTCCGCTGTTCTTTGTTTACTGCAGTAAAATGCAATGTATTAGGTACACGAAAACATCCTTATTCTTAATTAAATGTGCGAGCATAACCACTCTTTTACCACATTTTCTCTGGAGCTTTTCTAATAATCGTCGATCTCGTATCTCAGAATCCAGATATGTATTGGCGCGTTTGGCAAATCAGTTGAAATTGTTCACCTTCGAAAATTTTGAAGAGAAAATTTTCTAAAACTATTGAGGGTACACTAAGATTTTAGTGGTTAACAGTTGTTAAGTTTGGTCGAGAGATGAAGAGAAGACCCTATGTCCCTGTCTAGAGCACGTAGAAGGAAGAGGACAACAGAAACGCACATTAGATAATAATTTGATGTATACTGGCGTAGAGTATTGTATGGTACAAAAATTATTTTATATTAAGTGGACGAAAAATGTTGTTCCAGGTTCCAGGCCAATTTCGTAAAATTGTCCAACGTTACCAAATCGATGTCTTCAAATAGTTGAAATAATGTTGTATTAAACGTACTAGGTACTACTGATAACAAATATGCAGGCTTTGTTTCGCGAAAAGAGAGGATAGAATACATATATCTTCGAAACATTATTTGCATTTTTTGAACTAACCCTTGTAACCCTTCATCGTGACACATGCCTATTTTCCATCCTGCAGAATTTAATAAATAAATTATTTTTATATTTTATATCTGTGTGAGTTGCGACCGTTTTGAAATGAAAAATTAACAACCAAATGGGGTTTGCACTACGGTCGAAACAAAATGTTGTCTTTTTTACAGTCATACATTTAGCTTTACTATTATTCTTAACCCTTATGTTAGCAACCGAAATTTCAACGTCTGTCCCGTAACAGGGTACCCGGGTACCCCATACTGTTTCCATCGGCACATTACCCAAATTGGTTGACTCCACCTATTAAATTTTTTACAATTGTAACGTTAAAATATTTTATTGACACTTAACTTCTTATATTTATAATAAATTGACTTCTTTTTGTTTTGTGGACTTAACCGATGTCAATGAGTGGCTGAAATATGAAATTATATTCTTTCGAGACTGTTAGCTTTCATCTATATAACTCAACAGCTGCAGCTTTAAACATTTTATGCAAATCTATTATATGTATATTCTTATACTGAAATGAAGTATTAGTTTTTTTTTTAAATATTTTAAGTACATGCTCTTCTATGAAGTCTCCCAGTTTCTCAAGTGTCCAGTTTTCGACTTTTGATTCTTCGAATCGTTCCTAGTTCGATAACTAGAGAATGGATGCTTATCTTGTTTATATAAACAAATATAAGCTAGTATCAGAGACCGTCTCCAATATGCGTCAGTTTGTATTCAGTTTTCGATTCGAGACACACGATTCTTTGCAGTTAAGTGAAACGGACAGTGCTTTTGTGAAATATCATGTGTAAGTTTTAGAAGTTCATATTGTAAACATGGAAGCATTATCAATAATAATATATTGTCTAGAAAATCAAGTAATCGTCGTGTGTTTCTACGTCAATTAGGGGAAGACCTTTCTTTTCCAACAATTCGAACCCGATTGGCAAATGCTCAAACTATGAGACATCTTTCCACAAAATTGGCAATACAAAGCATGAGAAATCTTCAAGTAGAAATAAATTAAATTCCTTCTACTGCAAAAAAAAGTCGTGGGATTCTGTTATATGTGTCAGGCTGATCCCGAAAAGAAACGACGAAGAACACGAAAGGCTTGCCACAAGTGCGGCCGTCCTATTTGTGATAAACACGTAAATACTATAGCAATATGCAAAAATTGTCCACAGAATTGTTTATTATTGCAATTTAATAAATAAATAAATCATTTTAGTTAAAAATTGGTTCATGTTTATGTGCATAGAACACCTAACAATCTCGTCTCTTATATGGGTACCCGGGTACCCCGGTTACCAGACAGGCGTATAAATATGTTTGAAGCTTTATAACTTAAAAAATTGCGAACCAATTTTATTTAAAATAGGTATATCGACGTAGAAACATCCAAATAATGGGGATCCGGAGGGGTTTTGCGATATTGTTACCAGAACATCAAAAATTCTTGTACGAAACATGAAATGGGTACCCGGGTACCCGGTTTCTAACATAAGGGTTAAACAGCAGTTCGTGGCTGGAATTTGTCAACTGATATTCTCTGAAAATCTTTCAGGATTCCAGCGTAGAACGGGAAGCGAGGGAATGTTATAGTCCTAAAGTTAACACTTTAAAAGGACCTATTATAGATGTTATACTTCAACGACACGGCCCTAACTTCTTGTTAGACATCTATGTGTCTTGGAACTGCAAATTACTGAGGAAATTTATTTTTATTATTACTGAGGATTTATTTAAATGGAAGTCACTAAATGGACGAGTAACGTGAATCCAAAATTACGAACAATGAGTTTACTATAGAAATAGTAATTACTAAAAATATTTGTTTTATTTGCCAATTTTGCTGTCGTATATTTCCTTTTACGGTAATAAAAAATAAGGGTCAATTTTATGCCGTAGGAAAAATGATCGTACAAAGTATGTATTATACAAAAGCCCACTTTTCACAATACATATGTAGTAAGTAAGAAAGGGGACTTAATTAATTTGTCAACTAAGGAGCTCAAGTAATTATACCGATAAATAAACCATGCTTTTATTTTCCTAAAAATCGGAACCACGACCGTTATCAGTACAATAAATATGCTAAATGGTGCTCCGATTATTCATTTGTGTGATAGAAATTTCAAAGTTTATGGAAGACACATTCCTTATAATTTCAGCGGTGTAACCATAAATCACTAGCCAGCTTAACTTTATAAATTGCTAACAGACAGTGCTTGCAAATGTTTTTAATAGAATTACGTCTTCGATAAATATTGCTCCTTGACAGTTGATTGAAGTGAACGCGAGCTCCAACGTGAATTGGTAAAGCTGTTAACGGGAAATGCCGCCTGCATTGCAATCGGCGAAAAATAATTAAAAGCGATGAAATTAAGCGTTCGCGGTGTTCGGGGTCCTATTTGTTCGGCTTCGTTTTAATTATCAGCCGCTTTCCATTAGGCCGGTATTAATGACGCACGCTCGTTCAGGCGCACCACCCTTCTACTCACAACAGCCCAGCCATGCAACGATCGTTTGTTTAAAGCAGTCGGAAGTAATATCAGTCGTCCCTTTTTCTTAGATTCTCGCCGTGTTTGGTCGAATATAAAAAGAGGTGTTGTTGTTTCGTAGGTCGCTGCGGTTTGGGTAATATGTAATCGATATGAATATTATAATAGTTTTGCATTTATATCTTTGTACTTTACATGTACACAGCGTGCGTAATTTGTCTGCAAACGTGTAAATATCTCGGAAATGAATTTTAAAAATTTTCGTTAATGAATCTAATTGGGTATCGAGGGATAGATGTGATGCTGGTATTTATGACTTTGGGATGACTATGAAAAGATTTATGCTGATTGAGTTAAAATTTTTCAGTAGCATATTCTTGCAGCTGGCGCTTAAACGATTTCAAAATACTCCTTACATATGCATTTTTCTGGTATTAGCGTGACCCGAGTCTGATTAAATTGACGAAAGAACTCCTGTAACGCGTCTAATGGGCGGGTTGAGTAAATTAATGACCATAGTAACATTATCTCGACTGTCCATAATATCCATTATTGAAATGTCCTTTCGTTTTTGAATGTTACAGTGTTTATTAATTAATTAATAGAATATTTTAATCAACTTGGACTAGGTTTATTATTTTGTTGCGCCGACAGTATTTATCAGGATCGAAATTCAGTTCAGACTGGGAATTTCCCAATTTTTACTTCACTTAACATGGTCTGTATGCGCGCCAGTCATACCAATCACGAACATTTTCTGTTAATTAAATTTTGTTAGTGGGCAAACGAGCAACAGATATACCTACATGTATACTAGTGTATCCTAAATCTGTCTCACCTTTAGGTATTAATTTGGTTAATGTAGAAACATGAAATTTGTAGAGAGATTCTCTTCAACCACCAAATTGTACATAACAACTACCGCTTTAGTTATTTAGCAAACAGAGCGTTTTAAGCACAGCACAGTCTACTACATAATTGCTCGCACAAGATTAAGTCGACATACATGTGAAGTACGCATGGAAATGCCACTAATGCTGCTAGGATATTATCTGCACAGAAGTTCATTAAACTTTAATTTTAATTTATATCAGCGTATTCCGAATTTGTGTTGTGTAATTTCGTGCTTCTGGAAGCGAATACAAAACTATTTAATAACAAATGCAGGGAGTGAATAACATATTCGTAATTATTTAATTTTGGGAAACACTTTTACCTCGTTCCTTTACCGCCTTTATAACACGTTTCTTTGAAATGGATTCATATAAACAGTGTTATGCAAAAGTGCGGGACTCATTTTTATATTATTTAATTTGTTTTATCAAACGAGTAGAACTCTTTAAATGCAAGAAAAATTTACGTAAAGTAACTAAACCTTCTGTATTTATATCTCTTGAAATTAAGTGTATTCTAGCTAAAGAGGACAGGAGGAAGTATTAAAGCAGAACTTTAATCAGAATGTGAAGTTATATCATAGATAGAAATCAATTATACATAGAGTTCATCATTCTTTCGTAGGAAAGCTATAGAAACTTTATGGGATATACTACTGTTCGGTACGGAAAAGGTGTAATGACTGTCTTTCTACGCATCAATGTCTTTACTCTTATTTATCTATTTGTTAAAGACTAATGTTGGCTACAGTAAAGTAACAAGCTATGTATTTGAAGCTATTGCCACGTCTGGCTTCGTTACTTGTTCTGCGGTAACTGCGTAGGACGTAGAATATACCTATCGATTTCCCAACTGCACTGTAAGCATAGGAAACAATCAAGAAAATAAGAGTACGATGCTAAAAATTTGTGTCGTACAAGGACACAATATAAATTTCGATTATAATAGATATACATATGTATCTACATACAATGCATATGAACAATTAAGAGTTGGTCCTTGTATTAGAACATTGCCTTAAATCTGTTCGTTATTGGATGTATGTAATTGTATACTCTTAGTTCTTATATTCTTTACGGTTGCTGTATGGCATTTGATATTAAAAGACATGGCTGGAAAACTTTCTCCCGAAAATCCTATGGCCAATCCTAGTCACAATCTACATCTTCAGCTACATATATGGTCTACTATACTGTTATTACTGTGTAATTATTAATCCAACAATGGTTATAAAATATTCTTTAATGTATTGGAAATGGTGTGATTGTATAGTTCCACTAAACGAGCTGGCAATGAATTGAATTAACACAAGAATAAGACAAATTCAATGGAAATCGAAGAATAAAGTGAAATAATATTACATTGGCTCCTGAAAGCAACCGGTACACTCGGTAAGCTGTTATACAAAAACGTAATGCGCATATATAGCTTATATATGGAAGAATGTATGGCATTAATTGGAACGAAAAGGCAAATGAGCGAACACGAGCGTTGCACACGTAGGCGAGCTTAATTTAAACCAATTTTACTTGGGAAAACCTGACGACGAAAAAACTGCTGGCTATCCCTCTACAATGTCACGCAAACCGCATTATCGCCCAGTAGAAAACCAAGGGATGTGGGCGTTATACAACACATTGCAGTTACGCGAAATATATTCGTTGAATATTTTACACAAAAGGGAATGAAAAACGGGGCACAAAGAAATGAACTCAGTTGTAATCGAGAAGCGCAGATGAAGTGAATAGAAATGACGTAATTTCAATGAAATGAGAAAACCGACCGCGTAAATTGTTCAATAGTTTTCATTCAACTCTCTGTCAATCTTTTCGACGTATGTTGGAGATAGGAACACGATAAACGATGTTGGATTGAAATGATGGGGCCCGTTCTATTATTCACGCATACGTCTAATTATTTGTCGAACAGAAGTAGACGAGAGTGCTCGTGCAGGTTGAAGCTTCAATTGCAATTATGTAATTATAATTATATTATACATATCTATTGAACCAAATCTACTGAGAATCTGAGAAGCAAAGGATTAGTGTTCAGTTGAAAGTATTCCTGATAATTAGCTAGGTTTTAAATTAGACAAATTGAAAAAATATATACATATGTACATACATGAAGTATAGTGCCCGGATCAATCATGGCTCGCCAAAGCGCCAAAGCGCCAAAGCGCCAAAGCGCCAAAGCATTCTGTGTATCAGTATAAATACAAATGTTTCTGTCGCGATAAAATTATATAAAATGTGTAACTTACCTAAGTATTTGCACTATTAGGACTAGCGGATTCTGACGAGTTAATCTATAATTCGAAAGGTGCACTAAGCCCAATCTCACTTGATATAACTGACTCTGTGCGAGCGAGTCTGTGTAACTCCGAACCAACGGGGGTAGGAATCAAAGGGTTTACATGGTCCTAAAATGTGCGGGAACTCATTGGAACTTTCCATATAAGGAAGTTTAGGAGTCTCCGTCGGGCCACGCCCGCCTCGGTCATGATGCAGCTGGTCGCACTTGTGCTCGCGACCCTTTTATTTGTTTACGATAACCGAAAGAATTTTAGAGCGTTTTCCCTTCACAGACGCGAGCTCGAAAACTCGTTGACAGCGACGTATGGAAAATATTCTCCATACGTAATATCAGTATCAGGCTTTCCGGGTTTCTATGTTATTATTCAATCAAGCTAGAGGTAACAGAAAATTTGTGACGCAAAACTGAAAATGAGGGTTCGCCAGAATGACTGAGGCCTGAGTGTCAGATCTAAAATCAGATTTAGGATGGAAGGGTCTTTCAATAAATATAGGCTCTCTGGAGTAAAGTAATAATGCTTTCTTTATTTCACTGTGGCTTCGACAAAACTGGGCCTCTCGAAAAAGGCTGTCCCTTCCCATACCGAAACCATACCACCCCTCCGACGCAATGGCGACTCCATGGCGCCTTACCGTAAACAACGATAAGGGCCTTACAACGACACCCGATCCAGCCAACGCTAACACAGAAAAGCTGAACTTCAATAAAATGTGGTCTGCAATATTATTATGTTGTGCAGTTATTTTTTTGTTTCTTCTCACTCACCGCGCTTCTGTGTCGGCGTGAACTGAACTTTGTAAATTCCTGAAATCACACGATGCCACAGTCGCAATTATCGGGGCAGTAAATATAGTAAATACAGAACAATCATAAATCCTCGCTAACAAGGTTCTATAGGTCGATTCTATTGGATGGGTACGGCTTTAGATATTCAGCGCATTGTATTATATTAGCGTAGTTCCCATGATTCCTTGGTGAATTTCGTGTGAACACTAATCTCTTGCACGATAATATTGGGTAAGTCCAATAACTCTGGCCTGTTTTGCTATAGGTGTATCGATTGTATTGTAGATCTTATTCAAAGTGCTTTATTTAATACAAAATGCCGTTAACACTTTGATATCGGCTCAGTTATTAGTTCGTCTTTTCGGAAACAAAAGCTGAGAGCGGGTGATGTCGTAGTCCCTCTTTCTTAAAAAAAAGATATAAATTCGGAAATAAAATTCACTTGGCTTCCACTAACTTCAAACTCCGGTCCTATCACTTTGTCTGAGGTGTCTAGTTTTAACTTCCCACTAATTACATGAGCTCACCATATCTTTTTCTACTTCTTGAAAATTCTCAGGTATTTACAGCAGATTATTGTTACCTAGAAACGGAGTGTGCCGTTGGTCATTTTCCATAGTCTTCTGGTCTGTATAAGAACTGACAGTACTACGTTACCACAGATTGCAAGTGCATAATATTTCAACTAGATTATCTATTGTTGCCATAAATTCAATAGCAATAACACTAGATATAGTGTCAAGTCGACTGCCAACGTGACTGGTTCAGTTTTGTTTACTCTGGTAACGTCCGCGAGTACCATAGTCAGCGAGAGTATATGTATGAGGGAGAATAGATATGTACCCGGAGAGCAAAGAAGTAGTAACCAATCTGACATCAAAACACAAATCAATAAGAATAAACAATGCAACCATAGACATCCGACCAATGCTGATACCAGCCCAACGTATTATCCTATCTAACGTAGCCTCAATAATCCCGAACAGCATAATTGAATCAGAGTTTTCAAAACACAGCATACAACTATGTCAAAAAATCACCTACTTAAAAGCAGGTATCACAGTTCCGGAGTTCTCACATATCCTGAGCTTCAGGCGCCAGGTTTATGTAAACCCAGACGACGCCAAAAAGATTCCAAGATCCTTCATAATTACCTTAGACGACACAATATATAGAATATTTCCCACCACAGACAAACTAGACTGCTATATATGTAAACAAGAAGGACACATCGCCAGTCAATGTCCTCAAAATACAGCAACAATTGAAACCGTCGCACAGACCAACAGCAATCCGAATCCCCACAAGCCAAACAACGTGGCAGTTACCACAACAAACAAAGAAGACACAATGGAAAGAGAAACAGACAAAGAAGAACCAAACGAAAACAAATTAACAGGCAAAAGAGCTCATTCAGGCCTAACCAAATCCACTGGAAATAGCAAAATCATACACCACCAACATCATACCTCTGATCGAAATGATTAACAACATCTACCCCTTACTGACGGAGCGCAGTATAAAAAAAAGACTACATAGACTCTGCAAAAAAATTACCATAGAACGGTCGGCAAATCCCACAACAAACTGGTCAACGGACGTAGATAGCGATTCGTCGCACTCCGGCGTACATCTAACACCTTCAACCACCTAATATGAAACAAATACTACGGTGGAATATAAATGGTTCTACGCACACCTTGAACAACTCCAGCTCCTATTAAAAGAACACAATCCAACCATCCTGACCCTGCAGGAAACTAATTTCAAGAGACACCACCACCCAACCATCAAAGGGTACATCACTTTCACAAAAAATAGAATCCGCGAGAACTACTCAAGTGGAGGAGTCCTCGTTGCAGTGTCAGAAGCATTCCAGGCTACCGAAATTACACTCAACACTCACCTAGAAGCGATAGGGGTGGCCACTTCACTTCCAAATAAGAACCACATCTGCAACATATACATTCCAAACAGCCAAATACTAAATCGAACAGACTTGGAAGAAATTATCAACCAACATCCAACTCCTTTTCTCATACTGGGTGACTTCAGCAGCCACCACACTCTCTGGGGCTCATATAAAACAGACAGCCGCGGAAAAACCATTGAAAAGTTACTAGATGATCTAGGCCTCATATTACTAAATTCGGGGAATCCAACCCATTTTACCATAAGTACGGGAAGATTGAGTGCAATAGACCTATCCATTTGTAATAGCAGACTAACGCAACACGTGGAATGGAATACCATAGGCGATTTACACGATAGCGATCACTTTCCAATCAAAATCACCTATGACGATCACACTCCCTTCTCACAGAATAACCTCACACCAAGATGGAATATAAGAAAAATAGATTCGCCCAAAGACCAAACAACAATTACCAATATGGTCCAAAACGAAATAAAACAAGAAATAGACCCACACCATATAAACCAAATAACAGATTCACTTGAACTGATCCCAAAATCAGCAGCACACGAAGCTTCTGATCCAATAACGCCTAGGAAAAACCATAAGCCCAATACGCCAATGTGGAACGCCGAATGCCAAGCCGCCAGAATAGATACCCACCACGCATTCAACATAGCAAAAAAACCTCCCACAATAAAAAATCTCATTAATTTCAAAAAAGTACAAGCACTTTTCAGGGAAGCAATTAAACAAAGCAAAAAGGATTCATGGAAAACATACGTAGCCACTATAACCAACCTAACTCGTGCTGAATCGGTCTGGCAGAAAATAAAAAGCATAAATGGAATAACACCAAAAATAGAAATCAAATTCCTAGAACTAGAAAACCAAAAGCTTATAACCAACCCAAAAGACACAGTAAATACCCTTGCTGAGACCTTCCAGAAAATTTTTTAGAGGAAGTTATAATCAGGAGAAATAGATGGTTTCTAGAGTCCAATAACATGCTAGCACGTAATCAATACGGATTCCGCCAATATCGATCAACAACTGATGTCCTCATCAACATCGAAACAAACAAATGCGATTCCTTCGTAAACAACGAACATCTTGTAACAATATGCTTAGATATAGAAAAAGCCTGTTAAAAATTATACTTTAAGGGTATGCAGGTTAGATCTTTCCCGGACAGTTCTGGGGTAAAGACTGCGCGGTCAATCACAGTTCATTTACCAAAAGGCATAACCTTCCCCACTCCGTGGCCAGATCCTCCAGGAGCAGAGTCCCTATACCTTGGTAATACGGCGACAGGCCGATTGCCATATTTGGTCTTTCACTCCACATTCAAATAAACACTCCTTCGACACCAGATGGTTGGAAGACCCAATGCGGTCGCCAGCCATCGTCGGCCAACAGGATGTTCGGTCTCATTCATTCATTCTTAAAAACCTCTTGTAAACAGTCAATCCTTGGACATTCGATAGTTGAATAGCGTCGGGCCACCAGCCATCGTCTGTCGTCCAGATTGCCCATTTCTAAGACACTCTCCAACCGTACGCAGGCTAAGCCCCTATCATAAATTCTTCCCCGAATGAATAGCACTTCGCCACTCGATCCTTTTCTTTTTGTTAAAAATGCACTGTTGCTAACAAGTCTATGACTCAATATCACAAACAAAAATTATAGACGCTCCCGTCAACTTAAAAATAAATGGAAACACGCTGGCATTCATAACAAACTTTTTGCAAAACAGAAGTATCGAAACCAGAAACAACGGAACCCTCTCTGATCCAACCGATATCCGAAATTGTGTGCCGCAAGGCTCAGTAACCAGTGTAACGCTATTCTTAGTTGGAATAAACGATGTACCTAAAAATGTAAAACCTCCGACCCACGGAAACCTATTTGCAGACGACCTAACCATATCCTGCTCGAGGAAAAACCCAACCACTGCAATAGAACTATCACAAACAAGCTTAAATGATCTTATGGAATGGTCTAAACCAGCACGATTTAAGTTCTCACCACAAAAGACGCAATTCATCATTTTTTCAAAAAAAAGAAAACCTCACAAAAACCTACCCAAACTATACATGGGGAAAACCGAACTTACAGAAGTAATCAGTATAAAACTGCTGGGACTCATTTTGGATCGCAATCTAACATGGGTCCCATATATGAAATACATTAAAGAAACATGCACACAAACGAAGTATCCAAGAGACGTACACAGAACTTAGTAGTAACGGAAAACACATAATCTTGACATGGATCCTCTCACACCAAGGAATAGCAGGCAACGAAAGGGCAGACACAGCCGTCAAAGAGGCCACAAATATCCCTTCCAGCAAACGAAATCAAGACCCCAATCCCGTCTCAAGATCTTACCATCTCATTACATACTGCCGGAAAAGAAGAGTGGAACAGAATATGGACTACTTCAAGAAAAACGAAATCCCACGACATTGTACAGAACTTCTTCCAACAGATGCCCAGCCAACACATGACCAGGAAGGAAAGGGTATCTATGATAATACTCAGGACCGGACACTGAAAAATTACCCACGAACACCTACTCAAAAAAACGGAGCCACCCATCTGCAATCTGTGTAACCTGGCACTAACAACAAAACACCTCTTATTTGAATGCATAAAATACCGCAACCAAAGAGCGAGATACAAGCTGGATCCCCACACTGCCTTAACGTCACAGGACCACTCAACGGACACCCTAAAATTTCTAAAAGACACCAAACTTCTCCAAGAAATATAACCCTACCCCAATGAGTCGCTAATATCTAAAAAGTCGATGCGACGTTAAATAAATTTAACAAGAAAACGAAAATAATACTATATACTGCAAATCTATCAAAGGTTTGCACTGAGCCAACGCAAACCCATGACGTATATGAGTTTTCAAGGCGGTGTTACGTAGGAAGCCACCGTTTCCTACGTTTCTATCGTTATGCCCTTATTTGATATAATCGAGAGTATATGCAGTTGAGTCACCGCCCCCGTGATGACGCAATGACCCAACCTCTTCAGAAAAAACTATTGGACTCTCCTAGAAGATCACATGCTTCCACCATCTTATATTTGAAACCAAAGCACATTATATTAATTCATTCCAATCATTTGCAGCAATGACCCATAAGAGATATATGTATGTACTTTTACCGCTCAAGGTGTATCGACTTATTAAAAGTTACGACCCAAACCTAACCCATTATTAACAATCATGTGGCCCCCTTGTGATGAAATAAGCACTGGTTCGCCTGCATAACTAACAAACTCTTAAACAACCGATCCTCGTGTCCGTAGCCGCTCCTCTGTCGTCGGCTCGTAACTACGGTTTTTAAACTAAGAAGTCATACGCCATAAGAATTGCTCGAGTCTTCTAGTAGAGGATTGGCGAGTAGCTTACCGTAATAGCCGTTTGAATCCAGAAATTGCATTTTCAAATCAATAAATAACTGGAATACTGGAAAATACTGGAATTCGTCGTCCTTATGCGTTTATTACAACATGGCCATTGACGTTTCTGACAAATCGGTGACACCTTCACCCTCCAGATGTCCTCCTGAGTTCATAAGCATTTCCCCCATCTGGGTAGCCTGAGGGTAATAGGTTGATGTCACGACCGTTAACGAATTAGACACAAGGGCGACGAAATCCTGAGCTCCCCTGATTACGTACATCGCGACATGGATTTATAGAACGGCAAGTGCTATTCGTGGCATAGAAGTAAGGCGTCAGCAGCACATAGGTGATGCAGAAATGCAGAGCTTCTGCCAGAAATCAGTACCTGATTCTTGTTATAAAATGGATTCCGTAGAAATACAAATTGCACGCTTTATAAATTTTAAGAGTTATGAATTTATTTATCATTCAGAGGGTATCGTGAAAAGTATCCAGTTGATTTAGCTATACAAAATAAAAAAGGCATGTGCTAGTATAATAGTAGGCGTTTACTAGCATAACATAAAACTAGAGTTATGAGCTAATTAGAAGCTTCCATTCATTAAATCAATTTACATAATTTATATTTAAAAAATAGTGAGTTCTCATCGGCTGTGAATACAACAAAAATACTATACTTACAGTGAAATATTCGGTTTGTACATGTTGGTATGACAGTGAGAAATGTGCAAATTGCTTCACTGTTATACGTAGGATTCTACTTATCTATAGTATAAATACTGGCATTATACCAACACATTTTGCCACTGAACGACTTATTATATCATGCGTTAATGCTTCTTTTTCGTTTGTTTCAGAATACTATTTTACCAGAAGCCGTACACTTTTGGGAGCGGGCGCTTATGGTTCGTGAAACAAAGAGTACCATCAGACTGAGCAGGTAATTTGGTTTATCAATTTCTTTCAATACGTTAACAACGCAAATATATTCATACAATACCGTTGCAGAAACGTAATTAAATTATATCCAAAACTGTCAATTGTATGAAAAATGCAAAAATGCTTACTTAAATATTATTTAAAAGTGCTACGGATTCTAAATGTACTTAAAGATGAATTCGATATACGCTCATATTAGAATGACTACGGGCACAGCCGTACAAACTTGGGTGGTCCTTCGAGTAAAACCTAGACGGCACTTTGTGCAAATATCCAGGGAAGTTACGCACCCTAACAACAGTAATACCTGCATACAAAGTAGAGAACATAAATAATGAATATTTTGGTCGTTACTTCGCGTGAACTTTTGATATTAATGGTATAAATTGTATCTGAAGATAAATTAATTATCTACGTAAAGGAAAAGCGGTAGATATCCAGACCAGTCATAAATCATTATACATACAAGCAATATAAACATTAGTTTTGTGCTATTAAAGTAGGTGTTATAAACATAAATTTTCCACAGAAATAAAGCAACATATCTTTGAATTTATTATTGTAATTCCGTTTTCAATATGTCATAAATCTTTGCCATATATTAATGAATCGGAAGGAAAATTAACATGTTATTCACCAAAATTCACGCTGGAACAAATTTCTTGATATAAAGTTGCATGTCAACTATGATATCCAGTTGAGAAACTTTGCCCCTTTTTAAGATATTTAAATTTAATGTATCAAGTAGGGGTATTTACGGTCTGTGTCACTAGAGCGTAGTGGTGATATCTCGTGCGAACGTTAATATATTTATGAAAAAAATATGATATAAAAAAATCTATCGAAAACACTAACATAATAATAATAAATAAATAAATAATAATAAATAATAAATACTAATAATAATGATGGGTCCAAGATCATAGCTTGATAACATGATTACTTGACATAAGTCAATTGGACAACATCACGAAGTCTTGAGTTCCGACTCGGAAAGTATACAAATTGTAATGGACAGAGGTACCAGGCCTTCCGGGTATATGTTGTAGGAACTATTGTCTTCTACTTTCTGTTCGATGCCTTCGACTCTCTGTTGTCACACATCTGGAAACTGTAACCCTGTTAGTTACCTCGGACCTCCAGTCATGAAGTCATCTGGTCGCTATTACCCACTGAGACCCTTTGTACTTTTTTAGCAGTGAGGGGGGTTGCTGTAGTCGACGGACCGTCGTACAGATGGTGGGAGGAGGTACGACGGGAAAAGAAAGAGGAAGGGGGAGAAGTTGCGTTTCGTCCTAGGCCTGCTAGCGGACTCATCAGTAAGGCGTACTAGCAGGCCCTGCCTTAGACACAGGGATAGAAGGGAATGGTCGGAGGTTGTATATATAGATCCGCGGACCTATACAACCACTTTCGGGAGCCGGATCGTCGTGCTCATCCCCTAGCGGTGTATGTGGGAAGTGCCCCCACAGCAGTATTCAACTGTTCCAGAAAACGGACTGAACGGACATTCTAATTACATAATTATAATCAAAAATCGGAAAATAGTCAATTTTGACAAAGCTAACTTAAAAGCAACGTTTATACCTCTGATGTTAGATCGTCCATTATGAACATTGCATTTTTTATAAAATATTAGAATTCAGCAACGCCAAAAACATAAGAATACCAATTCTTATGAAAATTGTGTGGAATTATGAATTATAACCAGCTTTTCGAGAAATGGCACCACTGTGCGGCCCCTTCCTGATATTCGCTGTTCGTTTGTTCCTCTTAACGTCATTATTGTAATGGAGGACCCCGATCCTACATAACGATACATTTGATTTATTGCAATATGCATGGTCATGAAGGATTTCTTATATTATTAGTAGCTTGTGTTAACATTTCGTGTATTTATCGTAGCTGTCGCCAAGTACGCAACGTGCAATTCCAATAATACAGCAACTATCGTTAATATTTAGCAATGACTAAAATAATGTGATAATACTACCATTTTGGCGTAAAAATTGATCTTCTATCTCATTGAGTTTGGGTGCTTCAACATTTGTTTATCTATGGTCTTATATTGTATAAGACTCATATTGTGCCTCAAATTATTTATTAACAAATAATGGACATGTTACGAGCCGAGGGCAAAGGAGCACAGCTGCGGAGCCGAGGATCGGTTATTTTAGAGTTTGTTAGTTACGAACAGCCAGTGCGTAGTTCATCACCGGGAGCCACAGGATTGTTAGTAAAATGGACTCGTAACTTATAGCGATACACCTCGAGCGGTTAAGGTGTATCTGTTTGGTGGGAAGTTACTGCTAATGATTGGTAGAGGAGATTCAATGAGAAAAATACGCACGGTGGTGTTAAGCGTATATTTTCTACTCTTTGGTTTTGTTACAGTCTAATGGTTAAACTACAAAATCCACATTCCTCAGTGCCGCGTCGCAATAATGCACCCCGCAGAGGAGGCTAGAACCCATGGGCAAAGGTTTACGGCACGATCGCAAGTTAAAGCTATTTTTGAGAATAAGGAATTTTTATATTGATTGCCTTTACAACTCTAGAGTAGGTCCTGCCTCAATAGCTTAAAGACATGCCGTAAACCGAAGAGTTTCCGAAGGCACATCTGGATGTAACGGTTCGACAGCCGAAACATCAGCCGACGGAAATACCCATGACGGTCAATCTCGTCGCCAAGGCAAGCAGGTAACCTCCCTCCCTTCCAAAAGACAGCACGCTAAGGGCGTATTTGGAAGGGCGGTGATTATTCTTACTAACCACGCTGATTGGCATTTGCAATAATCGAATGTCAACCAATCAGGAGGATAATTGCCAAAACCGAGGTTTCCTGTAAGCTGCACCGTCAAACAAAACCAGAAGTAATAGAGAAGTCAAAATAACATCAAGTCAGGAACTACCAAGAACCTGACCAGTACTTCAACTCTCGTGTCGAACGGAACTTATCCGGCCAATATATATACACATACAATCTTTTACTCTACGACCACGTTGAATCCTTTTGTACAATTTGTTAAGTTTACAAATACATACATTTATTTGCATCTACGAACTGTACCTGTCGTTGTGTTTTTATTCGGGAATCAGTGCAACCATTGATCTCCCATCTCGCGTTAAACTAAACGCGAGGAAAATACATGGTCCTTCGAGCCGGATATTAGTATTAAACTGTATCCAGTAATTATCAAAAAGGGTATCGACGTGTTCGGGAGTGAATATCGAAATTGTCGTGCCGATAGCAAGTGTCGTGCTGTCTGGCAAGTGTCGCAGGTAGTCACAAGTAACAAGTAACAAGTGACTATAGAATATCTATCGTTATCGTCAAAAATAAACGTAAAGTGAACGTTCAAATTGTCGTGAATGTTCAACGTTGAACAAACTACAGCAATACATCGTGCCACCAACTCGAGAGTGTTGAAACAAGCTGGGACCATACAACATGCAGATCTAACTGGAACGAGGGGAGAGTCCAAGGAAGAACCTTCGCCTTACATTATCGAGGCCCAGCTACACATCAGGGGAGGAATAAGAATCTGCATTCAACCACACAGGATCAAGGTAGGCAAGTTATTGTTCCACCAATTGATTCCATCCAGCAATACATATCCTTATTCTAACTCTTCAATAATCTATTTGTTCGAGCAAACAATTTGGTAATATCGCTAAAATGGCTGAAAGCACACAGCAACTTAAGAGCAAAATCGGCAGCTCCAAAAGAAAGATCACTAATTTCGCAAAGTTTGTCGATGGATACGTCGCGGAACGTGATTTTCCTAGCCTACAGAAGAGAATGCAAGACATTGATAGGGAATTCCAAGAATTTGGAAAATATTATCCAGAACTGGAAGCGCTCGTGGATGATTCCAACCTCGCGATCACGTGGACAGAATACGAGGAACTTTATTACTCCGCGTATGGAAAGGCCACGTCGTTCACAAAAGAATTCTCGCACCCGACCGATCATTCAGGCGAACCTATCGCGTCGACTAAAAAACCAAAAAGATCCCTCCCGCGAGTAAATTTGCCATATTTCGACGGATCGTATGAATCGTGGTTAGGTTTTCATGATTTATTCAAATCAATCGTGGACGACGATGACGACACTCCAGACGTGGAAAAATTATATCATCTAAAGGGATGCTTAAGGGATGAAGCCGCGGAACTCCTGTCCTCGGTAAAAGTGTCGTCGGAAAACTACAAGGTTGCTTGGGGCCTCCTAAAGGCACGCTACGATAATCGGAAGGTTATTCGGCAGACACATGTCAGAGCCTTATTGAATCTTAAGACCGTTTCAAAGGATTTTCCCGTGCGCTCATTACTAAATCAGGTGCAAAAGCATGTTAAGGCACTCGAAGCCTTAAAAGAACCCGTGGAGCATTGGGACTCCCTATTAGTCGAAATGATCGGGCAAAGATTAAACAATGTCCTTCTAGAAAAGTGGGAAGAGTCCAGTTGCGAATCGACCAATCCCACACTCGAAGAACTGCTAACATTTTTACAGCGTCGGGCACAATTAGAAGAGGCGAAGTCTCATCAAGACCAAGCACCTCAAAAATTGGCAGAAAAAAGAGCACCTCACGTTCACACAAAACGTTCGCAGCATACTTTGTCGTCGTCAACCCTAAAACACTCGTGTCCTCATTGTCAAGGAAAGCACGCAATTTATGATTGCGAAACGTTCAGGGAATTATCACCATCGTCGCGTTTCGAGGCCGCGAAAGGGGCTAATCTGTGCATAAACTGTTTGCGCGCCAGTCATCGCGTTGTCGAATGCAAGAGTACACCTTGCCGTAAGTGCCATAAGAAGCACAATACGTTGTTGCATTTTGAAAGGCAGCCAGACGAGAAGGCTCGCGTTCCGGAACCCGTCTCTGTCAATCAATCGGTAGTCAATTTGCATGCTCAGACCACATCAGAGGGACTACTGGCCACCGCTATCATTGATATAGTAAACCCAGAAGGAAAGTCCAAGACATGTCGAGCCTTTCTAGACGCGGGGTCACAAGCGCATTTTATAACCGAAAAGGTAGCGTCATTCTTAAAGCTATCCAGAAAACCGGTAGATATCTCGGTCTCTGGGGTCGGAGGTACCTCAACAGAGATAAGACATTCGGTATCGGCAACATTAAAATCGCGAATTAACAAATACGCCAAGAATGTCGAATTTCTCGTGTTGAAACAAATCACTCAAATCTCGCCATCAATCGCAATCAATCGAACAACGATCGATATCCCCAAAAATATAGTTTTGTCGGATCCCAAATTCTACGAGTCATCTGAAATTGACATATTGATCGGGGTAAAACTATTTTACAAGCTCCTATGCGTAGGACAAATACCACTGAAAAACCACCCCGACGCCGTGCTTCAAAAAACTCAACTCGGGTGGATTGTAGCAGGAGAAATAAATAGTTATTCATCAAGAAGTGGGATTCAATGTCATCTCACAACGCACTCGGAATTGTCAGAAGAAACTAAGCATCAAGTCTTACTACCGTCGAATCACCACATTACTCAGCTTATCATTCGCGAAGAGCACGAAAGGCTAAAACACGCGGGAACCCAAGCAACTTTGTACTCCGTTCGCGAATCATTCTGGCCAATCGACGGCCGAAATATTACCAGAATGATCATCCATAAATGTGTTCGATGCTTTCGCGCGAAGCCACGGGGTGTAGAATATGTCATGGGGGATCTTCCACGAAACCGCGTATCCAGTTCTCGACCCTTTCTGAACGTCGGCGTCGATTATTGCGGTCCATTGCATATAAAGGAGAAACGATTTCGCAATCGCAATAAGATTAAGGTCTACGTCGCCATTTTCGTTTGCATGTGCACCAAGGCAGTACACCTTGAATTAGTCAGCGATTTGACTACAGGAGCCTTTATTGCCAGCTTGAAAAGACTCTTCTCTAGGAGAGGCATATCAAAAACAATCCACTCCGACAACGCGACAAACTTTGCAGGTGCAAGCAGAGAATTTGTGGCGCTTTACAAATCGGCCCAATCAGTCGAACACAATAAAGCGGTACAGGAATTTCTATCGGGACAAGGTATCACTTGGAACTTCATTCCACCACGGTCCCCCCATTTCGTCGGGCTTTGGGAGGCAGCCGTGAAATCATTCAAACACCACCTGGTCCGCATCGTAGGGAACACCCTACTAACATTTGAGCAATTAGAGACATGTGTTATCGAAATTGAAGCAATCCTTAATTCTCGCCCTCTGTCACCTATGTCTCCCGATCCCAATGACCTGCAACCTTTGACTCCTGGCCATTTCCTAATTGGTGGTCCACTAACAAGCTTCCCGCAGATGGACTTCATGGACACAGCAGAAAATCGTCTCTCAGCCTGGCAGCACGCACAGAAGTTGCGTCAACATTTTTGGCGTAGATGGCAAAAGGAATATCTGCACCAACTAACAATTCGTAGTAAATGGCATTCCAATGCTGCGCAATGCCTTCAGCCTGGCACCATGGTCGTCATCAAGGAAGACAACCTACCCCCGCTGCAGTGGAAACTCGGGCGAATCGTCGCCACCCATCCTGGTCCAGACGGCATCTCCAGGGTAGCCACCGTCAAAACCGAGGTGGGAGAGTACAAGCGGTGCATCAAGAAGCTCTGCCCCCTTCCCATTGCGTACTCACCCGAAGCAGGCGAACCCGATTAATACATAATCACAGAGTATCGCGAAGAGCACCTAAATGATAAGGCTCAATTGGGTGCACAATTAATTTAAGACAACCTTATCCCCACTCTCGACTAAATTAGCCACCAACCTCGTTTCAATTTTCCGTCGCTGATCATATCTTATGATATACTTATGATAGTGCTTCAAACACAACAATTTTCGTTAACTTAAGCAAGCCGTGGTATCCCTTGTCGTCCTTATATGATTACCCACGACGCGATTCATACTATTGTCAAATGTGTAAATTGCATGATGATGTCAGGTACATCTTAAGTGGGTAACTATAGAATGCGTAGATTATGTCTTAAGAACATATCGTGCAACCGCATCCTGGTTGTCTCAAATAAGGCAAATCGCGACATTTATTACCATTATCGCGTTGAACGCGTCCGTTCAAGGGGGCCGGCATGTCGCGTCGCAATAATGCACCCCGCAGAGGAGGCTAGAACCCATGGGCAAAGGTTTACGGCACGATCGCAAGTTAAAGCTATTTTTGAGAATAAGGAATTTTTATATTGATTGCCTTTACAACTCTAGATTAGGTCCTGCCTCAATAGCTTAAAGACATGCCGTAAACCGAAGAGTTTCCGAAGGCACATCTGGATGTAACGGTTCGACAGCCGAAACATCAGCCGACGGAAATACCCATGACGGTCAATCTCGTCGCCAAGGCAAGCAGGTAACCTCCCTCCCTTCCAAAAGACAGCACGCTAAGGGCGTATTTGGAAGGGCGGTGATTATTCTTACTAACCACGCTGATTGGCATTTGCAATAATCGAATGTCAACCAATCAGGAGGATAATTGCCAAAACCGAGGTTTCCTGTAAGCTGCACCGTCAAACAAAACCAGAAGTAATAGAGAAGTCAAAATAACATCAAGTCAGGAACTACCAAGAACCTGACCAGTACTTCAACTCTCGTGTCGAACGGAACTTATCCGGCCAATATATATACACATACAATCTTTTACTCTACGACCACGTTGAATCCTTTTGTACAGTTTGTTAAGTTTACAAATACATACATTTATTTGCATCTACGAACTGTACCTGTCGTTGTGTTTTTATTCGGGAATCAGTGCAACCATTGACCTCCCATCTCGCGTTAAACTAAACGCGAGGAAAATACACTCAGTCTGTACGGATTGGAAATGTATGCTGCCTAACAAAAAGGCCTAACGATATACTGTAAAATATATATCGTTTTGAAAAATGAACGTATAAAATTGCTCGAAGGGGACTCGGAGCCCGATCTCGCTGAGCTAAAATACCAATGTAGTCGATACAGAACGTACTCGAAGCTAGATTAATATTGAGCCGCCGAGAGCAGAATTCGTGCCCTTTTTATACCCGAAATCCGGACCAAAAAGCTGGTGGGGCACGGAGTCTTCCAAGGGAGTCCGGAAAGATCCCCCCAAAGGGTCACGTCATCGCGACGACGCGGAAGGGACAAACTCGACTGCATGCACCCTCGATTTCCACATAAGGGCATAATAGAAGGAAGAAATGAAATAATACTTCCTACGTAACAGACACTTGGACACTTTCATCTGATTTGCTTCATGCTATTTGAAACCTGTATTCATTAGTAATATGTATATTGTTCACATTATTTGTGTAATTATTTAGGGTTTCCTTTCTCTCATAGCACGGCAGACTTATCTGCTATCAAAGCAAATAAGAAAAATAATTGTGTGCCTATACTAAGAATGCCCATCTATTTATTGTATATACCTTCGTTGCTGACGTATACATATAATAATCCAGAAACGGAAGTATAAGATAATATAAGAGATTGTTAGATCATAATATGAAGGGGGGATCTGAAATGATTGTGAGGATTTACTAACAGGTGGTCTAGTCTGAAGTCTGAGCACACCATAATCATTCCGCAAACAGTTGGGGAAAAATCCTTGTTTTCCCCATTTCGGAGATGTATAGTTCACAATTTGTGTAACAATGAAAAATGAAAACCCATCAATAAGAATGTAGTACTCGTTTTCGTTCAAACTTCTTTGCAAGACATATTACCAACCGGCCATAGTTAACATTATTTCGCATCGTTAAAAACCCTATTCAAACTTACTCCGAAGATGCGTCACACATTTCACCCATACATGCGAACGGCTTCAAGTAGTCTATGGCGGTACTCTTCATCATAGGTCCTTCACCATCTGCGGTTCGCGTCACTTCATATTGATTGTTTCGCTTCACTTTCGTTATCGCATATGGTCCTAAATATTTCTGTCTTGTTTGAAGTTTGGGGCCGAATTGCGTTCTTTCAGTCGCAATAAGTACTAAATCGCCTCCTTTGTATCGCTTCATTGCACTGCCTCTTATTTTCCTCTTGCATTTTTAATAAATTCTCTTTCGCTAACATTCTCATTTCGTCGCAGCTTTAATCGTACAGTTGTATAGCTTCTTGTTCGCTAACAAGGAAGGTTAGGCAACCCGAAGATCCCAAAAATTATGAAACTTTGCATACAAGTACAGTATGTCATCCGTAATACAACCCTATTTTCCAATTGTGCCATATCTCGGGTTTAAGGGGTGAAATCAGCCCTTGAAAAAATCGAGAATTTTCTTTTTCGTGAGATATCTCAGGAACGCTGAGAGATATCTGAAAAAAGTTTAATTCAAACTTGCATCGTTTTATTATGTTTACTTAACTGTGTAAAAAATTTGTTGGAAAAATACGTGGTGTTCGAGTTACACCTCCCCCCAATCCCTCCGCCATAAGAAAATATTGTTTACTATTCGTGCTGAAATACCTCTGGGTACCCTCTTTTCATATCTCTAAATGATATATGTGTTGACATTTTTTGTTAAATAAGAAAAAACATTATTACCGAGTTTGGACTCCTTTTACGCACTTTTCTTTAATAAACTGCTCTCACAACACAATACTTATATAATTTACATTTATTTTAAGTTCACTTACATCAAAATTATTCATATTAAATTTAATTGTAGCAGTAAAACAGTTTTTATTAATGAAATGGTTATTTAAATATTTAAATATTCTTTTTTAAGCCACTGATGAATATAATGAAAATTACGGTTTATAATTAGTAGAATAATAATAATCCTCATGGAAATGTTTGAGACAAAAGTACTCGCCACACCACGCATATCGGCGAATAGCAGCCGCTCCACGAACATTTCACTCCAACTCGGTATCAGAGTGTAACTATAAGCACTGTACAAACATAAATGTTCAAACAATGTCTTAACGTCAGACCTCAGATGGTCAATACGTATTGTGAATAATATTCAAAACCTTGAAATATTAATAATAATATTGACCGTCCGATGTTTCCAATATCGTTACACTTATCTTCGAAATGTTACTTATTTTGTGCAGTTTTCCGATGATGCTTGTATATAAATGTTCGCGCGGATGTAGCTCATTTACAGTTGGGTGTACGACAGTAGTCAAGTGCACATGGTGCCATTTAATTACAAAAAGTCAGTGTTCATGGCATTCAAAACGATTTCTTTAAAATGAAGTCGAGTAATATCGCTAACGTAATAAACATGTTAGCTACTACGTTTCAAAATCGCGAGTATAACGCAGACACCAATAAAGCCGGTAGAAGTTGACTTACATAATGAAATTCGTGGTAATAAAATAGTTTCCAAAGTACGTATTATTCACCATCAATTGTACATGATTATGTGCTTGAATTTGATGATCCATCAGAACCACATAGTGCTCAAATTGTAGAGCATATTACGCCTACAGAATATGACGAAGATAATTTTGACCCTGGAGAGTGCATTGTTGATGAAGTAGGTGGAAAAGTCGTTATAAGTTATAAGAAAAAAGCTGTGGAGTTTTGGAAAAGCGGAAGACAAACGCTTCGACCGCTAACCACTGTACAAAAAAACTTTCCGAAGGTTAAATCGGTGCATCAGCTATACAGGTGGGCTGCGGGTTTCGAGAAGGGTGGAACAAATGCAGATAAACTTACATTTATTACGTAATATGTATTGCAAAAGTTTGAAGAAGCTTCTGACAGAAGACTTATTGTCCGTGACATGAATTTGAGATTATGGGCTTTGGAAGCAAAAGACCTGCTAGTGGACATACCGGAATTCAAGGCAAGTAAAGTGGTGGATTTGGAATTGCAAGAATGTGCATGGAATCGTATCTCGCAGGATAGCAACATTCAGAACGCGATCTACGTTTCAAGATATTGGTAACTTGCAAAATGTTGCAGCAACAAAATTCCAACAATCGGAGTTGAAGAAATCTATAACGCAGACGAGAGTGGCTTCAACCTTGAAATACATTCTGGACGAACATTGGCAACATCAGGAGTGAAAAGAGTAGAAGCAGGAGTTCAATCGGTGTCTGCTACGACACACAGTTACACTATTATGCCTATTATTTCAGCAAGCGGGCGTCTGCTTGCACCCTTATACATAGTTTTGAAAGAGCATACAGGAACATTTGGCCCCGCGGGTGCGAGAAACACTATTCCGACCAAGCAATATTTACATCGAAGATTCGAAATCAGGAAAACTCGCGGCAGAACATTTGAAAACTTGGTTTAGCAAAGTGTATCTGCCCAATACTGGCCGCAAAAGTATGGTACTACTCGATTCGTGGTCTGGACACTGCCCAAATCAGTTAAATCAGTTGATTCCAGAAAATCAAGAAGTGGCATTTTCAATCATTCCAAAGAAAATGTCGGGTATGATTCAACCTTTGGATGTATTTGGTTTCCGCATTTGGACAAATTTTGTACGGACATTTTCGGATAATGTAATTCTCCTGGACGAAAATATCAATCTGCATTCACGCAATGGAATAATTACATTGCAGTCATTAACCCATAACTAAATTTCTTCGCTCAGATTCACAAATCTTTTCCAATATGCTTGGTTTAAAAGAGGATATCTAGAAACGCATCCCAGCGAGTTAAAAAATCCCGTAGATTTCTGTTACTATAGGAGTGAAAAAACTATACCAAAGTGTAGTATTTGTGGGGGGGCAGCCTTTATGCGATGTGCTTGGTGTGGCGAGTACCTTTGTTTCGGACATTTCTACGATCAATATCATTATTGTACCAATTACAAACCGTGAGTTTTACTATTTTTGTCGTTTGTTACTTATACAACCCTTCGATGTGGAAAAATGTACAAAAAGAGAATGGAAACGTTTAAATACTTATTTTATGATTAAAAACTGTTTTACTGCTACAATTAAATTTAATATGAATAATTTTGATGTAAGTGAACTTAAAATAAATGTAAATTATATAAGTATTGTGTTGTGAGAGCAGTTTATTAAAGAAAAGTGCGTAAATAGAGTCCAAACTCGATAATAATGTTTTTTTTTATTTAACAAAAAATTTCAACACATATATCATTTAGTGATATGAAAAGAGGGTACCCAGAGGTATTTCAGCACGAATAGTAAACAATATTTTCTTATGGCGGAGGGATTGGGGGGAGGGGTAACTCGAAAACCACGTATTTTTCCAACAAATTTTTTACGCAGTTAAGTAAACACAATAAAACGATGCAAGTTTGAATTAAACTTTTTTCAGATATCTCTCAGCGTTCCTGAGATATCTCACGAAAAAGAAAATGCTCGATTTTTTTCAAGGGCTGATTTCACCCCTTAAAACCGAGTTATGGCACAATTGGAAAATAGGGTTGTATTACGGATGACATACTGTACTTGTATGCAAAGTTTCATAATTTTTGGGATCTTCGGGTTGCCTAACCTTCCTTGTAAGTGTAATGACTTCGTGTTCCTGCTTAGTTTTCATTTTTACTCCGAAAAGAACTTCGAATGGTGTCATGCCTATACGTGTTTGAAATGTACTATTAATGCATTTTTGTACCTTACTTATGTGCTTGTACCATTGATCTGGGTTGTTGAATGATAATTTAATTAATACCGGTATTATTGTACGAATTGTTTGTTCTATCTGTCCATTTCCTTGTGGTATCCCGGTCATAATTCGCGTGTTCCCCATTCTCTCTAATTCGCAATATTGCCGAAAATCTGTCGATGTAAACGAGGTACCTCTATCAGAAATTATGCGGTCTGGGTTTCCAAAAATATGTTGCTATTGTTATGTGTGCTGTGTTTAATTTATAACAGTCTGAAAATGCTTGTTTAAAATAAATTATATTATAAAGGATGCGTGCAGAATTGAATTTTTTACTTAAACAGGAAGAGTACAGACTACACATTGGCGGCTGCTATTATATTAGATTATTGCATATGAAACGGTAGATTCATAAATGAAACATTAAATTATAGTAACGTAGTTAAAAATAAATTTTATTGATCAATATAACTTCCAGCTGATTTAACACAGTTTTCGTCAACAAATTGAAACGAATAAGTTTAGATTTTATTTCCTTATTTGTTTAATGGGCGTAGAATGCAAATTGTTTATATACATTTAATAGTATGTATGTACAATATGTTGTTATCTTGAATATTTTATAATGGATCTATCCATCACGTTACTTTGTAGTATCTTGCGAAGAAATAGAGAAACAATAATTGTCTACAAGAAGAACAACAGTTTTTCTATTTTGCGTACGATCTGAACCCATGTTTTGTTTTCTAGAAAATTATAATCTTTAATGCATGTAGAGTAGTACAAGATTATTACATTCGCACCTGAGTTTCCATCTTCAGTAAGAAATGTGTCCCCAGCATAATGACAATGCCATGACCATGACTTACGTTTCTACAGACAAGTAAGGTTATTTCGAAGACCTCTACCAATTGAATTAGGTATACAGAGGAGACATAGCAATTCAGTTCAGCTTGTTCCGACCGTACGTCACTTTTTTGAACAAAACGACGGCTCGCGTCTAACAATTGTAAGTTGCCTAGACTGCGCTTCCCGACGGCAAATTAATGGCGGCGAGAACTTTTAGGCGATTAGAGAGCCTTTGAAGAACTGTAACCACAGGAGCTCCTAATCGATGCGATATACTTTATTGAGAACTACAGCTCGGTTATTAGTAGATAGACAACGGTGTTATGGCTAGGTACAACTGTTTCTTACGCTGGTTAGTGGTAAACTAAACTAAAGGCCCATCATGCTCTACAAGGTGGACTCCGAGTGGGTGGAGTTCTATATGTTTTTCAAAACACAGATACTTTATTGGTGCAATCCGGCATAGCTCCCACCAAGGGTGCCAAATAAGACCTTCCCCTAATAATTAGGGAAAGGGAAGAACTCGTCGTGGGAAACCCTACGACGCGGGCGGCCAGCGTCGCCGCAGAACCGCTAATTCTGTTATCGGGCCTCACAGGCCCTTATCGCCTGACAATGAGTACAAAGAGGCCCTTGACTTTGACTTGTACGCCAGGAAAACTGGCGCCTCGACTATGAAAAGTCTCGCCATACTCCAGAATCCTGGCGCCTTGAAATAAATACAAATTCCGTCTAAGGACGGTACACAGCTGTTAAATGGAATTTTGCAATGGACAGCTTTATTTAATTACTGTTGGTCAATCGTTATTTTAAACATTCAAGTTACTTCAATATTATATGGAATTCGGAATGACAAAAATAAACGAAGGCAAATAGGTAGATTCGCGAATAAATATGTTCTTAATCTTAATAAATATAATATAATTAATCGTAGTAAGTTATATTATTATATATCCATTATTATATTCTTAATAAATTCTATTATATTATAATATATTAATTTGATTCCTAAAAATAAATATAGTCCTGATAATATATAATAATCGAAGTTTTTAATGCTCCAACCTGAACTTTTATCTTTCATACATCTTCGAAACAAAAGCAAAGTTGAAGGACACATAAAAGTAACTGATTATGAAATCACAATCGAGATAATTTTACTAGCGTGTCTTACATACATGTGTGCACTTACATACGCACATATATATGTACTTAAGCTGGTATCTGTTCACGCTGCAAATGCTTGTGGTTTGCGCTCAATCTTCTTTTTTGTACTGCAACTGGTGTAGCTTTTCCACAGGTATGTGAACAACCTGAATTTATGCAGCCAGGTCCCCGTGTCGGTTAAATAGACGGCATGCGAAGAGCACGAACATGAAAGTATACCTAGGTATAATTGTTCACTCCTGCGGTTTTGACAACCTATAAACACCAGCATTTTGTATTTTGCATTTCTCGCAGAACTTTAACTAGGTGAAGCTACTGTTTCCCTTGTTTGAATTGTTCTTCTGTAGACTTTCAACAATTTTAAAGGCACTAGAAAATTTTAATAATATAAATATGATTCAATAAAATTACAAACAACCTTTCTAATCTGTCGTACAGATGCTCTCTATTACTCTATTTCACGCAAATTATTTAAATTTGTATTTTTAGATTATAAATTTTGTATATAAGTAAACAACAGCATCGTGTTTTATTTATATAATTCAGATGTTGCTTCGTTACTAAATCAGTACATATCATTATTCAGATAACAAATATTAATACCCTACTGTTAATAAATTCTCGTGGAATAGAAGTTTAAATCTTTTTAGTTTAAAACATATTTTCTAAAACACAAAAGTCATTAGTGATTGTTATTAATTTAACAATGAATATTGCAGTTGCATGAATGATAGAAAATTGTACCCCGAAATGCTTGTTTTCATAAGGTATGCCATTGTAGGTCCTATTGCATATTAAAATTTCGATTCATCCAATAACAATAGTATTACGAATTTTCGGAAAACGTCATCTCAGAAATCGCAACCAGCCATAGTATTCCTTATAGTTCTGAGAGATTATTTCTTGTTTCACCAATTTCAAACTGCTAGAAGGAAACGATGATATAACAATATCAAATATTCGGCCGCTACCCGGAAATGAAGAAGCTATTTCAGTGCACTCCAGGAGGAATTTTCAGGACAATTCAGATCATCTGGTGAACTAATCCTTCTAACCTCTAAAAAAAATGCAAGTCGTTTGGTCTAATGTAAAAATAGTTATTCTATTTTATACAGTGGGTGAATACTTTTCCGGGAGGCTGTATCTAATAAGGCAATTTGGAAAACAGTTTGTTCTATGTTCTATGGAATTTGACTATTTATACTCTACGAGTATCTAAAAAAACATATACCGCAGCAACAGCTAAGAGACCAATAACTTTTTTCAGTTGTTCAGTCATATTTCAGTGTATTACCAATGTAATGAATGGACTTAAATATATTTAATACACTTAAATACAATTAAGTGTATTCGTTTGCATACCTACCCTATATAGTGCAATACATGAATGTGAGTGGAGTCGTGTCAAAGGATGTTTAATTTGAGTTTAACGATATGAGCATGGAATTAAAGGCAGTATCATTATATTAGAAGCTTGTAATATGTACGTAACGGTTGTTGACTGAGTGCTCACTGTGGAATAAGTTTATCTGGATGGTTTATATAATGCGATACTGCAGTGTAGTGGGTGTAACGCTTTAATGCATTTCTCATTAACGCGTTAGTCGTCTCACCAAAGATATTTCGAGGAGCTTTGGAAGCGTACTATGATACTATTACCAGCAAAATGCTTTCTCTTCCTGCTTATGCTTCGTTGCGATTCTAAATAATTTCCTGAGAACTAGTTACATGAGAGTATAGAATAGAGTGTCGAAATATAATGTTGGTAACGAAATTATGACAGTTTATAGATACTTAGATTCGACTTAGGATAATTAGGATACTAGCAAGTTCATATCCAACAATAATTATTATTTGCTATGTTGGAATCGAAGCAGAAGTTTCAAGAATGTCACTGTTGTTTGTAGTACTGAATATTTCACTTTATTAATATTTCAAAGTGGTCGAGCGACAAAATAAAATTGTAGAATTCATGAATATTTTTAAAATTTATACGTATTGATTAAATAAATTTATATCGATACCTACATTTATATGTACATATAAAGAAAGGAATTTCATTGTTTCATCGATGTCTAACTGACAAGTGGAATCGACCGGGTACCTGTCAAATGCAAACGAAAACAGTCTAACATTCGACTAATTGGATGTAACCAATTACGTATTGCCTGTAGCCAGGGTTCTGTCTAACGCGGCGCACGATTTTTCACCCACTTGCAGCCATCTGACAAAAAATGTTTAGAACAAAAGTTGCAGGCTATAGAGGGTACAATAAATATCAGTAAACAAAATTTCGAAAACAGTTTATTTTCGTGGCGAAATCAAGGTCACCCTGGTAAAACAAATAGGAATACATATTTATTTGTTTACCATAATTCAAAACAGATATTACATGATATTTTTACTAACATATTATTCGCTTTACAGTAGTGGAAATGTGAAATATTTAGCTTTGCATCGTATTTGATCTTAAGACAGTGTAAACATTATTTGACACGAGTTTACATTCAGTAATCTCTAAAAAAGAATAGAAGAGAATTTTGCTATAAATCAAATAAGAAACAGCTAATTTGCGTCTTAAATTAAATTATTTGATTAATATATTTGAGTATTTAATATTGCGGCCCGCGTTAAACAGTAGATTTCAACCGTTGGCCCACTTCGAGCCAAAGTTTTGTAGGATTATTTTCCAGGGGAAATTATGATTGGCTTTACTTTCTCGTAAAATTACTTTATTATTCAATAACTATTAATCACTCTCTCTCACAACACAATATATACTATCTCACGAATGCTCTCACTACAATTCTCGCTCGACACCGCTTCAACGCTCACACGACTCCACCTCAACTCTGCCCTCGCACGCATCATCCACTGCATATATTCTTTCACGCATCTTCCCTCTCATTCTATTCACCATTCGTTCTCACTCATTAAGACCCACACCGACACACACACTCTTACCACGTGTCACAGTTCGACCACGGGTCACCATGCATCCTAGACTCCACGTGCATTCCCCGAAACCATCCACTCGATCCTCGAGATAAACATTCACTCGGTCCGCATTCGACATTTCGACTAACACTCTTCATTCACACTTCGCGCTACACTCGATACTTCCTTCACACGATTCATACAAAGCCCTCTCATACCCTTTCCACGAATTCTTGCATCCCACAGTTTGCTCACCACTGCTCCTTAGCGATCAATCCACCGAATGAATAGCTTGGAATACCTGCTAAAAATATTCTCAGAGGGAAGATGAAAAAGTTAGCAGCAAAAATCGATAATGAATATATCGGTATTACATCGTTGCGGAAATAAATTTTGTTCAAAGTCTTCTTAAGATGACGTAAAAGGTAGTAATACATAATAGATTAAATGCAGGTAAATATTTTTTCCTAAAATAAGGTTCCAAATTTGTGAAGAATCGAAATATGCGTGCCATTAACGACAGGGCTGCGATTGTCAAACGTCGTCTGGACTTCGAGCGGATCCACCGTATGGTGAAGCAGTGCGAACTAGCCAGTGACCGAATACAAACGTGCCTAACAATAAAGCAAATGTATCACTATTGCCCAAATAAAGATTATTAATCTAACAAAATTTTAAAGAACACACGACCTTATACTTCGAACATTCGCTTTTTTTTACCCCGACAGTCTATACGTTTCTGATTGTAATTATTAATATCAAAATTGCGAGACAATTCACTGCTGGTTGGATGAGGACCTGTAAAACTATGAAATACTATACAGTGAACATTTAATAGCTAAATTTTATATCAGTCCGCACGAACTTATTCCACAATTCATAACGCAATTTAATTACGCTTGACAGTTAATTTCAAACATTGAAATAAAATATCCAGGCTTCAGAATGTTTTTGTACAGCATCACGGGCCTGTACTACTTAAAATATATCGGTCCATATCATTGATCTGTACTGCTGTACATATACCTGCCCCATCGTTGATATGTACTACTTAGCATATGGCTACTACGCCGCTGACCTGTACCACTTAGTCATCTATATCCCAATTTATTTTCGCGCTTGGAAATAATTGAAATAGTTCCTCAAAACTTGGAGCTCTAAATTTATTATACAATGCGGGATCGAGTAGGGCCAATACATTGGTTACATTAGCATAGTGCAATTGCAAAATACTTTGACAAATTATTTAGAAAACATGAGAAGCGTTACAAAATATAGATGTCGAGTGACTTCAAAGTTATACGGGTACATAAAGAGTGCCTGGCAATATTATGGACTTGCACTATTTAAAATATCGATTTGTATTACTTAAAGCATTGTCCAGCCCGGTAATTTACCTGTACTACTTAAAAGATACTTCGACAAAACAAATTTATGTTGTATGCACTTTTGCAATTTGTCTGTCTTCGTTTATGCCGATGACCTGGCTGTGTGAAAAATAACAAGTACTTATACTATTGGGAAAATGTGACTATGGCGGTTTCAAGAACAAAGTGATGACATTAGTGGTTGCTTGACAAAGGCTGAAGGAAGACACGCCACAACCATAGCAACCAAAGCAATGTCTTTCGTGCATTTTTATATTAATCTAACACAAAGTGTATACTCTTTTAAAGACGAGACAAATCCTTATAAATCAAATAGGTATGGTTAATTTTAGTAAAAAAAGGAAAAGAGATTCAACTATTATTCAACAGTTCATTTTGACATTAAACATTATACAAACTTGTACATAGTAGGAAAGTGTGGAGTCCAATCGTAGTTTGGCTTGCGGTTTTATTCATGATGCACTGACCTTGTTGATCCCCTGTAAATCTAATGTAAATGTTGTTTTTTTAAATTAATTTGTTATCCCGTTTAAATGCACATAATGACAAAACAATTAACGACAAAACAGAAACATATGGGGACGATTTATTGGAAATATCACGTGGCTATGAAAATACAAAAATTTGCTATCCAGTAAAAACAGTTAATATCTGTGCACTTGTATATCTCGTCGATTTATGATACTTTTCTTGTGACAAGCTCAACTCGCGATCGTATGTTAAATCCGAATACAGACAGATCTATCTGTTTCTCTTTTTTCCTTCATTTAGGTCTCTTTCTCTAGGGATATGACAACAGCGAGCGCCAAGTTCAGCTCGTCTTCCGCGTTTCCTGGATTTGTACGAAATCTAAGATGCTAGCAAGTCGCGTATAACGAAATCCATGCGGCAAATCAATTTTGCACGAGCCTGCTGGGGTTTTCAATGACTTTTGAAGTTCTGGCTGAGCCTCGACCAGACGTAAAAAGACAGGGTTCCAAGAGCGAAGCGGGTGAACGGGTGGACGAGTTTCCGTTGCGCGGAAGAGAATCTGATGCATTATGCAACAAGCGCACACGGAACACATGCTAGACCAGAGGAAAACGTTTCTTATTTTTGTAAACTCAACCGGCTGCACCGCGAGACCAGGAATTTGTCCTATAAACACGTAACATGAGAAATTATGTTGGCATCCTACAAAAAAGAGCGATACATTTCTGTAGGATTACTTTCAGGGGAAATTGTGACTGCCTTTTCCTTCACGTGAAATTGCTTTATTATTCCATAACTCTTAATTACTCCCTCTCACAATACAATATATCTCATCTCAGCAATGCTCTCGCTACAATTCTCGCTCGACTCCGCTTCAACTCTGTCTCGACTCTACCTCAACTCTGACCCTCGCACGCATCATCCACTGCATATATTTTTTCACGCATTTTCCCTCTCATTCTATTCACCATTCGTTCTCACTCATTAAGACCCACAACGATACACACACTCTTACCATGTCTGACAGTTCAACCACGGGTCACCATGCATCCTAGACTCCACGTGCATTCCCCGAAACCATCCACTCTATCCTCGAGATAAACATTCACTCGGCTCGCATTCGACGTTTCGACTAACACTCTTCATTCACACTTCGCGCAACACTCGATACATCCTTCACGCGATTCATACAAAGCCCTCTCATACCGTTCCTACTAATTCTTGCATCCCACATTTCTGACTAGTACAATAAAATAATTAACAAATTTCGGATATATCCTTAAACACCTTGTAAAACCAACTGTATTCTTCTGAAATACACTGTACCCCAACCGATACAGTCCACTAATTAGTTAGCCATAGACATCCTTACAAGAATTTCTCAGGTTTTTACGGTAAAATGGAGAAAATTTATTTATTGTATATATTTTGGTATTTTCATTTTAATACTAGGGTTCTAGGTGAACGGACTATAGATTTTTGTGGATTGCACATCTCCTCGCGTTTCAATACGTGTGCTAAAGTTGTCGACAGTTACAAGAGTTAGATCTATTGCTGGGCTAATAGTAGAACATTTTGACTATAAAACATGGTTTTCTTCTTTCTTGAAAGCGCCTCGTGGTGTGCAGCACAAGTCAATTCATAAATTATAGGTGTCTTTAAGGGGAGAATTTTCGAGAGTGAATCTGACAATTGGGGGTAGTCTTATTGAGAATATGTAAAGCAATTAAGAATCAATAAATATTGTTATTACTATTCATGTTTTATATTAAAGCATAGTTAATAGTAATTTATTACTCTTAAAAGTAGGTCACAACATTTCTGGAATAATAAGAAAATCCTACATGTTGCAGTCCATTTGTGTATCATGTAGTACCTAAATGCTTTACTCTGCAAATTGTAATCACAATTGCGAGAAAATTACGAAAAAATTGATGACACTTTGCAGGACAGCGTGAGAGCGGTAAGAGCGTGTTAAAATGCAAAATGTTGTATAGAATTTAAAGCGTAGGTATATGTTTGTTCTAACACATTGATTAATGTGAATATTTAACTTGAAATTATCTGCAAAATATATGTATAGAATATAATAGTACATATAGAGTTAATGTTGAATGTTTGTACTTATAGCAGTGTTTGACATTAATTACTGTCGGTTGCGGTGTGTGCACTATTACCAGGGAACGTCATTTGTCTTACAAGGAAGATGGACACATGGTGCACAATATTGATCTGGAGCTCTGCAACAAGCAGAGTGACATTAGTTACTGACATTTAAGATAGATCTCATTATTAATCTCCATTAGTGTCATCAGTTATATTGAATACCTCTGTGACAATATCAGAGACACATTTTCAACGAATGAGTTACTTCAGTATCTCTTTCTTTATCATAAAACACAAGTTTCACACATTGCTCCATGTTTTACGAGATTTCGTTACGAATGCAAATTCGACAAAATCAAAAAATGAAATTTAATGTCCCAAAACTTGAATGAATATTTTTATTTAGAATATTTAAGTATATAATTGTCTTGTTGCAGTTCTTATAGAATTAGTTAACCTTTTAAATTTTTTCCGTGATGGGATAGTAATTTTATTATCAGGGAAAAAAGGAAAATATTCATTGGAACTTCAGTTTGATGAGCATCTTCTAGTATTTGCACAATACATTTTTTAGTATAAATATACTTAAAGGGTAAAATGTGGAACTCCCAATAAATGTCACCAATTTTGCAACAAGCAGTAACTTTCTCAGTACCCGGGAAATTGATTGCCCAAAGTTTTCATGGTTTGGGCATTTCTACAGCCTCCAGAACTCATTTAATGTCGTAAAATATATATAAACAAAAATAAAGCGGAAGCACAAAGTTTTTGCGAGATAGTAAACATTTATTTTCTATATTTATAGCATCTCACTATACCTGTATTGTGTTTAGTTCTAGCTGACGTACTAACGTCGTTAGTAACTGTTGCAAACCGGTCCCAAAAACGTAGAAACAAAAGTTCTTAATATACCATTTAATAGGCAAAATGGTTAACGGTCGAATTTTAAAACTTCGCCATTCCGAAATTAGCAGGTTCATTTTCCGTTAGCAGCGATTAACACCTTAAAGCTATATTGGGAATGAATGTATTTTATATATGTGACGTACATGATAGGAATACAAACACTGTATCTTTTTTGTTATTTTCTGATGATATACAATTTTCCAAGACTACACCGACTTTCCTAAAACCTCACACGATTCCAAAAATTAGAACTGTTTCGACCACCATTCCACCTATACCTCTGAGTATGGTTAAGTCTGTCTTACAGTTGGAGGTGCAAGTCGAGTCTTGGTATGATGGAACATAAATGATACTCGTTCTCCGGAGTTGACTATAGAGACCGATGCAATACCACACACTGCTTCATTGAACTTTCCACGTTACACTCAACTGTTGGGGCCACGTGCCAAAATTCAGAAGCTGCCTTACAATCATAAATAGTCAGCGCTTTAGCATACAGCAATACGTACGTATAGTGGTGTCGAGTAAATACCACTAACGTGAATCTGTCAATATCCATATTGCTACACTACTCTCCGAATCTCAAAGAGCGGCCAGGTAAGGATCAACGATAGTTCGATTTGTATTCGCGTCAAAGAAAATACAGGCTACTAGAACGAGCTGACAAATCATATTGCCGACATTCAGAGATCTTAGAAGGAAAAGATTAAGAAAACCATTGAAATTGTTAGAATAGGTTCATTGCTTCTTCAAGCAGAAGATTCCGAATATTCCATTAGGTTGTGTAAGCCTTGTCGCGATTCTTTAGGAGAATATTTAACACTATTAATTTTATTTAGAATTTACGTCATCAATATGTACAGTTCTGTTCAATGATTTTCTGCCCTCTTTCAGGTAACTTGAATATTCCGTTCGTATTGTAGGATGAATCCTATGCGCGTGTGTGTGCGTGCGTGCGTGCATGCGTGAGGCGTTGAAAGGGCGCGATCGACGTAGGAACGGCAGTCGAAGGTAATGAGTGATGAGCGACGGAGCCATAGATGAAGTGCAGCGTTATTGTATGTAATAGGCCTGTAATCCAACACTTTTCTAATAAACCTCCTATTTTCCTATAGTATAACACTCTTCGCTCTTTTTCGCTTGTCGAGATGCGTACCACCGTTGACGCAACAGGACTTATTACAAAACTAATATTTGCGGGTAAATTCATAATAGTAATGAGTTATATTAGTGATTGTGAAACTAACATATCCACCTTGCAAATAAAACTTATCCCGTAACAGAGGGAGCGTGGGTATAGTGTTTCCAGCAAGCACATACATACTGTGCCGACTTTTCCAAACGCTTCAGAAGTACGTCAAAGTGGTTTTACAGTTGCCTCGTTTGTACTCAGGTTTATCTAAAGCGTTCACCACTATTGCAATTTTCTTACACACAAAATTGAAATGATAAAAATACAAACCTTTGTTACATAAGTAATTGAGACACTGTATGTTAGCCTCCTCATTGAATGGAGACGGCTTTGATCTATCATTTGTAGACTTTTCGTTTTTAGGCTACGGATACGGTGGATCCGTGTTTCATCCGAAATGCTACGGACGTATTCGGAAAGCTAATTAAGGCCCTTCAAATAAATGGAAGCGTTTATACTGCATGCGATCCGAATTTGTGAGAAGACGCAATAAACTTGACGGGTTTTTGATCTTTTCGTGCGAAATCAAAGGTCGTGGCCCTTTTTTCATCATAGGTTCGTCTTAAGTCAATAGAAATACCATCTATTCGTCCGAATATGCTAGCCGTTCAAACGAATTTAATTTTTCGTGCAACCTGCATGTGCCGAAGCCCAATCTTGTTGGGAAGCATGAAAGCATGCCCCCGGAACTGTGCCATTGACCACGGTTCCAATACTTTACGGTGGTCTTTTTGTTGGTATATAGTCGCATTGATTTTGACGTTTCTGTCAGTGAATATTAACGAGTCTTCCCCGTTGCATAGATAACCACCGTGAGCCGCAAGGCTTTATAAAACTCCAGAGGGTTGGTATGAGAACCGCTATTCAGTAGTCCCTCGAACATTGCTTTGCTGTTGAAATTGTTATTTTATTCTAAGCCGTACCATCTGAATGCTGTAACCCAGATGGCCAAAGCAGTAATTTAGTGAAAGCAATATACGGTCCGGAAGTCCGAACGGAGAGGTTGCTCTGCCTATTTTTCGGAAAAGTTGAATATTGCTAAAAAAGGACATAATGGTTTCGGTCGGTCACAGTGCCAGGTGTATTTACGGCTCGAGATAACTGACAGGGTTATCGTTTCCACATGTGTTAAAATAGAAAGTCGTAGACTTCCGTCAAGGACGCCCGCTCGACGGTTCACTGTGCCCTTTATAATCTACCATTCCGAAACTGTCAGTTTATGGTCGGTCATTGAAAGGAAAAAAGAAAAGTGAATTTTGGTAGTTTATTGTTTGAATGAACATTGTTGCCGCGTGGAAATAATCAATAATAGCAGGTCCGGAAATAAACTGCAGTATTCCTCATTCTCTTCTCGTGACGCAAACATTTCATTTTTCCGAGTCGGAAATAGTTCGTCTATTAGGAACAATCTTAAGAAGAAGTTAAATTCAGCCAAATTCATGCCCATCTTGCACGAAGTACGTCACAGAAATGCAAACTCGTGTTCATACCGCTAGTCGCTAGGGACCGGATATCTAGTAAAGAAGTAGTGGGGAGGAAACACGTGTTTCGACCCTCTATAAGCTAAGGACCGCTAAGAATTTCTACGGCGTGCATCATAGAGTTACTACACAGTCGTCGGAATAGGATACGCAGCCACTGACACCGCCCCACTTTGCACAACCGATTCGGAGGTCTTCTGACGACGTCGTAAGGACAAAATATGGATCCACTGTAACCGTAGCGTTAAACCGTCACGGGTTGGACACTGCAAGTTTAACGAATGCAAATTTGCGACAGTTTTGTTTATTACCATTTGACGACACAAAAATATAAGAGTATTGGGTTGTCCAGAAAGTTCGTGCTGTTTTTCGGTAGGTGGAATTAGGACCAAAATTAAGGGCAATAGTTTATGTTTTGCCGCGCATGTACTGTAGACAGGACCGATCAGGTAAAACGAAGGTCGTAAATCTTCGTTCCGGCTAGGGTCACGTCGCTTGATGCGTTAGGCTTTCCTATTTTGCGTTCTAATAGGACTGATTAATGATGTTGTGGATGAATTTCAGTGATGTTAACGATGTTCTGTTAACGGTTGGTATTTATTTAAGAAAACAACACTTAAAGTATAACAATGATTGAATGGATTAGGTGAGTGAATGTTCGACGAGTATTTGATGGCGAAGTATCGGGTGGAATCGCGGTGTTCACACCTCTCGTGAGGACGGATACTCCGGAGTCGTTTAGAAGAAGTCCGTTTAAGGACTTGGTGTTGTAACTTGGTTAGGGCAAAGCCCGTATTATGACTTGGCGACGATTTGGTCAGGGCAAAGCCCGTGAGACGACTGTTTTGGGCAAAGCCCGTGTCTAGACTCACTTCCTCGTCGAGTGTAATCCTACACGGCGACTTGGAAGCGTTTTTTATGCACACTGATTGGATATTAGGAAAAAATATCCAATGTCCAATGAGCATGTTTCGAAGGTGTAGACGCACCCTTCCTTAGCACCCGAAGCGTGCTTGCTAAAAGGGGGGTGTGTCTTCGAACGCTGCCGTGGAATTTCCATCATGGTTCTAAAGCTTGACCTGGCCGCGTCATCTGGGGCGCAGCTGCGAGGCCGTTTTGGAGATTCGCGTTTACGACGCATGCAATGAACTGCTGAGGTCGTGCACGCCTAATTTTTGCCACCTTGGCGGATTAGAGAGTAAAGCTACTTCCTCAAAAATAGTTCTATTACTTGCGCGTCATAAGCGCTCTAGCCATCTGCACGTTGAAGGTTATTCCTTGTGCCGGCGTCCATACACCTTTTTGTGGGGTACCGAATATTATATGGCTGGTTGTAGTTGACTCCTTTATCTATGTGTATACACTGCAACCTGTTGATACAGTTATTCCACACTACAGAAAATTCAGGTAATCCAGTTATCTAGGCCCGTGGGATATAAAACATATCATTGATTGTTTGAAACTTTCTTCTTACTCTGGTTCGTAGGAGAAGGTATTAACTTCTGCTAACAACTATTTCAATTTGTAAACGAATTTTCTTGTTAGTAAGAATGTAGTGGTTCTGGAACAAGCGTACGGAACAAACCTTGAACTAGTTCTTCTATAGCAACAAAATATCGCGCTTACACCAGCAAATAATTCGTTACTAATTACTAATTAACGTAGTACATTACTCGAAGAAAGACTTATCCGTGTTAAAAGCAAGAGTAAAGTATACCAAACCTGGATTGTTCGAAAAATTATAATCGGCTCTGTGTTTGAAGAAACGAAAGTAGTTATAGCTTTTAGATAAAATGAGAGATTCGGGAAGATATAGAAAGAAGTGGCCGGCGTGTGGCATGATTTCGTTCTGCCATACGGTTTTCTTTTATCGGGTTGGGCAGATCCAATAGGGATTACGAAAACTGGATGGAATAGCGAAACGGGATAGGATGGCGTCTCTCGTAGGATTTTCTCAGATCCTTTTCCTTCGATTCATAAATATCCTCCGGCTATAATACCTCGCTGAAAAGGCTCCCATGAGTATCTATTCGATATTCACTATCGAAACAACTTCTTCTCTCAACATCTTGACCCCTCCCTTTCGCGAATCCGTTGCTTCTATCGAACGCGCGAGAAATTCACTTTGATGCGCTTGGTAAACTTATATCTAATAAGTATCGGTTGGAAATAAGACAATAACTTGGTTGCTTTTTCAAGTAGCTATTGCCCTCTGTTAAGTAGAACATAAATCAATAGAAAGGCTATAATGATTGCTTGAATATTATTGCTTATAAACAACTATTTCTATATTATGCTGAAATAAAAAAAATTTCTCATTGCTAACTGAAACACGTGGCAAATAAATGAGTAATACATGAGAAAAACATTGTAGTGTATAATGTAACGCATTCTTGCAACACGATTATCTTTATAATGAATTAACCCTTTCGCTACTCATTGACACGAGCAAGTATGATAGAAAAAACGTCCGCTTTCTTACATAAGTTTCTTACATAAGTTTTCTTACATAGTCCGATACATAAATATTTATTTTAATTTTATAATCAGTAATCCTTCTATTACAGATTTCTATTACACATTCTATTACACAAAGACTAATTTATTTTCACTGCCGGATAAAGGTTGCTCTAATCTTGCTGGCGACCTCACGAAACTGCCTCTCACCATGATTGTCGCTTTTTTATATAAGCTTGATTAGTCGAAATACTAAATTCCTGTTGGCGCTGGTCTATCCATTTTCGATCGTTAACTGTGAAATCGATAATTAGGTATGAGAAACATGATTGAATCGTGGGTTTTCCCAATATTTTGGTTATCGAAGTTATGTATTTTTGGAGAAAACGGGGAAAGTTTTATAGGTGATTGTAACTATGGTAGATGGCAGCGTCTGGAGGAGGTACTTTATTATATTACCTCCAATTTTATACAAAACATACAAGCAAAATGTCAAGGCGATTCTTCATTTTAGCCGACAATACATATGTATATGTTGATTTTAATAGAACAATATCACCTCAACAATTATAATTACGTAACATTTATACTACAAAATACTAACAGTCTTCTTGAAAGTTTGAAACTTAATGTATTAATGATCGAAAAATTGCAAAGATCTATTTTATGCAAAAATAATGTGGCGGTATACTGGCGGTGATGAAATGCAGCATACAAGAAGATCAATCCAGACTGTCAGGGTTTTGCCGGGGAAAGAATGAGTTGTACACGCACGTATTGCACTTATATTTATTGTACGTATAGCAGAATATGGATTGAATAAGAAACTACCATCAGGACACAATGTGTCGTGTGTAACGCAAGACAAAAGACAACACAAAAACACACGAGGGCAGCAGGCCCATCAGCGCCGCGCTCGGCGCTGCGCGCGCACCATAGCAGAACGCAGATTGAGATTCTCACACTCCCTCTATCAATGTGCGCTCTGGTATATAAAACTAATTATTATTTTAAGCCTAACATGTTAACGCAATTCACATGTTTTGCCCTGGTTAGTGCCTTGGTGCAAATGTCCGCAATCATGAAATCTGTCCGCAGATAATGAATTTTTATTTCGCCTCTCTCGGCCAACTCGCGGACAAAATGAAAACTTATATCAATATGTTTGCTCCGCTTGTGGAACACAGCGTTCTTAGTGAGTTCAATGGCGCTTTGGTTATCGCAAAATACTTCGATGGGCTTATTTATGAGATGCGTGAAACCCATATGATGTATCAACCTCTTCATGTAGACAATTTCTCTTGAAATTTCGGCCAGCGCAGCATACTCCGCCTCCATCGTTGATAAAGCAACGGAATGCTGCTTGGTACTCTTCCAGCTGATTGGTCCTCCGGACAGAATCAGTACGTTGCCGGTGCATGATCTTCTGTCATCCGTGTCTCCTGCCCAGTCGGAGTCTGAGTAGGCTCTCAGTCCTTCTTTATCTTTTACGTACGTGATGCCGTATTGAATCGTTGCCTTCAAATATCGTAGCACACGCTTTGCAATGAACCAGTGCGTCTCGTTTGGATTTGCGCAAAAACGACTCAACGTGCTGGCTGCAAAGGCAATATCTGGGCGTGTTGCATTTGCGAGGTAAATTAATCCGCCAACCAGTTCCCTATAAGGACAATTCTTCATTTTCTGTAACTCTTCCGGAGTTTGGTTACCTGGTTCCTTCGTTATCCGTGTATTCGATTCAATCGGGGTTGAAACTTCCTTTGCGTTTTCCATTTTGAATTTTTGGATTAACTCTTCCGTGTACCCCCTCTGCGATAGGCGAATTTTTCCTGTTTGACCTTCTCGCTCAATATTTATTCCTAGGATGCTGTGGATAGGTCCTAGGTCCTTCATCGTGAATGATAATTTCATCCTTGACTTGACTGATTCAAGTTCCACTAATTTTTTTGATGCTAATATCAGGTCATCGACATAGACAATGAGTATCACTCTGTCCTCTTCTTCTCCAAAAACGTATATACATGGGTCGGCGATTGTACGCCTTCCTCCATTCTTCACGATGTAGTTATCCAAACTTTTGTGCCATTCCCGGCCTGATTGTTTCAGTCCATACAGTGGTTTCAACAAGTTGCACACCTTTTCTTCATGCTCCTTTTGAACGAACATGTCGGGCTGCTCCATATAAATCTCGTCGTGTAGTTCACCCTGTATGTACGCCGCTACTACATCCATTTGATGCACGTGCATTTCCTCCTGCACGCTTGCAGCAAGCAAAGTGCGAATCGCTTCGTATCGAGCCACTGGGGCAAAGACTTCATCATAGTCTACCCCTAATCGTTGTGTGTGTCCTCTAGCAACCAATCATGCTTTGTATTTCTGTGTCTCACCGTTTTGGTCGATTTTGGCTTTGAATACCCATCTGTTACTCAGTACTTTTCTGTCGTTTGGTCTAGGAACAAGAATCCACGTTTGATTTTCCGTCAAGGTGTTGTATTCTTTACGCATGGCTAATAGTCATTCCTTTTTATCTGTCCTATCCATAGCTTCCTCTACTGATATGGGATCTATTAACCCTGCAATTTCAGTATTATAAATTTTCCTCGGCCTTCCTACTTGACCGGTTCTCAATAATTGTGGGCGACCTCGTCCTCGACGTGGTGGTTGACTTCTTCTTTCGGTTACACTCTCGTGCAAGTCTTCGTTTCCTGATTCTTCACTAATTAAATCTTCTGATAATTCGGGAGCGTTTTCTTCTGATAATTCGGGAACAGGATTCGGAAACGCAAATGTATCATCCGATGATTTTTCGCTAGGTACGATTTCTTCAAAAAACTTTACATCTCGCGCTTTTATTACTTTCTTTGTACCTGATTTCCAAAGACGATATGCCTTAGACTCCTGCGAATAACCTATCATTATGTATTCATCCCCTTTTGGTTGAAACTTTCCCCTTGTTTGCCCTTTGTTTAATGCAACTACTTTACTTCCTATGGTTCTAAAGAAACCTACATATGGCTTTCTTCCCGTCCACGCTTCGAAAGGTGTTTTCCCATTTAAAGATTTTGTAGCGCATCTATTTCTCAAATAGGTTGCAGTGTTAATCAATTCGGCCCATAACGAGTCTGGCAAATTTGCCTGCAATTTCATACATCTTGCCATTTCAACGAGGGTACGGTTAGCCCTTTCAGCTACGCCGTTCTGTTGCGGTGTATGTTCAACGGATAATTGACGCGAGATTCCATTCTCTTCTAAGAAATTTCTAAAGTTATTCGATAAGTACTCTTTCGCGTTGTCGGTGCGAAGAATTTTAATTTGTCGGCCCGTTTCATTTTCAACTTTAAGCTTATAATTTTTGAACGCCCGTAACACTTCGGAACGATTTCGGAGCATCGCTGTTTCTGTGTATCTAGAATAATCATCTATAAAGGTCACGAAGTATCTAGCCCCGCCGAGTGATTCGGTGCGCATGGGCCCGCAGATGTCCGAATGCACTAAACCTAAGATCTCCGTAGAACGATTATTTGTTTGCTTAAACGGCTGAACGTGAATTTTACATCTCGCACACACTTTACACTTTATTTCATTCATTCTACTCTCAAAATTCATACCGCAGACTAAATTATTATTTAACATCCTTTTTAAATCATTGATATTTACATGTCCATACCTTTGATGCCATTTTAATAATTTCAAATCGCATGACTCGTTCGCGATCATTGCTCTATTTTCTTTCTCATCCACTACATACAAATTGTTACGTCTCGTTGCTGTTAACGCTATAGATCCGTCTTTTCGAGCTATTGTTGCGCGATTCTTTTCGAACTTTACGGAGTAACCGTTATCTGTAACACTCGACACAGACAAAAGGTTATTTCGCAATCCTGGCACGCATAATGTATCTTTCAATCTTACCAAATTGGCCGCATGGTTATTTACTTTGATATTTAACTTAACGTTACCCGTTCCGGTTGAATCTATATAATGTTCGGCGGCTGTATATACCCTCGACCGCTTATCATTGCTTAATGTCTGAAATTTACGTTCATCGTTACACATATGCTTGGTGGCACCGCTGTCGATGCACCATATATCTGTTTTTATCGGTTCTGTATTACAAGCAATTGTAGTCATCGCATCAGTCGCATTGTTCGATTCCTTGCGTTTATTTTTCGCTCGACACTCTGCACTTTTATGTCCTAATTTACCGCAGTTGTAGCACTTAATCACGAATTTACGCGGACCCCCTCTTATATCGGCGTATTTTGAATTCACTTTCGCATATTTTTCACTGTTAACGTTTCCTTTAGTTAGCAACGCATCACTTTTATTTTCACTATCGTTAACCTTATCGTCGCGGTCACGTTGTCTTGCTTCTTCTTCTTTTAATTTAATTTTAAGGTTTTCAAGCGACGGTACCTCATCGCGTGATTCCATCACCACGCTGAAATTTTCATACTCGGCCGGTAAAGAAGAGAGCAGCATAATCGAGAGAAGTTCGTCCGGCAGCTTGATGTCTGCTTCTTCAAGTTGCTCAGCTTTGCTGCTGAATTCGTTCACGTATTGCGTCATCGAAACGTCTCTCCTCTTTTCCATCCTTAGCAGTTGCCTATACATTGCTGCCTTTCTTACGGGACCACGTGATTCAAAAATATCTTTGAGACCATCCCATGCTTCTTTCGATGTATTGGCCCTTTTTACATGGTTTAATTGGCTATACGTAACGCTTAGATTTATTAATGCTAAAGCCTTCGAATCTTTCCTTGCCCATTCTTGTGCGTTTTCTGCCGTTATTTGTACATTTCCTTCGACACACGTCCACAAATCATTAAATACTAGAACGCTTTTCATTTGCACTTTCCATAGATCATAATTGTTCTCGTTTAACTTCTCAATGTTTCCCAAGGCGTTTGCAGTAGCCATCTTTTTTTTTTTTTTTGTAGTCAAAAGTTTGTTAGCGCAGTAAATATAGTTTACGACCTGGGCCCATAACCTGTCAGGGTTTTGCCGGGGAAAGAATGAGTTGTACACGCACGTATTGCACTTATATTTATTGTACGTATAGCAGAATATGGATTGAATAAGAAACTACCATCAGGACACAATGTGTCGTGTGTAACGCAAGACAAAAGACAACACAAAAACACACGAGGGCAGCAGGCCCATCAGCGCCGCGCTCGGCGCTGCGCGCGCACCATAGCAGAACGCAGATTGAGATTCTCACACTCCCTCTATCAATGTGCGCTCTGGTATATAAAACTAATTATTATTTTAAGCCTAACATGTTAACGCAATTCACATGTTTTGCCCTGGTTAGTGCCTTGGTGCAAATGTCCGCAATCATGAAATCTGTCCGCAGATAATGAATTTTTATTTCGCCTCTCTCGGCCAACTCGCGGACAAAATGAAAACTTATATCAATATGTTTGCTCCGCTTGTGGAACACAGCGTTCTTAGTGAGTTCAATGGCGCTTTGGTTATCGCAAAATACTTCGATGGGCTTATTTATGAGATGCGTGAAACCCATATGATGTATCAACCTACCCCCTCTTCATTCAGCAAACTATTATAATACAATATGTTGTTAATACTATAGCCGTATTTCTGTCGATAAAAATTATTAAAAGAATAAAATACTACAAGCTAATTCTTGGGAAACACTTTTCCATTATTCTTTTATTTTACTCTTCTATTCTTACTTGGCGATTCTTTTTATTTTGTTGGTGAATGCTTTCCTTGCCGACGAAGCTAAAGTCTCAAATGTTCCATCCAGAAAATCTTCCTTATGCTATTTCAGTTTGGAACAATCGTATAGATGTTCAATTTACCACCAAATGCCTTCTTTCTGAAAGACACTTATGTATCTACGTCATTTCTTCTTTAATGGCCGAACTACGGCCTACTACTATTTTTCTTTTGCAACAATTTTCTTGAAGAACCTCAAATACATGCCATCGAAGAAATTTGTAAAATACGATGGAAAATATTGTATAAAAGTATGATGCATCTGTTATGCAAAAATCATAAAAAGGGTTTTTTTTCAAAGAGGGTTTGTATATGTATACACCTCGTTTTCATTTCGCTTATTGTCAGTGATTTTAGTGATTGCTATACGTTTTCGAATAAAGTGCATTACTACAAATTGCTTTTCTTTGATATACCTACATTTATTATAATGAATTCGATTCATTTCGCTAATTGATTTTTTTTGCTACCCCGTTTAAAGTAGAATTAATGCTAAGAGCAGAACGATATTCCACCTTTAAAATATAATTATTGCAACTTTTAAAACCTTTGAACCTTAGCTTTTCCTGTAAAATGCTTGTCAATCATAATTAGAGACTAAAATCGATTCTCTTCACAAATAATAGAGTATTACAAATGAGGAGCGGGTGAGGTATCGACGGTCTGTCGTACGGATGGTGGAATGGGGTACGACGGGAAAAGAAAGAGGAAGGGGAGAAAAGTTGCGTTTCGTCCTAGGCCTGCTAGAGGGCTCATCAGTACGGCGTACTAGCAGGCCCTGTATTAGACACAGGGATAGTAGGGAATGGTCGGGGGTTATGTATGTACTCGCGCGGACCTATACAACCGCCTTCGGGAGCCGGATCGTCGTGCTCGTCCCCTAGCGGTCTATGTGGGAAGTGCCCCACACAAACGTTTGCAATATACATATAAATGAAATATAAATACAGCTTTACCCACAAACTTTACTGCTGTATATAAATAGAATATTTATCTTTGACCGTCACATCATATTTGTTCATGTTATTTAACGCACAATAGTCCAGTGGATGGCGTATCTCTGTTCATTTTTAATGTGGACAACATTAACAAACTAATCATTCATGATCCATTAGCTGTTTGTATCCATTGTCAGAGATAACGACTTAATTCTGGCGTACATATTTTCCACTGGCCGTGTGCATTGACTATAAAGTTGGGATTAGCTTGAATGATTCACGAAAAACGGGCCAATTAATTAATGTGACGCCATCAAAATTGAATTGGACGCAATTAAATTATACGATTTATGCCATATATTGCAATTCTTATATTTCCTGATATCGAGAGGACAATGTATGCCATAAACTAATTATTATTATTTGGAAGATACTTATAAATGCAAAGTTAGAGAAATGTTTCTCAATTCTCAGAGCTGCATACATGTGTATATCTAACACACGATACGCAGGTAAAAAAAGGTATTAAACCAGCTATCCAATAAATTTAAAGCCTGTGATGTAACAATTAGGATAGATTAGTAACAGAAATTACGATAGATTGAAATATTATTCAACTAACGAACAGGCAATTATGAGCCACACAAAAGATTAAAATATTAAGATTAACAAATGACAATTAACAATACGTATAACATTATTAGTTTATACGAGGAGAATATGAATACACAAAAAAGAAATACATTATTTTATGTTAAATATTTCTGGAAATATATTACTTTAAATAATTTAGTGCTTAATCGAAAGTATGTTATCTAACTGATTTAGCAACAAAATTGCATATATTTACAATTATTTCGCTTTGCTGAACAAGTTCAACGTTATATATCTTTTCCGTCTAACCATTGTGATAGGTTTAGCATTTGTCGAGCTTACGCTAATGCAGAAAGTGTGTTACTGCAACAAATCCGCAATCTCGGCATTACGCGGCCCCAGAAAGCGCACGTGAATATAGCTTTGAAAGGGCTGCAAAATCTTTTAAGTTCACCTACCGATAAAATTCTATAAAATTCCTTATCTATAACTTTATTCATTTTACTACGAAAGGAATCTTTTCGGTAACTTATAAATGTTTACTTTTTAAAGTATCCATAGGGGCTTAACACTTTTAAAGCTCATTATTCACCACTTTCTGCATCCTTACACTAATAGTATAAACTTTCACAAAAAAGCCTCAATATTTTAATTCAGATGTTACGAAGTTTTCGTTGGATGATGTAAGCATTCTCATTCATGTAAACTGTAGCATTACTAAAAAAATAAAACTAATTATTCAAATTATTATAGGCGACTAAAAAATAATTTTGGAAAATATGCATATAAAAGGCATTCCTTTATAACAAATAGTTCCTTGTTATCTCGAAAAAGGCCCATGAATAAATTTCCATGCTCATTATATAAAAAGTTATATAAAAAATTGAGTTTTGTTTATTTAGTTAGAAAAGACCGAGCATTGGTCCTATATTAAAAAAACAAAGAATACAATTATAAACGCAAAAAACTGAAAGAACTATATTTCCCTAAGGTTGCACCGCTATTTACATTGCAATGTATCACGACGTGTTACCCTTGGAGGTAAGTACTTAATCCACTAATCGGATCACACAGCCGCCCAAATCAATTTACATAATGTACGATCGGTTCGCGAATTCTCTCGCCGGAAAATGTTCGACGTATATCATTGGAGATCTCGTAGCTGTCCCTCCATAATTCCCACTTTTATACGACTCCCAGTCATGTGCACTCTCTTTCATTATCGGTTTCATTTTTCACCCCTTGACTTTTTCCTCGTTTCTGAAAATCTGCCAGCGCCATAAGTGCCATCAAACTGGATACGCCTTTAAATTTCGTCGAATTTACGGTATCTATATTTTTCTAGCGATAGATTTCGAACCTGCCCACCCTATATTAGGTCCACACAGGGAAAATGATATCCATATATATATTTAAGTACCTTCCAAGCGATTTACTTTTCTTTCACGAGGTCCGACGTTAACGTTTCCTATTTTCCTCCGCCTATTGCAGTTACCGTGAAAACGAAAGAAGGAATATAAGATTTGCGCCGTTCGTCTACCGATGATATCAGGCGCATTCGTGATTAGATAAAAGCTTGCAATTTCAGGGGATTCGAGAAGTTGCTGATATCGGTATCACATTATTCGAAGAAATTACAACCATTTTTCTTTCTGTCCCGAAAGTATTGCATGTCGAAATTGTTAGATTTATGTTCCATAGTAGTGCAATAGTGATACATGTTAAAGGCCGTGAGTGAAATGCGTAGGAACGACAATAACTAATATACTTTTATTGGTGGAAATATGAAGATAATGATAACTCTAATTGAGTGCGATACAACGTGCGTTTGCTACAAGAAAACGAATAATAATAGCTGTCCCCGCTATGGGTAGACGAGTGGCGCCACGCCATACCGGTCCAACGGGCAACGGCTAAAGGGCGCTATTTTAAATCTAACAATACATTTATTAGGCACGTCTTTATACAAGGTGACAGAACACTCAGGGAGCATGGAGGATCAGTACGTTTTCAAGTGGATAAATTATGTTTTAAGAAAACCGATTCGCATAACTAAGGTTAGGAGAAGCTAGTTAAGCTTACCCATTCGTTCACGAATTAACCAGCCTAACATTGTGTGAATCCTGACCTAGGCAACGCTCAACAGCTGATGCTGTTACGGCCGGCTTACGAGGGAAGACTCTCAACTTGTCGACTCGGATTTTAATGTCCTTTTGCAGGTTGATAATACACAGGCTCCTGATGGTCTACGTAAAATATTAGGTGTAGTTATTCAGAAACTTTAAAGATATTAACAATTAAAGTTACATACCTTCAATGCAAGGCCATATCTTCTATAAATAGAGAAGTATTCTCAAGAAGATTGGTAGCCAAGTGAGATGGTGTATGGCTTGCGCCGTAGAGGTCTCGGGTTCGATTCCCGGTTAATTGACATTTTTTTTTTATTTGTGGTTTCATTTTGGCAACACTGTGCATGTTTCTGGATGATAGTTGTCATACATGCAATTGAAACACAGGAAAGTGCGACACCACGCACACACAATAAATGAATGTTTGTTACATGGACATATTTTCTTCTTAACTTCGTCGGGAAAAGCTACTTGGTTTACGTTAAAGAATATTTCGCGGCATGGAATTAATTTTGAAGCATACCATGCATATCTTAACATTTTTGAATATATGGGTGCTCGTAGTTGGTTGTGGATAAGCGAATGCAAAAACTACACTGATTCCTGCAGGACTAGCTATGCATCTTGGACCGACATCGAAAACTCTTGAGTTTGTATATATTAAGACAAAATAATAAAGATCGCAGTGTGTGGGGAGGTGAGCCTATGCGTGGAATTAGAAACGTACTCCAGTTTATCTCCAATCTGATCATAAACACTGTGGACCGCATGTTCACCACACGCATTGTAAAGATATACTGTTTCAAAGTTATTAACATTTGAAAAGAACTAGTTATCATCCAGAAACGTGCACACTGTGGCCAAAATGAAACCACAAATAAAAAAAAAATGTCAATTAACCGGGAATCGAACCCGAGACCTCTACGGCGCAAACCATACACCATCTCACTTGGCTACCAATCTTCTTGAGGATCCTTCTCTATTTATAGAAGATATGGCCTTACATTGAAGGTATGTAACTTTAATTGTTAATATCTTTAAAGTTTCTGAATAACTACACCTAATATTTTACGTAGACCATCAGGAGCCTGTGTATTATCAACCTGCAAAAGGATATTAAAATCCGAGTCGACAAGTTGAGAGTCTTCCCTCGTTAGTATCCTTGCACGATCACGGTGATTAAAAACTATTATACTGCTACAATTAAATTTAATATGAATAACTTTTATGTAAGTGAACTTAAAATAAATGTAAATTATATAAGTATTGTGTTGTGAGAGCAGTTTATTAAAGAAAAGTGCGTAAATAGAGTCCAAACTCGTTAATAATGTTTTTTTTTATTTAACAAAAAATTTCAACACATATATCATTTAGAGATATGAAAAGAGGGTACCCAGAGGTATTTCAGCACGAATAATAAACAATATTTTCTTAGGGCGGAGGGGTTACTCGAAAACCACGTATTTTTCCAACAAATTTTTTACGCAGTTAAGTAAACACAATAAAACGATGCAAGTTTGAATTAAACTTTTTTCAGATATCTCTCAGCGTTCCTGAGATATCTCACGAAAAAGAAAATTCTCGATTTTTTTCAAGGGCTGATTTCACCCCTTAAAACTGAGTTATGGCACAATTGGAAAATAGGGTTGTATTACGAATGACATACTGTACTTGTGTGCAAAGTTTCATAATTTTCGGAATCTTCGGGTTGCCTAACCTTCCTTGTTAGTTAAACAGTTTCTGGCTAACAAGCAGATAGCAACAATCTTGCATCTACCTTATTTATCGGATTTCACAACCGAAGAAAGAAAGTATCAATAAAGAGTATACGTTCTGATCCAATTCGAAAATTCAAGGATCAATTTCGAGCTATATAAGAGCCATTTCAAAAATGAATTTCCCTAGAGCCTTCCACAGATCTTTTGAATGCCGCAACCAGTGTATTGAGAAAGCAGGAGTTTCTATAAGGGATTAAATCAATACACTTTGTTTGTACATAAAATGGATGTTGTTATTCAGTCAGTTTCCGGGAAATCTGTGTATACATACATTTTCATCAATTAAATGAAATAGAATTAATATCAATTCTCTGTAAAAAGATGATGGCCATCACGATACTAATATTTCTTTGCACGACGTTTTGCACATTGGATGATTCGTTTATCTATTTTTGTCAGAATTGATTGAATAGTAACAAAAAATGTTTGCACTTATTCTCAGTTACCATACATTTGGCTTCTAAGGTAGCCCAGGATAAAAAGTTTTTTGCTAGATAAGTTATACGTTTATTTATTCTTCGTAAGGTAAAATCTTGGACCTCCGAATACCATGATGAATTAATGTTATACGAATAGTAACCACCCGATACGTTTATCAAGAATGAAAAACGAAATCTGTGATAATTTGAATAAATATGTATATTACGGTTTATGTAGGATCCGGATCCCCATATGGCAAAGAACAGGAATATGAACACAAGGAACCCTAAGAAAAATGGCGTGGTGCAACGTGGCTGACAGTGCATGAAAATCTAAGGATTATCGGATCGAAATCCGAGTGCTAGTACTTCATTTTTCCTCGGTCCTTGCATTTATAACACGAAAACATTTAATAAATACAATACCCTATAACGAAATATAAGAACTGTATAATTTATAATAAAATAAACTTCTAGCATTAAAAGCTTTAATTTAAAAGCATGCGCCAATATAAATTCTTTCTTTATAACAGTTGCATATTAATCTGAATAATAACGTAAAGAAAATAATAATATTGATGTAAATGCATTCCCAGTGTTACAGTTCCATATTGACCCCTCAACAGCCACTTGCATAACAGTATGTTCGATAGAAAACGGGAGAGGAAATATTACAAGAAAATCATATCATTGAAATGCTTATGTTCTATAGTATAAAATAAAGATAGCAGTTTATCAATTTTACGCTTCCGCATACAATTGATTGAGCAAATAATTGAAAAAGATGGGCAAGATAATTTTTTGTCCAGTGGACGAAGATTATCGGAAAATCGATTTTGTCTGATCTAGCGGCACTTCTCAGATTATGTTCCAGTATTCAGAAAAAAATAATCCACCAAAAAGTAGAGACCCCAAAGCTAAGGAAGTTAGAAGAGAATCACGGTATCATCAGTGTAATGAATGTGATGTTTCATTCCATTCCACGTTTCAAAAATTACCGACTTCTAAAAGGCTTCTAACTTTTATGCCAACCAGTTTTTGATATTCAGCTTATGTTTTGCATTAATCATTTATTGTATTTTTGTTTCTTTTTCCAATAAGGTTTAACGTCGCATCGACACCAGGGTCATTAACAACCATTTCAAATTATTATCCTTTGGTTAAATTTTGCCCTAGAGCTTAGTTTCTTTGAGATAGTTTAGTGTGTCAGAAATGTGGTCCCCTGATGTCAATGGGGTGTCAAGTTTTAATTTGTATTTGAGTTCTTGGGATCCATATTTCCGGCATTCGTACAGCAGATGTTTGGTGGATATAATCCGATTTCATATAAAGCAAGTTGCTTCTGTCTTTTTTAGGAGATACTCATGAGTGATCTTCGTGTGTCCGATTCTGACAAAAGTCTCGTCATGATCGACTTTTCTTTTCTGTTTACGTTGAGTGTGGACATTTGTTGGTGAAAGTGTTTTGCTACCTCGTGTATTTTTGTTCATTTCGTCGTGTTCCATATCCTGTTTCGTTCTTCTTTTTCGGTATTGAATATTGGCAAGAGCAGGTCGTCAAATGAGATTGGTTTATCTATTGAAATTTGTGGATCTAATGTTCCATATACTGTTCCATTTTTCTTTTCCGGGAATTGAATATTGGCAAGAGGAGGTCTTCATACAAGATTGGTTCATCAATTGAAATTTGAGGATCTAATGTTGCTGTTTTGGCCGTGGTGTCGGCTTTTTCGTTACCAGGTATGCCTGGGTGGGCAGGGACCCAGACAAGTACTATATGTTTATTGCTGTTTATGAGGTCTGAACAGGTTTCCTGGATAATTTGTGTGATTTCATGTTCCTTATTTGGGTTTATGAAATCTATTGTGCTGATTACGCTCATAGAGTCTGAGTATACGATGGTGTTTTGGAGATTACATGCTTTCATGTGGTGGGCAGCTTCCAGGATTGCATATGGTTCAGCAGTAAATATCGATAAGGATTTACGGACATATTGTTTCTTAATCGCGTTGTCGGTAATTATTGCAAATCCTGTCCCTTGGTCGGTTTTTGCTGCGTCAGTTTATATCTTGTTATAGGCGACGTCTTCATTGTCCAATTCTAGGAATTCAGTTTGGTGTACTACAAGTATGTTATCTTTCTGGTTTTTTGGCGTGTTTGCTAGATCAGTAGTTGTCTCTGGGATTTGCATGCTCCAAGGAGTTATTCCTCCGTAATTTCATTCCATAACTGGAGTTGTTGCAATTTTGGTAAAGCTTCGGTAGTGGTACGGTCTGGTGTAGAGTGGAGCAGGTAGCTTTGGTTTTTTGTTGTGTAAATGCGTGTATTTGTCTGAGAATATGTTGATGAATACAGGACTTATGGGCGTGGATGGTATTTTGCTGCTATTTTGGCAGCGTACTTTAGGCTCAGGAGCTTTCTTCTGTGCTCCAGTGTTGTTTCTTTAGCTTAAAATAATATTACGCCTATTGGTCTTGTACTGTAGCTTCCTGTGACCAGCCTGAGTGCTGCATTTTGGATAGGTTCGATTAATTTAAGTGTATTTTTATGTTAAATTATAGATTATCGGGCCATAATCTAATTTGCTCCTTATTAGTGCCTGATGGGTTTTCATTGATACCAATGTAGGATTATTTTCCAGGGGAAATTATGACTGCCTTTGCTTTCACGTAAAATTGCTTTATTATTCAATATCTCCCAATTACTCTCTTGCACAACACAATATATCTCTTCTCAACAATACTCTCGCAACAATCCTCGCTCGACTCCGCTTCAACTCTTTTTTTTTTTTTTTTTTTTTTTACGAGGTGGAAATCTTCAAAAGACACCTACTGCCCTGGGGACGAGCAGGAGGTAGTGTCGGATTCTTACCGACTAAAACCACCTCGGTTGCCTCTCCTCTGCGCTTGTTGGGGAGGCCCCGGGAACTCCGGAGATTACATCCGGTGCCTCCCCACGCTCTGGCTGTCGCAGCCCCAGCCCTCGGGAGGGTCGCATGGACCCTCCTTGCCTGTCTCTCCGCCGCGCCAGGGGAACACCCGACGCGGCCCTCCTCCAGGCCGTTGATCAGAGCGGCTCGGGTCCCCATCCGAGCCGCTCACGGCTCTCCGACGAACCCGCGCACAGGGAGGGAAACGTGTTCCCTCTCCCGGCGGGTCGCCGGTCTGCTGGCCAGTGGTGGCGCCATTCCGAGGGGTGCAGGGTGGAACACCGCCGCACCCTCGGCCACGCCACCACTTTTCCACCTTCGCATCGGTAGGGGGAGGGGTGTGAGTCCCCCCACACGCTCCCCGCCGCTGGTTTCGGCCTTCGGTTGACCCTGCGGGGTAACAGGAGGACAAGCGTCCTCCCACAGCAGGGCCACCCATTCGCCGGGCGGTTACGACGGTCGCCCGAGAGACGAGGAGGGAGTGCCCCGTGTCGCCTCCCGGGCTGACACCGTCTTCATCCTACTGGAGGGGCGGGGATCTCGCCAGCGGGCGCGTCCGTGGCCGGCGAGTCCTGCCCCTCCGCCTCTCGCGTCGGGCGGGATCGGAAAACTCCCGATCCCGCTTCGCTGCCTCCTTTCTGCGAAGGACAACTTCGCAGAAGGAGGCCATCGCTTCCCATGCCCTCCCGCTGCCCAGCATCCTGCTGACGACGCTCGGCAGGGAGAGGTCCGCCCCCACGTACGCCCTTAGTTCGCGTCTTTCCGCCGCGAACCGGGGGCACTCCTCCAATGTGTGCTGCGCTGTGTCCAGCGCAGCTCCACACTCCTTGCACTCCGCCGTCGTCTCGGCCCGTATCCGACACAGGAACTCACCGAAGCATCCGTGTCCGGTGAGCACCTGCGTGACCCGGTAGGTGAGGGTCCCTCTGCCGCGGTCCAGCCATTCATCCAGGCTGGGTAGGACCGCCCGACCGCCCGCTGCGCGGCTCCTCTGTCGATCAGCTCCTCCTTCCATTTGTTCCGCGCAGCCAGCCGGGCCCGGCGTCTAACTCCCACCTCTTCCTCGACGGACACCATCGCGCCCCCCGCACGGAGTTCGCGGAGACGCTCATAAATGCGAGCGTCCCCCTCCGCCAGTAGGTCGAAGGGCACGGTGCCCGTCAACGTTAGCGCCGCCTCGTGGGATATCGTGCGGTATCCCCTGGCCACCCTGATGGCCATCCTCCTCTGCACGCGGCGCAGCATTGCCTTGCTGCGCCGCCTGACCATCAGGGCCGACGCCCATATCGGGACCCCGTACAGGGCCATGGACCGCACGATCCCGAGGTATAGGCGGCGCACCCTCTCCTCCGGGCCCCCGACATTGGGGAGTAGGCGACCAAGGCCGGTCGCCGTCCTCTCCAGCCGAGGGACCAGACGGTCGAAGTGGGACCCGAAACGCCAGTGGCTGTCCAGGAGGAGACCAAGATAGTTCATGTTGTCTCCAACCTGGATGTACTCCCCCCCCCCCCCACCAAGATCCAGGACCGGGGTGGTCCCCCGCTCCGAGGCCCGCCTCTGTGGAACCATATGGCCTCGGCTTTCTGCGGGGAGATCCGCAGCCCCAGCCCCCGGATACCGTCGACGACGGCGGCCAGCCCCGTCTCGGCCAACCGAATAGTCGTCCGCCATTCCCTCCCGACGGCCACCAGCAACGTGTCGTCGGCGTAACACGTCAAGGTGACGCCAGTCGGGAGGGGAGCCCGCAGCACGGAATCGTATCCGATGTCCCACAGGATGGGGCCCAGGACCGACCCCTGCGGGACACCGCGATCCACCGCCCTCGTGATCACCCGGCCCCCTCTGCCCGGGTATTCCACCCACCTGTCCCTCAGGTAGTCCCTCAAGACCCTTCTTACATAGAGGGGCACACCGTGGTGTTCAAGTGCCCCCCTTATTTTGCCCCAGGGGAGAGAGTTAAAGGCGTTGGTGATGTCCAAACTCACCGCCAACGCCCCCCCCCCCCCCTGGGACGTGGCCGAGTCCGAGAGGGACTTCACCCGGCCGACGGCATCGACCGTCGAGCGTCCCCCCTGAAACCGTACTGGGACTCGGCCAGGTCAGGACCTACCCGGGACAGGTGCCCCGAGAGGCGGGAAGCTACCACCCTCTCGAAAAGCTTCCCCACCTCGTCGAGGAGACAGATCGGCCGATACGCCGAGGGCGAGTCTGCGGGCTTTCCAATCTTCTTTAGGAGGACCATCCTCCCCTTCTTCCAGCCGGACGGGACTCGCCCCGTCCTCAGGCACGCGTCGAACAGACGCCTGAGACGGGGCCCGAGAAATCGCAGGGCCATAGCCAATGCCCGGCCCGGCACGCCGTCAGTACCCGGGGCGGTGTCGCGTGCCCCCATCCTCCTGACGGCCACGGCCAGCTCCTCCTCCGTGACCCCCATGTCGTCGGACCAGCTGGTCGGGTCCGACTCCCCGAGCTCCGGTGCCGATCCCCCCCCTCGTCTGGGGGGAACAGGGTATCCACCACCCTGTCTAGGAGCTCGGGGTCCAGTGCCTCCGTCACGGGGGGCGCCCATGGACTAATTTTGCCCATCACCGTCCTGTAGGGGCGCCCCCAGGGGTCACGATCCAGGTCTTGGAGGAGCTCCGACCAGGCATCGGCCTTCGCCCTCCTGATGGCCAGCTGCAGGGCTACCACTCGCTCCCGGTAGCCCTCGTACAGCTGTCGCTCCCTCGCCAGGTCGCGACGTCTTTTTCGACGGGCCCTCTGCAGCAGTCGCCGGGCGCGCGCGCTATCTCCCGGGACCACCAGTACGTTGCCCGTCGATTCGGCGGGCGGGACCGGGCATGGCAACGTCGCATATAGCCGCCATAGCCCTCTGGAGCCGCGCAGCCTCCTCCTCGACGTCCACGACTGGCCCGGCCGGGATCTCGGGCCAGGCCACGGCGAGGGACGCCGCCATCAAGGCGTCCTCGTCCAGGCGCTTCAGCGCCCACCTCTTCTTATTTGGGGGGACGATTCCAGGGAACCCAAAACCCCCTCCCCTCCTGCCCCTTCCCGGCGGCCCCCGGCCCCGGGTGGCGCGCACCTCCATAAGGATATAGAGGTGGTCGCTCAGCGATTCCACCTCCTGCGCCACCCTCCAGTCACCCACGCGACTCACCACCGAGGGGGAAGCCCACGTTAGGTCGACGATGGACTCCCCCTGGTAGCGCACGCAGGTGCTGACGGACCCCCGATTCAGCAATCGGAGGTCGGAGCCGGCCGCCCAGTCCAGCACCGCCTCGCCCCTCAGGTCCGCCCTGGGGGAACCCCAGGCCTGGGATTTGGAGTTGAAATCCCCCAGGACAATAGCCGGACGGGGCCGATACCGCGAGACGCATCTCGCGACCCCGTCCAGAAACTCGCCGGAGGACCCGAGGTCCCAGCTTGGCGGTGCGTAGACTCCCACCACCACCGCGTCGCCCCACTGTGCCGCGACATAGCCGTCGCCGCTCTCCAGCAGCGAGAACGGCAGCGGCGCCGCAGCTCCCCCGTAGATTATCGCTACCGAGCCACCCGGGTTACTCACCCAATTTGGGTGATCCGGGATCTTATACGGCTCGGCAGCGACCGCCAACCCGGCTCCCCACTCGACCATGTGCTGGACAAGCATGTCTTGCGCACCGGCCGAGTGGTTTAGGTTGGCCTGAATCAGCAGGGCCATGGCCCCCTTATTTGCTCTGATCCATGGCCCCTTCCTCCACGGGCCTCTTCTTCCTCGTTGCGGCTGGCCTCGCCGGTGGTGGCATCGATGTTCCCTCCTTCCTCTTGTCAGGGGCAGGGGCCCCCGGTACTGCCGCTCCCGTTGCCTTCTGTGCCTCCAGGCTCAGAGCGGCCAGTTTGGGGGCCAGTTGCGTCGTTGTCGTCGTCCCCCGGGCTCCTCCTTGCTGCCTCTTTCCTTTGGCTGGGGGCGCACACCCCTTCGTTCCCATCCTGTGCCCCGAGGGTCTTCCCAGGTCGGAGCACAGGGGGCATTTCGGTGGGCTGTTGCATTGCGCCACCCTGTGCTCGGGACTCCCGCAGTTATGGCAGCGCCCGCTGCGGTCCACAGTGCTGGTGCACCGCTGCCTGACGTGTCCCGTTTCCAGGCAGCGAAAGTACTGCAGCGGGCGGTCCGCCAGCGCCTCCACCCGATCCTTATTCGCCTGGCCGTCACTATCTTCCGCGCGGCCACCAGCGGGCACCTTACCCAGGCGGTACCCAGGCCCAGCGGAGACGACCGTATTTCCCCGGTCTTCACCTCCGCCGGGCCACATCCTCCAGCCGCAGCGATGGCAGCGGCCACGTCGCTGGTTGTGGTGGCCGCCACCAGGTCCCTGACCCTGAGGTCACCCATCTTGACGGGGCGCGTCACTGTGACCCCGTCCTCCGTCCTCAGTACCTCCCGCATTTTTATGGCCAGCGCCTCCGCCTTGGCGGCCCCCTCCGGGCCCGGGATTTCCAGGAGGAGCCCACCAGTAGCCGCCCTTTTTGGTCGCAGCTCCGCGATGTTCAGCTCCGCCAGATCTATCTTGCTGGCGGAGCTCATCGCCTCCGCGTACGTGACCTTCGCCCCTTCCTTGATGGTTAGGGCGACGGCAGCTGTTCGCGGAGGCCTCCTCTGCTGGACCTTGGGAAGGGCCGCCTTGGCTCCTTTCTTCTGCTCCCTCGGCGGCTACTGCTGCTGCTGCTGCGGCTGTCGCTGCCCCCTCGCCTCGCTTCTCTTCGCCTTTCGGCCGGCCACGACGGCCCACGTGTCCCTGCTCTCCTGTGTCCGTGGGACGGGGTTAGGGGAGGGGGCCGGCGTCAGTCCGGGATGCAGCTCCCGTCGTCGTGCCGCAGCGGGTCCGGCAGGCTCGCCTCGCCCGCTCGCCGCCGTCGCCTGGGCCCTCACCTCCCTGATGCGGGCCTCTCCTGCCGTCTTGGGCCTCCCTGCCGCCGACGTGGCCCTGCGGGGGGCTTCTCTCGCCCATCCCGCAGAGAGCTCCTTCCTGAGAGAGACGAGCCGCCTCTCCACCCTCCCCATGAAGGCGTCCAACAACGCCCCTAGATGCTCCTCCGTTATTGCCGGGACACTCGTGATGGCGGAGGGGCGGGCAGTCCTCGTCTTCTCCCCGCTCTCCTTCGGTTTGCGGGCGGCTCCAGTATTTTCCGCCGTCGTCGTCGTCACTGCTGCTGCGGGGGCAGCCTTCGCCGCGGCCAGCGCCAACTCGAGGTCAGCCACCCGCCCGCGCAGCCTGCGATTCTCCTCCTCGATGTGCTGCGCGTTGGTGGTGGCCGACCTGTTTGCCATCTCGGTGGCCGCTACGCTGACTGTTAGCGCGGCCACCTTCAAGTCCCTTACATATGTCCCCTTTAGGTGGGAGCTCGTGTGGGCCACCTTCCGCACCACATCCATGTGGGACAGTATTTTGGCCCCCAGGTTAGGCGTCGGCTGCTCCCTCAGCTCTCGCGCCATCTCCACCTCCGTGGGCATCCTCTTCGTGGCCGATGAGCGTCTGGGAGGAGATACCTCCTCCCCAGAGCTCACCAGCCTCCTTTCTTTGCAGAACAGCCTCCTTCCGTCTGCCTCTTTGGAGACCCTCGGTCTCTTCCTCCCCTTAACGGTGGACCCACTGGACCTCCGCTTCAACTCTGTCTCAACTCTACCTCAACTCTAACCCTCGCACGCATCATCCACTGCATATATTCTTTCACGCGTTTTCCCTCTCATTCTATTCATCATTCGTTCTCGCTCATTAAGACCCACACCGACACACGCACTCTTACCACGTGTCACAGTTCAACCACGGGTCACCATGCATCCTAGACTCCATGTGCATTCCCCGAAACCATCCACTCTATCCTCGAGATAAAAATTCACTAGGTCCGCATTCGACGTTTCGACTAACACTCTTCATTCGCACTTCGCGCAACACTCGATACTTCCTTCGCACGATTCATACAAAGCCCTCTCATACCATTTCCACGAATTCTTGCATCCCACACCAATTCCCCAATTGGTACGTGATAAAGTCTCAGTAATGTTTATTCCTTGTACGCAAGTACGTTTTAGGTGTTTTACATGTGGGATCCAGGTTAGCTTTTGATCGAAAATGAGTCCCAATAATTTTACTGTCTCTACCATTTCTAATTCGGTAGCTCCAACGTATAGTGTGGGAGGATTTTAATCGATGCTCGATCCTAAAAGTTCTACAATTGTATCCAGATTTTTCCCGCTGCAAGTTAGTGTGAGGTCATCAGCGAACAAGTTTGCATGAACCGGAGCTTTTATATTTTTAATTATATCATTAATTCCTATTAGGGTTACAATGACAGGGTTAATACTGATCCCTGTGATACTCCGTTTGTTATCATTATTGGGGAGGATACCGCGCCATTTATTCTGGCTTCGAAAGATCTGTTTTCAAGGAAATCTTTGACAAACGCGATCATATGACCTTGTATTTTTTAGTGAGGGCAGTATTTCAATGGTTCTCGGCTTCTGTATTGTGTCGTATGCTTTTTCAATGTCCAGACGTATTTTAACGAGGAATTCATTTTTTAGGAAGGCTTCGCATATCTTGGTTTCGATGCTAATAAGGACGTCAGTGGTGGAGCGGTATTGCCGGAATCTGTACTGATTGGGGGGCAGTGTCTCATTGAATTCAAGAAACCATCTGAGCCTTCTGTCAATGATTTTCCCTACAATTTTGCATATACAGTTTGTCAAAGACATCGATCTGTAACTTTCAGGCTTGCGTTTATTTTTATTCGGTTTGAGTATACGAACAATTATTGCTTTCCTCCATTCATTAGGAAAAACATGGTGGGTCCATATGCAATTGTCAAATTTTAGAAGGAACTTACCAATGATGGGTAGCTGTTTTAGGAAAATATTAGGTATGTTATCTGGTCGTGTAGAGAACTTATTCGTTGTTCGGAGGGTGGTTAACAATTTATCTAGAGCTATGTTGGAATCAAGGATAGATGCTATTTCAGATTTAAGTTTTTTGCACAATCTGTGTAATCTATTTTTGATGCTACGCGCTTTGAGTAAAGGATAGATATTGCTCATCATTTCAATCAAGCCTATAGTATTCTAAGTGTGTGACCTTGAAATTTCTAGAGGGTCAGGCGATCCAAAAGCGTTTTCTAGAAGTGCCTCGTGATGGAAGGTCTGCAATATGATTATTAGAAGGGTTGGTGCTCGAGTTCGTCTGGGAGTTATCTATGTAATTGTCATTTGTATTGTTCGAATTGGGGAATTGTTTTGCAATGCATCCCTCTTGTTTGCACATAAAGCAGATCTGCTTGTCTGTGGTAGTAAGTCGTCAAAGTTAATTACGAACAAACTTGGAATTTTTCGGGCATCCTCTGAAGCTACATATGTATATGTTGGAAATTCAGGATCAGTGATTACTTTTTAGATGAGATATTTACAGTGATTACTACTTTTAGATGAGATATTTTCGAGTAAAGTTTAATATTCTGTTTTTTAAAAATATCCACGATTTTAGAGTTGGGAATAATTGGTGCGACGTTCGAGAGAATTATTCGTTGAGCTGGTAGTATCATGGGGCAGACTTCAATGTTTGAGTTATTTTTTGTTAAGGATTTGTATTTCAGTGTTAGGTTAGTAAAGATAATTTTGCTGTCCAGATACGTGCATATTCGTCCATTTGAAATTCCTGATATGAAAATTGATTTGACTATAGCTCTAGCGTAATATTTTGTGCAGATTCCATCAATAGATTGCATAATTATTGCTTGGTCTTTAGCTGGGGTATTTCCATATTTGGTAGCGGTCGCATAAGAAATTTTTCGGTCAGCTTCATTTATGGTAAGGGTTCTTCGTTCATTTGTCAGCTGGGTAAGATTCCTGTACTCAGAGATCTCATGTGTGTGTTGGCTCTCTATTGCCAGCACTGCAATACGTGTGGTGTACGTATACGCCGGCCGAAATCGGCTAGAATGGTGGTGTTGGTGTCCCACCACTTAGGGTCACTAACACTGTCGCTCACTCTGAGATGGCACACGCGATAATTAATGTGAAGTTATCAAACACGTCCTATCGCGGTGAGAGACAAGCGAAGACCAATTCATTGTATTGTTTCATTACAAATTTGTTGTTTATCTTTTTAATTTTTTTCTGGCACGCACGAACGTAATACATTGCCGTAGCTGGATTTAATATGTAGAAATTCTTATTATGTGTACAAAAGTGAGATTTTGTTTTCATCCAAGTTTATAAACGTTTATATAGTAAAATCTAGAAACAAAAAAGGTTTTTCTCGTTTGTGTATAATTCAGTGAGGTGGTAAGGGGTTAATATAAATATTAATGTAAAGAGGTTTAACGTGCTTAATATTAAATTATTGTTCATCGCCATTTTACTCTACTTCTAAAGCTGTTTAGCTTATACTGTCAGGAATAAAGCACCGATAAGATAAAAGTATTTGTACAAAGATCTTTTGTTAGAATTAATCAATTCATATTCACCGCGTCAATCGCTATTTTGTTCTTTAACCGCCATCTAGTTAGGATCATTATAAGTATAGTGTGTACTGAACTTAATGTATGTATAATTTTTGATATAAAATAAACCTCAAGCCTAGCAACTACAATATTCGTAATCAAATACATCTAGTTCTTTGTAGAATAAAGAATACCCAAATAATAACAAACTAACATCTTTTGTCCACGAAAAACTAAGAATAAGAACAATTAGTATATTTAATTGAATATTTTTTCAGGTCACATTATGGTTTCATAACACACATATGCTGCACTCATTACTGTTGTCTATTACAAAATTCATATAAACATTATTAGTATTGTAATAAGATTTGTCATACATTATACTTTAGTTATACTTTAGTCAATATCTTCAATATTGGTTATACCTTAATATTTCATTCTATTTCACAGTTAAAATAGCGTAACTTTAATACAATGAAATACGTATCCCGAAAGTCTACATTTCTTTAATCTATTCATAAGGTAACAAAGGTACACAGTTCTGAAAGAAATTTAAATCACATTCCCATCGAGCGCTAAATCGCCACAAACAGTGGTATCTTTCTATGTACTTATACATAGTTGCACTCTGATGGCCACCGTTTATATAACAAAGTGCACTTACACGCCCCCCCCCCTCCATTCTAGTTTTTCCCCAGAGTCTTCTGCATCCTTAGTTTGGCTATAGTATTACCCTCTTCGATATACAGGGTGTCCGGAGACTCAGGGAACATCGAGCATTGACATATAGCCGGGGTGCATGTAAGCAACTTTTTCCTTTGTAATAATGTTATATGTAGTTTCGTTTTTGAGTTATTAACGAAAAACACTGGCCAATGAGAGCGCCCGCCTCTCATCGGCCGGCGCGCACTCAGGTGCGAACCGATCACTTGCGGTAGGTCGTGATGGGGGCATCGAGGGTACCGAGGAAAGAATGCGGCAAATGTTACATCGTCTTAATTAAGAATAATGTGGAATTATTCATTATTCGTGAATAAGAAATACACTAATAAATCGTGTAATAACCGTGTTCGATACGTTTATTCATTATCCGAAAGGAATGAAGTGTTTTATTACTTATGAAAAAAATACTTTTTTTTATCAGTACGTTTTCAGGTGGATAAATTATGTTTTAAGAAAAACGATTCGCATAACTAATGTTAGGAAAAGCTAGTTAAACTTACCCATTCGTTCACGAATTAACCTGCTTAACATTGTGTGAATCCTGACCTAGGCAACGCTCAACAGCTGATGTTACGGCCGGCTTAGTATCCTTGCACGATCACTTCACTTCACGATATCTTCACTTGCCACTGTGAGATGTGGGGGTACTTAAAAACAATTTATTGTTCCTACGTTTGAACATTTTGTAATATTCTGCGTTTGTACGATTCATGTTGCTCGTTCGGCTAGCAGCATGGCTCTGGCAGCTTAAACGTTCGCACTCGCTTCCACACGCACACATGTTCTTTAATGCGATAACATTGTAGTGCCAACGCTCGCGCTGCGACGGAATCCGCGCAAGGGCCGAGGCTGCCCTGCGTGATCGGCATTTGCCGCCGATTTCCACTAAATTTGGAGACGGCGTGTGTGCGTGTGCGTGTGGAAGCGAGTGCGAACGTCAATGCTCGATGTTCCCTGAGTCTCCGGACACCCTGTATGTAGTATGTATCCATTACAGTAAGGTAAACGTGTTTCGCCGCGCACCGGCGACGTACTGTGGACAGGACCGATCAGGTAAAACGAAGGTCGTAAATCTTCGTTCCGACTAGGGTCGCGTCGCTTGATGCGTTAGGCTTTCCTATTTTGCGTTCTAATAGCACTGATTAATGATGTAGTGGATGAATCTCAGTGATGTTAACGATGTTCTGTTAACGGTTGGTATTTATTTAAGAAAACAACACTTAAAGTAGAACAATGATTGAATAGACTTGGCGAGTGAATGTTCGACGAGTATTTGGTGACGAAGTATCGGGTGGAATCGCGATGTTCACACCTCTCGTGAGGACGGATACTCCGGAGTCGGTTAGCAGAAGTCCGTGTAAAAGACTTTGTTATGGCAAAGCCCTGTTGAAGACTGTTTGGGGCAAAGCCCGGGTGAAGACTTGTTTAGGGCAAAGCCCGTTTGAAGACTGACTTCCTCGTCGAGTGTTATCCTACACGTCGACTTGGAAGTATTTTTTATGCATGCTGATTGGATTTTAGGAAAACCATCCTATGTCCAATCAGCATGTTTCGAAGGTGTAGACGCACCCTTCCTTAGGGTCCGAAGCGCGTTTGCTAAAAAGAGGGTGTGTCTTCGTACGCTGGAGTGGAATTTTCCTCAGGGTCCTAGAGCTTGACCTGGCCGCGTCATCTGGGGCCCAGCTGCGAGGACCTTTTGGAAACTCACGTTTACGACGCATGCAATGAACTGCTGAGGTCGTGTATGCCTAATTTTTGCACCTTGGCGGATTAGAGAGTAAAACGACTTCCTCAAAAACAGTTATATTACTTGCGCGTCATAAACGCCCTAGACATCTACACGTTGAAGGTTATTCCTTGTGCAGATGTCCAGGCGCTTTTTTATGGGGAGACCGATTTTGAAAGATATGTTGGTTCCGCGGGTGTGCCGCGGAACAATACTTACATACATAACTGGATATTCTTCAAACGTCTCCAGAATGCTACTGTCCCGTGGTGGTCGTTCGTATCCACCCAACCAAATTCGATCGATATTGATCTCGTCCACGCTTCTTGAATATCTAAACTTCGCTATGCAAATGAAAAGAAACTTTTATTGCCAAGTGAAAGCAATATGTGGGATTGGAAATGCTACGTGATTATTTAGAATGATCCGTAGGTGTGAAAGATATGCATTTGGAGCTGAGTACTTGAGAAGATCGTATGAACGGAAGATGAAGCAGCCCAAGGATTCGGGTGCACGCGACTGACTGTCGCCAAGGAATGTCTGCAATGTGTATCCTAAATGAGTGAAGGCAAATGAGGAATAGAATGAGTGTTTTTACGCAATACGCGGCTTCGATGATACTACAGGATGCGTTGAGATCCCGGTATACGGAGGTTGTAAATCTCCGTTTCGATTTCTATCGACACCGTTGCACGCGTATGACCCTACGACCTTTTACAGAGATAAGGGTGATAAATTGATTTGACTAATGAATCTTATTTTTGACTGAGTACGAATAGACTGATAATAAAGGAAAACGTAATAATAAAACGGATCTATTGAGTGTGTCATATCTAGTGAAATAATGTTGGGGGAAGATAATGTTTCCCGTATGTCTTCAGTTAAGAGATTATGCTGTTTCTCGAACTTCTGAGTCAAAGTCGTCACCTGTTGTCTTGCAGTGGGAGAGGATGCTGTTTCTCGCACTTCAGAGTCAAAGACTGACGAAAGAAGAAGGAGAAGATACTGTTTCTCCTTTTCTAATGTACTGGGGTCTTGAGGTAGGAGGGTATGCTGTTTCTCGTACCGCTGAGTCACGGACTCAGACAAGAAGAAGGAGAGAGGTGTCTCCTTTTCTTGCGAAAGACCCTGTCAGAGACTCCTTTAGACGTAGGATGTGGACTGTATAGGCTGTATAGACTCTGAATGTAAAGTATTAAATCTGAATAATGAATTGAGTAATGGACTCCAATTGGAATAAGTCAAAACTCTATATGGAGAGTGCTAGACTTTTAATACAAGTGACAATTTCTAACCGGAGAGCGTTGGACTCTAAGTATGGACCGTTTGAACGTTAACTCACGACTCTAAGTTCTGAAAGATAACCGCCGTAATCTCGTATAATTTTTCACAGCCTTTTCGCAATTAGATTATAATATATAAGTAATAGATACATTATTTGAAAACGAATCCGCATTAAAGAATTTGTTTGGCTGAATTAGGGAAAATGTTTCAAATACATACAGATACCTAATATACAGGGTGCCCCGTAACTACGGCAACATCGGGAAATGAGAAGTAGCTAGCGTGATTCTGAACAACTTTTTCCTTGACCAAAATGTTGTTTGAAGCTTCGTTTTCGAGTTATTAACCAGAAACACTGCGCTGTGAGAGCGCTCGTAGAGCGCACGCCCAGGCCCGTATCTCCCGACTGCGCTCGGTCGTGTACGGGGGCATCGAGGGTATCCGAGGAAAACGCACGGCAAATGTTACCTTCCCCCCATTTTCCGACGTTACGATAGTTACGTGGCACCCTGTATAAGTTATGTATCTTAACAAGAATATGAATAATTATAATTGAAATTAGAGGTACACATCAATTCCTGGCAGTATTTTATTATCAATGTATTATCATCTTTAAAAGTTTCCAAAATATATATTTATTTCTTAACTTCTCTTATGTTACAGGAAATGTGAAAGTAGCCAAGTCTTTGTTAAAGATCATCATACACACTGTATAGATACTTGCCGTCCTACCACAATGTGCGGGGAAGTAGTCGTCCCTGAAGACCACCTCGATGTAAGAAACCAGTACTTTTATCTGCAATAAATTAGCAAATCAATTTCTCAATGTATTAAGGGAATTCTTTGCTCTATGCATTCAGCTTCGTGTATTAAGAGAATACATGTAGATATTAAAGAGAATTGTACAATATTAGGTACTCTGTTTTATTAAAGGCAAACATTACGGTATTTTAATCATAATATCGTGGTACTTTTTCACTACGCTATTTAATATTTAACCTTGTGTTACGCGTGTACTTAATCTCTTTTAATGTCTTCTATCTTGAATAACAAATTAAGGCAAAAATTCAAAGATGAATACGTAAAATAATTATTTCAAGAACTAATTATGTAAAATGTTACGTTAACCATTATCGTTATATGTATAAATAATGTGTTCTAAGATCTATATTCTGCCTTGAAAAACTAATTTGCATACTAGGAGGACCCTAGAATTATACCTAATAGATAATTTTGTATGAGAATACTTTAGCGCTTACCTTTTAAAATATTTCATTCCAGGATAAAATAGTATTTACAGTGCATAAGATTCATCGCATAACGATAAAATGTGCCCCACAGCATTTGAAATTTAAATGAGAATTATAATGGGCTTGGTCTCCTTCATTATTCCCAGACGAATATAAAAATTTTCCATCTATCTGACTGTAATCTTCTTCCCTCATATCTCTTGCTGAATATATGATCCTTCAAATCTTCTATTGGCAAAAGTTGATTTCGATCAAAGTAAGTGGTATAATAATTTATCGTTCAATTTAGTACAAGATGGCAATACAGTAAGTCGTTATCGTCAAAATCAAGCCATTAAACATTATAGATTTTATAATCTTTCGCGAATCTTTTATAAAATAACGCGCACAAAATCCGCCATGTAAAATAAGATAAGTGAAAGTAAAATAAGTTTAAAGCAGAATAATTTCTCATTCTCACTCACTCAGTTTTGATAGAATATTACATCTCATGCGAAAGTACAGAATGCAAGCAAATTTATTTCATGCTTAGGTGTGCAGAACGTGTAATGCAACGGGACATAATTGCGGTATAGCAGTAGGAAGCAAGGCAGGCCCGGGAATAGATGGTGCCGACTTTGTCTTTTATGTGTCTGCGATGCAAACAGAAAGATGCCATAAAGGATTGACTGTTGCTTATGCTGCGCACTGCCAACAAGAAGCAGCGCTAGATCGGTAATTTAATTATCTGTTTATTTACAAAACAACACAGGTTCACAATGGATCAAAAGTTTACGGTCACCCAACATTTCAATCTTTCCAGAATTTCTATGACTGTGTTGAGCGTCGTGGTATGCGACACTTGGAATACGGTATACGTCGGTATACCGTCTCGTTACAAATATTAATTATAGCGAGTCACTATTGAAAAAGCTTAGTAAACCAAGACTCGGTTGGTTTACTGGAGGAGATGGTCTCCTGGTTGGTGTGTTTCTTGGTGTTCAAATTACGACTGACTTCCTCGTCGAGCGTTTCTTCAAACGTCGACTCGGAAGTGTTTTTTATGCATGCTGATTGGACGTTTCGGAAAATTGTCGATTTACCAATCAGCGTGCCTTGAGGGTGCAGTCACACCTTTCCCTTGCGCCGAGGTGCGGTTTTCGAAGGTGGGTGTGTCCTTGCTACTTGCGGTCGGTTTTTTGGCGATTCAGGGGAAATTCCGAAAGGGTGTCGAAACTTAACCTGGTCGACATCTGCTGAGGATCGACGTCGAGACCCCCTTGGGAATCCACGTTTATGACGCTTGCAATTAACTGTCGAGGTCGTATACGGTTTTGGCGCTTATTGCTCCTTGGCTTAAGGAAGAGACTATTTCCTCAAAAACAATTTTGTTATTTGCGCGTCATAAATGTGCTAGCCATTGGCACGTGGATGGTTGTTCCATGTACAGATTGCTAGTCGCCCTTTTTGGTACGGTACGAAATTATTACCTTCGTTCGCAGGTAGGACACGCGAAGAAATTGTTGCTCGTTTATTTCGCGACGCAACAGACTGATTTATTATTTTAAGTTGAAAATTTAAGAACATTTCCAAGAGGAAGCACATCGAAGTTCACAAGTCATTTGATATTTGTACAACTAAAGAAATGGTCCCAAACTTTTGGCCAGCAGCGTATGTCCATAGGTTGACGTCAGGCTTAGCATTAATCTGCTACAATCAATACAGCTGTGGATAATACGCGTCAATCACATTTAATTTTAAGTACATCTAAAGTTTCTATCATATATTAGCTGATATAAAAGGGATATTACACTCGCGAACCTGACTTTGATATTTATGAAAATATGCAAAGAAAGGTGTAGGAAAACAAGTTTCCTTTCAGCTAATGCGAGCCTAAACCTTACAATTAGTTAAATATACTTCTAACAATTATAATTTCTTAAACACATTTAATGGAAAATCGTTATTGTTTGTTCAGTACTTTAAATATAAAAGGTGCACAGGTAACAAATACCCTTGTTAATTACGTGCAGAAAAAAATGGAGCAACCAAAGCTCAAATCAATCACGTGCGAGGCTCGAAACGCGATAGTAAAAACAATCACTTAATCACTACACCAATGTTCCTCCTGTACCGTGAGGCGCAACTCTATATGTAAGGTGCAACATAACCCTAATTAAAATTTAATTAGCCTTTAATTAAAAAATGTTAAGGCAGCAGTTTCAGCGAGAGGATGAGAGTCGAGTACGGTACAAAATGCAAAAATTCTCATAAATCATACATACCTCTGTAGCTCTACAGAGCAATTTAGAATTGGGTTAAAACTACTGGATAAATTTTAACAATTGACTATCCCATAATGATTTAGAATCTTTTTCTATTTATTGCTATACATGTATTTAGTCACAAACGTTCCAAATATATACAAATTTATAATAGTCAAATTGCGAAAAATACAGTAAAATACATGTAGGATTATTTTTCAGGGGAAATTATGATTGGCTTTACTTTCTCGTAAAATTACTTTATTATTCAATAACTATTAATCGCTCTCTCTCACAACACAATATATATTATCTCACCAATGCTCTCGCTACAATTCTCGCTCGACACCGCTTCAACTCTCACACGACTCCACCTCAACTCTGTTCTCGCCCGCATCAACCACTGCATATATTCTTTCACGCATTTTCCCTCTCGTTCTATTCATCATTCGTTCTCACTCATTAAGACCCACACCGACACACACACTCTTACCACGTGTCACAGTTCGACCACGGGTCACCATTCATCCTAGACTCCACGTGCATTCCCCGAAACCATCCACTCGATCCTCGAGATAAACATTCACTCGATCCGCATTTGACGTTTCAACAAACACTCTTCATTCACACTTCACGCAACACTCGATACTTCCTTCACACGATTCATACAAAGCCCTCGCATACCATTTCTACGAATTCTTGCATCCCACATACATTACCGCAATCACTGCAGAGAGCTCAAAATTAGTCTTCATTCTTACTGTAATGTATTCGCCCCCAAATATCTATATTAGTATTATGATATATTTCTGTATTACTCTTATTATCTACTAGTCACCTAAGGATTCATATATACAAATATTTTTAAGTTTCCGTCATCACAAGTACTCGTCATGGAACCTTATCGCGTCACCGTTTCCAAAACACCTAGTCATACTGTCTACAATCCCTACCCATCCAGAGTCCTTTGGAATTCGCTCTCACCATCCCTACTACATCCTTTCCAACACCCTTTAAAAACCCAAGGTTCCCTGACTCTCCAGCTCACATCATACGAAATATTCAACCGTCATAGTCTACGTCTAAGTGATAATAAAACCTCTTGAAAAACCGAAGTTGGGAGTTAAATTTTCTCTGTGTCCATTACATTACACATGCGCAAAAATATTATGCCGGACTCGATCAGATTTACTCCACAAATATGTATATACCCAGGTTGACATCTGTCCATAACCAAGAAGAATACCTACTTGTGAAATCATTCTTCCGTAATTCGGTCTTTGCATAGATTATAGTCTTCGCTCACATATACATTCAAACAGACCTAATGCTTTTCTTAAACATTTTACGTTGCAAATTTGGAAATCCACGAGGGTGATTCAATAATTATTTGTAGTGTAATTGTAAAATTGGTTAGAATAACAATAGAGATCTTACAACAATATAATTTTTGAACTTAGTCTCCTTGTTTGTCAACGCACTTGTTCCGCCGAATAAGCTTTTTTATATCCTCTGAAAAAAATGTCTTCTTCTGAGTAGCGAGCCACCTTTGCACAGCTCTTCCGGGAATTCTTAATCCGTGGCAAATCGAGGGCTCCACTTATACACGCTACGTTAAGGGAGAATGATTATCACCGCACTGCGGTGAAAGTCTTCTACAAATTTTAGCCCCTCAGACACATCTTCAGACCATAAGAACTTAATTACAGCACGCTGCTCTTCTTTATATTCATTATTACTCTCGTGATAAACAAAAGAAAACTAGGGTAGCTTGTTAAAAGTTTCAACTTAAAACCAATACAATCGTAATAAATTAATAATAAAAAGAAATATCACTATATTCTGGATAATTGTTGAATCGCCTCCGTATTTTATATCGTTTTACATCGTAGAGACGAGGAACGATATTTTTGCGCGTGCTGTACGTCCCGTGAAAACTCAGAATACTCATTGTCAGTTCAAGCCCTGCATAGTAGATTGTTCAAATACGTGTTACATTAAAAGTGCTCTGATTGAATTGACCTGAGCCCAGAATTCGCTTGAATAAATATGTAGAGACATTCACACTAAAATTGTAGCACATAATCGAAGTTTTTTACTTATTAATGTAATGGTATTGGGAAAGCAGAATATAATATAAACTTTCCCATTTTTCTGACAGTCGAAAAGAATGGTCTGTTCATCTATATGAACGAGGTGTGTTCAAAAAAATCGTGCAATTATCAAACTTGTCGTAATAGAGAGATTCGTTAAAAAAAAATGCATTTAAATGATATTATTCAAATTTAGTGTGCTCCCCGATTTCATAATGGAAGAGCAAAGAGCACCAGCTCACACGTCCCAACTGATTCGGGATTTTTTTCGCAAAGAATACCAAGATACTGATACCACAGTCACCATATTTATCTGATCTGGCTCCCTTGCGATTATTTTCTATTCCCAAATTGAAGAAAACGAGGAAGGGTCAACGTTTTGAAAGCATTGACAAGTTAAACAAAAATCTCTATGCACGCTGTGCAGTATAAAAGAAAGTGCATTCCAGAAATGTTATAATAACTAGAATACACGCTGGCAAAAATGTATTGTATCCAATGGAGATCACTTTGAAGGGCACAACTTAAATTCAGACCAATAAATAAATACTTTCTCAAATAAACAGATACATATTTGCACCAACTTTTTGAGCACTACATCCTATAGAAAAATTAAATTTTGCTTGTGGTAATATGATTTTGCTGGGGCATCGGTTAAATCATGTGGAAATGCTAGGCTTCGTATGCCGAACTTGTTAAAAAATGCTTGATCTTAATTTGCTTAAAACATTTGAAATTACGTGGCATATCCACTGAAGTGTATTTCATCCAACGAATATTTCAGTAACATCGACGTCATCATAAAAGGGCTTGATAACTTCGCTTCAAATAAATAACAATGTTTCCATTAGTCTAGAATTTTTAATATTCAACAGAAAGATAAATAAATACCTGAAAAAATTATGTCAATTATTTTTTCGAGCGAGTTGTTTTACTGCAATCCAACCGCTTGTACAAATCTAGCTCATAAAGATTTTTGCGTTATATTACCATATATCTTTCGCAACTATAATTACATGAGTATTTAGTTTGACTAATTTATTTCAAGTTTTACACACGCACGTAAATAAAAAAACGTCCTTATGGACTCATTATTGTACGAAGAGTCAGTTCGCTTAAAACTCATAGTTCTAAAAATCTTCCCTACACTCTTTTGTCTGTTGGAATCGTAATAACAAGGTGTATCATTATTTTCTAGGCCTATAGCTGGTCATGCCAATCTGTGTCCAAATAGTATCAGCACAAAGCCGCAAGAACTAGAGACTCTACTAAGTACAGTAAAACACGAGATATTACACGCCTTAGGATTTTCTGTGAGTCTATACGCCTTCTATCGAGATGAAAATGGTGAACCCAGAACACCTAGGAGAACCGATACAGGAAAGCCACTATTAAACGAAAAGTAAGTACATACACATCCGTCCATAAGTAACTGGACATTTAACAAAATTTGGATCCGGGCGAGTTTTTATTATGTAATTACCTACATTATGGGATAAAACTAGCACTTATAATTATTCATAATGTAGAGAACAGTTAAATCTAATTGTATGTAAAAAACCTTAAACTAAAATATAATACTCAAACGGTTTTAAACTGATAAATCTTTTCTGCAACCACTCATGCTGATCGCATGCACTGTCGAACTTGAAATGAAGTAGAACCATCGACTCTGTCCAGTTTATAACTTCTCTTAATACTGCAGATATATCCTTCTGATAGGATTCAGTTTGGCATAGAAATGAATTTCCTGAAATAGCATTCAGGATTCGGACAATTTCTTTTTTAAACGTTTATCCAAATAATTTATGTCTACTCTTAATTTTGCATCCTGATCTTATCCAAAGTAGCTATATATCGCCAAATTAACAATAAAACCAAGCGAGAGAATTGTATTCATGTTTTAATAATCATTTTGTTCAAAGTGAGTGCCATGGCAAGTGTCCGGCTACTTATGGTTAGGAGTGCTTATGTTTTTGTATTAGCGAGTATTACCTCACAGAACATAAATGTTATATTTAAGTAATTATTAATACCATTCCTTTAATGTATTGCTCATTCAAGATATTACAGATCCATACATTTTTTTTGTATAGTTATAGATTTCAATCTCGCACATCTTCTGAGACCATTGTTTCCGTAACCAAATCTTTATTCAATGAACTGTCCTTGCAAACGTTCGCTTATTATTAGTTTATATTCAATAAATTGTTGAATAGCAGAAGGAGATCGTATAAATTAATTCGCAGGTGATGCAATTTATGGATTGTTTAACGAACAAATTTCTAGAATTCAACAAATCTAGGAAATAGATAATAATTTATAATACAGAACTTTGTTTTCTAATTAGCTTGATTTTTTACTGATACGAACATTATATAATGTTTAGGTCTTACCATTTGATAATGGTCACGTAACCCGTACACTATACCGTGTATGACAAACAAATAGATTAAAAATACGGCCGGTATTTGGGTTCAAAGCCGTAGCAATTGCCGTAGTGGATTGTAGCGCGTGGGTTATCATTGAGACAAGAAACACAATGCTTAAATTTAACAAATCATCTCCTGCAGATTAGAATCGACGAATCAGCATCTTCGAACATATCACAAATGTTTTTTCTACGATCGTATGTTTGTTACACAACAAAATTCGCTCCCATTCGAGTCGCTGAATTTCTATTCTGAATAAAAACTGACTATGCTACATTGCAATCGACACATAATATTCAAGCAAGATTGTCTATTATTTCCATCAAACAGTCATTCACACGATTCTTTGAAAATGTATCGAAACTTTTCCATCCACCCAATAAAATCGCACGAGACACGAACAGATTCTTCGAGGAAGAAAAAATTAAAATACACATTTCATATTAATCTTCTCATTTTTTTCACTAGTAATTTGTATTACGATCTTGGATATTGAAACTTTCTCCGTGCTCAGGTTCCGCATAATCTCCTACGAAAATCCTAACAAATTTTCACAATGGCGAATCGCTATGTGCGAAGTGTTTTCAGGAAAACATTATTCATGACGCGAATAGACTGACATCCTTTGTCTAGCTTATTTTTTCCTCCGGAAAGATGTTCTCCTCACGTATCCTCACACCCCGGCGCAGGATCGGTGTATCAGCCTTTAAAATTGGAAAATTCCTACTATTCTTGGCCCTACCCCGAATCGGCGGACCGTAACGAACCAGGTTCCGGCGTTGCCAGACAAGCATGTTACTCGCTTTCCAAGATGTCTTTTTCTTTCGTGCTGTTCCTCCTACATCGACTCGCAGTGGAGCAGCGATCTCATTCTCTCCTTGCCACCACCGTTTTCCGCCCTTCCGCATCCACTATCCGTCTGACCGTGAGCTTGCATTTTCTCATCCCCCTGTGTGTCGAACTTTTCTACATTTTGCACCTAAAGTGAACTATATGCAATATATCGGGGCTGAATTTCCTTCAGAACACCACTGTGTTAAGATTAATAAGTAGCTGTTTTTGTACTTTACCAAACAAAGTGTACTTGCATGTAGAAATAGATAAATGAAAGATTGTCCTGGGCAGGGAAAATTTTATTCGAATAAATACTAAGGTAATGTGCTGTGGGGGTGCGGAGCATCCAACGTCTGGGCACAAGGCTTTTTGATCGGGCAACCAGGGACACAGATTGTCTGCAGGCGTGCAACGATGGCCTGCAGACCCGGGTCCCCTGTTTTCTATGTTTTAAGGATATGAATGAGAGAGGGAGAGAGGGGAGACGAGAATGATTGAGGACGAATGGATGTATGAGTGGGAATGGGCAGAGTTGATTGAACAGCGGAATAGTGCAGATCGAGGAGCAGTGTAGGGAGAACAACGTAGTACAGTGTAGAGAGAATAGCGTGGACAGTGTAGAGTAGAATAGGGCAATATAGTGTAGAATAGCATAGTATCGTTTATAATAAATATATAATAATCCTGTTATGTGGGATTGGAAGTTTTAAAGAAATTAAGCCGGTGTAAGTCTAACATAATTGATAACAAGATCATTATATATTTATTATAAACGATACTACGCTATACTACCCTATGTTATTCTATTCAATCTACTCTGTAGCCACGCTGTTCTCTCTACGCTACTCCTCGATCTACACTACTCCGCTGTCCACTCTACTCTGTATATTTCCAGTCATTCCTACATTCGTCCTCATTCATTACCCTCTCTCACTCTCATTCATATCTTTAAAGCTAACGGCATCCTTAAAACCTAGAAAATAGAGGACACGGTTCAGCAGGCCATCGCTCCTCGCCTGTAGACCAGCTGCGTCCCAGATAGCTCGATCATAAACGACCTGTGCCCGGACGTTGGGCGCCTCGCACTCCCCCAGTAATTAATGTGGGAATAATATAAATAGGATTTGCAGGTTAAAATTTTCGCATGCAGTCGAATTCACTTTGTCACATACAAATACGTTCGTATCCATTCTGACGTTTACACTATCCTCCTTGAAAATATCTCTCTCATCTCCTGATGTACATATGTGATATAGTGCAGCATACTGTTATACTGTAAATAGCAGAAGATTGGTCCCTGAAAATGCAGTTTTAGAAATTGGAGATGTGTTTGAAATCTGCTGGAGCCATTGTAAGTTAAACAAACAACGAAAGAATATAGTAGACTATATAGTAATAAAACTTCGAACGTATTCCTAACCATCTTTATCACACCCTTCTGCCGTACACTTTGGTCCTTAAACCATCACCTACACTGTACAAATTTTCCTCACCATTACTGTCAAGCCATCCATCATCTCACGATCCAAACCACCGTTAAGAAAAACAATATATTAGGTAAACCAATATGTATTCCACTATTTCTTGATCACTTCCATGGTTTATCAACAACATGTCATGCAACATTCCATTTGTGAAAGTAATTATAACTCTTTCCAAATTTTTGTCTGCTCTTTTTTTTGGAATGTTAAACATTTCGATCAATGGAAACACAAGTTACTACTTGTCGTCGAATCGAATGATTTATTTGGAGAAACGCATTGCATTGACATAAACAAATGATAAAACGATATTCTTGCGTGCAGTGAATATGGTAGACAATTTAAAGCATCCCATGTGGAATAAAATAAAATAAACTTTTAATCATTTCTTTTAAGCAAAACCATATTTTAAATGGCCGAATTATATTTTTCTACAGTGCTTAAACGTTTAGCTTGACTAAGAAATGGAGTAAAGTCGACAGAAATTGCGGCTGTTGCTATTATAAATGTGTTGTTTCAGCCCCACTTTCTATTAAATAATAAAATTGGTTAAGAAATAGGGGATTACTTATTGGTACACCTAATATATAACAAGGGCACATTCGATAAACGACTGAGCAACAGAAGAAATGGGAAATAAGGGATATTAGATATACAAAATCATACACAATCATACTATGGACGTGTTTAAGCTATTTCATTATTAAACACACTAGCAAATATACAAGCTATACTTGCAATCTTCGACAATCTGGTTTTTACTATCCCTAATGCCCATAAACAACTATTCTAAGAGAAATCTGTTACATAATAAATTGTTTTACAATACCTGGCCTAGTATCGGCAGGAAATGTCGGTACAAACCCGAAAAATTCGAAATAATTAAGATGTTAGCTGGAGAATAGGTCCCCGGAGTACTGTATAACTTTTGCAAATATGTCTCTCAAAAACAGACTCAAATACTCTAAATGGCCCTAGTTATTGCTATATCCTGTATAATACTTTTTACAAAGATCCTTTTTTTTAGCAAAACATTGCGAGAATGACTTTAGTTACGAAATTGTTATTAGAAAACATTTCACAACAACGCAAAGATTATTATATTTTTGGTTACTCCAATTTTACCGGTCTTCTTAACCTACTGGCTATGCAATAATCTGCTGTATAAATATATGTATAAAGAAAATATCAATCTCTAAGTTACCGTGTGACTACAGTTACAATATAATCATTTAATCTATTCCTAAATGTTTTCTAACAAAACACTATATTGTGTTGACCTGAACGCAAATTTCCAAAAAGAGAAACTGTTACTTTAATAATTTCATAGTGTTAAGGTGCGAGAAGGCAAGATTTATGGCAGAGCAATTAACGACAGTCACGGAGTACGTGACTGTCTAGTTTTTCTGCAGATGTGCAAAGGGCACATGTAATTAGGCCTTAAAGAAGACCCTGCCATAAACATCGCTGCACCAAGGCATGACTCGGCCTCGACACATTACGGTGTCCGCGGCAGCGACTCGCCACCTGGCAAGACATGGGAAATACCCCAAGCAACGCCAGTGCGTAGCCCACCCCCAAGTTCCCCTGTGGAAAATCACCGTGCCCCTTCCTAAAGAATATCACGTCAAGGGCGTAATGGAAGGGGAGAACACTATGTCTTAAAACCAGAGGAACTTGGAGAATTTAGACAGAATAGATTAGACAGTACAGATTATTAGACACTACAGTATAGTATAAGGCAGAATAGATTAGACAGTACAGATTATTAGACACTATAGGACAGTATAGATTAGAACAGTATAGAAACAAGCAGTATAGAAACAAACAGACAGTAAGAGGAGACAGTACAGTATAGAAAGTATAGACAGTAACAACACAGTAACAGAAACTATAGAATAGAATAGATAGAAGTCAGTCCAAGTACTGACAACGAACAACTACACCTACACCATATCTGTAACAGAACGATACAATAAAATAGTTAGATATTGTATCAACCCGTGTCACAAGTAATTATTATTATCACGGTCCCAAGCCGTACAACTTGGGTGGTCCTTCGAGCAAAATATAGACGGCACCTTTGTGCAAATATCCAGGGGAGTTACGCCCCCTAACACATAGAATAAGCTAATCAGAAAGTATGATTGCACTGGCCTCTAAATGTGGAAAATGGATAACAATCTAAGTAGGGTAGGCCTCGAAATTGTTACGGGAGAGTTCGCTTTCGTCAAGCGATGCAATAATGGCAAGTTGTTAAGTAATGTGGGGTTTTTAACTCTTGATGCTTGTTAATCACAGGCTACAAACGCATCAGTGGAGTGAAAACACGATCAAGACCGTGGTTAGACCATACTGGCAAGTACACGGGGACTACGTAGAAAGATCAATGCAAATGATAGTCACGCCGAAGGTTCGTGCTGAAGTTAAGGCTCACTTTAATTGCCCGGAACTAGAAGGAGCGGAACTAGAAGATCAAGGCGAAGATGGCACAGCATTAACGCATTGGGAAAAACGTGTATTTGAGGTAAGTTAAGCTAAAAATGAATTATTACAGCAAATTACATCAAATATGATTCGAATTGTTTAACAGATGATCCAATGAGTAATGTTCTATTTTTGTGTCTCATTGATGGTTTATTAATAATAATTTATTTATGAAAATTATTATTAATGCATAGAAAAAGAAATCGGTCGCAAAAGGACTTGTCGTTTTATTATTGAGAATATTGGTATTTGTATGATTGTAAACTGTAAAGTTATCAGACTCTTATATTATAACACTGATATTTATGCAACATGTGTCAGCTAAAATGCGTTGCATGAACACTAATAAGTGATAATAGGACGTGGCCATGTCTAGAATATACGTTGGATAGTTTAAAACATCCTAGGTAAATTAAAATAAAGTGTTTTTTTATCATTTCAGCATAACAAATTTAAAGAATGTTACTTGCAAATAATGTTATGAATTACTTATTGGTACGTCAAATATTTTACGAAAACAAGTTAGAAGTTGAATGAAAATAAATGAGTGAAATAGATTTGAATATGTATCGTTTTGTTATTATAAATCAAATTTTGTTCAATTTTTGTGCATTTAAATAAAAATTGTTTCGCTGACACACTGACATATAATTTATAATACCGCATTTTCATTGAGTATGTATTATATCAGACATACCTACATAAAGTTTTGTCGAGTATAATGAATTCTTCGAAACGGATATACGTAAGTATTGTGCGTTCGCCGAGAGTTGGCGAGTGACAGTTTACGCTCTCACTCTGCTTCCACCACGTGCGGTGCTGTTATTGGCTGAGGTCGGTGACAAAGGTCAATGATCACCATATCGAGACAGAGTGAAATAGAATGATTCCAAAGCATTGGCGTAGCCTCAGGAAATCATTCAATTTCTTAATACATAGTGTACACTTCGATTGGGAGGCTACGTCAATGCTCTAGAGTCATCATTCTATCTCACTTTATCTCTATATGCTCGTCCTCGTTCTTTGTCACTGGCCGTAGCCAATAAGGATAACGCGTGTGGTGCAGGAGAGGTGGAACAGAGTGAGAACGCAATATGCTGTCACTCGCCATCTCTCTGCGAACGCACTATACTTGTATACATATGTAAAATATGACGGAAAGTAACAGTTTAATACTTTCGTTATTTTCTTTCCTTGCATATAGCTTTGAAGTCCTCTTATACAATAATTTATTTACATCACATAACACGACAGATATAAATTTTGTTATTTCAGAACGAAGCAATGACAGGAACACATACTCAAAACCCAGTTTATTCCCGAATAACTCTCGCACTGATGGAAGACACTGGATGGTACAGTGCAAATTATTCAATGGCTCAAGAATTAGGATGGGGCAAAAACCTCGGCTGCGATTTTGCGATGAAATCGTGCAAGGAATGGATATCATCGAAATCATCTCTATTATCGTACGTACTTTTATTATCGTAATATCGTCTCAAAACTTTGTAGCAACTTACGATCTCGATAGACGTATAACGTGTCTGTACAAAAGCAAACATTTTCTTTTACACATTATTAGATATTTGAGACTAATAAATTATCCTATTAAATTCTTCTTATGTTACATTGTTATCACATTAAATGTAATAAAAGGTAGAAATAAACAAATCTGATGTATGGTGCAAAGATAAATAATTGTATAAGAATTTCGCTTCCTAAATTAACAAATACTTTGCATCCTAATTGATTGTTACATTTTCAGGGGAAAGTCTATTCATCCCTTCTGTAATAAAGTCAAACAAGATCCATTACAAACCGAATGTACCGACGATCGAAGTTCAGTTGCATTATGCAATTTGATTAAATACTCGCAGCCATTACCGAAAAAGTACCAGGTATGAAATTACATATATGTATGCATAAACTGATTGCTAACCAAAAATAAAGATCGGAATTTAACTTTCTGATCCACTTCGTCATAGTTTATCCACGTTCATTTCTAAATTACATTCAATTCTTTTCAATTTATACTTTAATGAAGTTAATATCTATTTTCAAAGTTCTAATATGTAATATTAATGTAAAATATATATTATACCAATTTTATTCAAATATTTTCTCATGTCGAAAATATCATACTATTCAACGAATTTCTTGTGCTCTTGTATTATTAATTCTATCTTACACATTGGGCGTTGCAATATCGGTGCAAGTTTCTATGACATTTTAGTAAAATGAAATCGCCTCGGTTACATATTTCTAAAACGCCGTCACCGTGTCGGCACAGATACCCAATTAATTAACGCTCACCTTTCCTTTACACAGAAGTCGATATACGTGAGAACCGTTATATTCATAACAGTTATTATATTTGTTCGGTTCTTATAACTGTTTCAAGAACGGAAACCGATATCGTAACTGTTTTCAACCCCTGTCCCGTATACATGCATTTCATGTACTTAAGTGGTTACTTGTTTAATTCTCGTGTTCAGCCCCAAAAAGACCGAACGTATGAAATTCTTTTTAATTACCCGACTTTTCGACAGCAGTAAGACCGAGCGACGAAAAACCTTGATGTTAATAAATAGATTGGCTTACTACTCTCGAACTAGTTTACTTGCACCTAGAAATCAGTAGAACTCTAGAACTCCAATCAGAAACATTTCCACGCCGTCTTTTCGTAAGTCTATATAGTATGTATAGTACACTAATACATATATCAATATTCTGTTGTTTAGAACTTTGACACAATCCCTTACGTACCAGCTGGAGAGGAACATTACTATGGTGGCTCAGTATCTTTGGCAGATTATTGTCCATATATACAAGAATTTACGTGGAGAGCTCGGAATATAGTAGTCAGAGGTTCTCATTGTCTGTACGAGGAGAACAATCCCCGTAAGTTCACTTTTAATTTGGATACGCATTGGTAAATTAATATTTCTCATAGACGTACTTTGCTAGCATACCATTATTCTGCAAAACACTTGTTTTGTAGTAGGAAACATAACACTCCGCCCAGAAAAAGTTACAGGACTTAAATTTTCCATATATAGGGTGTCTCAGAACTCAGGGAACCTCGGGAAATGGGGGGTGATTGCTAGGGTGATTCTGAACGACTTGTTCCTTGACCAAAATGTTGTTTGTAGCTTTGTTTTTGAATTATTAACGAAAAACACTGGCCAATTAGTGCGTAGAGAGCGTAGAGTGCGCGCTCCAGCACGCGTCTCTCAATCGTGCTCGGTCGCTGTGTCAATGTATGGGTTCACGACACGACCGAGCGCGATTGAGAGTCGCGTGCTCGAGCGCGCGCTCTACGGACGCTCCGATTGGCCAGTGTTTTTCGCTTATAATTAAAAAACAAAGCTAGAAACATTGTTTTGGTCAAGGAAAAAGTTATTAAGAATCACCCCAGCAACCCCCCACTTCCCGATGTTCCCCGAGTTCCGAGACACCCTGTACATATTTAGTACGTAATAGTACGTGCACTATAAATGGGCTATATGTTATATTTTTTAATAAACATAGCATAGAGAAATGTCTATTTTCTTATAAAAGGATATTATTAAATCTTAATCAACGTGGTTTACAATAGAAATTTAAATTTAAATTCACATTTATATCACAGTAAGTAACGAACACTGCTTTGTTGGATGTACACTACCGTCCATAAGTCACCGCACACTTATTTGTGCAACATAAATAGTTCATCTGGCATTTTGTGATCGCAATAAACTTAGAATTTCGGAGAACAACGACAAAAACGATATTTATTAGCCGTATTAATTATTTAAATTTGTATGCAGACCCAGATAAAAACTTTGCCCTGGAAAAGTATGGTGCTCACTCGAGATGTTTCGACCACACAGATCAAATGTGGGAGGAGAGGACTTGTAAACAAGCTCGACAATGGCAGCATTGGGGTTCTGGATGTTATCAGTATAAATGTGACGCTGGTAGGCTGCATATTATGGTTAGTATCATCAACTATATCCTAATGCAGATGAGATAATGAAACGAAAATGTAATGTATAGAATAGTCACGTAAGTTGAAGAACTCATACCTCTTTACTCTTTTCTGGTTGCCACCAGAATAAAAGGTAAATACTCATACCTGAAGAATAACCGTCATTTTTAAAATTTTGTAGGAAAAAGTCATTGATAAAAAGTTGAGGTAAAACTCCGTATGTGTTTCTCCCTCTCCGATTTCGATGATTTTTGAATATGTTGTAGAACTGAGTATCCGGACCAACTTTTTCCTATGCATATAACCGCCGCTCGGCCTTAGTTTTCGAGATATTTATTTTTTATAAATGTTAAAACAATGTCTTAACCTCAGACCTCAGACGGTCAATACGTATTGTGAATAATATTGAAGACATTGAAATATTAATAATAATGTTGACCGTCTGAGGTTTCCATTATCGTTATACTTATCTTCGAAATGTTACTTATTTTGTGCAGTTTTCCGGTGATGCTTGTATATAAATGTTCGCGCGGATGTAGCTCATTTACAGTTGGATCTACGACAGTAGTCAAGTGCACATGGTGCCATTTCATTACAAAAAGTCAGTGTTCATTATATTCAAAGCCATTTCTTTAAAATGAAGTCGATTAATATCGCTAACGTAATAAACATGTTAGCTACTACGTTTCAAATCGCGAGTATAACGCAGACACCAATAAAGCCGGTAGAAGTTGACTTACATAATGAAATTCGTGATATTATAAATAGTTTCCAAAGTACGTATTATTCACCATCATGATCATGAACATGATTATGTGCTTGAATTTGATGATCCATCAGAACCACATAGTGCTCAAATTGTAGAGCATATTACGCCTACAGAATATGAAGAAGATAATTTTGACCCTGGAGAGTGTATTGTTGATGAAGTAGGTGGAAAAGTCGATATAAGTTATAAGAAAAAAAGCTGTGGAGTTTTGGAAAAGCGGAAGACAAACACTTCGACCGCTAACCACTGTACAAAAAAACTTTCGGAAGGTTAAATCGGTGCATCAGCTATACAGGTGGGCTGCGGGTCTTGAGAAGGGTGGAACAAATGCAGATAAATTTACAGTTATTACGGAATATGTATTGCAAAAGTTTGAAGAAGCTTCTGACAGGAGACTTATTGTCCATGACATGAATTTGAGATTATGGGCTTTGGAAGCAAAAGACCTGCTAGTGGACATACCCGAATTCAAGGCAGGTAAATGGTGGATTTGGAATTTCAAGAATGTGCATGGAATCGTATCTCGCAAGATAACAACATTCAGAACGCGATCTACGTTTCAAGATATTGGTAACTTGCAAAATGTTGCAGCAACTTTTGTTTCGAACGTAAGATCTATCATTCCAACAATCGGAGTTGAAGAAATTTATAACGCAGACGAGAGTGGCTTCAACCTTGAAATACATTCTGGACGAACATTGGCAAAATCAGGAGTGAAAAGAGTAGAAGCAGTGATTCAATCGGTGTCCGCTACGACACACAGTTACACTATTATGCCTATTATTTCAGCAAGCGGGCGTCTGCTTTCACCCTTATACATAGTTTTGAAAGAGCATACAGGAACATTTGGCCCGAAGGTGCAAGAAACACTATTCCGACCAAGCAATATTTACATCGAAGCTTCGAAATCAGGAAAACTCACGGCAGAACATTTCAAAACTTGGTTTAGCCAAGTGTATCTGCCCAATACTGGCCGCAAAAGTATGCTACTACTCGATTCGTGGTCTGGACACTGCTCAAATTAGTTAAATCAGTTGATTCCAGAAAATCAAGAAGTGGCATTTTCAATCATTCCAAAGAAAACGACGGGTATGATTCAACCTTTGGATGTATTTCGTTTCTGTATTTGGAAAAATTTTACACGGACATTTTCGGATAATATAATTCTCCTGGACGAAAATATCAATCTGCATTCACGCAATGAAATAATTAAATTGCAGTCGTTAACCCATAACCAACTTTCTTCGCCCAGATTCAGAAATCTTTTCTAATATGCTTGGTTTAAAAGCGGATATCTAGAAACGCATCCCAGCGAGTTCCAAAATCCCGTAGATTTCTGTTAGTATAGGAGTGAAAAAACTATACCAAAGTGTAGTATTTGTGGCGGGGCAGCCTTTATGCGATGTGTTTGGTGTGGCGAGTACCTTTGTTTCGAACATTTCTACGAGCAATATCATTATTGTACCAATTACAAACCGTGAGTTTTACTATTTTTTTCGTTTGTTACTTATACAATCCTTCGATGTGGAAAAATGTACAAAAAGAGAATGGAAACGTTTAAATGCTTATTTTATTATTAAAAACTATTATACTGCTCCAATTAAATTTAATATGAATAACTTTGATGTAAGTGAACTTAAAATAAATGTAAATTATATAAGTATTGTGTTGTGAGAGCAGTTTATTAAAGAAAAGTGCGTAAAAGGAGTCCAAACTCGTTAATAATGTTTTTTTTTATTTAACAAAAAATTTCAACACATATATCATTTAGAGATATGAAAAGAGGGTACCCAGAGGTATTTCAGCACGAATAGTAAACAATATTTTCTTCGGGCGGAGGGATTGGGGGGAGGGGTAACTCGAAAACCACGTATTTTTCCAACAAGTAATAGATTTTTTTCAAGGGCTGATTTCACCCTTTAAAACCGAGTTATGGCACAATTGGAAAATAGGGTTGTATTACGGATGACATACTGTACTTGTATGCAAAGTTTCATAATTTTCGGAATCTTCGGGTTGCCGAACCTTCCTTGTCAGTTCTACAATATATTCAAAAATGATCGAAATCGGAGAGGGACAAACACATACGGAGTTTTACCAAAGTTGATTTTTATTCCAATGAAAGCTACATATCATTCAATCTACAAAAAATTTGTGAAAAAAATGAAGTGATTAAAAAATTTCAATTTTTAACTTTTCTGGTTATGAATAACGATTATAAATGAATAAAATTTTATTGGTGATTAATAATCATCATCAATGACCGAAATTGTTTTCGGTCATAAATAATCGTTACTGAAGAATACAATTTTTTTTGGTTACGAATAACCATTACTGAGGACAACAAATTTTTTCGGTTAGGAATAACCATTACAGATGACGGAAAATTTTATTGGTTACGGATAACCGTTATCGATGGTGAGAATTCTTTTGGTAACGGGTGACGAATATCCTTGGCTGAGAGTTTCGTTTTGGTTACATTTTCGTCTATAATTTTCTTTGAAGGTATGAGTTATATCAATTGCGTGGACTACTCGGTCGTATAACATTGCTTTTATTGTAAAACGACGAATATATGTTCATTCTCTGAAGACTCATAAAATGAAATTTCTTTTACACAGGTGACAAATTATACGTATACGTGTTATCATGCTGGTCAAGAAATCGCTATTAGGATAATGCAAAACGGTTGGCTTCATAAGGGTGCCCTTATTTGCCCTCCTTGTCGAGATATTTGTCAGGTAAAAAATTTAAACAATTTTTCACATTTTTGTGCTCTATAAATATATATAAATCAAATAATATTACGAAGAAGGTTCATTTTTGTGTTTACTTCTTTCTTTATATCGACATCTGGATTCATATGTAAATTTATAATAATATTTGACGCGTGGTTAATTCGATGATAAATGAATTTTCGCTATCTTTGAATCGTTGCCTTTACTTTACATTTGGCAACTTATGTATATTACAATTGTTGGACGACCAGCCCTTCAGTCACCGATAATATGTAAGGCCCGCGGATCCTGGTCTAGTCAGAGTCAATATTATGCACCAAGGTAGTAGTCAGCGATATGCCTACTGCCAAGTGCCAGCCTCCGCGTTGTCTAAGGCGACACAACAAGGGCTAAGGTCATCCTTCCCCCCCAGAACTCATAATATATATAGCAGCGGAATACCAATTGTAGTCAGAATAGTTTTGCACACGACGCATACCATCGCTCCGCCGCGCAAACTCGTCACGGTATTCTTATATAAAACCTCTTTGCAAAAGTAATTGTTGCACACGATTTCGTTTACCCCGGAATCCAACACAATGTTTAAATAAAATATTTTAATACTGTTTGTAATATATTATAGTACGGGGTGGACAGCGTAACGGTCGCCGCGATTTTTCAGATAGTTCTAGTAGTGTTAGAAAAAAAATGCTTGAAATGAAAAAACATCAGTGCTCGATCGTCACCCATCTGTAAAACTAAAAATCGCAAAAGTACTATTCTTTTGATGAAATATAGGGAACACTGTCATGTTTTTCAATAACTGTCTATAACTTTTTCTATGTAGTCTTGCAGGTAACATTGAGACAAATTCAATGTTGTACAGTGTCGGTACATTCGTGCAACAGCTTGCTGGGAAAAATATTTCTAATGCAATAAGAGTGGTTGTGGACATGTAAGACAAACACTAATGTTTACACCTCGTGGACACTAATAATGATCGAGCATTCATGATTTTTTGTTTCAACTATTCTTTCTCACACTACCAGAAGTGCTCCAAAAATCGCGGTGATCGTTACGCTGAACGCCCTGTATATCGAAGTTACGCAAACACTAAAAAAAATATTTTAAAAGTCAACTGTTCATCAGTTGTATTTACCCTCTGCCGTAGCATGTTTTATTTTGATACCGATTTTCTTGTACTCCAAGAACCACGGTAATAATAGTTTGTAGGACTGCTTAGGGTAACCGAACGTCCTGTAGATAAACATTTTTGCATTAAGAAATTTCCAGATTTCATAGGAGTAACAACACTTCCATGTACCTACTTATAATTATAAGAATTCCCATAAAATCAAGAGTAACTAAATTTAATAAAATACGTTTCACGAATTAGGAATACAAAATCGAATACAAAATTTATCGATATTATGTATTTGCTTTTAGGCCGAACTAAAGGAGAAGAATGAACGTTGCAAACCCGGAGACGAACATCCACCTGCGACGTATTATCACAGAGACAATTTGTACTGTGCGTCAGCAGGAACATTCACAAATTTCTCAGCGCTTTTTAGTTTAATTTATTTCTTTGTTTTTAGATGATGTGTCGTTGAATCTAGGTTCTTATCAATGTCCAAACTAGGCCGTCGAATTATAACGTACCATCGTTGTATCGTTTAGATGCACTTCGCGATTTTAAGTCGAAGTGCTTGTTTAACGACCGACAAGTATGAAGTTACTTCGAAACGGAATAATAGTTTCATAAAATAAATATCAACCGAGGTGGCAATTCTACTTTCATAGTTTATTGTAAGAAAATATTTCCACAATGGTTTTTACATTCCGATGATGTAAGGAGTGTACAAAATAAGGATTTAGAGATTGCGCATATACCCATAAGGTATTATTGTTCACCGTATTTTTTGTTTTGCGCCAATGACGAATATAATTGTAATCGTGGTAGTAAACTTGACAAGGCAGCTTTGAAGTGCCAATAGTAATTAATAGATAGAGGCTGGTTAATTTAGCTGTATATGTTTATCTCAGAAAATGTGATAAATTAAAACAAAAATCAAGTACATTGAAAGGGGGTGCTTCTATTACACTATACGTCTATCAGTGAAGGTCAGCATTTAAGATTCAATAACCTTAAAGACGAATTTCATACGATTTTAGTATAAGAGTAATGTGAAATAACAATAATGGCGAAAGTTTGAAATTGTAACATGCAGAAAATATACTTCTACTTAATATATTATCAGGTGTCTCCTTCCAAAAGATTACATACACATATACGGCTAGTTTTATATACACGAGTACAAAGGCAATGCTTGTGCAGTTAAAACATGTTGCAAAAGTGCACAATATTTCTTTTTATTTTATTATCCGTGAATTGAAATAATTTCTGGACGAAGTTAATTAAAAGTTTGCCATCTTTGTAACTTGTGCTGAAATATAATAAATGCATAAAGATAATATCACACACAGTATATCGATTTAACTAAACAATACACTACAACAGTGAATAATTGTTGATATATTGATAAATTGATTTTGGTTATTAGTAATAGTTTGAGAACATGGATTCCATTCTTTTCGTTTTTTTCCTTTCAAAAACCTAATTACGATTGCGTTTTATGATCAAATATATGTACATTTCTCAAATACGTTTTATTCTGTTGTTTCGATCTGTGCTGTATGGAAGACGCAGTTTCCAAATTATTTAATTAAATATATTTTTTAAATTTAACATGTATTCTGAGATAAACTTATTTGAAAATTGAAGTAGATCGTCTTGTAAAATATATACGAGGTTTTTTTCTTGGGGATGAACAAACATTTAATAGTCATCTTCTGACAGTGAGAGTCTAAATAAAACTGTTCTATACTTCTATAGCATTCTGCTTTTATAATGTACGCAACAGCGTATAGGTGCAGGTTTAAAAATTGTCAAATAAATTAAAATATGATGTCCGATTACTACGATCATCGAAACGTATGTTATTGGACATATACATATTGTTTACTGTATAAAAATTATTTGAGAAGCTTCATTTCTCCTAGTTAAAATTTCAGAAGTGCAACTACAAGTTTGTCCGATTAATATTTCCGTGGATCAAAAATTATTACGTGGCCGAGATACAATCACTCATTCAAAATTAACCCATGTTTTTCTGCAATACATTAAATTAATGAAGTCAAAGGTTATACGATTTTAATTCACAGTCAGACTCCCTGTAACAAGATAAATATTACATTTTTATTCATCACACTGTGAACTCCTTCTATATAAATATTTAGTTGTGCCGCTAATTTTGTCAATATCCTTTTCTGTAGACATGTCGAATTTGCAGGTTAATATACATACTTTTATTATTTGTACCATGCAATATTTAATAGGTTTACTTTATATCTTATGAAAAAAGACACTCAACACCAGTAGAAATTGGATGAAGATGTGCCGTTAGTGTTGAAAGTATCTGATAAGTATGTACGTGTATAAGTGCCAATCTTACCTGCCTTTTGTTCAAGTACTTCCTTTAATTGATGTATGGGGACAATAGCTTAATAACCCTTATCCACACTAAGATATTAGTATTTAAAATTAATTAACTAATCTGTTATATACTCGACAACCTTACTTGAATTCAACATATATTTTATTATACATGTATTATGCAGAGCAGATAGCTTAAGCCGACCAAAACCTGTTTTGCATTGCGAACATTAAGAAAGAAATGGAAATTCTGCATTTCCCGAAATCATGGGTATATAATGTGATGACCATTGTCAGAGATATATGTACAGTGGATTCCGCTTAATTGGCCGGACCACCGTTTATTTGGGACAGATACTGAAGAACAGAAACAAAACCTATTGTTCAGATTTTGAATGCTGAAGTTTGGTCTTTTGGGACAGCCGCTTAATTGACACAAATTAATCCAGTCCCAATGTGTCCCAATTAACCGGAATCCACTCTATATCACGTTTCCAGATGTACTCGGAAATAGGACGGCTCCTATTCCATAGTACCATTCCATAGTAATATTCGTGCCGAGTATTAATGTTAAGCGTCCTGAAAAAGAAAACTTGAACTGATCGTGCGCTAAAACTACTAATTTTCGAAATATTCAAAATCTAAATTACTGTTCACAGTATTTGATCGACACTGAGTACTTAGCTCTGGTTAAAAAAAGTCTTGCAGTATAACTTTTGTGAAAAAACAGTGCAAGTTTGTAGAAACTATGATAAAAATATGTAAACCATTTTTTAATATTTTTTACAATAGTGCATTACAGAGTGAATGTCTTTTAACATGAGGACTTAAAAGATCTCCGCAGTTGTAGATGGCTGTCAGGGTGTGATAACAGATTTTCATTACCATATTGTTACAGCTGATTAAGAGAACTAGTTTTGTGATATACGAATGTTGATAATCAGTTAATCTCGAACGAGAAAAATGCTTCATATAAATGTAAATTATGTATTTATTTGATCCGGAAGGTGCTCCATACGATTACATTATTCTTCTATATACTTTTGGGTACGATAAACGATTGCCTGTTTCGGATTTTCAATTAGTTCTGCAGCTATGCATGCATCGTTTGCACTTTAAATAATCACCCGCCCGATTTCTCACAATTTAAGACAACCCATGGGTACTTGACGCATAAGAGATATTTTTGACATTCCCTCCAACAAAGTATTATAGAAATGTAGGAGCATACATGCTTCATCGAAGTTCAATCAAAAATATGAGGCAACAACGGATAGTTCTTTTTGTCTGTTTACAGCGTGGGGACATATACGTACTAGAAATTATTCCATAGAATTCTTATATAAATATGAAGAACTCTTAATGCATTTTTTATAGTCAAAATTTTTTTTTTTAATTCGTTTTATAACTATTCATGGATGTAACTGTAGTAATCATAGGAATTAATTACAACTGGAGGGTTCAGAAGCCAATCAGTGCAAGTCCATTAACATTCCAATCGAGATAAATAAGTGTTTCACAAATTACTTGGAAAAATGACAATGTCTGCACCGTCATCTATTGCTTACGTATGAAAATTGTGACTTAACTGGTTTATCAACTGAAAGTTTTAACAATGAAGAGTTTTTCGAACTGTGAAACTCATGTTGAGGGAAAGTTGGACTTACACTGATCGGCTTCTGGGCCCTCCAACTATACTTTGAAATCGAACTGAAAAACTATCGCCAATTTGTCCCAACGTTGTATCGAAAGAAAAACCAGTCCACAGTTGTTCCGTATTTTCGTTAGAATATTTTAATAAGGCATCTATAAACCTATGTGTATAAAATATTTTTTTCTCACTTTTGTATGCGGAGCATAATGACATTTGAGAAAACGTGGAACCATCTGCCCAGTCGCATTCCAGTCAGTAGTAATAAAAGATATGTCGAGATCTAAATGTATAAAAGGAAACACATTCGTCCTACATATCTATATATTGAGATTGACTTCCTGCTCAGGACAGGTGAAATCAAGTACACGATAGGAGGTATGCATATACTGGCTATACTGGGAGGTATATCGTTCCGATACCTGCCATCGATGATTGAGATTGATACCGTGTACACATGGAAAACACTGTGAATCATTAGTGACGTGCGTTTCTAACATACACTCCATAATTTCAGTGACCCATTTACACTGAATAACGTGGATTTTGCACAGTTTTTGCTGTACCATCAAACATGCTTTTTGTCGGCCAAGGTTAGTTGAAGGTCAAGGTATATCCTCGAGACTGGACGTGTTGTTCAGTGAAAGGTACATCCCGCCCCGTGCTTTTAAGTATTGACAAGCCCTATCTAATAACAGGTGCATATATAATTGTTCGTGACTATGAGCAATGTTACAGCAGCACTTCCTTTATATGAACGCAGTTTTAACAGTGGTTTAGTGCCTGATTAATTGAATTTTAAGTGTGATTACATTATCTGAATTACCGCTGTTTGTCGCTTTACTTAGAAGGAAATGTTTCGTGGACTTCTATTATAGGAACGACTTGCTTGTACAGGCCTTCTTACTATAAAGGACTATAAAGGAATGAAATATCGAGTTTGTCGAAATTACAAGCTCTATTGAGCTAGATTTTTCTGCCTTTCAATGCCTTTCTGCCAGACACTATACTGATTGTTATCTCCTATACTGCCATAACGTAATTATTCGACTTCGTCTGTCTTATTAATCCATATACAAGCTGGATCTTTTTTGAATGGGTAATACTGTTCTATCTTAATACACTTGACTTCTGGCACACTATTTAATGAAACTGCCTTTTTGTCAGCTTTAACAATATGAAAACGAAATGAAGACCTTGTGATCTTTATTTAAACGCGATAAATAAAAGAGCAAGTATTGCATATATTTATATGCATGTGTCATCCTACGACACAATGTGTCGTCCTACGATGAAGGTTAATCGTTTTACGCAACGTAACCTGGCAAAGGATTCTCTCGCAACCCTCCCAGGTGAATGTCCCGCGCTGCCTTTCAGCTTCTTACGGTGACTGTGAAAAATTGTTTGTCTATAGCTTCACTTCCTTTGCATTCTTTATATTATAATGGAGCTATTCTAAGTGCTGGTGTTAAAAGATACATCTTGTGTAAAATGGGACATGCAACTTGTGTAAAACGACATGCATATTCCTGAAGCATAGAAAAGTATGTTGGTATGCATATAGACAGCTATATGAAATGCGATTAATATTTTTGAATCCATTTTATTGCTTAGAGGTGAATAGGGGTTAAATTTTTACTTCTTGTTTCTCATTGTTACCTCGGATATATTCGCAATTATTTACTAACGTTATAAGACGATGAATACATAATTCATATCATGTTAGCATATTTTTAGGATAAAACAAGAATTTAATATCTAGCATTAATTCTTTGTCCTTGCTTATTTTTTGTTGTACCATTCGAACTTGTATTTTTATATTTGTGATATTTAAAATGCTGCTTGGCGTAATTGAAACCGTGAATTCATGTATTGTAAAGTTGAAAGGAATTAATGTGCGTTTGTTTCCGGTATTAGACCGTAAAGAGAGTGCGATATCATATCTACAAAGACAGGAGAACGTGTTAGAAAAAAATCAGCAAAAAAGGAACATTCGCGAAATAGATTGTTCCTAAACTGCTGGGCATTCAATACGTATATTAAGAAACGTAAATGGTATTTCTAACACATAAAGGGTAAAGAATTAGATGTATATATTTTATAAATACATATATATTTACCGAGCAAAAGTTTGAACGAAGTACATCAAGATTATCTTCGTGCAAATAGAATGGTTCTTGTACGATCTTGTAAACAAACGGTTTACATGATTTCTGATGGAAGCAACATCTCGTACATCATGCAAATTTTAAACATTCCATTGAATAAACACTTCCACCGTTCAAGAATTATTATACGTAGACAGTAACGTGTAAATAACGAATCATTACATACGAACGGATTAAAATATTAAGGTACTAATAAATAAAAGAACGTAATACTCTATTACAATAAAAATCCATACAATTTACAGTAAATATTGTACAAAGTGTACTTATCGCCAGGAGTACTATTTGGTTGAAATCTACAATTGTGACAACTGTAAAATAACAGTTTTATTTTCGTACATCCCAGAACAGAGTAACATTCTTTTTTCTAAAGTCATTGCAATAAGGTTACATTTTTGATATATGTAAGAATTGTAACTATACTTATGGTATCGTTGAATTTGAAATTGTGTGGAAAATATTTTTAAAAGGCACAGAGACGAATCAATTCCTTCATATCGATGAGAAGAATGCTTTATATAACCTAAAGCTTCGGCGCATGCTGAACGCGGTCCTGAATAAATTGCCACAACTATACATTGGCTTATTAAATGTAGACTTTTCCGTAAGACATTTTGTGGCGGCAGAAAATATCGCCTTAAGCAAGTCTAATTTAAACTCAACAATATTTAATTACAATCTCACGTTAATTTCGTTTGCTATTGCAGAACTTAAACTAATACATATACAGTAATAGTCATTTACTGTTTCCAGTACATCATTTTAATTGAAACGAATGAATCTAAATCTAATGAATACGTTGTGACAATAAATACGCATCACAAAAATAACTTCTTTTCAATGGGAAGCAGAAAACGTAGCGGCCTCTGTCGCTATAATTAAATAATTACCTGGAATACAATATCGATTTGAAAGAATTAAATTCAACGATACATACTTTAAGAAAGCAGACTTTTAGCGTGGTTTTTCATCCAAGAATGTCTTAACAAATTTGCCCTTTTTTCACCTTATACTATTTTGAATATCGAATAGAATGTATTAAATAACGTAGAAAGATGAAATAAATTTTAATAAAGCTGCAAGGCCCAATTAATTAGTAATCGATATGGAACGTGCGAAAAATAGTACGGTGCGTGAGAATGTTTGAAAGCCTATAAAGTACATACATTCATCATAGAATTTATTTAAAAAATGAGAGATATGGTTAGAGGTATGTAAATTTTTATCCGGTTAACATTTAATGGTAAATTACTACACGTAAGTGTGGAACAAATCCTTTTATTCCAGCTACGCCACCCCTATTTTCACATCGGAGGCACCCTTATTTTTCGTATAAGATGCATGTCAGAAAATGGAAAAAAAATTGAGTCTTATCATACTGAATACTATGTCGAAAAGCTTACTTACTATGTTAGAACACACCTAATAATAATATTCTAAAAATGGTAAGGAAGGGTACACCAATAATCTTGTAAAATTATTGTACGCTGCGGTAGAAATGAAAACATGTGACATTGTACCATAAAATAATGTAGGAGGTGTACCTTTATAACAGAACCAAAAGACAATATCATTCAAAATTTATAGTTTAGCCTGTTACGCGTTGGAAACGCGTTTGTTTTCAAAATTTATGTACTCCTGTTTCACCTATTGCACCGGAATATAATGTATCATTAGTATAGTTTCACTGATTTACATTTATTGTCGTATAAGTGTGCCATTATTATTAAAAACAAACCTGTTAAAGTAAGTTTAGCGAGGCCCAATGTTTTTCCTTTATTATTATTGTTATTATTATTATTTTTATGCGGCGTTTGTTAGCAAAATTTGAACCTACTCACATAAACATATACCACTAATGCGTTCCGCAATTTAAATGAAATAAAGAGAAAAGTGCTCAAAAAGAAACATTGTGATATTAATCGCGCTATTCCGTTTCTAAGTACAGTAATGCCTTGATCGACGCGAAAGATTTCTACACCATGCAAGCGAAAAGTTTATCCCCACCACTGCGGGGTATACCCCTTGAGGCGTCCAGAAGTTCACTTGGCGATCAGTGTAACGCGATCCGGGCTCGGGTATATCGGTGAGCTAATACTAATTGAACGATGAAACTTTGCTATTTCTCATCCTTTTCTTATGAAACTTTTACATAGCATAGCTGACAATTTTCTGATTAAAATGACACCAAACACGATATAATTTGGACTATACTTACTGCCTTAATTGACAATAATAAGTTTCGACCGCAGAAAAGGCAATCGGCAAAGAATAAAGGTCCAGTACACGGTTTAACATACCAACTTATTACCGTTAATTAAGGCAGTAAATATAGTCCAAATTATATCGTGTTTGGTGCCATTTTAATCAGAAAATTGTCAGCTATGCTATGTAAAAATTTCATAAGAAAAGAATGAGAAATAAAAAAGTTTTATCTTTGCATTAGTGTTATTTCACCGATGCGCTGGATATTGTTTTTTGGCTTGGCCGCTCGATTCTCTTTCTTTACTCGCTGTCCTTTTCTACGTTCGACGCTGTCGGCAAATTTCAAACAATGTAGGAACTACACGATGGAAGCGAACGTTCAGACCCGAGGCTTTCGCATCGATCAAGGCATTACTGTATTACCCTGCGAGTAAAAAATATCTACTGATATTTTCTCTGCTGCACATTTGATACCGCATATAATCTGCAATAATATTTGTTCTCGTACAATCCATGTCATTAACAACTTAGCACAACTTTTAGCAGCAGGTAATTTTTTACAAACATAAATTCTAGAAACATTTAAGTTGATTGTCGTTAGATTCTACCATTACTGTAAGGATGGAAACGATAAAATTTGTTTTGTCATACAATTTTGAAACGTTAATTACTAAAAATTTTAGAAATTTGTCAATATATTATACTTTCAATTATAAACCAAAATATACAAATTGTGACTAATGTTTTTCGTGTAAACTGGCTACAATAAGCAGTACCAATTGCACACAATTATATTTTCGAAATTTCGAATTACTTTTGAAAACAGCGTAACTGTACACACGTGTGGCTGATAACACGTTATATACAAGTACGTATATCTGTTTGTTCATTATATGCACGAAAGCGGTAATATTAGTCAGTAGCTATCAGTTTCAGCTTAGAGAAAATAGTTGTGCTCCAACGCTAAGAAATTGTTAAGCGATGAATTAATGGAAAACGTTATAGTCATAATTGTCCCGTGAAATTTTATGACATATATATTATAAATGTAGGAACCGAGAAAAAAGGAAGGGCAGGTCATTCGACGCGGAATTCAATTCTGCGATCTTCGAATTTTTGTTGCAATTCGTTCTTGATTTCAATTGCCATTCTTGAGTTTTAGTCTAGTGCAGTTTCGATACAAAATTTTGACAAGGATTTTACACTTAAGAAGATTGGATGCTTTTGCACCGCGACAATTGTAGCACTTGGGATGTTGGGATGATGTACTTATTGGGTTCCAATGCATTTTAGTTGCAGATGGCAACGATAACATTGAATAATTGGTTTTTGGCATCACATTCATTGCAGTGGATAAATTGGATACTGTATGCAAGGTGCCTATCACTAGAAGTGGTCAAACTGTTACTTTAATCTGATCTGCCTAAAGACGAAAGAAGATCAGATACCAAGAGGTCCAGAAGTTCGTTATTTTTCGAGGTAACAAATGTTTGGTTTATATTGCAGGAGCTGTAGAGAATAGCTGTCACAATGAAAATTACAAGTACAGTTTTTTCCCGATGGAAGTAATTAATAAATAGTTCGTCTCTATGTTGAAAGTGGTATATGTCGTTGTATACATTGTTATGAAACGAAATCATTTCGAGCAATTCTGTTTAACGAAATTTGAAACATTTCTTCAGTACTCCAGCACAATCAAAACTTGTTTCTATATATCCCGAAAAGTAAGAATTTCCATACCCGTATATTTGACCGTTTTCCACAATTTAGCCACTTGTTTCGATGTCTCCCTGTATAACTCATAATAACAGATTCGACAATCTGTGATAGTGTCAAAAAATGCACAAACACGTCGGTGTATAAATCGTTTTCAATTTAATGAATTTTGTTTAAATAACATCAAGAAAAATGTCCGAGTCAAGGTGTACATTGTAGACCCTGAGTGACCGAATAGGTCGGAGCCCAGACGCGTTTCAAGCAAAACTTTGTCGTCGCTTTTTAATTCCCTGTAGTATATTTTCCTGTCAAAGAAGTGTATATCATAATGCCAGTTATTCTACACTGCATTTAGAAACCTTTTTCATGCCAATCCTTGTTCATACATTTGTTTATGAATATATTATTACAACCCCGTAAATTCGGCAACTTATTTCTTCTTTTATCTCTATTTTGGAATAAATTCTTGCTCTATTTAAGACTTTATTTAGATTTACATCTGTTTAGTATGGTTTTGACTTGGATATTTTATATAAACATATTATAAATAGTACAACTTCTGTAGTCTTTCGATCAGTTGATTTATATTCTTTATCGTTTAATTGTGCAAAGTCTGAAGATTAAGCCCGATCAATTGCAAGTACTAACAGCGAGTGTGTGTCCACCAAAAAGAAATGTTATGAAAGTTTTCGTTTTGAAGATGTGTGCCCTTATCACTCAAGTTCCATTTAGCTGCACCGGCAATCTTCTATGCTCTAAACTCGTGTACCATCATGGTTTTAATGTTCCACGATCGAATGATATAATTTATACGTAATTATACAATTTCATAGTGATGGGATATTCATACGTGGTTTAGTAGCCTACAAGTACTGTACGTACTATTCAAGGAAAGAATTATTTGGACTGAAAATGTCAAAGTATATTTGTTTGTTTTAATAAATAGGATTAAAGTATAAAATCTGTATTGCTCGAATAATTGTGAGAGGTACTATAGATACACCATTTATCCAGAATTTACTAAAATTGAGTTTCTTTCGAAGTTGCTACTTCCCTTTCTAGTTGGCTATGTATCCATGCATTTGCATCAGAAAAGTAGAATAAGCAAACGGATGGTTGCAAAGGGCATACTGGATCGTCTGCTTCAAAGACTCTGAAGTGAACGTCTGAATTTTTACAAGTGGAGAACAGATTCTACTTCATTTTGCATTTTAAGACGGATTATCTTAAAGCCTGTCTAGGACTTACGCATATAACGAAGCACGCTATCTGGTGTAGTGAGATTTGTATAAAATGAAGTTAATAAAACTAGGTAATTTGTAAAATTTGTATTTATATTATTCATTTTAAGTCACATACACTTCATAGCGATTATTAGCTATTATGTAGGTACTATACGTATTAAACTGTTACTATGTTAAAAGACATCATACACAGGATATGTTGATTAAAGCTGCAAAAGAAAATAAATTGGCTAGATTAATTAAAAGAGTTAGCGGATTTTTAAAACTGTCGCAAATTGTTCGGGCCCAAACAGTAGACCCATAAAGCCATCGAGTTCCTTAAAATATAATTATTTACGTGTCGGGTATAATTCCTATATTCTACAGCTGCAAGCTATATAGCTATAAATTCATACATCGTCCTTTTTAGGATTACTAGGTTGTATTGAAACTCACAGCGCTTTATGGCTTTACAATCTGCGACCTTTTAGCTGCACATGTGGACTCCGCGCACTGCACCCTCAGGTCAGTCACTACCTGAGAGTGATCGGTAATTAGGGGCGGTAATTTCCGCTTCTACCAGATTTTGGAACATCCCTTCCGTCACCTATTTACATCGACAACCCATCTGAACTAACCAATCAGCATATTACCAACAGCAACACGCCCATCCCCAGGTTTTTGCGAGTCTTCGTTAGAGCGAACCTAACGAAGACTCAGTAGTACGACCAGATCGTCAAATACGATCACATCAGCAATAGTTACATTCACATCACCTTGCGACATCATCATGTTAAGACTCACTACATCACTTTAAAGTATCAACGACACCGTCAGAATCTGTGCAACTCCTTCAAGGTCTTTACACCACCTTGCGAGGCAATCTTTCCATCACCGTTGACTAGTCGTAGATAATTATTATTTTGTACATTAACATGTAAATATACGACTATTTATCAAGTGAACATCAATTATCACCACCTTACACCACCTAATATAACTAGCCCTCACGGCATTAATTTGCCGTAGAGCGCAACGGTCATCGTGCTTTTGATTAACCGTCAATTCGCGAGCGGAGAACCGTACACAAATTTTAAAAGATTTTAATGTAATTGAGGATCATTTTTAAATTACTTTAAATTACATATTTGGCAGCAGTTGATTATAAGATATTTATTCCTGATCCTTGTTTTGCAGATATCGAAATTTTTGGGACTTTCCTCAGGACTTAAACCTGTGATTTCTTAATATCCATGTTCAATTCTTCAACTTGTAAAAACTATTTGATACTTCCTGCACAGTGTATTGCTTTTATTGATTGAGTCCAGATGCTTTGCGGACAACCTGGGTATGCCATTGTTCCCCGCACCTGAATTACTCTCACAATGCATGAACATATACCGCTCAAATTGTTTTAGGAAGAGGCTATCTAATATTATTTCGCATACAAAATTTGAAACAACGTATCTAGTATTCTTAAGGGTTACTATTTCGACAATCAACCCTTTCGCCACTAACGGTGACTATAGTCACCCGACTCCTCAGTTGAATGTATCAGGAAAACCATCAAATGGTATAATAAGTATTTTTTTAAGTACTTGTATTGTTCATACAAGCATAAAACAAAGAAAAACATGAATATTGCCTTATATCCTATTCATCTAGATTAGAAGTGATCCCAAATATATCCTTTCCAACTTCCCCTGCCTCAACTGTCTAAAACTTTTAAAAGCTTTTGATGCTTTTCAGAAAGCTATAATCTCTGACGCAAATGATACACAAACAAACTCTTTTCCTTCTTCGGATACACGGCGTGACAACGTACTATGGGCATGGAAACCTCGAACAAGTGGCCAAAAGTCAATTTTTCAACATTAACATTTTGACAAAACTTGTTTTCCTATCAATTGACAATCCAAAATATTATTCGTTTCACATACTTGTGTGACAAGGTATAGAGTTCTGAAATCAAAATTGTAGAATTTGATGTACAATTAAACGCTCTAGATACCCGTTATAGAATATCAGAATGAAGGTTTAAATTATGGTTTTATACATGGCAGTGAGTGTATTTAAGGTATTTAATCTTGTTGTAAGCATTTTTTAATCCATGTATGAACAGTGTATAATTTATAACAACTGAAAATTTGAGTAGGTTTTTAAAAAAATGGTTAAAATTGGTCAACTTGGTATTTGTCCTATATGAAAGCTTAGATATTCATGAAGGAGATAATAGAAATTTTAAGTGCGTCTGCCTGCATTTTCTCAATCTCTCCGAGTTTTAGCAAGTAGACACCCGCCGTCTTTTGGCGGCCTGGGCCCATGGAGCTACTAGGCGCTTGGAGCGGGATTTGGAAGAAGCGGTAGGTAGGGAATTCCCCGTTAGCCATTTGTTACAGTGCCTGGTAATTTATACTGAAGAATAGTTAAGAAGCAAAGAATTAGAACAGGGTAAGAATTGTGGTATTGGTGGATATTTTATATTATGCTAGCGGATAGAGCCAGATCTGTTGGTGCCTTTTGGTTTATAGTACTGTCTCAAGGTTTGTCGAAGCAGTTGTATGATAAGCATGGCGTGAATAAAGAGTGTTAGTAGAAACGTCGAATGTGGATCGAGCGAATGTTTGTCCCGAAGAAAGACCATATAACTCCAAGGTGCGAAAGATATGTGTTTGGAGCTGAATACTTGAGAAGGTCGTGTGAACGGAGGATTCGGGTGGACGTGACCGACCGCCGCCAAGTAATGGCTGCGGGGTGTATCCTAAATGAGGGAGAGCAAATCAGAGATAGAATGAAAGAGTAACTGAGATTGAAAGAGTATATAGAGTGGTTGATGCGGGCGCGAGACATAATAGTTGGGGAGGTGGAGCAGTAGAGTTTGGCAAGTATAATAGTCTGGGAAGCAGAATAGAGGGAAGCGTATATTTTAGACAGTGCAGAGAGCAGAGAGTAGTATTCGATGAAGTTTTGATTTTTGGCCCTTTTCGAGATTTCCAATCCACTGCGCAACGTGAAAATGTGAATACTGTTGTTCCGTCCTAAAACGGAAGCGTTTAATCCAGGTGATCGAATACCCCTGTCGAACGAGCGGAGGCATTGACATCCCAAACAATCGACCATCGTTCGATGTCTTGTTTGCGGCTACAAAGTGATGGAGTGATGGAACCAAATTCAGCGAGAAACTCATGAAAGTCGAACCTCTGCCAGGTGCCGCTCATCAGCGCCACCTATGTTGCCAGTGGGTGTACGAACGTACTTTCTCCAACTGTCCACAGGGGACGGCTGGTCGCCACCAGCGAATCAGAGTTCCTTGATTTACCTATGGGTGGTTGGGAAATCGGCAATCATCCTGGTTCCGAGATTTCGCGGAGGACAAAGGTGAGATTGACTATCATTCAGAAGCAAGCCTTCAGAATAACACCACTACCAGGACGCAGAAATCCGCCAACGATGCTCAATCGTACAATGTCGGCAATATCCTTTCGATTTATCAAGGATCGACCACTGCCGACTACTGTGCGACGTGATTCACATTCGTGCTCGAATCACGGAACACAACCAGCTCGTCAACTACACATACTCATCTCGCATTACATCGAACGCAACCGATCAGCCGCGATATCCTCGTACACTGAACACTAACGCGTACACATATTGTAGTTTTGTATTGAAATAACTGCCTGCCTTTAATTAGCAGGATCGCGGTGGAGCGGTACTGGTGTGTTAGCGGTTTAAACTCCTAGAGTAACACCGTACAACTTTAGTATTCGAACAGTCATTCTATGTATAGGTATTGTCAAGAAGTGCTACAAGTATACCTATATGTATCTATAAATGAAGAAGAATCGCCTGCATCTCGTTAACAGAAAATGAGTCGCCTTGTATCAGTGCAGAACGCAACTGCATGTGAGTTTCAGAACTTAAAAAACGATTAAAGAAAAATTGAGCCATTTAGGTAAACACCCTCAACCTATTCATCTAATGTGGAAGTACCAAAGTACCATTTATCCAAATGATTAAAAAATTACCTAATTGGGAGAAAGTTGTAATGTAATCAATAACGTCATTGTTACGTCGCAAAGGCCTCCGTAAGAAATGGAACGTCGAGCGCGCGGTCCTCAGCCCCGGGTCAAGGAATTATCGAGGACCAGGTACTGACACTACTGCTTCCGAACGAAGCAGCTAGCATTGTTCGACTGCTTACTCGATAGATTCATAAACACCGTACCTTCCAATAAGGCGGCTAGCAATCGGCACATAGAACAACCGTCCACGTGCAAATGGCTAGCACGTTTATGACGCGCAAGTAACAAAACTGTTTTTGAGGAAATCGTTTTCTTCCTTAAGCCAAGGAGCAATAAGCGCCAAAACCTTATACGACCTCGACAATTAATTGCAAGCGTCATAAACGTGGATTCCCAAAGGGGGGCTCGACGCCGATCCCCAGCAGATGTCGACCAGGTCAAGTTTCGACACCCTTGCGGAATTTCCCCTGAATCGCCAAAAAATCGACAACAAGTAGCAAGTACACACCCACCTTCGAGAACCGCACCTCGGCGCAAGGGAAAGGTGTGACTTCACCCTCAAAGCACGCTGATTGGTAATTCGACAATTTTCTGAAACGTCCAATCAGCATGCATAAAAAACGCTTCCGAGTCGACGTTTGAAGAAACGCTCGACGAGGAAGTCAGTCTTAGTTTGAACACCAGAACTACAACATCCACTCTTGGTTAGACCACCAGAAACACACCAACCAGGAGACCATCTCCTCCAGTAAACCAACCGAATCTTGGTTTACTAAGCCTTTTCAATAGTGACTCTTTTCAATTAATATTTATAACGAGACGGTATACCAACGTATACCGTATTTCCAAGTGTCGCATACCACGACGCTCAACAGCACTCTTACTTCCTCGAAACGCGCTTCGGGCGCTAAGGAAGGGTGCCGGTACACCTACAAAACACGCTGATTGGCAGTTAGTAATTTTTCCCAATATCCAATCAGCGTGTAGAAGATTACTTCTGTAGTAAATTGAATTTAAGGGCGTTAAATAAATGGGTTAACGAATAAAAGGATTATATTATATTTGGTTGTACATAAGGTTCATAACGTTGCTCTTCGCCGTTCGGTTGCTAACTGCCGATCTTTACACGCGACGCACGGGTCCTGCCTTGACGCAGGGGCGTAACATCGTGCATAGTGACATAAGTCGGGTGTCACTACACTTCTGAGTCGACGTTTCGACAAACGTTCGACAACGAAATCAGTTCCATTCCGACTACCCTCGAGACAAGAACAGCTTGCTCTTGAGTTATTATCGCTTTACCTCAGAAGCCAAGATTGAGCCTTACAACCTCGATCTCGACACTTCTCTCAGGATCGAGCCTTACAACCTCGATTTTGAACGTGCGCAAGCCGAGTCTTGCACCTTAACCATAGCGACGGAAGAAGGGCTCCGGAGTTTGATTTACGACCATTCTTCGTTATTCCCGTCGTGATCTAAGTTACGAAATTCGTGACCGATACGACACCACAGTCATTAAAGAATACATATTTGACATTCAAGGAATTTCCAGCAATAAAGAATGGGAAATTGAACGAATAAGTTAATCATCAAAATAATATACCTCGTTGAAAAATCATATTTCATAACAACAGCAAAACGGGCAAAATCTATCCGCTCAAACTAACAATATTCAAAATTTTGACCTACCTGCAATCACCTTTATCTTTGAGCTGTTATAAGTTCTTATACCTTAGTTGTGAGGTAAACACTAGCATATTCGTTTTTATTAGTTACATATTCTATACATAACTACATTTGTACAAGTTACACATATGTATTTATTTATTTTAACTATCAAATGCACGTACCGACTTCGGTAGATTATTACTTTATACTGAGAAAGTTGTGCTACCATATATCAGAAAATGATAATTTGTAACTGATATTTTAACGTAATGTCATGATATTCAATTCAATTATTTATATTGAAATATAAATTGCAACAGATATTATTACTGTAGTATTAAAATAATTAATTGTGACCTAAAGGCGCAAATAAATAGCACACGTACTTTATTAATTTATAGCAATTCACTGGTATCAGTTTGTTTCAATGAATGTGATAAAAAAATAAAACGGAATAAAGTAAAGATGCAGGAAACACTAAATATTAATAAAACATAATGCATACAGGAGGTCCATTTGAATCAAGCGATTATAATATTTGTGAATACATGATCACTCTATCTGAATATCAACGATTACAAAGATAATTACGATGTATTTAATTACTATCTTTATCACTTTATTACTATCATTTTTTTAGAAATTGCCAACATCAATAGCAGGTACTTTCTTCAATGTGAACCATCCTGTCATAAATACAAGATGAAGTCCATGAAAATGTTATTTAGTTGAAACTACTAATTTAAGAAAATGTACATATTATTACGGAATTTTTAAACAAACCAGAATATAACGAATATTCACGAATAATAACGAAAAGTAAAAAAAATCTAAAAGATGTACTGCCAAAGTTCTGCATTTCTTCGATATGTGGGGGCACTTCCCACATACACCGCTAGGGGACGAGCACGATGAGCACGACGATCCGGCTCCCGAAGATGGTTGTATAAGTCCACGCGACTATGTATATAACCTCCGACCATTCCCTACTAACCCTGTGTCTAAGGCAGGGCCTGCTAGAACGCCTTACTAATGAGTCCGCCGCTAGTAGCAAGGCCTAGGACGAAACGCAACTTTTCTCCCTCTTCCTCTTTCTTTTCCCGTCGTACCCCATTCCACCATCCGTACGACGGACCGTCGATACCCTCACGCGCTCCTCAGATATAATTGTAATAAAAAGTTTGAAATACGAGAATATTTATAATTCTGTTACGTATGAAAAATATTCCATACGTCGCTCTCAAAGCGTTTTCGAGCTCGCGTCTGTGATGGGAAAACGCCCTAAAACTCTTTCGGTTATCATAAACAGAAAAAGGGGTCCTGAGCACATGTGCGACCAGCTGCATTATGACCAAGACGGGCGTGGTCCGACGAAGACTCCTCAATTTCCTTATATGGAAAGTTCTAATGCGTTTCCGTGCATTTCGGGGGTATATAAACCCTTTGGTTTCTACCCTCGTCGGTTCACAGTTACACAGTCACGCGTAACGTCACGTCGTGCCACGCTCGTACAGAGTCAGTTATATCTAGTGAGATTGGGCTTAGCGCACCTTTCGAATCATAGATTAACCCGTTAGAATCCGCTAGTCCGGTTGAAGTTCTTTCGGAACACTCTTAAAGCGGCTCTCAGACCCCGCATCGCCAGTGCGTCAACACCGTGCAAATACTTAGGTAACTCACATACTTTATATTATTTCTATCGCGACAATTACATTTGTACCAACGACTGATTTGAATATATATTTATAATTTGTTCACCATTAAATCGAGTAGATTCGTTAAACCTATATTTACCCCGTAATCCTTTATATCGGTAGTAAAGTTCCCACAGATACAACTTAACCGCTCGAGTTGTATCGAATATTAATTTAAAAGTTACGAGACAAACTAACATTTCCTGCGACTCCCTGATTTCGCATCAGGTTCGTCCGCACGCCTTATCCAAACAAAATAACTACAAATACTCCAACCCAGTGGCTCCCCGATTTCGCATCGGGTTCGTCCATGAAACCTAACCCATCCTACAGCTCCCTGGTTTCGCACCAGGTTCGTCTGTATCCTACGGCTCCCTGATTTCGCATCAGGTTCGTCCGTACGTTTTCCAACCTCCGAACAGCTCCCCGGCCCCGCGCAGGGTTCGTCTGTGAATAAGCCAACCTCCTAGCAGCTCCCCGATTTCGCATCGGGTTCGTCTGCGAACTTCTTTCCTAGTGGCTCCCCGATTTCGCATCGGGTTCGTCCACGACGTTTCACCCTCCTGCGGCTCCCTGATTTCGCATCAGGTTCGTCCGCGCTTGACTCTATTCCTGAGGCTCCCCGATTTCGCATCGGGTTCGTCCTCGCTACACATATCCAAGCGGCTCCCCGATTTCGCATCAGGTTCGTCCGTGCACCTTACTAATAAATTCTCAACCGTATTCCTTGGGTTATATCAACCTCGCCGGTCTAGGCGTTGCCCACAGCCCCGGCTCGTAACAATTCTATTATAATATTCAAGTATGCTTGAAATTATTAATTATTTTTTTACAATTTTGATACGAGAAACTAACCATATAGTAAAATTACAATTGTTATGTAAATATACAAGTAGCGTACATTGTTAGATGCAATTAGCAATGTCAAATAATAATAAATAACTTTAGAGTAATTAAGATTAGTTCGTGCATGAATTACAATAAAATATCGTACAGGTAAGTCAATGGAATTATAGTTTTCATTCTCAAAAGAATAGTGTATACTGCATGCTTTGACAAAATTGATTATAATAATATGAACCAGAACATGTTACTAAGGAACATTTATATACCTTTGCCAGCTGTTTGTAAAACACTTTCAGCATAACACAATTCCCCCCAAATTCTGGTAAATTAGAAAGACTCCTTCCTCAGTATACATTGATCACATATGTATATTTATTATGTATGTATTTGTATCACCGATACACAAGAAATTCCTTCGACTTAAGGCAATCATTCTGATAACGCGACGACTGAAACTCATTCGTTACTCTGCTACAAGTGATTCATCTAATCGAGGTTTTTCAATAACCGTTCTTACACTAGGATTCTGACTACGTACAATTGATACGCGTTGTCTTATTATATACAAAAGATGATTTGTGCCCTATTTGATAAGGAGCTATTTGTGCTCGAGGCAATGATAAATGTTTCATTTGATCGGTACGGAGGAGCTTTCACGTTGTTGGTGGGCCAGCAGGCAGTGTTTCGCTCATATCATCTCTCAGCAGTTCAACTTTACATATATTAAACTATCGTAACATCGTGGAAGATCAATGTACATTATTTGTATTCTCCTTTTGCAGTACAAACATATATAATGTATCGTTAAATAAATAAAGTGTTTGTAAATAAATATATTAGTCAGTGCGTTCCCTGTGATTACATACCAGTGACTATTAATTATTGAATAAATAAAGTTAATAGTATACTAATATAAGAATACGTATTAACAAAACGAATGTGGTTTGCACAATTCTGAACGATTTCTCAGCATGAGAAAATGCAGTACGAGATAAAAATATATAGTAATATGTGCTACATTGTAAACACACTGTGAACAATAGTGAAAAATCTGTTATCAAAAGCCTTAGAAACTTAGGGGCTAATAAAACAATGTCAAGTATGTATAAAATTGATGTGTATGACTTACATATGCATATGAAATAAATTGCGTGCATATCGTATATGGCGACATTTACGTATAATCACTAAATATTATGCTGTTGCAGATGAAATGGTCGAAATTTTAATAAAACTGTCAACGTCAATAACAGGGTTCTGTAACATAGTATTTTTCAATTAAAATACGTATTTTGTATGAGATGTGGCAAAGTATGATCGTCGCAATTTACGCTTATATCATCATGGTCTTTAGTTTAAGGCATAATAACTTCTACTTCTGTCACATTTAACTACTAAAGTGTAGAAGGTTTTGCTCTTGAGAAATCAGCCATTTCATATACAGCAGCCTAATGTGATACTACAAATAATTTCAAGTTGAACGAAAACAATGGCCAGTGTATACAATCGATGCAACACTGTACAAAATTGTACCACTGCTACTATACTCTTACATGTATAATACATGACTCATAACCATCTTAGCAAATATAATACATTAAATATTTACGAAAATTTGTTCTACGAATACAACAAGTCGAATCCAGAACTTTTGGCGATAGAAATTAATCAACGTTAATCGAAAGTAGCATAATATTAAACCATAGAAAACCAATTTGAATCTGAAACTACATTAAAACAACTATGTACATATGACGTATATTAAACTTTTTTATTTAATTGTACTATACGTATAAGATAAATTAAGTATTGTATTAGCTCAATAAATATCTTATAGTTTCGCTTACCATTCTTTCCATACAGCTGTAAGTTTTATACTTTTCGCTATACAACGTTGCAGAATACAGTATTGACGTATACGAAGACACTATTACATATTTTTATTCTGCATCATACGGTTATGTTTACGATGTAGGAATTTGTTTATACGATTAGAAGTTTATTAATAAGAACTTCAAAAGCTTATGTAACAGTCCCTGAATTCTCTATTTTGTAAATGGTATAACAACTATAAAGTATTCATATTTGCGACATTTCAAACCTTTATGACATTATCATGTTTATTAGTTGAATCGTGTTATTTATTGTACGGATCGCTATTTACTACGCATTGAAATCGCACTATATTCGCAAATGATCAGGTTATTATATTTCACTATCACACAGCGTATTATAGTAACAACCATAACGACAACAGTAACGATAATAATGACCTTTATAATAATAGCGTTAATAATAATGATGAAAATAACCTATTTACATATTATTGTATAAGGCCCAATATGTATATACGAGAAATTATTATATTATTATGAATGTATTATAGACAGAATTCGGTTTCCCATGTTTTCGCAAAACGCTCAACATGATGCAATAATATGGATTATCGTGGAAACCTGTATTATAATTGTTGTACTTTTCAGATCATTTCAAGAGTGATTTGGTAATAATTAATTTAGGAGAAGAAGAATTGGGAAGACTATAGTACGAAATGATTTTTCTAAGAAAAATAAGCAATGATTTTCAATACATTTATAATTGATTAGAAGATATAAAATTTTAGAATAGCTATGCCAATTTACAATAAATGAAATGTAGATTCCACAGCACTTCAGTGCATTCTTCGATAGTAGGACAGCTTGGACACTTCCATACGTTATTGGCTATCACATATCCCATACGGCTATAATTCAAGATCTGATGTTAAGTAAGACATTCTTAAGAAACATTTAACATAAAAACATCAAGAAAATATTATTAGATTTCCTGCTTTATTGCGTTATTTTCGAAAGTCGGACAAAGCTTTGATATCTTCTACTAATAAATCAGTATTGTAATTAAAATATATCTAATATCGGAAACTACGAGTGGTATAGATGTTTTACAAAATGAATCAATTCTAGAGTAATAGAAGAAATGGTGTTTGTATGTATGGAAAATGGGTTCGAATTGCATTAAATGGCATTTATTGAAATTATCGATTCTGACTTAAATATGTGTACAGTTTATTTCAGTTTGAAACAAATACCATTCCAAGGGCAAGATTTTTAAACAATTTATATCATTCTAGGTAATTTTGAAATGGTCAATAGAGAATGTCTAGAACAATTGCTAATAATGAATTTCCGAAGTGGATGGTGCGAATGAGCTGGGTGGAAATGTTCCTCTCATTAGACCAGTTCGAAATCTCTGCCCTTTTCTATGTATCTTATCTTTGCAATTGTATATTCAGTCATCATAGAACTTGTTAAATTCGATTTATTAAAGTGTTTCTTTCATGGAACCTTAAGCAGAATCGTTTTCTCCTCATTTGACTATCCTAGGTGGAAGTAATCTATAGAATGCATTACAAGTGTTGTGACATACTTCTTTTTAATGTTGTTAAAGATAGCACATGAATTTCTTGCAAATTTGTAATGTAATGGGGCAATTTAATATTGTATCAATATTACTGAACTCCTTTCAGAGATCTCTCAGACAACACCACATTCGAGCTTCAACTACAAATAAGAATTCTGTAAATTCTTTACCTGCCTAGCGATTTTGGGGGAAACATTTTTTGTAACAATTACAAAAATAATTTAAGGCAGTATTGTTCTCCAGTGACACTGGGAATACTTTTAAATTCATCAAGGGCAGGTATTTATTCAATTTTTGTATTTTCTCAATATATTATAATAAACTTAGTATTCTGCGAAACTTCATATTCGGCATAAAGCTCAACATATCTTTCCCTACATATGTTTACTGCATATCCCCCTTACAGTAAAACATGATACTTTAAATCTCGTGGGAAGTAGTTGGATTGGGTGCACGTGTTTCATGTGAGACAGAGCTTGAACTCGCGAATAAAATTTCTACAGCACGGATTTGTGGCGAGGGAAACTACTAAAGTTTAGTGCAGCGTTCAAAAAAGAATGGATACAAAATTGAATGGAGTACCTACACATTTGAATCCATGGAGATTCCTTGAAAAAGAACTTGAAAATATATTTTATATTGAAAATCAATGTTTGTGTTTTTGTCTTCATTTGCACACACATATGCATATTTTCTATTCACGGAGGAAAAAAATGCTAAAGAAACTATTATTTATAAATGAAAAGAAATATAACATCGTTTTATGATTTTAATCGTAGATATGATCACTGTTGAATATGAAGACTTTTAGAATGTTGAATCAAGGTAATGAAATTTTAACTATGATTTCAAGACATTTGACATATGATGCATTATATTAATGCCTATTTGTATTCGTTAAATGTATAATGTTTGTAATTTGTTGACAAAAGTATAGTAGTTACCTTTAGGATTCTTTTCAGAATAAAGAGAGACAATGTTTCATTTCTTTCGAAAGACCAAGTAATTCAATTAAAAGCAGATATTGTGCATACATGCGTTAACAGAAGATTTGAGATCTAACAATTCGAGTTTTAAACAACGATTTGGCGCTGCAGGAGTACAGAGCATACCACATTCTCTCCGTCTCTCCCTCTCCCTCTCTCTCTTGCGCTCTGTTTCTACCCCATTCGACCTCTCTAGGATCAAATCTGCAGTTATGCAAGGCTTAAACGCGCTATACACCTCCTTCCCCTGCCATAAAGTACCTGCAATGAACTTAAAACCAGAAGATTACCTAGTAATTACAACCTTGTACTCAGCATACAAATTAGCAAATACATTTAGGGAGATAATGGCGTTGAGATAATTTGCGTGAAAAGATTATAAAAGGACGTTATGAAGTCGCCCTTCCCTATGATACTGCTGAATGAATGGACAAAGTCACTCACTGATTTCATATCAGAGTGTACCATCCAAAATACGCAATCAGGCGTTTACTTTTCAACTTGTAATAATTGTTCCAAATATTTGAAATGCACAATTAACTACTATAATAAGAAATATAATACATTCTACACAAAATTCTACCGTTCTCAGTGTAAAGAATTTCTGTGAACTTTAGAATACCTGTCTGTGAAGACACTGGGAATTATTTTAATAACTCCTTAACAGTTCTCATTGCGATGTTTTCTTGCAGAACTAGTAACAAAAGACCTTCATGTCAAAACATTTAAATAGTAAATCATATTATGAATATGTCTAAAATTACAAATTCACAGTCTGATCTATAAAAAGTTTGTTTGACTCCCTTTCATGCTTAAAATTATGCATTACGAAGACAATGATTTTATTATATGCGAATGTCATCTATAGAGTACAAGTACATCGTTCAAGGCCTTTCTATGTCTTTTTGCCTTTCAACCTACGCACAAATTTTTTGGACCCTTACAATCGCGCATATTATATTTTGACTCCACATTAAAATTTGAAAAAGGAAATTGAAAATGTAATAATTCGGTATGCTGTTTACGAATACTGTATATATAAAATTTGATGTTAACATGGTATCATACAGTATGAAGATAAAGTGCAGACAAGTAATCATTGCATCATGTTGGCAAGTGATGGTAAATACTGTTGAATTATTATGAAATATTTAACCCCCTTGTAACACATTTAGAAATCAAACGTTTGGACTTGAAAATCATTTCCTTGTTTGTTCAATGAAATGAAGCGTTCAAATATAACTTGCAAGCGAATTACGTAACACACTATTTTAAAAAAGTTGCCATTATAATATATCCTTCCATAAATAATGTACAATTCTACTACATTCAAAGTATAATTTTTTACTTTTAAAAATTACTTGTTTTATTATAAGCATTTATATTACTAAATTTGTATTAAGACATCACGTAGTATAATTGTGTAAATACAACGAATTTTGTTATTGCTAATGGTTAGTAAACCAAGATATATCTCTTTAAACAAGACAAAGATTTTAATAAACAATAATGCATTTGCTGAATTGTATGTCATTATTAAATGGATATACAGATCCTATTTATATTATAATTTACAATACAATACGGTGTCAATCAGCAGAAAACCAACACGAAAACGTCTCTCATATAATTGGAGATATAAGACAATGATAGAGCAGGTTTGCATTACTTAAAGAGGCAAATGCATATATTTCTGCCCTGACGAAATTTTCAACGTAATGTGTCACAAACACAAATAGATTGCTTCCAAAATCTTTTTCAGCATATTACAACTTCTGGAAACTGTACAACGTTTTGTATAACTGTGGCAGTAGACCAGAGTGATCAAATATATGTGAGTCATCCTTTATGTAATCCCATGATCTTCAAATAATTTTGCAGTTAGAAATTTAAAATTCAACAATGGAAACAATCATTTGCTACTTGAAGCAACAGTACGCATAGCATTGACAGAATGTGTTCTCTCAGTGTAGACAATAAAAATTTTCAAAAAATCGTTGTTCAGTTGGGACTAATTGTAAGTATCATATTATGTATTGGGCTTGCGTGTATTTAATTTGGAAATTTGAAAATATAACGTATACATTGCAAACCCTGACATCAGTAGAATCTAGTAAATAGATTCTTCATAAAACTGGTATGAGATAATGAACTATTAAGTTTGGATTAGCTCCTACGTAAAAATAAATTTTATCCTTGTTATATACTATAATGAAATCCATAATGCCACAGATCAGTTAGGTGCAGGCGAGTCAAATTAATTTTCAAATTGAGTTTGCTGGAAAACGAAGCCTCCAACGCAATTTTGTTACTCTTGAATTTCGTGTTACTTTCAACTACGCTATCCCCATAATCTCATTTGTACCACAAATTTTGGCCCACGGTGTATATTGATACATTTTCATCGTAATGTGTCACAAAAAATCTAAAGTGCTGATTAAAGAGGTTAGTTTACAGTTATATGAGAAATAACATTTATTTATTGCAGCTTACATGACGATTTGAACACAGAAATCGTATACTACTCTATAATACCATCTTCTATCTCCAAATGTATAGGATATTTAGGTGATTTGTTTCTTCTGATTTTCTTGGTATACAGAAGTTTTTGGTGTTTCATGTTTCAAAGGAATGCTAATGTGACATTATTTACAACCGAGTTTATGTGCATAAATTGCGCTGTTAATCCGCATAATTTTAAATACAAAAGCATACCGTTAGACTTATGTGAACAAAACTCAACTGTATGAACAACTAAATAGTTAGTTATTAGATTTTTAGAATTTCATTCGATGTTGGTGCAGCGCACATGAAATCTCAGGAGGAAACTCCATGTTTAATAACTAATTCAAATTAATGGATTGAAATGTTAAAAATGAATAATTAATATGCAAATGCCTAATTTCAGTAGAATCGATGAAAAAGATGATTTGAATGTGACATATAATATAATATGTTATTGCAATTTCTTAAATGCTAGAATATATTTGCAATTTGTGCGATTATAGAGATGTAAGTTTAAGTAATAATGAAGCATACGTCCCTAACATGATACATTGTTTTGATTCATGATAAATAACAAATGTTCTGTCAGTAATATCAAAGATTCCTTACGTTCATATTACACGATGACAATGGAAAAGCATTAGAACTGAAACAATTTATAATTCCTTTAAATTTAGTATTATGCTCTATATTCCAGGGCTAGATACACGAGCTTATATTCTAATTTACGTTATTAAAAGTCATTCTCTTAGTTTTGGAAACAATCTGCTCGGCCTTCTTGTACTATAATAAAAAATGTTTAATTTTTAGTAGGAAGTCGTAACGTTCGCCAATGAATCCACAATCCAGAATCATTACTTGTGACAGAATATCGCATAGGTATCTGAGATTATAATTTTTCTAGTTAGATTCGACATCTCGAATTAAATCGGGTACACTCTTGAATCGTATATTATCCCAATTGCATGGATGGTTATGGCGAGAGTGTGAAATGTCCACGGATTGTATCCTCTCTTCGTACAAATAATATTCGGTCACCGGCGACGATGAATTTCGCCGGAGAAGCTGACGCTGGGTTGACTGTTGCGATTCAGGGTTGCGAGCCAAGGGGCGCCATACTGCCGCCACGCTATACTAACTAGCATGCGTTGGAGATCCAATATCCTCCGTTTGCGTGGCGGCATTCCTAACTGCAAACATAAACTTGATGTTAATGAAAGGTGATCAAAACATTCTAGTTCTTTTTCAAATCATTATTATGGTCTGATATAGTGCGTCTTCGGATTTTGCAATAATTCCAATGGATTTCTCAAATAATAAAATAATCAAATATTGTCTACATAGTAGAACTTTTATGGTGATAGATTAATCTAATATCTTTTTGAATGCACCGTGTATGTATATCTTGTTATACAGATTGGAGATTTCGATATGACAACGATGCAAAATTATAACGGTTCCGGATATTGAAACTTGTCTTCCAGCAAAATTACGATTTTTGAGTTATGTCATTTTTGCTGTATATGAGCAATAGGTATGAACAGTAATGTACACTGCATATATACACAATAGGGTCTGGTGTTGGTAACTATCAGCCAGAGCACGCCCTATGTATGTATCTATGTACGTTTGCACATGTGCCAGCCGAAAGAATTTCGCTTCAAACTTTTTAACTATTTCCTTATTATACTGTTATGTATGTATAATGGTGTACACAAACTACATCCGCGTTTGGATAGTTTCTCTACGTCGAAATTCTGTTGCATCGTCTATTCCCTTCTTCTAAAGAAGAATTCCAATTTAGGAGAAAACAATATCTACATAGAACATGCGAAATCAACTGGATAGCGACAAAACTTATTCCAACGCATTTGAAGTTTAAATGGGAATTATAATTAGTATAGCCTTTTTAGTCCAGAGCGAGATGAAAAATCTCATCTGTAACAGTCGATTTTAATTAGTTTACAATCTTCGCAGTTGTTTTACTTTAGATTATTGCACCGCGGTCTATAAATCTCTGCAATTCAGTTTCGCTGGATACCTTAAATGTTTTATGGAGTTGAAAAATGTTATTCGAAAGGAAAAATATTACTAAAGGTATAACATTTATCTTTTTTCATTAAATCGATAACTTGTGGCAATCTCAAAAGCGGTTTATTGCACTTATATTAAAATTGCATTCTGAATATACCTTGATATTTACGATTCTGTAATTACTTAAAACCCTATCGTTAGAAACGTGTTAATTCTAACATATCTCATGTAGCTTAAAATAAACTTTGTATTCCTTGACGGTGTCTGAATGTTGACTTGGAGTTTATATTTTCGGCCACGCTATGCGCATTATGATAAAAAAAATATGGTACAAAGTATTCTGTCATAAGAAAAGAGGTGGTTAGATAAAGTTATAACAATTACAGCGTGACTAATTGTTAAAGTCCATAAAGCACGTACTATAATGACATGGATAATTTTTTACTACTGAAAGCTTCTTAACTCCTGCAATACCAAACGATAGGAATGGGTACTTTATGCCCACCATACATATTGCTATTCAAAATACTTCCGCTAGACTAATTGCATAAAAATTATAACAAATATCTTTTTAATATAAAACTATAAATATTAATTCATGGAAATTTGAGTAAATTGCAACATAATATAAAATGCAAGTGACTAAATTGCCTGTGTTTTCAGATGTATTCCAAATATAAAGTATGTGTAACACGTTACACATGCGCATTAGAATTCTATGCTTTTCTTTCTTTCACCTCGTCCGTTTTCCTTATTCACTCGCCACCGTTTTAGAATTATTGTGCAAGTCTACTTTAAACGTACTTTCGTTTCTATCTTTTCACGATTTTTAAATTGTTTGCTGTTGGTTGCGGTTATTTGTTTTGGTTTGGCGTCAACAACGGACTGCATTGGTCGTTTTGACAACACGTCTGGTTACCTCGAAACGGCAAACGTGACGTCATATGGGTGACATCTTTTCCATTACGTGGTATCAGCACATATGCATCCGAATATAATATTATGGGGTACACGCAATCTTTCGATCTTGATTGAAAAATTCTACACGCGCCTAGCCTTAGATGATGAAACGTTTCTGATTTTGAGTAGAATAGTTTATTAGGAAATCATGTTGCGTGTTAAATGGTTTGGCATAATCTGTTGTTTGATTACTGAAATCTAGAATAATGTGTATAGAATATATGTGTCAAGATCGAGGTTGTAAGGCTCAATCTTGGCTTCTGAGGTAAAGCGATAGTAACTTAAGAGCAAGCTGTTCTTGTCTCGAGGGTAGTCGGAATGGAACTGGTTTCGTTGTCGAACGTTTGTCGAAACGTCGACTCAGAAGTTATCTTCTACACGCTGATTGGATATTAGGAAAAATTACTAAATACCAATCAGCGTGTTTTGTAGGTGCAGTCGCACCCTTCCTTATGTTGGGACTAGCTCCGAGGCCCCTTTGGAAGTCCACGTTTATGACGCATGCAGTTGACTGTTGAGGTCGGGGGTAACCTGAAGACGTGTAGCTTCTGGATTGAAGATATAAAACGATTTCCTCAAAAACAGTCTTATTACTTGCGCGTCATAAACGTGCTAGCCATCTGCACGTGGAAGGTTTTCCTTGTGCCGATTGCCAGCCGCCTTTTTGGAAGGTACGGTGGTTATGAATGTATCGAGTAAGCAGTCGAACAATGCTAGCCGCTTCATTCGCGAAGCAGTAGTGTCATTACCTGGTCCTCGATAATCCCTTGACCGGGGGCTGAGGACCGCGCGCTCGGCGTCCCATTTCTTACGGAGGCCTTTACGACGTAACAATTATAGTATTTTTCGTTTTGCTTACTCCACAAACTTTCTCTCGTCCACTATTGTATGTACAGTTGTAGGATTGTTGTTCTATTATATGTTTAACCAAAAATGTATGCCAAGGGATGGTGTACATTTGATATAAACTTACGTACCTCACGTTGGTGCAATTTCATTGCGCATTATATGTCCGGGTTCCCAAGGAAGTGGTGGTGGTGTATTGGCTAATGACGATGATGAACACCTAGCCATTGAACATCGATCTATTGAGCAACGCTCTAAACCTGCAAGTGAATACACGTACATCAAAATATAATGCCATAGATATTATGCGATTTATATTAGAAGTTATGTGAACAATACAAATTTCCTGCGGAGAATAAGTTCATGTAGCTGGAGACGAATAAAAGAGGAAGCAAATCATATTTCACATTATTTACGAAATTTCAGCATCAATTGATCATCAAATGTTTGATAAGGTTGTTAATCAATAGGTCTCTTATCGCTGATTTCACTTAAAAACTTCCATTATGCAATTTATGTGTAAAAAAGGAATCGACTTGTCTCCGAAATATATTTTCCGCTACTCCTTTAAAAATTATAAGCTTTTGAGAATTAAACAACTTGTAACTCGTAGCCCAATAAATTGAGATTCGTAAATAATGGTTGAAAGTTTTTTTTGTTCAAATTTCGTCCAAAATGCTCCATCCCTTTAGCGAAATGAGGTGCAGGTTTGAAACAGATTTCATATAAAAATGCAGTGAGTCCATTAGACCGACGAGGAGTACGGTTGAAGTGCAGTGACTGATACTGGAGCCTGTAGTAACCGGTCGGTAATAGATCAAAGCAGTCACTTGAATATTCAGCAGAAACTTGACAATGTTACCAAGAAATATTTTATGCTACACTTATGCTAATAGTTATACTTTCCCAATCAACACAAAGTCAAATATTGATTTATACACAGAGTGCGTCTGAAAGGTGTTCGTGCACTGAAGAGTTCGAAGTCAAACATTTAGATAACTACATTTGTTATCTACTTCTTTCAGAAACAATCAGATTCTATATATTTTTGTTACACACATTTTCATTAATGTGGATGTCATTAAAAAACGTAAAGTATTTATGTAATGCATTTTAGAATAAGATGGCGTATGTAGGAAAATGTTATATTTTATTTCTTGTATGTTTTAATCTACAGATAGGATAGAGAAGGGAGCTTGACAAGAACACAAAGAAAATAAAATCACACATACACACAAATTATTGCGTCTAGTGCACTGCAATTCTCAGGTGGAATTTCGCCGGGTCGTAAATCCCACTTACACTGTATCGCGACGATACTTGAGGACGCTGACTCTCGTGATGTTATCACTCGAGCCTAGTTAGGTGATCGTGGTGGTCGAATATAAGATAATAAGATGTTCGTAATGTATTACATTCGGGTTCCTTCGTGTTCGTTTGAGTTCTGTCGATCTTTCGTGTTGTCTGCTAACGTCTGCTCTTTTCCGTGGCTCCCTATCGGCTTTCCCTACCCTTGAAGGCAGGAGTGGGGTAAGTAAGTGGGGTGGTAAGATTGTGGAATATTTTTCGGAAGCTGTTTTATGGCATGTTCGAAGGCTTTTCGTCACCTGGTTGACACGTAGCCCCACTCAGGACAGCTCAGCCATAAACTAGCCCGTTCAGCAACGACAGCCAAGGCGATGTGTACGGTTTTCGCGACCGAACACAAATGATAGTACACGCAGGAATTTCTCCAGGTAGTTATGAATTAAGAAATAATACCTAGATATCAAGAGGTCCTCGAATGAATAAAAATCTCACTTCTCAATATTTTGTGGCATAGCTTGCGATTCTTCCACTGAACCCCACAATTGAATTCGATTTTTACACGCTTTAATTAAAGCTGACATTAACTCTCTGTTATACCTTTCTCAATCAGTTTCCAAGATCGCCATCAGGTATTGTATGTTTGTTTACTTCCTCTTTATATCTCAGTGGAAAATGTGGGCTACTTAATTTGCGGTAATGTTAACTATTGTTTAGGTAAATATAAACTTATTAATATAAAAACTAGGTGTTTGTGATTTCCCTACCACCTGGCTAACCGGGAGATCGTACTAGGAGAACAAGTATTTCTAGTGACAACCGACTGGTGCCAGTATAAAGCATGTTACACCCCTGCGTTGAGGCGTCGCGCTTGAGGATATTTTATCTTATGAACCTTATCCACGTCTAAATAAATATTCTTGTTTTTCTTTATTGTTCTAACCCAATTATTTAAACGCCCTCAGTAATTTTACTACATATTTTATACGCATATTCTAACCATTTTCGGTGGTAATAGCTATCCTAGAGATTCTCAAGAATATTTACAAACTAACTGACTTGCAAAAATGATAAATTATGGTGTCTGTATCAACTGTACCTGTCTTCGCTTGTATAATCTGCGAGAAATCGAAAAGTTACATCAAAGTCTATAATTAAAAGTTACGCATTCTATAAATCTCGACATAGATATAATGTTATACTTCTTGGGTAGGTGGACATATTTTGATCTTGTACAAGCGAAAATGAAAAATGATCGTGCCGGTGTTATACGTTTCCCAGCAAAAGTCTGTGACATATATATATTTGTAAAAAGATATATATATATATATATATATATATATATATATATATATCTTTTTACAAATCACATCATCCACGTTTATTTTTGGAATAAGTGAATTCTATAATCGGGACATGCTGCAAAGTTTTTTTATACTATTTCTTTTTTCATCTGTAGCATTAAAAAACATTTCGTTAGTTTTTAATATGAAATACGTATACGAATATGATATACGTATAACAGAAGAACAGCTTTTGAAGAATAAGTAACATGGATTCATAAATCAATTTCCCTTATAACTTATTTCCATTTTTATTGAATCCTAACACGTGGTCTATGCCGCTTAGACTGAAATCGATGAAAAGATCGGCTTCGGTCAATTCAAAACAGATCACTCAACAATTTAGACAGACTATCTGAACTATATTGAGCTATCTGAATATTGGAATATTGTCGAGTACGGTGTCAGAAACCAGACATTTCACGTAGCATTGTTAAATTTTGCTTCTCACAATCTTTATTATTATTCCATTTTTTTCTTCTGTTGGTAAATCCATTGCATTTATTAGTAACATCGAGAAACTGAATTGTACAACGTTTGGCTTTTCTATTCTAAACGGTTATCGAGATATCGAACGTTACATTTTGAAATATTTAACACAATGGAGCTATCCATGGTTATTTCCATCGCATTACCTAGGTTCTATTGCATTTATATTTGCACACATTTCAAAAGCCGAAGTCGAATGCTTTTGCTGAATAGATTCATAAATTGTATCGTGAACATATTTGCCGTTATAGTTAGCATCGTTTCAACTCATTATGTTATTTCAATTAGATTAAGTTGCCACCCAACTAATTAACAATTGGATGTGAATTGACGTTTTATACCAATCGACTGTTTCATTTGACACACTTCGTCTTCGTTTCTAGTTTAACTCATATGTATTACTTTAAAACTTCTGAAAGCTAATCAATATTCGTGATGCTTACCTCAATTATCTTGTGTTATATCGTGAATAAGATATCTACTAGATCATGTCCCACCTATGGAACGTTCTTTGGACAGAACGTTGGTGGATTCGTAATTCGTATAGATTAAAAGATGTACTACTCTATCACTGGCATAACTACTACTACTGTGGTTCGATATTGCGCTCGAAAAACATTTATGTGTGCGAATCATAATATATTGTTAATGAAAACAGGAAATTAATTTCAAATAGTAGTAGTAAATAATCATGTTCATTTCTGTCAGGAGAATATGCACGACTTTGTCTACGGTAAAGAAATGTATCTTTTTAGCGGCAAATTTAAAGGAGGCGCCCACCATCATAAGGTTTGTTACACTATTGCATAGATTTCATTCAATGGTGTATTATTCATTAGAAACATTTTTAAATGGAGGTTTAATCATGAAATTATAGTTTTTCATTGGCATTTTAGGCATTTTTTAAATGGCCATATCTTCATTAACGAACATTCTTTTTGAAGGCAGATTCGTTTGCTTGAAACGCAAAGAATTGAACTTTCCAATACTGTATGACCTATTCCGTGTGTTCTGTAAACTGTGCAGAAGTTATTGTAAAATGGTGATTAAAAATTAAAAAAGGAATGCGAATGTGTTTCAAACATTGTTTTGATTTTTTATTCGTAATATATTAATTGGTACTGTACGTGTCCGAACACTCGCAGGCTAGTAAACGGGTTGATGGACTAAAGGATGAATAGCCAGAGAGAGAGAGAGTTGTTCATTAAGTGGACTGTATCTTATTCCTTGGATATGTGCATATTAAGGGACTGTCCCTTCTAAAGTTGATTCACTGGTCAATATATCATGTCCGGCGCGCCGCGGCGGTAAGACCACGACACTTGGTATTCTTAGAAAATGAAGACTACACCTTGACGACTGCCTTTGTTTGCTTGTAAATGTCGCCTCTTTCTATTAATTAAAAATGCCTACTTATATACCAGAAATGGACCCTGTGGTCGCGCAATCGGCGCCTTTCCCCGCTAGCACGAGTTGTGCAAGACCTGCATACATTGGCTAATGGTACCGGGCACATTTTGTGTTAGAGTTGTGACGCGACTTTCATCGTTTATGACATTCACGGTCAGTCTGCCATCTGTCTGCCCTGACTATCCTTGATCACGCGCTTAACCCTTCTCACGGTAGGTTTTTACGCCGGAACTTGTATCCACGTGTTTAAAATATCTTCTTTTGTTTCCATTATCACGATTGATCAAACTCGGCCATGCAACGTATTATGAGAACAAATTTTTTAGTCTATATTAAAATTTACGACGTAGATTCCGTCTCATTTCGAATTTTTTATATTTTTGTTAAACTCTACATTTATGCTCTGTTCCAATACTGCTTGTCCTATTTTTTTAAATATATTACGATCCTTCTTTTGTAATAATTGCAACGGATTTTCAGTATAAACATGCATATTTATAGATCAAGTCTCGCTACTTTTCATATACCACGAGGGCTAAGATGGACTTCAATAATGTGTGCACGACCAATCAGATAACTTTGGTGGAGCCATTTTTATTATCCCAAGATACGTATCTTTAGACCACGTGGCTCGCAATTTAGTCACTTTTCATATTTATAATATCAATAAAAATAATGTAGATATTTGTAAGTGGAAATATACACAATTTGAATATTTGTATTATACAGTTTGAGGGTGTTTTCCCGTTATAGTAGAATTCCATAACATATGTCTTTAATTTTTAAGCTTTTACTGTTCTATAATAAATTTACAGTCTTTTCTCGTTTCCCTTTGATAATTCTGAAAACAAAATTCATTGAATATTGCATTTGCATCACACGGAAACTTCAATCTGCTATGGAATTGTTATTTAACCATAACTCACAACCCACTGTATACAATACACAAAAGGTAAACTGCTTTTTACTGAGACTTAAAATGATTTAATACGTAATTTTTTTAATTTGCACCCAGTTTTTTACGAGTTTAAATACAGAAATCAATTGAACAAGTGAAGATGGACATAGATTTCATCTCTTGTCAAGCTATAAAATTAACCGTTTCCGATGTAACTGTTCCACTGATTTCTGCAATTGTATTGCATCTGAATGGCAGAGGTTTATCTATGCAGACTTGTACTCCGATATATCCAATTAGAATAGCCTACGTGACAATGCTATGGGAATACACACGCACAGCAACTATGTGCCCATACATACAGGTACTATTGTAATTCACATTCGCATATATGCAGACTTGAAATTAGTAAGCTTAATGCAAAGCATGTATGTACTGGGCGTCCTAGCAACTGTCCCTCAATCCAGAAGGGAGTCATTCTCTATGAAAAAATAAGTCGACACCGTGCAATGAAATATTGCCACATAAAAACGCCTTAGCGTTTGCTTCTTATTTGCAGAATTAAAGCATACAAATGTAGAGTAAAGGAGAAATAAGATAATAGCAATAATGCAGGCTAGATTTACCCATACTTACAAGTACAAGCACGATCAGAATTTGCTTACACTAATGGAAAATTCCTTTGTTAAAGGCTTTCGTCTTGTAGATACGATCTCAATGTATTTTCGAAGTCGTATTTCTCGAAACGAAGATTTATATGCGAAAATTGTATTCTATAATGTCGTCAGAATAGTAATGGTTCCGCGATTACTGGAACACTGCATATGTGGAAATTCAGCTGAAATGGTAGATTTTAGTGGTATCCCAAATATTTTGATACAAGTATACTCGATTGCATTGTAAATAAAATGCGGATATTTTGTCTGCAGAAAACAATTTACAAGTTTGTTTCATCGTACTATCACTTCAATTGAATAAAAATACTTTACAAAAAATACAGATGAAAACATTAAATCTGAATTCCTGGGGTATTTTAAAAATTCGAGATATTTGTATAGTACAGTGATTTCAAAAATATATTATTATACATATGTACATATGCAATGAAGTGACTACTTTTTCAGAGTATAATTTCTTATGCAACCCCCTAATAGTGTTCCAATTCGCGAGAAAACATGTTTACGGTAAGAGTTCGGGCGTATACGTTACTTTAGGATGTATATAAAACATTAACATCTGACCAGTCTATAAACTTCTCAAACATTTTCAATCTATGATAGTACAAAACTGCGGCCATTAGAAAAATTCAATGGCGACAAGTTTCAGCGACGGGTTTCTTGAAAATTCAATGAATAATTTTCTATGTCTGAAATTTGTTCTTCAAGGCGCAGCTATTAATATTACATGCCCGAGTAATTAATATTCAAGCACTGTTAAAGCAACGTGATGAAAACTTTAGATGCAGAGTAAGAAACAACAGCTCTAAAGTGTAACTTCTTCAACATGATATGCATCTACGTGTAAACCAGTTATGTAAGATGTGGGAATATATGTGTATTTGGGTTCGGATTCCTGCTCGGGGCCCGGATGGGTCGGGCCCCGAGGAATGGCCACCTCGGGCCCTCCACGATATGCGTTGCCGTCTCGATGACGGCATTTGTTTAGAGTACGACGGTCAATCCTTGGCACACGGGTTCACAGTCAGTGGGTTGAGGATCAGTCTTACGACGAAGGGTCCCGGGGTAACATCCAATAAAATATATAACTTAAAAGTGCTGTGGGTTTTGTGTTCGGCTTTGCCACATCCCAAGTCCTTCCCCCGCAAAGAAAAGTGTTTGTATTTGTTCTACGAAGGTATTAAATTCTCACTGAAGTAAAAAATTTATTTTGGTATATACCGTGCCAATTTTATATGTTAATTTATCACTAACGGTAAGTTAAATATCTATAACAAATGAGTTTCCGAGATACCTTCACTTTTCTTTAGAATGAGAAGGAAGTGTAAGTGCTGTGTCACCGTTTTAGCATCACATGTAATTGGTATTATCGCAACTGGTCTTCATACCGATGCAACGATTAATAGAAAATAGTTTGTTAGTTGAAAAGCATACATTATGAGTTAGGATAGAGCACGAAACAAATTGATTACAGGTATTAAAAATAGATGGGAAGTATGGTATAACTCTAAACTAGTTAACAACGACATTTATTTTCTATAATGGTAAGAATGAGCAGAACTGTTTAATTTAAAAATATGCGCTTTATATCATAAAATTATGAACTCCATAAATATAAAAATAAGGAGATAAATAATGCGGAAGATGGTTTGGAATATTGGATGGATATAGGTTTCTAATGATATATTCGTCGAAAAGTATTGTGACAATTCTTATTACATACATACAAAAATTATAATCTGTTCTGAATTCTACTAATTTAAATATACGAAAATTTGTTCAAATTTCAGATTAAATTAACTTAACGTTTAATTGGGATTCTGTTGCCCATCGTCTGCTTCAGTTTAAATGCATGAATAGTCGAAATTGGATAATGAATTTTATGGAAAAGACGTTTATGTTCAGTGGATAAATGGAACCGATTGTTATTAGGGACTGCTGTAAATTTTCGTTTATGGACAGTGCGCGAGAGAACAATGTCAGCTCCATTAATGGATGCTATCAAAGAGCTAACGAATGTTGCTGTAATTGGTTCGAAAAATTGGTCACATTAAAATGGACTTAGCTTTGAAATGTTCTAAATGTTCCAAATCTGAGCGCGTGAACTACAAACCTCAAATTAAACCAATGTCGGCACTCTGAAGGATATTGTCATGACTATGTAACAAGTAAATCTAAATAACAGTACTTTGATCAGTATAGATAGCTGGAGCAGCTGAATTGCATAAACAAGCTGCCTACGTCAGAAAATATGATAACTAATTTGATTTTATTCTAGATTTATGTTGGATACAAAAATGTTCAAAAACGTCATGAAACAATAATATTGTATAGCAAAGGTCACTTATTAAAATTAAATAGGAAACTTCAAAAATACAGTAAACATTCATAAATTACGTTGTGTATCCTTTTCCATAACGTGGTGATGTCGCGTACAGTTCCAGCGATGGCATTAATCATAGCTGTCAGGATATACAATACAATTAATATTTTATACAAAGGGGCTACAGTCGCATGCCTTCTATTATTATAACTATTCTATTTTATTATTGCTTCATATTCTTAATAATTAGTTGCATAATTTTTAATATAAATTAAACTTTATTACAAACATGTGCTACTGCACTCTATGTATATGTATACTATAGATATACTTAGATATCGTATACACAGCGCAGTAGATACTGAACATGCAATGTTGGTTAGTATTCCTGGGTTCAGGCTTCGCCGAGGGACCTGGTACCTATCCCAACGGATAGTAGGGTCCTAACATGATACACGCGGTGCGCAGTACTGCTTAGAAATGAGCAGACACCTGATAGATGTGTCGTAACAGCATATAAATGTTTCACATACGTTTGATATGTATGAATACGAACTTAGTTGATTGTATCCTATCAAAAATAAGCGATATTATCAATAATAATTTCGCCTAGTGATCACAAGTTTGGGATCATTAGGCACTGTGAGGGGTACATCAGTTTTGTTAGTATTTTAGTGGAATAAATAACTGTTAATCCCTTGAATATTAATTTCGGATAAATTTTTGGTTATGGGAGGACTCAATATATTGAAAATAAGGCAGTGATTCAAACATTTGATCTGTGTTTATTTACAGAATTTCAACAACTAGTCGCTACCTGTATTATTTTGAATCAGAATTTCTTTAAAAATCGAGTTTTCTTATACCCTTGGCATTTTTAAATAACCTATATGTAGCCATTACCTAATTTGCCTTTCTCCTGCAAGTAATAACATTAAGTAATAATACTAATTCATTCATTTCTAACACCTGGAAAATTACAAAACTTGGTTGTTCATAAATGCACGTACATGTGTTCATTTGCAACTTTATTCCGTTTTAACATAGAAGAGCACATAACTTTTGTGCTTATCCACCTAGTGGAGAATGCAAATGATGGGTGGCAGTGTAATAATTTAGAGAGTACTTTGAACAGCTGCATGAAAAGTTTAATGAAGCATGCCACACGAGTAATTTCTAAATTTCCTTCGATGTTGAAGGCTCCCTTTAGCTTTTTTCCCACCCTTTAAAAACATTATTTAGCAAAAATCAACATTTTAGTATATAAAGCAATGTTGATAAAAATAAACCAAAATAGATTAATATTCCTGTAAACTACGTATTGTTATATATTCCACATGTTTTGTAAACAAAGTGAAATATTTCGAAAAGTGCAAACAAGAATCTACCACAGCAAGAATTGCATCGAAATCTACCATTTGGAAATTGGTGAATATGTTCTCTCTATGCAAGAATGAATGTATCAGCGTGCATTGGAAACGAATTCAATAAAACCTGTTCATTTCTATTGCTATGTGTAGAGGGATAAATTAGAAGAGAATCTGGTTTATTGTAAGAAATCTAATTTATGTAATTATTGTTCCGTCCTTAGACGGAATTTGTATTTATTTCAAGGCGCCAAGATTCTGGAGTATGGCGAGACTTTTCATAGTCGAGGCGCCAGTTTTCCTGGCCTACAAATCAAAGTCAAGGGCCTCTTTGTACTCATTGTCAGGCGATAAGGGCCTGTGAGGCCCGATGACAGAATTAGCGGTCCTGCGGCGACGCTGGCTGACCGCGTCGTAGGGTTTCCCATGGCGAGTTTTTCCCTTTCCCTAATTATTAGGGGAAGGTCTTATTTGCCACTCTTGGTGGGAGCTATGCCGGATTGCACCAATAAAGTATCTGTGTTTTAAAAAACATATAGAACTCCACCCACTCGGAATCCACCTTGAAGAGCATGATGAGCCTTTAGTTTTAGTTTACCACTAACCAGCGTAAGAAACAGTTTTACCTAGCCATAACACCGTTGTCTATCTAATAACCGAGCTGTAGTTCTCAATAAAGTATATCACATTGATTAGGAGCTACTGGGGTTACAGTTCTTCAAAGGCTCTCTAATCGCCTAAAAGTTCTCGCCGCCATTAATTTGCCGTCGGGAAGCGCAGTCTAGACAACTTACAATTATTAGACGCGCGCCGTCGTTACTGTTCCTGTGGTGTCGTATCGGTCACGAAATTCGTAACTTAGATCACGACGGGAATAACGAAGAATGGTCGTAAATCAAATTCCGGAGCCCTTCTTCCGTCGCTGTGTTTAAGGTGCAAGACTCGGCTTGCGCACGTTCAGAATCGAGGTTGTAAGACTCGATCCTGAGAGAAGTGTCAAGATCGAGGTTGTAAGGCTCAATCTTGGCTTCTGAGGTAAAGCGATAGTAACTCAAGAGCAAGCTGTTGTTGTCTTGAGGGTAGTCGGAATGGAACTGATTTCGTTGTCGAACGTTTGTCGAAACGTCGACCCCGAAGTAATCTTCTACACGCTGATTGGATATTAGGAAAAATTACTAAATACCAATCAGCGTTTTTTGTATGTGTAGCCGCACCCTTCCTTAGCGCCCGAAGTGCGTTTCTATGAGGTAAGAGTGTGCCTTCTCACATTGCCATCAATTTGGCAATGCAGCGGAATTTCCGCCAGGGTGTCCAAACATAAGCTGCCAGATGTATGTTGGGAGCAGCTCCGAGGCCCCTTTGGAACTCCACGTTTATGACGCATGCAATTGACTGTTGAGGTCGTGGGTAACCTGAAGGCGTGTAGCTTCTGGATTAAAGATATAAAACGATTTCCTCAAAAACAGTCTTATTACTTGCGCGTCATAAACGTGCTAGCCATCTGCATGTGGAAGGTTTTCCTTGTGCCGATTGCTAGCCGCCTTTTTGGAAAGTACGGTGTTTATGAATCTATCGAGTTAGCAGCCGAACAATGCTAGCTGCTTCGTTCGCGAAGCAGTAGTGTAATTACCTGGTCCTCGATAATCCCTTGACCGGGGGCTGAGGACCGCGCGCTCGACGTCCCATTTGCGGTCGAAACAATTATAATGGAATTCGATGTCCGTCTTTTACATTCGAGCGTCGGTTGCCAACTAACTTATTTGTTAATAAACGCATTCGCCGTTTGTCAATGTTTATAACGTTTCCTCGGTTTCACTCTGATCACTCAGCCAGTTTCACTCTCTACATATATGTATTTTCAAAAAAACATATGTTCCGCGGCAATTCCTATGAACCAGCACGCAGAATGTATTACCCACCCAATAAAAAGTCGACTAACAATCTGCAGAAAGAACAACCTTCGACATGCAGATGGTTAAGGCGTTTATGGCGCGCTAGCAATAAAACTGTTTTTGAGGAAGCCATTTTTGTCCATAATCCGTCAGGATATAACAAATTAAGCATATACGGCCTCAACAGTCAATTGCATGCGTCATAAACGTGAATTTCCAAAAGGGCCCACAGCTGTCTCCCAGCAGGCGAGACCAGGTCAAGCGCTGGGATCCTGACGGAAATTCCCGTGCGTTGGCTGGTCAGTCGAGGCGATCAGGGTGCACCCCTCCTTTGGAAGGCGCGCTGCGAGCGCAAAGAAGAATGGGTGTGTCCGCGCCTTAAAAACACGCTGTTTGGCATTTAGTCCTTTTTCTAATATCCAATAAGCGTGCCAAAAAGTTACTTCCGAGTCGACGTGATACGATATACTCGACGAAGAAGTCAGTCGTTAATCAGGACTCCAAGAGTCGTGCATTAGAACTCTTACAGTTATTACCAAGGACTCATACAGTCGTCACAGAATTCCGTCGGTCGTTATACAGAATTACGGCGGTTATTTTTCAGAACTTAGAGTCGTGAGTTAAAGTTCAAACGGTCCATACTTAGAGTCCATCGCTCTCCGTTTAGAAACTGTCACCTGTATTCAAAGTCTAGCACTCTCCTTTCAGAGTTTTGACTTGCTACATTCAGAGTCCATGACTCATTGTCAGTTCCAGTCAGAGTCTAACATTCTCCATATAGAGTTTTGACTTACTACATTTAGAGTCCATTACTCAATCCATTATTCAGATTTAATACAATACTCGAAAGGAATCACACAAATATGCTTTGTTCTGTGTTAACTATCCCCACGTCTATGATATGAGCCTGGCTCGGATAGTATTATCCATGAGACCACTAGCTGATCCAGGACGAAATGCTAACTACTTCTTTTTTTACCCTTAACAACCATACATCCCAATCCTCATTTAATCAACATTATACGTATAATACCTTTGTCGGTTATAAACTGCCACAGAGTAATGTATTACATATGTTGTATACGGGGTGACGCACCTAACTTGACCACCTCGCATAACTTCTATATTATGCGTTGTACAGAAAAATTGTTGCTACAAAGTTTAAATGGTATCAAGAGTGACGTCACGTGATGTATACGACTTCATTCCAAGTCAACCTCGTCAATCTCGTCTTTTTAAATGGAATGGCCTATCTGTTTCGCAGCCGTTCGAAATAGCATTAATTTACAAGTGAAAAGGTATTAAACATTGTTTGCTCTAAACCTAATAATTAACCAGATATTAACGAAAGTTTTCTGCTTGAGAATTAATGAGCTTCTGCACTGCCGCGGCATGCCATAAAAAAGTCGTGTACATAACGTAATGTTCTTCTTGATACCACGTAACCTTTTTAGAAAAAAATTTTCTGCACAGCGCATAATTTCGAAATTATTCGAAGTGGTCAAGTTGGGTGCCGCGCTCTGTATACTTGATTTCCCCAAAGTTCAGTCTACATTATTGTGGCCATTATTTACACTTGATGAAATCTTTTTCAAAATTTTTTTTCGCGGCACCTTCCTCAGTAGTTCCAAATGAGAAACAAATAGTCATTGGAAAATTTGAGCTCGATCAGATAACGGGAAAACGCACTTAAACATTGAAATAATTAATTAAACGCTCATGATACCGATTTCTTTCGTTTATTTTCTAAATTTTTGATTATATTAAAAAATATGTCACACGATACTTGTAAATGTAGATAGCACACGTCTTTTATGCGTTATTACTTTTCTTTGTGCAATGAACGATTTTCGAAAAAAATGAAAGAAACCTAAAAGAAATTAAATTTTGTTTGTTTTTAATTTTTAAAATTATAATGGGTTTTAACTATTATTTGCATGAATAGAGGACAAAAAATGTGTATTTTTTATTCTGAGCTCTCGGAACTTACTTCTTTTTAATTGCATATCATTTTTAAGAGATTTCACAGAATTCATTATTAGAAGTTAAAAATTCTTCTCATTTTGGCAAGGGTATAAGCAACCTTTCGAAGGGTCCGTTAGAATGAATCGATAAAAGAACTTTAAGAGTCTGAAAATGTAAAAAATGTAAAGTCTGTACGTCGCACAGTGGAGTATTTGGTTTAAAAGTTGGCCAGAAGTCGATTTAAAAAATTTTGCTGGAGTCATAAAATCTTCATTTTATGAAATAGTTCATCATGCGGGGTGATGGCAAAAGCTATTTATTGTTTTAAAATTTGGTTATTTAGGGAGTATTAGGGATTTACCAAAACTGATTATCGGCAGAAACTTCCAGGATACAAAAAAAAGACGTTTTTGGCCAAAAGCCAATATTTGTGAATAAGTGGAAATTAAAATAAAAATTCTTATAATTAATTTCATATCCATTTGACCTTATTATAGCTTACAAGAATTTATACAAATATCCTAATTATTTCAAGATAGGCTTAAGTTGACAAAAAATAGACCATTAGGGTCGAAAATAAAAAAAAGTGCACATTTTTCAAGTCTCCCTTGATTAAAAAACTTTCAGAATTTGAAACAAAAATTTTGTTCTTTTTTCCACTTTTTCAGAGAAAATATGTTTTCACATACCTGATAAGTCAACTCCAGCCATACTGCAAACATCAAGACCACCTGTGCTGGTTGCGCAACAGTGCTGCTTCGGTCCCAATGGTTTTGGTCTACAGAGAATCTGTATAAAAGCAGAATATACGAGTCAGTTATATAGATTGATAGAAATCAGTTTAAAACAAGTTTAAAACCTTTGTCGACTTATATAAAGATGTAAAATATATTACTCTAACGTATCAGTTACACAACCTAGTCCCTACTTCAGATACAGTAGTAGTTAGGTCAAGTCATAAGTGATATTTATTCATAGTGTTTAACTGCTTGCGAAAGGTATAAATAAGTTTTGCACTTATTCCAATGGGAAATGTTTCCAAAGTTTCGATACTATCAATTCCACAGTAATGTTGGAAAACGTGAAACGCACCATAAAACACTTAAAGAATTCTATTATTTCACAAAAATTAATGTTATCGTGATAAAATGTTCCAGATGCAAGCAATACAATTTTCACTGCAGCACCACGAATAAAATACACAACATTCGAACGGCATTTAATGAATTAATATTGCTACTGGAAACATTTCACCTAGTCCAAATCAACCGTTTGTCATGTTACGAGCCGAACTTGAAGGCTCAGAGTGGCTGTGAAGCTAGGTCCAAGAGTTTAATTTGTTTGGTGGTCGTGGAGGACCCAGCGCATGGGTGATACCAGTGGCCACTAGACAGCGCTGTCCAAGGACAATTCGTGACCAGTTTGAAGTTCTTGTACCCTTGACCCTGTTGTCAGGGAAACACGTGACGCTAAGTTGCAACAGTTGTAACGGACCAGGATCTTCATCCGTCAAGAAGTCCAAAGCACTACGCGCGATACACGGATTCGTTTATTAGTACCATTGATATAAGCACGCCACGTGCTAAAGAAAGCTTGGTCTGAGGACCCCATAGCTGCAGAACACTGCACTAGAAGATGTTTGATGTTCACGGACAACCCGGTACATGGATTAACATCTGTAGCCGATGGAAAGACAAGAGTTCGCAGAGGACTCTGTGTATAGCTAAGATTGGTAATTGCTAGGATAACACTGTTAAATGGGGGTCTGTGTTTGTAACCTTCAATAGGCGTTTTTTTATAGATTTTAATGCGCTGAGTACGAATCTGCAAACAGTTTTTCCTCAGAACGTACCGGTTTTGGCGAAATACATTTTTTTTTAAATCGCAAAATCTATCAGAAACGTCTATTGAAGGTTAAAAGTTGAAATTAGTCAAACAGTGTAGTTAGATTGCCTTCGCAACTTTTCAGTCAGTACTCAAAGTGTCTAGTAGCGAGCTACTATTGCAATTGAAGATTCGGAGACGCATTCCTGCGACGGGATCCAAGTCCATCTCTCTCGATTTTAACGCACTGGCAAATGCAGAGCTCACTGCCAGAGGTTTTAAAGATTAAGTGATGCCTAACTGCGATATGCGTACCCTACGGTAAAATGATAGTCTGCTCGAATGGGATTAGCATTCGGTTTTCTATACCCTCCATCGCCCATGAGGACTAGAACTGAAGTGAGCCCAAGGATTATACATGCGTGGCTCCTTCCCACTCGAAAATTTTAATTCATTAATTACTGGCAGGGTCGAATAGCGTCCGAATTTTCGTGAGATCATCTGGCCATAGCATTCCGCGTGCAGCGACCTTTATCTCAAGCTCGTACCATCCAACTACCTAGGGGGTTGAATGATTACAGATACGTCTTTGTATGTAATAGTGAATATATTGACCGGGCGTTTCTACGGGTGCAGTATCGCCCACAGGGCTTCACGTTCGATCTGGTCGTTCCCAAAAATTGGGGTGCCCCGCGCGGGCGGGTTGCCAAGGTTCATTACTAATTAATTAAATCAAATTCGTTCGATCCTCTCTACTAGAACTTCGATAGATTCAAGAGAGATACGCCAAGTCCTCATAATACGATTATGTACAGAACTACCAATGTTTCTTGCGTTAGTGCTGGGAACGCGAGTTCCGAGCGAAGCGTGTAATTTATAGGATACCCGGCAGAAGAAAATTACTTAGGTACGTGAATAATCATGAGATACCCAGATAGATGAGATAGTCGAGAATCTCGATTCGGGTACTAACCGCCTTTATCAATTGCCCGCAATTAATACCGCTTATTGGTGACGCTAGTTGAAAATACACTAGGCCCTTGACCAACATGGGTCCTTTTTAAGGATATTTAGCTTGTCTGTATCCTTTGCCGTATCGAATGATAGGGCGCTTATTTGGACATTATTTTCATTCAACATTGCGTCGGTGGTTTCGGCATGAGAAGAGACAGCCTTTTTCGAGCAATGTTTCGAAAACATTGCCCCTAACGTGTATTGCATACTTGAGATTAGTAGCCGTGATGAATAAAGAATTTTCATAACGTACGACGCGACGTATTTCCATTATTTTGTCCAATACCTGTGTGAAGATGTATACGAAATAATAATATGCAGCCGACAATAAAGCTAAAGAAGAGTACATTTCTTATGTTTGGCCAGAAAATTATGTAAGGCTAACATTTGGTACCCATTAATGGCGTGATTACGAAACACCTGTCTTACGTATATCACGATCACGATCATCGCCACCTGTTCCCTAAATATAATATTATGTATTCATACCGATCTCATCACTGAAACCAGAGCTTTGCAGAGCTTAATGATGTCACGACACCTTTCACTCGTAAAGTGCCGATTGTTGCATGCAGCCAACTGTTGACGCTTTCGTCTCAAGTTCGGAGTTGCCGAATCACGTGATGGGCATCCTAATACGAGTATACGATGAAAACGGGTTTCGTTCCACATTAAAATAACACACGCAGAGCAAGTAAACCAAAAATACGTATTGCTCCCGGTCATAACCTAAGGAAACGCTGTTAGAGGGGTAGCTTCCCTTACGCGTATCAGGCTTAATGTACAAAGAATTCCATAATTACTGCGCATATGTACTGTGTATGTATAATACGGAATTATGTTTGCGATCCTGATTGTTAGAGAAACTTGAATTTGAGATAATCGTTATAATAAATCGTTACAGATCTCCAGAAATGGAGAGTACGTATTAAAACTGGGGGGGCACGAAAAACTGTTTTTCATTGCGTTGCACCAATATCTTGTATTTTGCCTTTTGGCTCCTACACTATTATTAAAAACTGTTATACTGGTACAATTAAATTTAATATGAATAATTTTGATGTAAGTGAACTTAAAATTAATGTAAATTATATAAGTATTGTGTTGTGAGAGCAGTTTATTAAAGAAAAGTGCATAAAACGAGTCCAAACTCGTTAATAATGTTTTTTTTTATTTAACAAAAAATTCCAACACATATTCAGTGATATGAAAAGAGGGTACCCAGAGGTATTTCAGCACGAATAGTAAACAATATTTTTTTAGGACGGAGGATGTGGGGGGGGGGGTAACTCGAAAACCGCGGATTTTTCCAACAAATTTTTTACGCAGTTAAGTAAACACACTAAAACGATGCAAGTTTGAATTAAACTTTTTTAAGATATCTCTCAGCGTTCCTGAGATATCTCACAAAAGAGAAAATTCTCGATTTTTTTCAAGGGCTGATCTCACTCCTTAAAACCGAGTTATGGCGCAATTGGAAAATAGGGTTGTATTACGGATGACATACTGTAATTGTATGCAAAGTTTCATAATTTTCGGAATCTTCGGGTTGCCTAACTTTCCTTGTCAGTTTATTTTCACTGGAAGTGTCATTTGTCATCAGAATATCTATTCACAGATCAAATACATGTAAACAGGTGCAAGTGACAAGGTAATGACTAATGACCATTATACAAGTTTCGAGTGATGTTGCAACCAAATGAATGCTAATGCCTAATCCACGAGTCTGGCAAATAATCGATTACTCTGCCCTATTTAATCCTATAAAGCTATTCCCAAACCGCACCCAGTGCCGCCAATCGAAACATTCCTTAACTTATTTAATTGATTCTATTTGTGAAAGACTAGTAGTCCACAAGTGGGCACTATAAATTCACTGATCATTCTTACAGAACGTTTGTTCCTCAAATTATTCCACACCATCAACAAATTGAGAATACTACGATATTATAGACACAGACTATTGTAGTATCTTTTAACATTATATTTCATTTAAGTTTAGTTTCTTAATAATTATAATATCCTAAATTCTAAAGTATTATACGGCAGTATGATCAGTAAAGTGTAAGAAATTATTCAGTTGGTGAGGAAGTAATGTGTCATGACTGAAATATTTATATGAAAGGCTCTGCTGTACATTTACTGTGTCTTCAGATAAGGTATTAACGACAAGCAGATTTCACCTTTAAATAGATACTATACATAGACATATAAATAGATAGATGCCCGAATTTCCACGCGAAGTGCACAAAATGATAACAAGCATGAGAGGTAAAGTACTTGATCCCAAAAGTATGCGTGATAAAGAGCGTCATGCATAATTCCCTTTCTTGCTTGAATTATTCATACTTACAGGAGAGAGTTCGAACGGTGTAAAATACGTTATATCAGCAAAGTGCCTGTATCTTGTATCAATGCTGTTTATATGTACATATATTAACTAGTTTATATTTTGTAATCTTTAAGCTTATTTGTTTCTGTGTTTGCACATATTAGACGAACACTTTGTTATTTACAATGCAGGTTTTTTAATGATTTAAATTGAAAATGAAGTGTTTCATATTAGTGTGTGTAGTTTTGAAACATAAAATAATTTTCTCTTACGAATGATAGAGCTATAAAGATTTCTAACCATTAGATATAATGTTACTTGTATTAATCATTTTATTAAAGTAGGTTTCCAGCATTAAGTATTTTTTCAGGACATTTCAATCATTCAGTGATTTTTTGTTTAGAATTTCAGCAGAGTTACATTCTTTCAGAGTAAGCAGGCCGCAAATTTCGAAAAATTAGTATAAATTAATGCACCAGTCACATAACTAAAGTTTGCAGAACGGATTTCACTTTTCTTTAAGTTATACATTTGTACATTCAACGTTAATAATGTGGAATTGGAAATACTGCGTGACTGTTTAGAATAATTAGAATGATTCGGATGTGTGAAAGATATGTTTGGAGCTGGGTACTTGAGAAAATCGTGTGAACGGACGGTGCAACGGCCCAAGGATTCGTGTGCACGCGACTGACTGTCGCCGAGGAATGTCTGCAGTGTGTATCCTAAATGAGTGAGAGCAAATGGGGAATAGATTGAAAGAGTAACTAAGAGTGAAAGAATATATTGTAGAGTGGATGATGCGTGCGCCAGTCAGAGTTAAGGGAGGGTTCAAGAGAGTATCGTCGACAGTAGAAAGTATTGAGTCGTGAATATTGTGAGTATCGTGTGAGTTGTTGTTGGTTGAGAACTGTCGTGTGTTGACGTTTTAAAATAATAAAGTTAGTTGATAATTGAAGGAGACTGAAGTTTTATTACTCTACCGGTCCTCTATTCCAAACTACGTGAGGTTTACTGAAAATGACTTGTACAGTAATAATATTGTAAACGTTTGCATATATCATACATATTAATATTACGCGTAGAACTCGTATTAATTATATTGAATTCCATCGGTAAAATATTTTATCCATACATTAGAAAGACATTTGAGTATATACTACCATTATGGAAAATGAAACTATAGATTTAAAATTAGAAAGCTGTTACATGACATTTCTCCCTCGTTTTGAAGTTTGTGCAAGTTAATTCGATCAATGGACTGATGAGTTCATATATATTAGTTCTACTCGAGACATTTACTTTAAATGGAGAACGCAATTGATTATCAATTAACTTCCCCATTAAATGATAATATACACGCGTGGACATGGTAGTACAAGTGAATAGATATTCCAACGTCCTTGGAGGATTAAAATTTACGGGACACCGACGAGCTTTTCGAAATTCATGGGCTGTAAAGTCGAAGCACGGAGATGTATGACCGCCACTGTGAGGGTCAACGTAACGTATCACAGGGACATGCTGAATCCGTGAATAGCAAGGAGAATGGACGAGATGCACAAAAGAGAAGGGACAGTCGTTAAATTGCAGAAAGTATTGAGAACGAGTCGTTTCACGTAACGCCGTATTGGATCAAATAAATCTTATGTTTTCTACACGTTTTATTGTACTGTGATGTTTTTATTTTGATCAGTCCTCCATTATTTGCTCCACATCCACTTGACTAGTAAAAGACAATTCACAAAATTACCGACGAAAGTACTATTCGGGATTGAAAGGCGATTTCTAATACTCTAAGTGAGTGATAAAGTTTTTATAGGCCATAAATAACACTGCTCAAAACAATGCGAGGATCACATACTGCAAGCGCTGTTCCCGCCAACGCGGCACACAATTTCTGGAATTTTCTTTTTTAGAGACAAAGGGTGGTGTTATATGCGCATGATTTTATAAACATAATTCAGGCAAGTACAGAAGTTACGCGTCACACGGTTGCAATATGTATTTTCAGTTGAATAATTTGCAAACAGCAAAATATTTTTATGATCTCTAGCTATGCAAGTTATCAGTAGGAAGAGAAGTTCAGTTATTGTAAAAAATGGTTCATCACATGGCTTACTTATTACGATATTTATATTTAATATTGTGATAATTAGGTTTCAATTGCTTTTCAAAACTGAATTGAAAAAGTACTTGTTACTGTCGCGTGTTCTGCATCTTTTATTTCATTATATGTATACCTATCGTTTATCAATTACTACTATAAATAATTTGGGTACTATTATCTGTATGAAGTACCATTCAATGCAATCTGTAAAGGTGTGCTTGTGAAATTATTACAGAACGGACAATATGATTTATATGTTCACATATACAATAATATAAAACAAATAAAAGACCGATGAAAAAGTTCAAGGTTGCTTAAATAAATAATTACAAATAATAAAATGCATAATACGTCACATTTGTATTACAGAGCATGGTGTGAGTTACTTATAGTTAACTCAAAATTACACATTCAATGATTCTATGAAATAATAAAATCAACAGTTCAAAAATCAATGCACACTGTAATCGGTCGTTTATATACACACACTTTTGCACATAAATTCAACTACATATCCATATGCATTTATTTATTTGCAATAACCAATAAACCGTGAAATAAAACGAACATCGTTGTTTACCTGCATTCTCATCCTCCGCATTGATTATTTGTGACTGGTCTGTGTATTTAATCAGTGTTCTGCAAAAGAGCCATCATGTCGCTGGCGCATCTGACAATGAAGGCTATATTGCTCACAAAATATCACATGCCACTAAATAGACATCGTTATACGTACCTACATACCTCGCATTTTTGTGGATTTTTACACACCCCTGGCAATACAAACTACGTCGGCAAGTCTCAGATTTTCAATTTCTGTACGAGAGTTTTCTTTCAAATGTTTTTATTTCTATGTTAGTATATGTTACCATATAAATGACTTTATGCACTGTGCAATGGACGTTGAACATGATATTAAAAATTAAATATAATGAACCTGGCGATTTATAGCAGTTTCTGCATATTAGTTACCCAATTGTAGCACTTAATTACAAACAATACGCATAACTAATGAAGGTATAGCCAAAAAGAATATATAAAAATAAAATAAGATGTAATGTAATATTGCATTTGCAATATAGGTTTTGTCTTGTCGGGTGAGCCTTAAACGTTAAATAAATACAATTTTTAGCTGCTGCATTTTGTTGACAATGAAATATATTTTTCCTCGAGCATTAATCTTACTTTAATCATTCGAACTTTTTAAATTCAGATTGTGTTATATATTAGAATTGAATATTGGACATATTATTATGATAAATCTCACAATAAATGTGAAAGAACCTTGTCTATATGAAGCCAAAAGGTATGTATCTTGCTTTACGTGGAAGGAGAATATCATTCTGAGATAAATATTCCCTTCGTCCCAATTAGACAGATGTTTCAATGTCTATCGCAACATGTGCATAATATCTCAGGTATTTTACAGGCTATTGTCACAATAGAGTTTCACAAACTTGCGCGAGTTTAACCTCGGATATTACACAAAACTGCTAGCTATACAGTTCTCCGGAGCCGTTCATATTGTGCAATATGCATTCTATCTGTTGTGCAACGCAGATGTACATTTTGGTGATGTGACAAATAAAAATGATCCAAGCATTGCGTTGTAGTAAAATATGCCACGAATCGTAAAATAAATATAACAAATAGTGAAAGCGTTTTTAATGTTTCAAATTCATTAAAGAGTTTCTCATTTTGTTGAAAATGATTTGACTTATTCTTTACTTATTCTTATTTTATTTTATCTATTTCCACGATTTAGTGCAATACAGTACTTCAATCCACAACAATAAGTGGTGGAGGAGGTTTATGTTCTAATGAAAATTGCAAGGGTATTGCCGTTATTGCTGTTAGCTTCGCAATCGCACGCGCCACTGATGCTCGAAAAATATAAAAATTGAGAGATATGTCTGAATGTCAATCGATCGATACTGAACACCCGCAATTAGTATTACTGCTAGCATTGGAAATTCTGTAACGGGGCTCCATCTAGAATAGGGAACAAATTGTGTGTGGCAAATTGCCTTTGAATCGACTGCATAAAATCTGCGCGATAACGTCCAACATTCTACATCTAATTACCGCAATATGTATATTAAAGTAATACGGGCAGATAATTTGTAAACATTTGCTGCACTATGTAAGGTAAAACACTAGTATTACAGGAGGTGTAGAAGTTCATTTTTTAAAGGCTTTCTTAGTACTTATTTATTGATGTATCAGTGAGAAGGATATGAATCTACAGATTTTACATGTATTTTGTAGTATAGAATTAATACGTGTAATACAATGTATGCTAGATAATAACGAAATGTTCGTATTACCTAAAATTATATAATATGGAAAATTTATTTGGATAATGTAGAACCGTAAAAACTCAAAGCAGAAAAATGTTAAAATCACAATAGAACACTGAGCATTGGTAGGATAACTATGTTGTAATGCTATATCTAATGCAAATGTTCCTAAATATTATAAAAAGTTATTTATTGCTTCGTACTATGACATGAAACAAATAGTCATCCATTAAAAAATATTTTTCACGTCGTTTATTATCACAAATGAAATTTCTGTAACTTCAATACCACAAAAGATATTATATGGATGTATAGTATGGTATCATCGCCTTCAGCGGTTAAGGTGTATCTATTTGCTGGGACGTTACTGCTGATGATTGCTATAGGAAATGAATTGTTATAATGCGTTTACGTTTCTCTATTTCCCCGCTATTCGTAATATACAGATGGCCGCGGAACTAAAATTCTTCTTACCTTCTTCAATCTTTATGGATACAAATGTAATATAGGCTCAAAGATGCCAAACAGTAGATTTATGTACTGTACGGTAATAAATAAATAGTAGTTGCTCGAAAAGGACTAAAACCCGATCTCGTTGGGCATCCGTATGGTAGCTATCTAGTGGATTCCATACTGAGCCCCGAGCGTGATTTCCGTGCTCCTTTTATATTCGAAAATTAGTCTAAAAAGATGGTGGGCGCATGGAATCTTTCATGGGAGTTCAAAGATTCTATTGAAGAGACTGGGCCATTGCGTCATCGCGGAAGGGGTGGTTCGACTGATTGTGAGTGCACTCACTATTTCCTACGTAACATAGTCATGGTAAGGATATAATCTCAGAAGAGATTATGTGAATTGATGACGTGCACCTGATAATAAAGAAATTTACCCTTAAGGTCATCTTGAAGGTTAGCCCAAGGTCATTTACATTGTTCTGGATATTATTACCCCTCCTTTATAATTTGACTTTGTCGGCAGTATGAAAATGGCTTAACGACCTAATTTTCATGTCCTTAAAATTATTTTGAATAGAAGACACTATTATACTGAATAATTTTTTGCTAAACTATTGCTAATATAAAATTATTCAATGAAGATAGAAATTGCATAGATTTACGCTTTGTACATAATTGCCATACTCTAGAATGTCTCCTACTCGGCCACCATACGCTGCGCAGATGTTATTTCTATGTGTTGTTTGATTCTATGAATAGTAAGACGTTAATTCGCTAACGTTAAAATTATTTACTACTTCGAGTTTTAACAAATTCTTCTAGCTCTTGTAACAAAATGAGCATGGATAATATTAGAGAGAATTCGGGTTCGTTATAAAAGTTTGTCACAAAAGAAAACGTTTATATGACGCAACGTTGCAGAAACTTGGAAATGTACCATTACGGCGTTACAATCATTTTTCATGAATGCAACATGCTTCTTTGGACACCCGGTTTGTGTACAGTTAAATCGATACCTAATGCGTATGCGTACAAGCCACGACAAACGGCATAAAAATCAACGTAGGCAGGTAATCTCAAAGTGTTTGCTCTTGCGGGATCCAATTTGTCGTTCCTATTATACAATTAGCAATATATAAATGCAATATAAGTGTCGTAATTATTGTGTAATTATTAGCACCATTATCCCAGACAATTTGCAATACATGAAAATGTGTGTTGACCTTATGTCGTTAGGGCTTGCAAATAAGAAAAGATAAAGGCCAATTATAAAGGAAATGAAAAACTACTTGACTTGCCAAAACAAAATGCACATTTATAAAAAGAAAATGATGTGTGCAACTGAGATACAGTGCGCAAAAGGGCGAATGAGTTACCTAGATCAATATAATATTTTAATATGCCATTATTTCTCCTCTTTGATTCGCGTGATAAACCCGAATCAAAAAATGCCAATGCCACTGCTTCGGGACTTAAATACCATAAATGATTTAGAAATTTTTGTCAAGCCACGCGAGAAATATCACAATCGACTGATGTATATTTGAAAAGTTCATGCAACACTCTAAAATCAAGATATAATGCTTTAGCAGGAGGAGGTACATAAAAAAATGCTACAACTTATACGTTGACACGAAAAATGCAGATATCGCTTCCTCAAATAAAATAGAAAACTTTCCTCAATATCTCGCTAATTATTAGCTTCAGGACAGACAATGTTTAACACTTTCTTTACTTGTAAATTGATGCCATTTCGAACGGCGACGAAACAGTTGGGGCATTCCATTTAAAGAACGATGGTAATCTTCAAATCTCCTACACTTCTCCACTTACAATGAGATCGTATACATCACGTGACGTCTCTCTTGATAGCATGTAACCTCTGCAGAAACAATTTTTTTGTACAACGCATAATATAGAAGTTACTAGAGTTGGTCAAGTTAGGTGCCTCACTCCGTATACAACATATGTAATACATTACTCTGTGGCAGTTTATAAGCGACAAAGGTATTATACGTATAATGGTGATTAAACGAGGATTAGGATGTATGGTATTTAAGGGTAACAAAGGAAGCTATTAGCATTTTGTCCTGGACCTGCTAGTGGTCAACGGAGATATCGATTGTTTCCTCCTCCGCAGCTAATTGAAATTCACCCCAACAAACAAATTGTTGAACAGTAAATACATTTTGCCACCTACATATCTGGCATATTGAACATGTATCTCAAGAAATCAAGATTTTATGACTTAAGCGAAATTTTTGAAATCGACTTCTGGCCAAATACTCCACTGTGCGACGTGCTTTCTTAATATTTTTAACATTATCAAACCCTTAAAGTTGTTTAACGATTCATTCTAAATGACCCTTCGGAGAGTTGCTTTATACACCTTTTTATGTATCCTTCCTAAAGTGAAAACAATTTTTAATTTCTTATAATGAAATTATTAAAGCAATTAAAAAAAAAGTTCGCGACAGCTGAAAATAAAAAATATACATTTTTCCTCCTTTATTCATGCAATTGGTAATCAAAACACATTATAACTTTTAAAATTAAGAACACACAAAGTTAATTTTTGTAGGCTTTTCTCATTTTCTCGAAAAGCGTTCATTGCACGAAAAATAGTAATAACGCGTAAAAGACGTGTCCTATTCACATTCACATATTTTTTAATATAATCAATAATTTAGAGGACAATTGAAAGAAATCGATTTCATGAGCATTTAATTAACTATTCCAATGTTTAAGGACTGGGGGGCACGCTTCCCCATTATCTGATCGAGCCCAAATGCACAGACTATTTTTTTTTTAATTGAAACAATTCTGAAGGGATCCGCGAATAAAATTTGTATCAAGAGTAAACAAGAGCCACCCTACTGTATACCTTGTATGTAAATGTAACCAACGATCCATAATATCATTTATAATATTCACCCAACCCCAGCCGCTGTATTTGCCTTAGCATTTTTCATAATATTATGGGCGTCAGAGTTAATTGTTTAATTTCTGGTTTGGGTGAATGCATGTTTCTAGCCATTTATAGCAGGCAAATATATGTTAGTCCCAGTAGCTGTCTTTATTCTGCTATGAGCAGAACAATTTTATTTCCAATTTCAGCGTGTAACCCGGAACACCACTGTCACTGGTTTCCGTACGCAAAGGCTTGATCGGAAATGCATACGTTTCAGAAAAAAAGATAGCGAAACTAGGCGTCCATGCCGTGCACCTAACAATATATATAAATGCGTTAAAAAAAGTCAGTTAAAAAGTCTCCATACAGTATAAGCGAGAATATCGTTTGCCAGGAAAAATATTCGTGAAGTTGTTTCATCGTAATCGATTCAGCCGTCTAGAGTATAGAGGTTATACTTTTCACTCAAATTTAGTTTTCAGTAGAACTCCTATTTTTCTTGAATATTGTTCCATATAAATCTGGGCGCATATTTTTAGCAGCGGAGTTGCTCATGTGTGAATTTATAGCAGGGCGGAAGGATATTCTCGTGCATGCTGTATTCTGTATACTTTTATTCTTTTAATCCTGTGCAGTATAATTGGAATAAATATTAGTAACGTATAATACAATGTATTATATCTATTTATCTGCACCATAAGACTATGCATAGTTAACTGAAAATAACGTGTACAGTACTTTATTGGTATTTATTTGAATCATATTGTTCGGGATTAAAATATAGGTAGCATATTGTACTAAGAGTTTTTTTAACTAATTACAACTAACAAACGAAAATTTCAGATTGAGGACTATGTGGATAAAAATTACGTTACTCATTCGCCTTATTCGAAATAGTCGTTCGTTTTACACATTTCGTAAACTATTACACTTAAGTCAAATGATTTAAAAAAAATCACGAATGCATATACGTTCGTATAACTGATTACGATTACCTTAGTGTAGAGAAGCTCTCTTGAAATACGGCGAAAGTGATTGTTGAGCAGCCAGTAGAGAAACGGATTCCAGAAGCTGTTGGAAAGTGCGAGCCACGTTGCAAGGAAGTCGAGAAACGGTGGTGGCTTGCTTCCGGTACAAGCTGCAACGACTTCCTGGATTGTCCATGGTGTGACCATAACAATGAATCCTAAACTCATTGCAGCCATTGTTCGCGAGGCAGAAGTTGACAGCCGTCTCTCGTGAGCTACAAGCTGAAACACATATGCGATTCATTCGACTAACAATCTATCGTCCGTTGCAATTGTATTGTTCATCGATTCAGAAAACGCTTAAAAACTTTTACTGTTACAGAGTTTTGAATCGTCAGATGCGAAATAATTTTTAAAACAGCTTTAAGGAAAACATTTTTCATATCAATGGATAAAATTTTGACCTAGGTGCTATTTCCTCATGAACGAGGAAATAGCACCTAGGTCAAAATTTTCCTTCGGTAGAGATAGAAGTAACATAAATGCTCATTAAAGTGGAATGTTCTGTGTAATAATAAAATACGCAAGTAGTCAACTAAGTGATTCTATTTCGAGCCAGCCTGCAGTCGTCAACATCATAAAATTAAAGGAGTGCAATAAATATTTCGAATAGTTTATTGAGTGCTGATCGCAAAGAATTCTAGGTTCAACCGATACTTACAGCATATATAGTAATATTAACTTATATCCTATATCTACTATGAATTAATATTGCAAGTCCCTTTTGAAAAATGTTGCAGAATAAAACATCGCATAGCATTGTGACGGTTAGCTAGTTTAATTTTTTGCTACTTTCTTCAACATAATCTTCAAAGCGTAGACAGTACCGGCCATAAACCGGCCATAAAGCGTAGACCACCGAAATGTTTTTATTTTTCCTTTTACGTATCTGTATTTTACGTTTTCTTGCAAAAGGTCAGGCGCACGTACATTTTCTTACATTTCCATGTAAGCTTTAGAATTATCTCCCAAAAGATGTTACGCGATTTGAAGAACACAGCTTCGGATATTGTTTCTGATTTTCAGCCTCTCAAATTACAATTGGTTAAGCACGAAATTCTTGTAGATTGATTAAACTCGTGGTTCAAAATAATGCTGAAAGCAAATGCAGCAAGAATTAAAACGCGAGGGAAGCGCAAATTGTTGATTAAAGCAATATATCAAACGGAGCCACATAGTATTTACCCGGTACGTAATTTGCGATGTACATTCGCGCGATAATTTGTGCAAAGCCTTACCAAAATCGTTAATAACAATCAAACGTTTTTTTCGTCAACATATCCTTGGTGTGCGATAAGTAAAGGTTCTATTAATTTTGACACCCTAAAAATTAATTTGTTGAATAAATCTATTAATAATATTTTTCCATTCGTTTTTTAGAACGTGTTCCACAGCTTGGTTTGAAGTTCTCGCCTCAATATCTTGCTTTCAAATCTGGTAAATATATTTTACATCGTTTAAAAGATTTCAACTAGTAAGCCTTTTATTTTATTATCGTAAATTAATTTTAAACACACATCCAAAATTTATTGAATCTAGCAATTGTCTAATGATTCCTGAGCGGCAAAGCATAGTATAATAAACAAATTTTTTACTGTGGTAGGGTGGTAGACATCAACATATAACCATAAACTGTTTTAATAAGTGAGAGTAGAACAACTGTTTATGGTACTATGAAAAGCGATCAAGAAATCCTATTCCATAAGTTGTCGAATCATTTATGTCCTGTACTGTATAAGAAAGTATACTGTGCAAAAGTCTTAGGCCACCACGTGACGTCTACTTTACAATTAAAATGATTTATGTTAATCAGATAATTGTGATGTTGGGACCTTCGCATAAAGAGAAATGTCGTAAGAAAATAAATAAAAGCGAGGAAAGTGTGGTGGCAAAGCGCGGCTGGCCAGTGTAGTATGCAAATACACAGATCGCGAGTTCGAAGCCCAAGTGTTTGACTTTCCTTTTCTCTCGGTTGCCACATAAATATGATGCATGTTTGCAATACTCTCGCAGTTTACTGTGTTAGGAGTTAGTATACATGTGGAAAACTCGTGTTTTTCAATGTCTACTGAACAGTAAAATAATGAGTGGAATTTATAGGTTTTTTACTACATACAGCCATAAATGTACACGGTATAACGTTTTCCAGTAATCGTGGTACAACCGTGAAGAGAATAAAGATTTCATACAGCAGCTTTATTTTCCAGAAAAACAAGATGTTTAAAAAGTTTTATAAAATAAATGTCTGGGCCTCGTTTATGAAATCAACCCTATCAAATACAGAGCCAAGGAACATAACTAGTAGAGACAGTACAAATTTGCTTTCGAATTACGAACAACGTTTGAAAATTCATCACGAAATATTGGTTTTCTAAACATTGTACCTTAATACTCTTTTACGCAGAATGTCCCGCGGAGTTAATACGAGTAAGACAAATATGCAATTCTATTTTGTTTTAAACTGCATTTGCATTTCTTTGGTGCCTCGTTACATTCACAACGAAAATGAAAGGTATATAGACATTATCACACCATTCAACTTTTCCCGCGACAGATTCTGTTACGTCTCGCTCACCGTAATTCTTAGATAGAATTTGGCGAGGTCATAAATCCCACTTCCGCTAGATCGCGGCGATACTCGATGACGCTGACTTTCGTGACGTTATCATTTGAGCCTCGTTAGGTGACCGCGATGGTCGACTGTAAAATAGTGCGAACGTATATCCGTAGACGAATTCGCGTAATTTGTCGTAATCTCGTGGAGCGTTCATAGATGTGTGCGTGTTGACTGTTCTAGAGAATTAATTGTAATGTTTTCGAGATCTTGTGGACGAGTGTTTCGAAACGAGTGTAGTTTCCCACGGCTCGCTGCCGGCTTTTCCACCCTCGTCGGCAGGAGTGGGGAAAGGTGGTGATGCTTAGGAAAATATTGTAGGTGCTGCTCTATGGCTGGTTCGAAGACCTTTGGTCGCCTTGAAGGCACGTGATCCGACTCAGGAAGGCCCGGCCATAAACCAGCCCCCTCAGCCACAATGGCCGTTGATGAGTTCGGTTTCGCGACCGAACAGATTCTTTCAATCTCTTACCAAGTTCGGAATATAAATAGTCTTAAACAGATACAAACAGTAATAGCCTCTACAGAGGTCTCAGTCCGATCCATTTCTTTTCACGTTCAAAACTGAACTAAAAGACACCACGAGCGACCAGAAACATAGGTAAAATATTGGAGAGAATGCAAATACTGATTGCAAGTCCCAATTTTGATTTGAAAAGCTTCGAAACGGAGATAAGGCGCTCGAAAACGATGCATTAAAAGAAGGACCATTGAAGAACAATGCTATCTTTTTTCTTTGAGCATGCACGGTTCACATTTACATGATTCTATATACAGTACATACACATATTCAATTTTGTGAGGACTTTGGCAATTGGCGAACGGGTTTACAATACGGCTACCTTTGAATTCTATTCAGAAGCATCGAGTATATTAAAACAGAAGCATTTAGTTATTATACCGGTACAATCATTCTAGAATGAACCACATGTTTTCAACGCTTATCGTCTCTGAATAATAATTGAAGTATCATAAACCCCTGGACGCCTCGCTGGGGAAGCCGCATCAGAGCCCCTAAACCAGATGTGCTCGGTACCGTTGGCCAAGGTATGCATGGCTTGCAAACCGAGTGCTAGCAGGCGAAGGCGCTAATGGGTCGACACGCGCTGCACATTTTAGTATATAAGTACGCATTTTGGCGAATAAAATCAGTTACCAAAAAAGGGGTTCGGAGGTAACTAAACAGTTTTATGTATTATTATGCAAAGCGGCAAGAGAAACGTCAGAGTTTTATTTTATTTCTCTACCGTTGATATAATTATAGTAACTTTAGTGATAATTCGTTCGACAAGCCGAGTTAAACGAGGCACGTCACCGTAAGTCATTACGATTTATGGAAAATGTCGAAATTCAGCAACCTCGTATAGTCAGGGAAACATATGACCCGTGTACCTCAACCAGTACAACCGTGTTTGATCGCATCACTGCACTGGTGCAAACCACACCATTCAATCTATGCCCCGTTTGCAAAAACGTTACCATCAGTTTGATAAACGATAAGTAATTAGGACCAGAGAAAATTCTGGAATAACGGAAAGCGATCTGTCCCACAACTTCATCTACCAAACAGTTTCATGTATTATTTAATACTCATCGTTACGTAGCAAAACTTTTGTGAAAATTATTTTTAAATCCCTTGAATTAGTTACAAAAGATGTTATAATTTTTGGGTAAATTGAATACAGTGTATATTCAGTTCATATTTGAAAATAAAAGTGTTAGAAATATTAAGCTTGTAATACACTAAACTCAAAAATTACCTTGATTGAACAGCGATTTTCTTTATTCTTTCTGTTTCTATAAGATTAAGTGAAACAAGGTTTAAATATTCAATTGTCACAAATGTGTTATTTAACCCCTTGATCCCCTAAGCCCCAAAAGTCATAAATGATTTCAACAATAATACTAAATAATTAACAAAAAATTATCTTAAGTCATTACCAAAGCTAGACTGGTTAGCAGTAGGTATTTGATTGTTCCTTTTCAGTGGATTTACTTTTTGTTATTGTCAAGCGTAGACTATGATCTATATCGATATGGCCGTTATAGCACGTAGCGCCGATCCTAGTTGTAGACAAGAACTCGTGGTGGCGTGCATGTAGTTCGCCGTAGATATAGGGCGAGTGCGACGATCGCACCCCGGGCCCGGTAGTAGCGTCTAGCGTACCAAGGGTAGTACATATATATATATATCTGTTTTAGCGTGTGTAGTTTTGTGTGTGTGTTCATTGTATAAATATATTCTTCTATATTGAAAATAACTTTGTGCAATATTCATTTTATTACATACTTATCCACGGCAAAGTTCTGACAGTTATTTATAAACCCGTATTTCTAATAAACATAAAGAAATACTCAATGGCTTTGTATTGCAAATTTAAATGATTTAATAGCCACATATCTACAGGAAAAAATTCAATGATTTAATAGATTCAGCCACGTCAATTAATAGAAATCGCGTTGTTTTAATTTTACGCAACAATAAATGTAAACGAACGGGACCCACATCTGCAACCACACTCTGTATACACATGTACCTGTCACAGTAAATGTTCCAACATGAATCTTTTATAGTAAAGGTAATTGCTTTTGACAGAGCTTCTGATTGGCCATTTTGTGAACTCTATAAAACTACGTATCAGATTAAAGGAGAACTGTGAGGACATTCACTAATTCAGAGCACCGAATGAAACGACCTTAACGTCTAACAGATAGGACGTCTAGTCGACTCGTCTTTTAGACCAGCTTGACACGGTTCCGAAAGTCGCAAAGCGCTAAGCTCGTCAGCGTCAAAGCCTCTCATCGTGCGGCAGTAAAAGGATTACGGATCTGCTCGTTTAGATGAATCCTTCCTCTTTCGCTCCTTCCTGATTCCCTCTACTTTTTTCTTTCTCTTCATCCCCCGACAGTGTAATTCTCATACCATCTTTTTCTTTACCTCGCATTACTCCCGATTTCGTCCGACCCCCATCTCTCATCCTATTCTTTTAACGCCGTATTATCGTTTATATAACGTATTATTGAGGCTGTATCGGCAGGTTACGTACGTATCTATGTTTTAGGAAAAATTCCCGTCTAACAGAATGTTTCTATCTCTTGAACTGTATAATGTTTAGGCGACTGCATCTCCTTTTAAATGCGCAGCTCCTGGGAATAAGTAGTATAGACCTTTGCGCTGCATTAATTGTGACTAATATTTTGGTATGAAGACATAGTTCAAAATTACTTAAATTATTTGAAATAATATGTGGCTAGTTCTACAATTTTCTAATTTCATAGTGAGGCGGAGAAACCAAAATTGAAATATTTTAGCACGGTGTATAAAATGTCAGGTATCTTCTTCTTCAGCTTTCTCCAAAGTAATTAAAGATACAGTGTAGAAACTTTCTAGTTGTTTGAAGCTTGATAAATTCTTCTTCACTATTGACACTGTATCGTTACTGAACCCTACAGGGGGTGAAATGGTATAGTCACTCTTATTTTCTCAATTGCAATAGAATGACATACACAGTTCTCCATTTTTCAATAGCGCTCATTACTTTCAACAAATATTATCTGAACCATACTTTTTATTAACGATTATAAAAGAGGTATAGTGACAAATAATTTTTGGTTTGGCTGCTTCAAATGAATTTACCAGTCATGTAAAATTGATCATTTTATGTCATTTCTATCATAATAAATAGAATAATTTCTATCATAACAGAATTGAATTATTAAGTTGTGTAATAAATTCATGCCGTTTCATTTCATAATGAAAATATTCCTATAAGCGTTCTCTACTGCATGGTCAAGTACATGCAGCACTTGATTTTGATCTCGCCGTTCAAAACTACTACGAGCTGTTTCGCATTTTACGAATAACAGAGTAACTTTAATCTAAATGTCCGAAATATTTGTTCCGTCCATTATTCCGCCATGCGGTTGTAAAAGCATTCCAAAAATTATATTTCGTGGCATTCTTTGCATAAAAGATATATACTTTATTTATAATAAATTTCTTGACTAAAAGAAACATTGCAAACTTTTGAGACTACCTGTTTCTTTAGCCTTCCAAGACTTTTTTTTTTATCAGAATTAAAGCGTGATTCAAATTACATAATCCTTCGATTACAAATAATAATACCAGAACACGAAGCTGAAACAAACAAATAACAAAAATTCCATTCAAGAACATACCGGGTATAAGAATTAAAATCTTGTTCTACAATTGATAATTGTTTCAGAGAATATAATGGAAAAATATATCTTGGGACGGTGTAAAAGTAGATCACGTAAAACTCATATCGCGTATGAAAAGTACTCCATGTACATGTATGTATAGTGGTTTAACCTTTTACCCCGCGATTTTTGACATCATTACGAGCACCAGAGTTGAGTAATTTAATTTCTGGAATGGGCGACTGCACACTTCTAACGATTCAGAGCAGCTGAACGAAGCACCAATAGCTATAATTGGCGAGAACGTTATACCGAACTCGCAAATTAAACCCTCAACTGGGTCCATACAAACTATGAACGGTTAAAGCCCCTTGACGGGGCTTATACTAACCTATAAATTTTGAAAATATCGACGTTTTTGTTTTGACAGTTTCTTTGAGAAATGACATCATTTGAGGAATATCGTGCAAAAGTTTTCAATAAGTCGACAAAATTTAGCGGAGCTATGCGAGTTAAACAAAATTCACTCTATTTGGTTGTAAACCTAGCTTGGAAATTTAAACCCGATTTTTCGAAAACTACTGTTGTAGAGTCGGTGACCAATCATCTCAAAAATTGCTGTACCGAATTAATTCAGCTTTTGCAAGTTGAGTCGTGGGACCGGGGGCGCGCCTTCTTGGCGGGCAAGAATGCGTCGAGACACTCTATGGGAAACCATCGGCTAGGGCAGACAGATTGTACCCATATTATTGTAGTAGTATAGTAATTATAGACACATATCTTACCGTAGACGAATTGTGCGATTTCCATTGTTAACCGTCTTACAACATCTTTAATTAATCTTCCAAGATAATGAAATAATCTAATATATTAGCTAAAGCCAGAAATCGTTATTGCGAACGAATCAGGCCAAAAATTTTGTACATTGAATTAATTTTTATTATAATTAACATATAAACCAATCGTGGATTATACCTTCACTTAAGAGAATTAAAACCGATTTAGCACGCACTTTTTGTTATCAGCTCATATTCAGTTTTAGGAAAAGCAGAGAATATTGTAAGGAACTATTTTTATTAAATTCCTCTTAAACAATCCGGCAGAGAACAAGTGGGATAATGAGACTTTGGTTTCTTTCAACCACTCTCAATAAGAGTGATTATACCATTTGAAGGTTAATAACTTTATTGATAGAAACGGTCGACACACGATAATGACTCTCACACGACTCACGATACTCGCAAACTCAATACTACTTTCTGCTCTATGCACTCTATCAATTCCACGCTTCACTTTGTTCTGCTTCCCAATCTATTATGCTATACCTCTCCAACTATTCTGCTACACCTCCCCAACTACGCTGCCTCGCGCACGCATCATCCACTCCATATATTCTTTCACGCAGTTTCCCCCGCATTCTATTCATCATCCGTTCTCACTCATTAGGACCCACGCCGACACACACATCTCTGCCACGTGTAACAATTTGACCACGGGTCACCATGCATCCAAGACTCCACGTGCATTCCCCGAAACCATTCACTGTACCACAATATTAGATGCCTATTGTAAGAGTACTGTTTTTATTACAACACTACAATAATATAATAATACGTTGTAGAAGGTATATGCACGTAAATAGATAGGGCTGCTCTATCTATGACGTTTAAACCAGCTATTCTGTATTAAACGTTCCGCTAAACTGCTGTCAGGACAGTTCCGATCAGCGATCGATACAAGAATGCCCTGCTGCATCGTGGTTGATAAAAAGGCGGGCTGTCCCATGTTCCCACGACGCAATGCCTCCAAGGGCCTTGTTTCATGGTCTCCTACGGTATCCGCTGGGTAAGGGCGCTGTTGGGCCCTTCGCTGACATACCCTAGATGCCCAGCTAGGGCGGTCGCAGCTCGAAATCTCTTACACTATTTTGCTTTATCAGCAGTCATTCACACGTGGACCTCAGAAATGGACCTCAAAGTTTAGGGTAGTATACATATTGAGGAGAATATCTACGAAAGTATTGAATACATAGAAATTGTGTAATTGTCGAAATTATGTGTTATTACTGCAGAAAGTATCGAAAGATGTAATTTCATTCTTCAATTGGATCGTACCATCTTATTATTTGCTTAATGAAATTGAAATGTAATGGAAAATCGGAATGAATCGAAATATTAACATTCAACAAATTACTCAAATCGTAAGAGGACTGTTGCAAACGAGTCCAGATGAGAATGAAAAGAATATTCATGGTGAATATTCATGGACGCGTCTTTCTTCAAAGATAAAGGAAATGTAAGCTACAGATCACCCTCAGAGGTCGTCCTTCCTCTACAAGGGATAGGGAATGAAAGTTTAGTTCCTCACCAGTAACCAATGCTTTAAAGTAACACTCCGTTGAAGTTATCTGGAGAGTGAACTGGCCCATTGCCTCTCTGGGGGCTGCTACTATAGAACCTACATGTGTTTATATTACTTGAACTCGAAAGTCAGACGTACTCGGCCAATAGGCGAGGGCTAAGCTGATTAGTGAAGATATGTATTTATTGCCATTCCCGTATCATATCACTCTTGAGTATCGACGCGAAGAAGCAAACGTCGCAGTGCTGGCTAATAAAATTTAATACGAAGTTATGCCACGAGCTCGAGCAGCCATTTGTCAGGTTTTCTGGTGTCACATCAAATGTGTACCATTATTGGTCACTCTATGCTATTTGAAGTTGGGATAGGTCTCGCACTAGTATAGTCTGGATTAGAAAGCAAGCACGTTGTCATAAAACGCTGTTATTTAGAATACTGAGGAAAGTGTACAATAAATCCCTGGATAAATTTATAATATTCACAAGGTCTGGAAACTATTTTAAACTTATGTATTATGTGCAATACTTTTGAGCCTAATGCAAATGTGTACTAATCATATTTGCTGATTAATATATAAACTTTATTGTTGCGGCTATTCAATTGGTATTAGGTTATCTATTTTCTGCTATTTTGTTATACATATATTGTTGGGTTAATTATTTTTGAACACAAGAAGCTTCTGACTTTATTTACAATTCCGTAATTGCTTGTCAAAATCGCTGATTAATTCTACCATTTATCTTTCTATTGATTGATCTTGCGTCTTCATTACATAAAATTATGTATACCAAACATTTGTTGGACTGTCCTATGTTCTATTGTTTATTAACAAGTTTGGTTCTGCTTTATGAACCATATTATGATTGCCATATGAACTGCTGATATCTTGTTCCTGTGCAATAAATATTGGATATCTGGTAACATCACGTTCCGATGCATGTGCATTCACCGCACCGTTGTATTTGAATCCTTCATAGAAGTGTCACTACTACTCTATTACTTTTAGTCCATCAACATGAGTATTCACCGCCATGTCTATAGTGTCTCCTTCAGCAATCAATGTATTCAGTCTATCAGAAAGTTCTGTGTCTTTTCAACTATAGTTAAAGAAGTGTGTTTTTACAGTTATTCCAAAATTTCGTTACCTTTGTTATTTATAACTTGTCCCCACCCTCCACGTACATCTTCCAAACGATAGTAGCTTTAGTTGTCAATTTAACGGCCACGGCAAACAACACTACTGAGAATCGGTTCAAAGGTCAATGCTACTAACAATGGCTTTAACGATTAGTACCACAGAAAACTGTGCAACTGGCCCGACGACTGAAAACTTTCAAGACTACCAACACCATCAAAGCAACGTATAAAAGGCAACTAACAAAGAACTAACGATGTTAGAATGTATTTCAAAGTCCACTAGAACCTCCTATTTAATTCAATCAACTACGTGTGCAATTATAATCGGTAGTGGGAAGTACTAAACCCTGTCGGTGTTCGGGCCTAAAAACCCACCGTGTGAAGGGATAAGCGCATGTCCAAGGATAGTTAGGGCAGCCAGATGGCGGACTGACCACGAACGTCGTAAACGACACACACCTTGCACACCTCCTGCTGGCGGGGAAAGGCGCTGGCTGGTCGACCACTGCGTCCCTTTTCTGTATATAAGTGGGCATTTTTGGTTAATAAGAAGAGACGCTACTGAGGAGCTGGAGGAAACAGTCGTCCAGATGTAGTCTTCAGATTTTAAGAACACCAAGGGTCGTGGTCCGTTCGCCGGACACGACACAGCATCACCATTGGATCATTTATAGAAGGGACAGGCCCTTAATATTTCACACATCCAATGAATAAATACACTCTACTAAATCAACAACTCTCTCTCTCACGTATATCGTATATCGTCTCCTCTCGCAGCTCGTAACAAGTTGAGCGTAACGAATCAACCACGATATATCTTATATTGTTAAGACGGCTCGAGGACACATATTGTAGATAATCTTCTTGGTGAAGTAATGCCTATTTTGAGTCTGTTACGTGCCACTAATTATTATCGTCGTGCCACACGTAACGGATTTACAACACGATATACTCTGATCAGTCGCCGTAGAGCGGTGCAAGTATAAACACCGGAAACTAACAAACAGTATTGCATTCGAAAGTTCTAATCGTACCACCCATTAGAAATTGACTTAAGTTCAAGTTTGTGCCAAAGTTCGGCGTCATGGGCTTGATTGTCGCATGCTTTCACTCTTGGAATCTGTGCCATCATGAGGTCTACTTTGCATTACAATAGTCTCCCTATTTGAATTTGCTGTATGCTAGAATAGGCCTTCGTAACCCCACGTATTACTGAATGCACTGTCAGCCGTTTCTTTTACCCTTTTTGTTCATTTTCGTTTTATATTTTGGTTTCGCTTTCTTTCGAACTGGGTTTCCTATGTTTTCTTAGCTTTCTTTTTCTATTCGGTTTCCATTCGGTTTTAATGATTTCTTATTTTTTATATTTTTTTTTAAATGATTTCTTCCCTGCGTGGTGTTTCAAAACGGTTGTATATCGACAAGGAAGAGTTTCTACTTTTTCAAGGCGGGCTTGATCCCCTTCGCAATAATAAATTAAATTTCTAAGGATCATGCTATAAACATTAACGTACTTGTAACTGTAAAAATAATATTATTTTAAGCCTGTGGGGCGTCGGTGCGAGAGATGGTCGGTCGTATGGATGGTGGAAGGAGGTACGACGGGAAAAGAAAGAGGAAGGGGAGAAAGGTTGCGTTTCGTCCTAGGCCTGCTAGCGGACTCATCAGTAAGGCGTACTAGCAGACCCTGCCTTAGACACAGGGATAGAAGGGAATGGTCGGAGGTTGTATATATGGTCCCGCGAACCTATACAACCACTTTCGGGAGCCGGATCGTCGTGCTCATCGTGCTTGTCCCCTAGTGGTGTATGTGGGAAGTGCCCCCACAAGCCATTCATTTGTCAAGACTGCATTGAGGACCCGCCATTATATTTCAGACAAACTTATTGATGTATAAACTCAAAAGTACGCGAAATAAACGGATTCTCTGCCACGATACGATGCGCACGAGTACTCGAAAGTCGTACAATTATATAGAACCTGAACTAACTAAAACTGAATTTGGGGAAATGGCGTTTAAAGAAAAACTTTTATTTCTTCGGATCTGTACAACGATTGTATAGTTTGACAGAAACTTTCTTTCAACTTTCGAAAGGTTGAAGTTACTCTAAACGATCAAATACTTTTCCTTTAAAAGGATACATAGATTTCAACCGCCTGAAACGGTACAACATTTGTTGGGAAAGAACATAATATAATTCACCAAAAACCGTTCACTGGACGAAAAAAAATAATAACATACAAAAGACGTGTCCTATCTAGATTTACAAGCTTTGTCCGACATATTTTTTAATATAATCAGTAGTTTAGAAAATAATCGAAATAAATGGATTTCATGAGCATATAATTAATTATTTCAATGTATAAGGGTTCGGTGGCACATTTTCCGGTTATCTGTACGAACTCAAATTTTTCACAGACTATTTTTTTTGTTAAATGGATCTATTCAGGAGGGTGCCGCGTAGAAAAGTCAAAAGTCGAAAATAAGAGCCACCCTAGTGTATATTCTACCTGTACACTACAGTTCTTCGTTTTCTTACATTTTCACAATTTCGTTAAATTCTCCTATAAAGAGTGCACACATTTCTGTAATAAATAAAATTTGGCTGCAATAACATCGCCGTTCTCGGTAGGCAAATGCTGTTCACGACACGAATGTTGTTCGCAAAGAGTTATATTTCGTTTCTGCATGAGCACACCAACGAGAAATATCATGTCGAAAGCCAAATGTACAGATGCTATAGTTTGTCAAATATTTGGACCTGGATATATGGATAGACAGGGCGAACATTTGTCAACGGAAGTGCGAGGCCAGTATCAGGTATTACAGATAATGTACCTACTGTACAGATGGTATTTCCGGAATCTTGGTACAACCAGAACGGAAACGATTTTTCGAGCAAAAATAAGTGCACGAAAGTTTGTTTGTATAAGGCTTCACTTTTCAGGAGATAGTTTTTGAACATTGGCTAGATACATGTGCCCTCGATTAACTAATATATATTCTCTTTGGTTTAACCAAACTTGGTACTCATCGCCAAGGTTTTATATTGTTTAACATAATGAAATGAATTTCGATACCGTATACACTTTATAAACTCAGAAATGGTCAGAATCGTCGTAACTGTCCTAAATAAATTATTCTGTAGTGGAATATACCCGAACAGCGTCGATTCACAATCGTCGAATTCGATACTATCGACCACGAAGCCTCGTGTGACATAAATGTAAAAGAAATGTCTCGAGGTCTGTACAATCGTTCCAATTTGTACAAATTTTTCCAAAATATACCTTCACTTTGCAACCACCTACATGATACAAAATAGAGATTTTACTCTTTATAATGAGCCCATGCTGATTGGTGTACGATTTTTTTACTATATTCTAGTAAATATTCTACCTATATATACGGGTTACTTTTTGCATTAGAAGTTGCCTTTTTCATTCTACCACGACTTCGAAATCACCCTGTATATTACTGTTTTTTACTAAAAACAAATATTAGGTCAGGATTATTCAAGCATAGACTCACTATTACGTATCAGAATGCGCAGAAGCACGTTGTACTAGACGTTTTCCTTCTAGTAGAAGTTGAAGACGGGGAATTTTTCTAGAAAGGAAGACAAATATTACGTTACTGAAATAAGGACTCTCGGAATAGTATTGGTTTCTGGATATAAGCCGCAGCATACACATCTCTCACTAGACAGGTTTGTTGTACATGTACAACCTGCGTGTAACTGATGATCGCAGTTTAGTTAAAAACGGTTAAGCGCGGAGAACTTGTCATATCGTAATTGCAATTCATGAAGGTAATCATACCATCAAACTGGTTTTGTGATAATTTAAGAACTTTGCTGTATGAACTTGATTCTATCTTATCCAAACTAGTTAAGGGTCCTTAACTAACTTCATAGTTGGATTCCTGTATAACTCCAGGTAGCATAATTTACTTTTGAAGTAAGATTACCAACGTGACAACGTGTAAAGATCAATTAATGCCATCAGCGAGCCGTGCACGACTGGTGGACGCGCCAAGCAGAACGGAAGTATCATCCAAACATGTACTGACTATGTTTTATCGTTATTTCCGATTGTTCGCCAATATGTGTAATATTTATCGTAAAGAACAGTGATCATTATAACAAAAGGACTCGGGCGTTCGGCTAACATGTAGACATATTTTCCGGCTTCAACCGAACACCCATTGCGTTAGAGGAACAGAAGTAACCCAATATAGATAAATCGTAAAATACAAGAAAAGTACCTTCCACACTAGAAAATTAGTGGACCACGATACAAAATTTGTTGAATGCTTTAGAAAATATTCCGTCAATAGTTTATTGAACAAATATTGAATCAGTTACAATGAAGAAAGACAACAGGACAGAATCAACGTCACTACAAAAGCGTTTGGCGATCTGCTTGAGGTAAATGCTAGACAAGGGCTGAACGAGCTCTTTGAGAAATCATTCTCAACGAATCAAGCACGAGGGTTGCACGAGCCTCGGTGGCATGGTAGCCGAGTCAATTTTTTCAAATGTTGCTGCAGTCCATTGGAGTGCATTCGCTCATTGAGATTTGCATGTGTGGGATCCTCGATACCCAAAACTAATTGAACAGCGTAGTGCTAGGGGAGATTGAGGATTGTGGTGTCACGTGAGAGGCCTTAAAGATTTTTGGTTCTCACCACCAGACGACAGCGGATCGGACGTGCTCGTCCCCTAGCTGTGTCTGTGGGAAGTGCCCCACACCTCTTTACTATTAAGACTTTCAGCTGATAAGTGAAACAAGTCACTATTTGCATACCTAAGCAATAGATAATGGTGATAACATTGTTATCTTTTTCCAAGTAATTTGTAAACACCTTATTTATCTCGGTCTAAATGCTAATGGACTTAGACTGATTGGCTTCTGAACCCTCCATATATTAACCCTTCAAGCGCGACTTCAAATTTTGTATGTGCGGCCGAACACCGTACGTCGTATGGGGTACAATTTTCTCACATACGGCCTGCTGCCATACGTCGTATAGACTAGACGATCTTCTGATTACCATCTCATTTTTTCATCGATTCAAAGCGAAAGTATCGCGCTCTATACGAGATATGGAGGTATATGCCGTGTACGTGATAACTGGTTATGGATGTAATTTTGGGTCTGAAACGAACTGTTGTTTCCAACTTCATTAATAGTTTCCAGCAGCTTATGGATACTTTCCAGGACGAGGGGGTAAATAAAGTTTCACAAGTGGCACCTTAGAAATCATTATGGTTACTGGTAGCTGTGTCGTTTTCCCCCGGGGGAAGTTTTTAAATACAAAAAGCATTTCTGTCCTGAACTAAAGAATAACGTCCTCATATCCAAAACCCCTACTTTTGATGAAGCCTAAGTAGCCCCTTCAAAATATCTTAAATTTTTAAGTATACTGTTGGAGAATCGATGGGAAAGAGCGCCTCTATGCGATGGTTTCGCCGGTGCCGATCATGATCAAGCAGTTGACACAAAACAGGCAACGAAGCCAGACGTGAATAAATAACTATTTCATTCTTGTAATCATTAGTCTTCATTTAACCTAATATCGTGACAAAATTCAGAACAAAATCATCGGTACGTCGAAGACAGTTCACAAATTCCTTAAAAAATTTCTATGGATTTTTTATAATAATTACTAGACGTCTGCATATGGAACGACATTAATAATGCTTAAGACAGTTAATAATAATGCGGTAATGTGGTTTCAATGTGATGAATAATGTTGCGTCGCGAAATAAACGAGCAACAATTTCTTCGCGTGTCCTACCTGCGAACGAAGGTAATAAAAATTCGTACCGTACCAAAAAGGGCGACTAGCAATCTGTACATGGAACAACCATCCACGTGCAAATGGCTAGCACATTTATGACGCGCAAATAACAAAATTGTTTTGAGGAAATAGTCTCTTCCTTAAGCCAAGGAGCAATAAGCGCCAAAACCTTATACGACCTCGACAGTTAATTGCAAGCGTCATAAATGTGGATTCCCAAGGGGGTCTCGACGTCGATCCTCAGCAGATGTCGACCAGGTTAAGTTTCGACGCCCTTTCGGAGTTTCCCCTGAATCGCCAAAAAACCGACCGCAAGTAGCAAGGACACACCCACCTTCGAAAACCGCACCTCGGCGCAAGGGAAAGGTGTGACTTCACCCTCAAGGCACGCTGATTGGTAATTCGACAATTTTCCGAAACGTCCAATCAGCATGCATAAAAAACACTTCCGAGTCGACGTTTGAAGTGTGGGGGCACTTCCCACATACACCGCTAGGGGACAAGCATGATGAGCACGACGATCCGGCTCCCGAAAGTGGTTGTATAGGTCCGCGGATCTATATATACAACCTCCGACCATTCCCTTCTATCCCTGTGTCTAAGGCAGGGCCTGCTAGTACGCCTTACTGATGAGTCCGCTAGCAGGCCTAGGACGAAACGCAACTTCTCCCCCTTCCTCTTTCTTTTCCCGTCGTACCTCCTCCCACCATCTCTACGACGGTCCGTCGACTACAGCAACCCCCCTCAGAAGAAACGCTCGACGAGGAAGTCAGTCTTAGTTTGAACACCAAGAAACACACCAACCAGGAGACCATCTCCTCCAGTAAACCAACCGAGTCTTGGTTTACTAAGCCTTTTCAATAGTGACTCGCTATAATTAATATTTGTAACGAGACGGTATACCGACGTATACCGTATTCCAAGTGTCGCATACCACGACGCTCAACAAATAAACTGAATTAAATGTTTCTCGGTTCGAATCTGGTGGTCCATTATTAAATTTTGTACAAACTCATTTTACACAGAAATAAAAAAGCTATTTTACATCCCAGTTGCCGTAGTCTTCATCTACTGGATAGATGACCGTTCATCACACATGTCGGAAATCCATTCTTTCCCGTATACAATAATGTTATAATAAAAATATGCCATTGCTATTGGAAACCCTTGGATGACTTTAATAATTCGAAACATTGCTCAATTCACATCTTAAGGGCGACATATTGTTAGTATTGGATCTGGCATTCTGTACATTTGTAGTACAGGGAAACGATATTCCTGCGCCTGCTGCACACGCTGCACACGCTCTTGGGACCAAATGTATTGGTCAGTGAAAGACATGTATCCTCCGGCACTTTTCGATATCAACAGCTCTCCCTGAGAACAGTTGTACATACGTATACATACGTAGTCTTCGGGAGTACAAATAAATGCTATGTAGCTCATCTGTGACACACTAACATGTTTTTTTCTCTCTTATTTTAAAACGACATAGTCTTTTCCTGGTTTCTGCCTGCTAACGCGATACTCAGGTTCTATCTTCCTGTGAAATAGTGAGCTTGGCTCTCAATGATCCTGAACAGCCGATTTATTTGGTTTCAAGGATGGTATTGTGTTCCATGATAACAGTTGCTGCATTATTTGCTTGTTAGAAATAATATAATTATTTCTATAAGATTGTCAGGTTTACTAAAAGTATGCTAAGTATGAAAAGTATTCGTTGGAGGTTCTGGGGTAAGTGTCATGGGGTTCATCACAGTCCTCTTACCAAAAGGCATTGCCTTCCCCACTCCGTGGCCAGATCTTCCAAAAACAGATTCCCTATTCTTTAGCAATGTGACGTCAGGTCACTTGCCATACTCAAAGTCTCTATCTCTTGTCTATAATAAACCATCCCTCGGCACTCGATAGCTAGAAGACCCAGGGTGGTCGCCAGCCATCGCCTGCCGACAGGATGTTTGGTTCCATTCATTCACTTCCAATACGTGCAAGGACAATGTCAATCCTTGGACATTCCTAAAACACTCTTCGACCGCGTGTAAGACTGCGTCCCCATCCCAAATGATCCACAGGGGGCATAGCACTTCGCCACCCGACTCCATTCCATTCTTTAAAAAAATACGCTGTTGCTAACATGCTCCTGAAGTCTTGTAAAGAAATCTTTTCAGTCACAAAACTTTTAATGATTTATTGTAATAATTATTGTAGAACGAACTTCCAGGTTTGTAATTTTAATGTACTAAGAAAATTTGGTAATGAAAGTGTAACTACAATTTGTGGTTACAATGCAACTCAAATAATATTTAAAATTAATAGTTTCCTAAACTAGATATAATTATGTTTTTTAAAAATATCTAGAGGAGAATATAAAATAATTCTCCAGGAATGTCTATAGACGAATTATTTAAAATATTTAGATTTTGCTATCGATTGCTCTCGTTCCATTGAAAACATTAAAAACACAACAGTCTCTCAAATGTACGGGCTGCACCAACATCTTCTTCGGACTACAGTAAAGGCAGGACAGGGAAGATTCTGTTTATTGCTTCAAAATAAATTACGGAGATGTACAGTAATGGTCTATTCGTAAACACCAGTTCATTGCCTTATCACATTTGTCGCTCTCGCTCAATAAGGCCGGGACCGGCGACCAGAGTGAGGCACTTTCAGTGCAAACGAGATCTAAAGAAAATTTATTTAGGCCATCTGTTTTTGTTTCAAATTCTGTTAGGTATAATTCTGCGTTCAATAGCCGAGGAAAATAGCAACACTTTTATCCGTCTTTACTCTTGAAACGTTTATAGGACGGAAATCTGACTCGCAGTGAATTTTCAATTATGTGGTACAAATCAATGAAGGCGTCAGTATAATTTGCGCAAGACAGTAAAGCGGATATTCAGTTGAACTGTGTAATACATATTTATGGTACTTGGCTGCCGAGAAATAAATTGCAGTTTTTAGATACGATGTTCATCAAGTCTTTATCTTATATGATTAGTGATTATCGTGTTATTTACATAATATGCTTTACAATAAGATTTTATAGCAAATTTTCGAATTGTGAGTGGAAAAGTTTTGTTACAAATGAGCACAAATGTATAGTTTATTTCGACCAAATGTTACCAAAATTCAGTAATTGATCAAAGAAATATATGAATTTTAACCTGCTTTTAAGCATTCAATTTCAATAAAATTCTTGTATGGACAGTGAGGGTACACATACATACGTGACTGATTATAATGACCGTATATATACATATCGAAATAAACCGATTTTTCAAAATGCAATTGGTAAGGTGCCTTTCACAATTAAGTTTATTCCAGAGTGAAACGTTTAATGACTTTTTAAATGATGCGTTTCTGAAATTTATATAATATGGTGGTAACGGTGGATGGGAAATGAAGAATTGAAGCTCTTCGCTAATGAGAAGAAACGAAGCGAATGGTTACAAAAGGAAGGTGGGGGCAAGCACGATAGAAAGACAATCCTCCCTGTAAAAGAATGTCCGCGAATTGAATATACGGACTCGATTTCATTTGATCCTTCATCGGGCTCGTTCCAGCTCGTTATCTCGTAATAAGCGAGAGAAAGATGAGATGAACTGCGAAGATAATAAGAGGAAGGAATTGAACGGGACGATCGTGTTCGTCGCGTGCTAAGTGACCGTAAAATAATTCAATGAATTTTTAGCTATGAAGTATAATATTCTATTTATAGGTTCAACTTTCTAAACCATTGGTAGAATTTTTTCTGACATAGTGGCAGGTCACTGTATAAGTGTAACAAAATCAATTTTAGTTTCTCTTAATTCAGAATCCGCGCTTTATTTATTCAATAACTACATGCATATGTTGCGGAATATTTTTCAAGGTATATTATATTTTCAGATTAAATGAAAAATTAATGACATGTTATAAGAAAGCAAATTGTCGCTTTAAACAAAAGATTATAACGTCTGTCTGTGAATTCAAATAATATAATCTAACACATGTATACTTTAAAATGTGCGAAGGGCTTACAGGAAAATTGATACGTAGAATAAAATCCTGAACTTGAAAAAACTAAGGTTAACGCGATGTTCTAATCGAAAAGTCGGCACCTACCCATCCAAATGTTAAAACACTTTACTACAAATAGGTATGCTTACCAGAGCGGATTGAAAAGTTTCCTGAATGATAATGAAAACGAAATAAGTCTGTCATAAGTTATACTTACTTTATTTTTCAACAAGTCCCCTCGTAGCTTGGTCCAACACTTGGTCCAACGTTTCTCTAGTTTTTCTATTCCCACCCGGAAGTGACTTTCTTCGAGGTCGCCAAAATATTCATTTACAGCCTCAATCACCTCCTCGTTCGTCTGATATCTCTTTCCAGCTAGGAAGTTTTTGTGTTTCGGGAACAGGTGGAAATTCAAGGGGGCTAAATCAGGGGAATAAGGTGGATGTGGAAGAATTTCGAACATCATTTCTGACAATTTTTGTTGCGCGTTTGCACTTGAGTGCAAACGCGCTTTGAAAAAAGTTTTCAAAGCCGATTCAAATCGGCGGGTGCATGCGGTTTTTCCCTCCAAATGAAAGAATTTGATAACCACACGAATTTCGGTTCTATCCATTTCGTAAAAAGCGAAAAGTAGCGCGACACAAATGCTTGTAGAAACTAGACTGTTTGATAGATTGTTTTAATATTTAGAGTGAATGCTCATTAAAGATGTATCAACACAACAACATGAACCCAGCTGCAAATAAAAAAACTTCTGGTGGCGATTCCGGAAACTTTTCAATCCACCCTCGTATGCTCCTAGGGAAAGCTGCATAGTTCGGAAAACGTCTCTTATAAAAAATTTACGTTAGATTAGTACAGCATATAAATCATGTCAAACAGCAAAACAAAAGTAGGAGATATTATTACAAAAAGGAACGTAAATTTTAGGTAGCGATGCGTAATTGTTGGTGGAAGTTATGTATACAGGAACATGTGGCGTCTGGAATCGTTTAATTTTGCTTCATGACCCAGTATACTGTACGTAACCGTTCGAATGGTTACATCTTACCACGTTGTGTGAAACATTGTGTTGCCACATTAACAAGAACCTACACCATACATACATAATTTACAGTCGTGAACAAAAAAAAGCGTACAGGGAGAGGCACGGAATTGGGTCAGGATATACCTCGAATTTGCTTGGAGATATAAAAGAGTTGCAAGGGGAAAAGTTGAATGACATAAGAAAGGCTATCTTTTTAAGACTTCACTTTTTCTTATGAATGTAACAGTCCGTCCAAGAACTGTAAATGGGATTTTCTTAAATGTATATTTTGTTATGTAAATCAATTTTTTGGTACATTCAATTTAAAAAAAGTATTAGGGTGCTATGTGCAAAACCCATATTTCGTTATGTATTTAAAATTTGTCGGTTTTTCTGAAAATTTAGATTAATATAAAATAAAGAATTCTGTAAATAATACAGTTCACGCATGCCCATTTGTTTCTGTGGAAGATTTATAACAACCAATTGAACTGCGTTGTTTATGCATAAAAAGTAGCCGTATTAATTCCATTATGAAGATTAAAAAAAAAGTGTTTACTATGTGAAGGCAAAAGAATATCTCCTGTAATAAAGCATACGATTTATACGAAAATATTGTCTTCTTTAACATTGCACTTACACAATCTTTTACGCAGAAGATTTCAAACAACAGATGTACGTACATAATATGCATTCTTATTAAAAACAGAAATGCATTTGTATTTTTTAGATCCACCGTTGCATTTATGAAAAATGTTAAACCTTCGATAACTAGTCCACCAATTTTTTCCACCTCCAACCATACTTCTAGTCTTTTTTTCGTACTGCTTGCCTAGTCAACTTTATTTTGGCCGCCGCAGCATGATAAATTAAAATTGCGTTCCAAGTTTTCTCAAGTTGAAAGCTACGTTAGACGATGGTAAAAGGCTATACTTAAAGTTAAAAATTGTATCATTATTTTTCTCCAACAGTTCATATATTTCAAATGAAATCTGAGGTCTGAAAATACAACAGTTCATGAGTTTTATAACAGTTAAGTAATATATTACGGTTCTTTAGTTCTCCATTTAGTATTACCTAATTCGTATTTCGAATTTTAATTTTAATTCTATGTAGATGAAAATCATTGATATTTTCTCTCGTTGCGTGAATTCACGTGTTTGATTCCGCTTAAATGGCGTTCAGACAATGGTCCTCTTTTGGTTTCAATGACATTAATTGATTCTGAATGGTTTTTAATAATTATACTTCAGTAATAGTAGAGGTGCAGGTCTTGAACATTTGAAATAAACTTTTCACACTGCCGATTCCGTCGAAAGTGTTGCATGGTTTATAACAATGTACAGACACAGGATAACGTGCACCACATTGACAGCGATAACACTTCATAATTGCGAGAAGTGAACGATGAGGCATTCGGAAGTGTCTGTGTGTAACAGCGATGCATTATAGGATGATCGACAGTATATGCATGTCGCGGTTTAATAGTTTCCATTGAAACTGGGGGACGTGGCGACGAACGGTTCTTTTTTATCCCTCTTAGGTAACTACACGCGCAGCAAGCTTGCTCCCTTTTCCGTGCAGAATCTTACACATCGGCACAGCCGTGGTCTCGAGAACACCTTTAGAAGACATTCCCGCATCCATTGACCTACATCGATGCTATGGCCCATAAAAGGGAGGAAGACAGAATGATGGAAGAGAGAAAAGCGGCAGACTTTCTTATAAATAAGCGATTCGTAATGTATTCCATTAACCGAATCGCGCTAGTAGCCATTGATATTACCTTTGAACAAAGCATTTGAATGGAAGCTTTTTGCAAAACTATGATACACAATTGTATGTGTAGGTACTCTACTTTAAGAATATAAATAAACAGCAATTCTGTTCATTCGGTTGGGTATTTGGAATTCGACAGTTGTAGTATTATACGAGGACTGTATCGTAAGTCAAGTTATACCCAATTCGTGTAGACAAAAACCAAGCACTGAATTATGTCACATAGAAAACATTATATTCAAGAATACATAGAGTATAAATCGACGCCAGTACAGATTGGGTTTTTACTCTCTGCACTTGGAGCAAGCATACAACAAACGGGAAAATGTATTATGGTACGTTGAAGCATTGTTCCTAGATAACAAAAATGCAAACAATGTTTAGCTATCACACACATACCAATAGGTATGTAGGTAGAAATAAAATAAAAACTAAATAATAGCGCATTCTTAAGTTACAAAAATATGCGGACCCTGTACAATAGTAAACGTATAAGACTGAAACAACAATTTTGAATTAATATTTTGTAGAATATGACTAGTTTGAACTTATCGTGGTTTCTCGAATTTTTGTATCCAATTCATCCCACAAATTTTCAATACGATTGAAATCATAACTTGTTGGAGTGTTTGTAGAAAATTTGTACAATTGCATATGAATATTTTTGCAAAATACATGCTTTTTCCTTGGATCGTTATCCTGATAAAATTTCCCATTTTGACTGCACATTTAAATACAACTTTTCCTAAAATATATAAATATCTAGTTTTATCTAGTATTAGAATTTCTTTAATAATCAGCAATTATTAATAAAAACAATGTTTAGTAACGCACAATTTCAATGGCACATGAAGAACGCTTATTCATACAAGTATTCCAATTAGTAATTATATTTCTTTGCTCAGATACAGTTTGAATTATTTGCTCTTATTCATTATACTCTAATGTTTCAGTCTTGTCCCTCGAATACATTGACGAGGAAACGGGGACGGCGGAGTTAGCTCCAGAATGAAGAAATCATATTTCACTGGTAAATGTCAGGCAAGTACAAGAAGATATCGCGTCGAATATATTATTTAAAATTCACAGAGTGCACCAATTAAAAAGAACTAGTGAATCTATTAAACGTTTCGAAAAACACATCTATAAATAAAACTGTAAATTTCTGGTAATGGTAAATGGTTTCCTTATTTCTTTAGAGCAAAAAGTATTCTCTTCAAAGATTGCGATGTTTCAAGTTACTCGCACAGAAGTACCACTGCATATACCTGTGTAGAAGAATTATAAATATCCGGCGGTATGTTTCTAAAACTATAATATACTTGAAGCTGCTACTTACGTAAAAGCACAAGTAGTTTAAAATACTCACTGAATATATAAACTAAGCATGCGTAAGGGTGAGTGAGTGTTGAGCAACAGAGAAATTCAAATAATGCTATTGCGACCACTATTATTCAATGTTGCGAGCTAGCAGTGAATCATTGAACGCAGAAATTCAATTCCATTTATCAGTTAAAACTAAGCAACCCTCTTGCTGTGACATTATTATTGTGGGGGCACTTCCCACATACACCGCTAGGGGACAAGCACGATGAGCACGACGATCCGGCTCCCGAAAGTGGTTGTATAGGTTCGCGGGACCATATATACAACCTCCGACCATTCCCTTCTATCCCTGTGTCTAAGGCAGGGCCTGCTAGTACGCCTTACTAATGAGTCCGCTAGCAGGCCTAGGACGAAACGCAACCTTTCTCCCCTTCCCTCTTTCTTTTCCCGTCGTACCTCCTTCCACCATCAATACGACCGACCATCTCACGCACCGACGCCCCACATTATTTACAAAATATCATCGCGTTGTATTCAATTTTATGCTACACGTAATATTGCTAACAACAACAAAATTCGCAAAAGATCTTTTAGGTAAAGTGGTAATAATCATTTTGTTTGCTATAGTAATAACAAAAGTAAGACAGTAAGAATAACACTAGCGGCAAAATAAACTACAAATTTTTTTAGTGGAATAAACTGTTGGAAAGAATAAATCGTTTATTCATAGTCCAAACGACAATGCGGAGAAGAAAGTAGAAACGCTATGGGAATTATAATTATTTTTTCATGAGATATAGTAGAAGCAATATATGTACAATACAGTAGCTGGTAATAATTTCCGGCCACAATATAATTTCTGTATATCACTGATATTAAAGATGTTTGAAAACAACATCTCACTGTGTAAGTATAGCTTGTATATTAGATTATGAAGTTCCATCTGCTAGGTCTTCGGAAAAAAATGTTAGCAATTTTTAGTTAAGAAATAAATTAAAAGAACTGCTTGTTCGAAAACTTTTGGCAGCCGTTGTATTTTCTAGCTTAAGTTAGGGCCTTCATCTCCACAGAGGGGGAGTAATTCAACGAGAAAATTGGGAAGCCACCTTGGGTAAATAAGTGAAGGCGTGTCATAGTGTGGCGTCCTAGTAAGTACAATGCAGTAACGAGTACCTAAAAATAACTTACTTCAAAATGTAGCTAAATTATATTCTTTCGTTTGGATTCTTTTTAAACCAGCAGTGTACACGTAGGCTCTAGTAGACATGCACACCTAGAAAGAACAGAAACCGAGAAACCACGAAACACGCGAGCCATACCATTCGAACACGTCGATGAGAATAGCTAAACACGTCACATAACTAGGCTTAAGTGATAGCGTCACGAGAGTCAGCGTCCTCAGACACCGTAGCGATGCATCGTAAGTGGGATTTACGACCCTACGAAATTCCATCTGTGAATAGTCGGTGCGCGAGACGCAGCAACTATCGAATGCAAATTTGTGAGCCAGCTGCAGCTTATGCGATAATACAACCGACAATTAAAGTGTGCCGTTTACCCCAGAAGTAGAGATACAAGAACAATGTTTTTTTTGTCGCAAACTAAAGGTATGGTAAATCTTTACGAAACATGTTTTAAAACAGATTTTGCAGAAAGGGCAGGCGACTACTAGTTTATAAATTGCTACAGGCAAATTTAAATTTAAGAGATAAGCCGAAGTCTTATTACTTTCCATGTCCTCTATCTCAATCACGTGTGGTTTACACAATGTTATTCGTCACAAGGTACGGTGTCCGCGATATGGAAAAATTTTCCAATTAACGAATTTGGAATAATTATGTTCTGATTGTACCCACCACTATTATCAACCAGACAAAACGCGCAAAAGAAAACGATTAACGTGTAATTTCTCCCACAGTATAGAATATTTATATATTTTGTACATATAAATGCGTGAGCGGGGAAGAATCTAGCCCAAATCTAACTCCACTTTTGAATGAATCATAATTGGAGTTATGTTTGGGTTAGGTTTCTTGCGGTGGTGACCCCCCCCCCCCACCCGGGCCGTTTTTACTACATAACATATATATGTTACCAACACACAAATACTGTACATGTTCACCCTTAATTTAAGAGGAGATCCTAACAGACAGTTGTTAGCACTGAATATACATGGTGGTAAACATATTTTTACGAATATCGCGAAGATATCATACAACATTTCAACGTTATTGACATCGAATTTTGGTGCTAACAATAAGTGAGAACCAAAAATAATTAATTTAAATAGTAAATAGTAGTAAAACATACATTCAAACTTTTGGTATATTATTAACTATATTGTTCTATGTAAAACTATTTGGTTGAAATATTTGGCGCCGTGAAGAAATTCTGACTCGTTGTACTGAATTCACTTTAGTTTTCCAATAATTTCATACTCTAGCGGTGTCGTGTACTTAGCCTAGTTTACTTCGACATCTTGAGGTCTTCGTGAATATGCTTCCAAATGTATATAGTTAAGAAGGTAAAAACGTCCGAACTTCCGATGAATTATGAACTTCTTTCAATGCTAATTATTTGTTGCAGTATTGAAGAAGGCACGGAACGTTCTTGACTGTTACAGTTGCAGATATTTATTGAATTCTAATAAATGCATTCTTATTAGCTTTTCTTCATTGTGGGTACTGCTATTGTTGGATGATATGTTATTATTTCGATGAAAAAATTATTTTTTCTAACAATGCACGGGGTATATTTTTTGTGTTAAATTAACTCGAAATATTAAAATAACTTTCTATCATGCAAAGTTTCATTATCTAAACAGAATTGAAGTTGGGAATTAATTCAGTATGTACTCCTGCGCTTAATTGATACCTGGCGTGGCGGGACGTTAAAAAATAGTTTACTACGAGGATATCTTAAACCTCGAGGAATTAATACGAAAAACTGTCCTAGCCTTTGCAAACCAGAAGTTCAAAATATACATCACAATTTATTTGTCAAAATACAACTTTGTATGTGACAGAACGTTTTTGAATAATTTTGAATAATATTTAATTAAATATGGTTGGCTTATGCAAAGAATATTGCCATTTGTCACGTTTATTGTGTTTGTTTTCATATCTTAAAGATCACTTATTGCATTGTATATAAAATCTATCGTAGTAGTAGTTTGTCATAGTGTCACACAGTATTAATTACAGTGGCGCACCAATTTTTTCCGCATGAGCTAAAATATTTATTAGCTCACAGAATTGTATAATATGGTTAACTATACAAGTAGATACAACAGGTTTTCATTAACTAATAAGAACATATCACGAAAGAAATATTTACATCTTAAGTCCATAAAGAATAAGGGTAGAACCATAATTCTTTAAACTTGAAAGTATATTTTCAATCTTACTTTTCATGGAGAATCAGACTCATACAACGAAAAGTTATTTCACCATTTGCCCTTCTTCCTACAAGTCATAGAATCTTCGTCACAACATAATATGTATTACGATTTACAACCCACAGTGTATTTGGAAAATGATAACCTCCAAGTTATTTCTGATATTCATTATACGTACAAATAATATAGTTTGAATCAAATGTAAGTCCTCGCAGACCTCAAACACAATATAACAAAAAAGAATAATTATAGCTTTTTGTAGAAAATCTGAATAATTACTATAATTAAAGTAAGTATAATATAACTTGAGATTTATAGCATATAAATTGGTCGATGGTGAAATGGCGACAAAAGTAATGGCACGTGCATAATATCGTAAATGTTTTCGAATCGATAAAGCCAATACATTAATATCGTAATATGTATTATGAAACATTTTCAATAGTCCATGCCATTTACCTTCATTTAACAGATTCCGACAGTTAACCTAGATTTAACGGTGCATGATTAATTGACTGGCACATAATAATGTACTTCGGAAATCTCACTAATATAAGCGAAGGCGAGAAAGAAAAGTAATTAATTTTATTACATAAAGATTGTCCTCTTTTTGATAAGCATCAAGTTGTATGGAAATATGAAATAGGATTACTCCTATTTTATCTAATAATTACACAATTATGGATTACTCATAATGTTATTTTGCTCTTGACTTCTTTAAATGTTCGGTTTCATTACTTATAGCACGAATCAAAATCGAGTGATCTTGGAGACCAATTTACTCCAGACGAAAGTGAAACGGCGTGTCCCCTACGTTGTACCAATTGCGTTATTATTTCGTAAACTGGCTTCCAATATCACGGGATAAGACTGCACAATAATAATTTTTATTCCTGCGAAAAATAATAAAACCGAGCATTTGAAGAATTAAAGTACAATCACCTTATAAGCGATCCATAATTGTGTAAATCGATGAGCGACGCTTTGATTGAGACATAGTGGAAGACACTTTGAGCAGTTTGAAATGAAATCTAAATAAATGTACGTTAACTAAATTATGTACTACTGATGCTTATTGTTAATGTAGTAATTTTGTAGTATCAAATCATAAATGAGAGCACAGTAGCTGGACGCGAAGGAACATATTCAGTTAACGCTCGGCTTGTCTTAAGTGCACGTGTACTTGATGGGAATTCAAACTCGATTTTCTTGCAAATGAGGCCGCAAACGAAAAAATGTTATAAAACGAAATGTTTTTCGTTTTGGGCTTTAACTGCGTCTTTCCAAACACCATGTATGTAGATATTATAGAAAACTACTTTCTTCTACAATATACTTGGCAGGAACTATAACCATTCAAACTAATTCATTTTTAAAATTGTGTACACTACCAATGAAAATGTATTAAATATATACTTTTTGACATTAATTACAACGTATAAAAGTCATTAGGTTTAGATAAAATTGAAAATAATAATCAAGTCAGCACGGTACGAAGAAATGAACCTCGAATGGGTCGAGTCATGTAATACGGTACATCGCTGTTAAAAATGACACTGAAGAATATTAGTATAGAAAAACAGTGGACATTTAAACAGAATTTTGTATGAAACGTAGCGTCCACAAAATTCGTCATCTCATAAATTAGTTTGGATCAATGGAACCACTTACTCGCGAAATGTCATAGATGTCAAAGAAAATTCAAAAAAGAAAAGATTAACAGCCACTAGCGTAGATATTAGAATAAAGTAGTTGTTGCCAAAGAATCAAAATCTTATGCATCCGTAGGTACAAGAGATATTACTCAATACAAGAGAATATTACTCGCAACGTGTTAAATCCACTATTAAAGGAAGTGATGGATCGACTATAGCTTGGACACCAATAACTACAAATTACGTTGATCCAATGCAATACACACGGAGTATAATACATTAGCACGTTTGTGTGGATATTTTGTAAAATATACGTTTGCCTTGTACTTCTCATAATTCATTGGAAGATTGAATATTTCAAGCGGAAGGTTATTCGAAACATGTACTTCCTGTAAAACGAAATAGCATTTATATGGCAATAACATTGCTGTAATGAAGTGCACGGTTTAATCACCGGATTTATACACAATCGAAATGCTGTGAAACCACGTTGAAAGGGTAGTGTCATCTGAACAGCCAACAAATCTGAATGATTTATGCAATACCGATCACAAAGCAAGGAAAGCTTTCGATTTAGATCGCATAACACAAAAATGTGCTGTTAATAGAAAATGATTAAAGTTATTCAACAAAACTACAAAGTAAGAAAATATTAACGAAATACATTTCTCATAAATAAAAATTAAAACCAACGTAAATGTAAAGAAGTGCACGTGGTCTTTCATTATATTTATTATTCGCGTGAAATGTGCCCACTCTTCTTCTATACATTAAAATGATTGTATTACGAAAGGAATTATTAGCAAAATTGTATATGTTCCACAAAATATACAATCGGTTGTTTAGCACTATAGAATATTTTATATATAGTCAGCGGTTTATACGGTTTCTTAAGTAGTACAGGTCAACGATCGCGTCGGAAATAGTTCCTTAAGTAGCACGAGTCAATTATATGGCAATCATGTTTTTCTGCTAATGCGGTCAACCGTCAAACAAATATATGTTTATACAGGGTGGCCCGCAAGTGTCGCAGTATTTTTAATTTTCTTGTAGCTGAGGTGATGCTGAATAACTTTTTTCATGACCAAAATATGCTAAGTAGCGTCGTTTCTGAATTATTCACGAAAAACACTGGCCAATCGGCGCGCCCGTATAGCGCGCGCCCAGGCACCACCGCGCGCGTTTATGTCCTGATCGTGAGATAAAAACGTGGCCTTACGACGTATTTGTTTTAAAATTTCATTAGGCAAAGCATTCTTATTTCTTGATATTGCAAGCGATGTGACTTGTTTTATGTAAGAAATTCTGTATACACAAGTATATGTGTTTTGAAAATAAAAAAATTATTATCAATTGTAATGCAAGAAATATTTGTACCTATTTACGTGCCCGTCACTATATTATTTGCTACGGTAATATCAATAAAATAGCCCACTGTTTACTACCACTTTATGACCATGAATCTTTAAATTTATACGCTGCTTATTAAGTTCTCACGTGCCACGGAACTTTTCTTGGAATACGTATAAAAATAGATACTTTATTTTTTTGAATACCTTTCCCGAGTCAAAAATTAAATTTACTATGCAATTAAACAATCACAGTTGGGAGAAGTGTGGTGAACCTCATGACTTCCGATATTGTTTTTTAAGTTTAGATGCGTTACCAAATCGATTTCGGAATACGCGAAAGTATACACAGCGAAGAGAGAATAGATTTTACGAAGCGCTCATGCAATTCTTGTGGAGTGCTCTTCCTCATGGATTTATGCGGAATAAAAGGGATACGAGTTGCGACGCGGATATAAGTACACTTGTTCATGTGACTGGGGATATGGCGTAAATATAGATGAACAGTTTGACATAAACATAGAATACGCATCGAACGATTTGGTTTAAAGCCAATAGATTCATTCAGGTATTTGCAAACAACGCAGCTACATCGCGACGTTTCTTTACTAGATAGAAACAAGATATAAACAAATTAAAATATATAATACACAGTTAATCCGAGAATAAAGTTAATGTAGTTATGATATATTAGCTGCTCTGCTTGTTTTAAATAGATAAGTTGATGATAAATTGTTATGCAATGTTATATTTAATGTTGAGTTGCGTATAATTTATTTAAAAATCGAGAACAAGTAGCGGGACGATGTGTAAACTTAAACTTTCAAACCCAGCAGAAAGCTGAAAAACGAGCATATACCTAATACATTTTTGGCCAATAACATGCGTGACATTTTTGTATATGTTGTTTAAACATATATCTTAAACAAGAAAAATATATCTTTAGACTTCAATTTTGCAGTACCTAGGACACATTTTAGGTCTGCTTATAACTAAATGTGAACGAAGAATATAACCAATGCATACCTGACCGGTTTGCGCCAGAGTGATTTCGCGAGCATTTTCCTTGGGTATCGCCTGACGTATACTTATAGCCATGTGGTAAACCTGCCCATTTGTGCATCTGCAGTAGTATGGAACGATATTCTTGCGCCTACTGTACATTATATGGACGGTGATGGTAATGCAATGGATGGAGCACGTAAATGAAACCACTTGAATGACTCAAAAGTATAAAAGCTAACAAAGATTGAATAGTACATTATGTACCACCCTTCGAAGCATGTAACGTACATGCGCAAGTGAATCCTCGTATATCTATGTGTTCACAGCGCGTGTGTCCATACAATAGCAGTTCGAAAGAGCCGTTGGAGGTGTGCGAAAGCCATTGTATAATATTTGCTATCTTCTTCTATTTCTCTAAATAATAATCCTTATCTTCTCAAATCTGGAAAAAGGCAGTTGGAATGAAATTTCGAACAAGACGAAAGTTTGCAATTAATCAGATATCTTAAAAGAAGAAAGGTCCTGCAATTAAGAGTATTCGACACATTACATTACAAATTAATACATTGAGAGAAGTATTGTATTTTTGTTATCGGGCTACTATTATTCGAACCTACTTCACCATCCAAAGGTATTTGAAAAGGGAACTTTGGAACAGATATAAGTTTGCACTTTGTATAACTAGCTTTAGATGTACAGACAGTGATTGGTCTCGTTGTATTCGCGCAACCATAAAAGGTGTAGTTGGGCATTTATTATTACTTTGATTATTAAAAATGATTCGCAGAAAGCGAAATACAAAACTGGACTGTGCGGTTAGGGCGCCGTTGATTCAATGTTACGATTACAATTTGATGTATAGCGTACAGTTCATTATGGTCGTGCACAGGTATGCGGTCTTAAAAACCCGACAGTTTCGCTGAGAATCACGGTACTCAGGTACATACCCTTCGACGCGATCGTTACCTATGGGCGTCGAAAGTTCACACATATGCCGGAACATCGACTTCAGTCGACCGGCATGAGATGCTGGTTGTATCCCACGTTTGCTAGCTATTACCCAACCAGATATGCGTTTCTGCTCGACAACCCCTACTTTGATACGAAAATATGGAAGCATACTGCATACGATTACCAATAAATGAAAAATTATTTGTATATAAGTCTTGCGAGATGCAAGAATTCGTGGAAATGGTATGAGAGGGCTTTGTATGAATCGTGTGAAGGAAGTATCGAGTGTTGCGCGAAGTGTGAATCAAGAGTGTTAGTCGAAACGTTGAATGCGGACTGTCGAACGACTCGCCCATCCTGTTTCCCACGCATCCGCTTATCACCCTTCTAAATTCTAATCACAGTCAAAGATCCAACCCCTACTACCTAAATTCTAATCAGACGCTTGTCCACACAGAATTCCAGGAAATAAGTACGTGACCCCTGTACCCAAAATTCCTTCCCAAGCTATCTCCCACTTCTGATTTTCTGGCACTTTTACCAATATAAAAAGGGAACCCGCGACACCCATACAGTTCAGTAGAAAAGTTAAGACGAATTGTTAGCAGTGGCCCGTGGTGGAACTGTGACACGTAGCAAGAGTGTGTGTCGGCGTGGGTCCCAATGAGTGACAACGAATGATGAATAGAATGAGAGGGAAACTGCGTGAAAGAATATATGGACTGGATGATGCGTGCGCCAGCCAAAGTTGAGGCGGAGTCGAGTGAGAATTGTTGTGCGAGTATTGTTGAGATAAAGTATATTGTGTTGTGAAAGAGAAAAGTTAAGAGACATTGAGCAATAAAGCAATTTTATTTGGAAGAAAAAGCCAATCATAATTTCCCCTGTCAAATAATCCTACAGTCTAAATGTGTTTAGATTTCACACACAATATATTAAATTTATGCAGACGCCAATCTTCATGGAACTCATAAGAGTGTTGCAAGAGAATTAGATAAAGTTATATAGAAGTTATTGCATTGCGTAAATTGCATTGGCAATTAATGCTGTTCCAAAGGTTAGCGTACCCATCTCAATTACATATTTATCAGCACACAAGTTTAGCCACGCAATAGTTTTATCAGATAACTATAGCCAATCATTGATGTTACGAGAAGTCAACCCCCTAATCAGTGCAGACCCTGTAAGATCCGATTAAGGATATTAATAATTAATTACAAATTACAAATAATAATTGAAAAGGCAGAGTGAGGAACAAAATGTACGTTATATAACTGATTGTGAGAAATGCAGTAATGTGAAAATATACGGAATTTCAATCCGCGTAGCATCGAACAAGTTTAGCATATCAATTGATCTACATTCCAAACACTAAATCTGATGGTCGAAAGCTTCCTAAACTATTTGCACCAACATACACTTCGAAAATACTTGATAATATATGGAGCCTATTAAACGTCGAAAGGTAGAAAGCACAGCAAGGACCGATCAATTTCACTATATTTCCTTTACTATATAAAATAAGCGGGACGTTTTAAATGAAAGTTGTTGTAATTGAAGGAAGTCAATTGCCAGTATAACAATTTACATATTACTCCGTTTGGGAAAATACAGGACAATAAGGAGAGAAAATAATATAATCTGTAGCTTTAATAATTTTCCTGCACATAGATCACAGTACAATACAGGGTGGGGACTAAATCGTAGTAGCAAAAATTAGAAAAAAGTTCGATTTAACATTTTTTCATTCGAAGCTACGAGAAAATCTTTCGAGAAAATCGATATTGAAGTTTCTTCAACTAACAAGGGAACGCCGGCGACTGATAGACGCCGATTTTGACGAAACCTTGCACAAGTACTCATTTTACTTACCTCAGAATGTAACTGCTATTCGTTCGTGCCTATTTTTTACTTTCAGGGAGAAATGAAACCTTTTATCAGAACTTGCCCGTCTATGCGAGTGCTTACAAATCGGAAACGACAAAACATATCACAAGGTGGGTAAAATAGAAGGCATTAAAGTTAAAAGTATTCGACTTCAACTTCGATTTTCTCGAAAACGGAGGCCCAGAATGAAAAAATGTTAATTATTTAATTTCCAATAAAGATAGAAGAACTGACCCTGGGACTATGAGTTACAATAAATAGTTGCGAGAGGCTTGCGAAATAAAAATTCAATATAATAAATTTCTATACTGTTAATTCTGCAAATATAACATTTTTATGAATAATTTCTACCGAAAATTAATGTCAGAAATTAAAATAAGTACTTTTTGATTACTACCAAAAGTTATTACTATTTTGAAAATTAAATTCGTTCTTTAAAAAAGCAACTACACTGAATGTAGAAACTCATTGAACAATTCTGTATCCATCATGTTAATTTTTTACCACGAGTTCAAACTAAAAACAGTATATTAAATTTTATCAGTACTATCATTACAGTACTTGGACGAAATTTGATTACAGTCGCAACAGTGATTTGGGAGAAAAGGGGTCACCAAGTTTACAACTTTTCCATGCGGGTAAGGGGTGATTATGGGTGACTTTAAACCGTGTTTTGCCTTCCGCTAAATCCAACGGTTTATATTATTGTTCGTATCATTTGTCGTTGGGTAGTTAGCGAAATATCAGAGTCACGCACGCACTCAATTGTGACAGTTAATCACCCGGACCTTTGACCCCGTCAGTGGCTTCATCAGAGGTTATTCGCAGATAACCCACTCAACCGAACCAGCAATATAGACATAAGCTTTCGCCTGCCTTCCGCCTAGTCGAAAACTCACTTAGCGGACCTAACTACCATAGCTGATTCATCACAAGCCAATCATACTATAGACATTTCACCATCAGAGAAGACCAGCGTCGCAAACAAATACTTGTTGGGTGTCGTAGACAATAAGTAGTATATTTATCTGACAATTGTAGAGTACAGTGCGACGTGCAATTGTACGGCACAGCTATTATAAATTGATATTGGTTAGTCCAGTCAAACTGAATAGTTTCAATTTGCAATAGCGAAATATTATTGAAAGTAGATTATGATACAGTGATTGCTTGTTCCGCGGCAAATCGTCGGAACCAACACGCGGAATGAATTACCCACCCAATAAAAAGTCGGCTAACAATCTGCAGAAAGAACAACCTTCGACATGCAGATGGTTAAGGCGTTTATGACGCGCTAGCAATAAAACTGTTTTTGAGGAAACCATTTTTTGTCCATAATCCGTCAGGATATAACAAATTAAGCATATACGGCCTCAACAGTCAATTGAATGCGTCATAAACGTGAATTTTCAAAGGGGCCCACAGCTGTGCCCCAGCAGGCGAGACCAGGTCAAGCTCTCGGACCCTGGCGGAAATTCGCGTGTGTTGCCAGGTCAGTCAAGACGGTCAGGGTGCACCCCCTCCTTCGGAAGGAGCGCTACGAGCGCAAAGAAGGATGGGTGTGTCCTCGTCTTAAAAAGCACGCTGATTGGCATTTAGTCCTTTTTTCTAGTATCCAATAAGCGTGCCCAAAAGTTACTTCCGAGTCGACGTGATAGGATGCACTCGTCGAGGAAGTCAGTCGTGAATCAGGACTCCAAGAATCGTACATTAGAACTCTTACAGTTACCAAGGATTCATACAGTCGCCACAGAATTCCGTCGGTCGTTATACAGAATTACGGCGGTTATTTTTCAGAACTTAGAGTCGTGAGTTAAAGTTCAAACGGTCCGTACTTACAGTCCAACGTTCTCCGTTTAGAAACTGTCACTTGTATTCAAAGCCTAACACTCTCCATATAGAGTTTTGACTTATTACAATTGGAGGCCATTACTCAATTCGTTATTCAGATTTAATACTTTACATTTAGAGTCTATACAGTCCACATCCTACTTCTAAAGGGGTCTCTGACAGGGTCTTTCGCAAGAAAAGGAGACACCTCTCCTTCTTCTTGTCCGAGTCCGTGACTCAGCGGTACGAGAAACAGCATATTCTCCTACCTCAAGACCCCAGTACATTAGAAAAGGAGAAACAGTATCCTCTCCTTCTTCTTCTGTCAGTCTTTGAATCTGAAGTGCGAGAGACAGTATTATCTCCCACTGCAAGACACCAGGAGACGACTTTGACTCAGAAGTAAGAGAAACAGCATAATCTCTTACCTCAAGCCATACGGGAAACATTATTTCACTAGATATGACACACTCAATAGATCCGTTTTATTATTACGTTTTCCTTTATTATCAGTCTATTTAAATTCAGACAAATCAATTTATCACCCCTATCTCTGTAAACGGTCGTAGGGTCATACGCGTGCAACGGTGTTGATAGAAATCGAAACGGAGATTTACAACCTCCGTATACTGGGCTCTCAACGCATCCTGTAGTATCATCGAAGCCGCGTATTGCGTAAAAACATTGCTTAAGCAAGAAAAAGTATTAATTTCTAAATAATGACTACTTAAAAGTACCGATGCTATTAGGAGAAAACAGTGGTTTCAAATTTAATCTACTATTGCCGATTGTGATAGTTTGGTTTTAGTTTTGTATATCTGAGACTGTTATTTTATTCAAGGTAGATGCAGACTCTATTATGCGTAATTCGTGATATAAATCGTTTAGAGTTGGGGTTTATTATTCTTCCGAGGCCATTTACGTAATCCTTAATCGATGTTCCATCTATTGAATCTATCGTAATCGCTTGTTCCTGTTTGGGGAAATTTGCAATTTGTAACTGTTGAGGTGTATCATTTACGGTTAGTGCTTTATGGAGTTGTTTGACGTTTTTCGTTTGTAGACTATTGGTGTAAATAAGATAGTATAGTAACCCATTTTACCAAATTAATATGGCTGTGAAATCCTACAATCTTGTAACTTGGAGTCATATTATTCACACTACAGCATTCTGCCCTATGTTTTCATTTCTAATTTTATTTCTGAGCTGTTCCAAAAACAATTTGGGGTCGATTTAAACTACCTACAAGGTATTTCACCATTTTTAATTAAACTGAATCCACACAATATAAAATCTGAATATATTGAGCCTTAGTAGAATTTTGGTGATCTCTGACATATACTGTAGTTAAATAAGGGCAATTGTTTTACGATGGGAAGAGAATTCCCTAATTGATTGTTAGGTATGAAGGTGTAATTAAAATTGTATTGGTGATAATATCGTACCTTTCGTAAGTAAATTGCAAATCACAGTGGGACTCCATATATATATATATATATATATATATATATATATATATATATATATATATATATATATATATATATATATATATCCTCTAGATTACAAAATGATAGACCTTTTAACTTGAGGGACAGATTTCTTTAATTTATAATTAGTTTTGATTGTCGAAGATTTTGCCGAAAGAAAACAGTCCTCAAAATTAATTCTACATGTCAATAAATATTCTATTTATAGTATTACGTTCGTCTGTCACCGATCAGTTATTTTTAGAAATTTGTACAGTCGCTATTAATGTAATTATACGCAAAACGCAATTTTCATAACTTATCGTGAACGGTGTACGGCGTTCCTAAATTTATATTTTTTTGCAACTAAAAAATAAGTCCTCCTTTGATATACTAATTTTAATCTACAGAAATTCTAAACTACTTTATCTTTCCATTACTTTCCGGAGTACTCTTATACATTGCACAGGCTCGCAGAAGTTGCTTCAAGTTTCGAATATAAACATTTTCATACGCTTTCTGTAATTAAGTCAAATCCATTTCACGTTACAACACCTGCAAACCAGTGGATCTTTTATTGCAGACGCCAATCCACTTTAGTTTACCACTTTAAATTGTCTAACGTTCATATTGTATAATTGACATTCAAATTATGCATTGGTATTTATGTCATATTCCAGAATCTAGAAACTGCTTCGTGAGTGCAGAAACTTGACCCGTTTGAGTGTTACCCGAGCTACTAATGCCTTGCTTCTGTAGATTCAAATTGCGATTGACCTTCAATAATCCCACTGCACGAGGCAGGACCTACCAGAAAAGGCAGCAGAGGGTTTGTACACTTTTCAACCTAGCAGCTTAACGACCACAGCACCACCATACTGATAACTTCTGAACTGCCATGGAAAGCTGAACGAACGTGTAAAACGGCTACTGCTCTGTAAATCATGTCACACACTTTCGCGAAAGTTTTTATAAGAGCAATAAAACTCAGTGATGTAGGCAAACTATTTTCATGGCGAGCTGTGTTAAAACGTCGGTAGTGAAGGTGGCACCATCATATGGAAAGATAATTTATAAAACCTAGTTGATTGAAAACGAAATGATATAAGCTTGAGAACAACGTTTTACTTCATATTCGCTTGAAACTAAGTTTGTTTCCTACCGAGAATTGAAAGACGTACCATGAACTAGAAGTCTTGTGACAGTAAGTTGTCTTTAAAATAGTTCGTGGAAACGAAAACTATACTTGAAGAAAATATCTTACTTCTACGAAACATTTGTACAGGTGAAATAAAGTCACGTAGGTATCATTGCACGTTGTTCACCATGTACACTAATTCTCAGGTACGCATTATTTTCCAAAGGTGTTATTTTTAATGTGTAGGTCATTGTTCGTAAAAAGTGTTACAATGTGAAATAGTACAAGTAGTAATAAATTACATGTAGGATTGAAGCTGTTCTCTTGATTACTTTACGCTAATTTATTATAGACTGTACACTTATGCATTACACTATATGCTAATACTAATAATAATAAGAGAAATAATAGAAATAATGATGGCATGAATAAAATGTCAATGTTTCGCCCCCTATGGCGACTTCGCAAATACTGATCCTTCTGCACGCTCTTCCACGCGCTCTGCCTTCGCATCGCTTTCTTTTGTTTCGCATATACACACGCACATGCATGCATACACACGCACGCGCATACACGCTTCTCGACCGTTTCCATCCCTCATACATGATATCTGGTAAAATAATGAAGACATTAAAAATATGATAAAGCACTGTATACATTAGAAGGGATATTATCGGAAATCAAGGCAAAGGAGAAAATAGAAATTACTGACATGTAAATATGTATTTAACACCTTCAAAATTTATAAACTTCGTTATTAATGTTGGCTCAGACTTTCCAATTTTATTAAAAACCCGACATATGTTGAGAAAGTTTCCGTGGTTGTGATTCGAGAGCAAGGGATTGTATATGTTTAATAGAAGTACATTCAAATTGTTGGAGTGGTTTAATTCGCGCGCCATGCTTTATCTAAGCAAGTTCTATGTGCGTGTTGTCGCGTCGCTGCTTGTGGTATTCACGCCAGATTCTTCTTATGCCCCTCGAGTGATGCCCAAGTACACGCGAGATCGAACTTTTGTAAAACCTTTGTAATACGATTAAGTGGAGTAATAAATATACCGCTACCGCAAACAACTCTGATATTAACCTTAACACAAATTGTAGATAATTTGTTTTAAATGAAAGACTTTTTTAAAAATTTCGCTTCCAATGATGCAGTCAAATCGATACTCGACTGAAATTGAGTTAGCCATTAGCGTAAATCCGATGAATGGCATTATTGGTTTTCCTTTAAGTGAAAGAGGTTTTAGAAAGGGTTGGAAAAGTCTGTAATGTTCAGACTTCCACTCCTTTTATCTAGGCGAACACATACATGTTGTACCAAATTTAGCATTAATTTTTAATGTCATGGATAAGTTCGTTCAATAAGCTTATACTGGTATAAAAGTGTAGATTCATGCTTAAAATCCGTGCCAATTTTATTTTATACATGCTCTAGGTGTTCGGTACGGGTAGGTTTTAATAAATACTGTAGACTGTATTCGCAACGTACCGATGTATTTGTGCTAATTTTATCGTATCGTATATAGTTAAGCGTATTTTATAATGCTGTTGCATCGCTCGCTCTCGTTCACGCGTCAGTCGCTGTTGCTGACCGACGACTCCTAGCCCCAAAACCTTCGCAATTGCACATTAAAACAAAAGAAGATCTGTTGCCATCAAAACCCGTCGCACGCGGCGCGGCGATCATCGCGCCACCACTCTATACCCCAACACTAGGGTTGACTTTGAAATTTACGGAAGAGAAGGATAATTAAAAGCGCAAGAAAGCTTTAATCACTCAACTATGTATACAAAAAATGTTTCGATTCAAATACGGTAAAAACTTATATCTGTATGGATGGTTGTTATTTGCACATGTAAACAGAATAGCATGTAGGACATAAATAATACTGAAATAATAAAGATGTATATTCTACGTGCAGCTTATACCTAGATAAAAATTGGTCCACAGAATCAGAAAGTTTTATTGCTGTGCGGTATCTGAAGAAAATATTGGTTGCCATATTCAAACAAATGGAGGTTGTTTCATCGCGGAACAGGTAGTTATCGTTCATATTAAGATACCTATCCTAAAAGAAAACATATTTTATTATTCCTCTGAACAAGAACATTTCTCTAAGTGAGATTAAAAAGTTGAGTCACCCAAAATTGAAGAAATTGTGATAAATCAGTACAATGAAAAAGTTACATTAAAAATTGTGTATTGAGAATTTCAAGCTAAATATTCTACAGGGTCAAATCACATCCTTACAGTAGGACAAAACGCTGAAAAAACAAGGTGCTCGAGCTTGGAAGAAGGACTATCCAGATGGCCTATAGCCAGAAGAGAAACGTCGAGAAAGTCTTTCTCTGCAAACTGCACGGGGACTTAATACACTTGACTAAAATTTATGAACCTAGAAGATTCTCCACCATGTCAGGGCAACACGGGAGCCACCCCGCAGTCCTATTACAGGGTGTGGTTATTCCCAATCTCCTTCAAGGTGGTAGAAGGATTCGTCGATCACATAATTTTGCCGCACAAGCAGTCTGGCTCCACCCGCACAAGTTTCATGTAAAATTCACTATCTCTGGCACGCAGTTATTATTATTATTATTCTTCTCTGTCTTCTTGCGTTTGAATCTCATCAGCATCATTGTAGTTGGATTCGTGCAATGCGAAACATACTTAGCCAAGTTTATTTCCGGAACGTGGACTCGAGACAATTAGTGCAGCTTGTGATCAATTGTGAATACATGTAATTTTCTAAGTGCTACACCTCCTAAATGAACGGTATGCGCTGTGCGAGATCAATAAATCATGCGTACAATATTCTTTTACTGGACAGCTTGGAAGTGTGCCAAAAAAGTAATTAAAATTTGAACTCTAATCTCGAACCACGGAGACAAACAAGTGTCCACCACAGCATGCTGCAGTCTAACTGATCTAACTCCACAAGGCATCTCATTCGACATTCGGACGTGTGCCGCGAGTTAGCATTAAATACAAATCCTACTACGCCTTAACTGTGACGTAAAATTTCCCTTAGCAACGTACCAACCCCCACCTGTTATTAATTTTCAAACAGATTGAAGTATACAATTTTTGTATGAAACTACATATTGTAAAACAATTTTTGTATGAAACTACATATTGAGAAACAATTTTTGGACATGGAAAAACGTTTACGAGCATACATATATACGGTAGAACGTCAAAATAAATTTTCTTACTGATGTATATGTACAAATCTTTTTCAGAAGTTAATAATATTTTCAGCCCCTTTGAAAAAACGCTTTGAGTGACTATCGAACTTCTTATTCTACACATATACACATGCATATGTGAGGTGTGATTCTTCAAAATAAGTGATTACCCATTTTATCGGAAGCGCTGTGCGAATTAATATGAACATAGCTTTAATCGAGATGTCTACATAAATATGGCCACATTGTGGTATTCCGACTTATTTCCTACCGAAGAGACCCTATGTAATGTAAAATTCCAATGTAAAACTGATTTTGCGATTAATAAAGTATATTTCCAATAAAATAACCTATCTGTGTTATCGCACAATATTGCATTTGAGCGGAAAGGCGACCTAAGGTCATGAAACCTAAGTCCACTAATGAACCATAGGACCATCGATTTTCCAGACATTCTTGTTACACATAGTAACAGGTAATAGCAATAACATATAATTAGCCACATTCTTTATATCGTGTAAACTGGCTTATTGACCACATCACATTGACCTTTCATTCGGTCAGCCTCGAGGCATATGCATCTATATTAAAGCTGCACAAGAAGATACACGAGAAATTGTACCACAAACCACATCACTTACTCCATAGCAACATTTCATAGTCTGCCCTAGCGAGTATACCATACCATCGAACCACGCGTAACAGTATTATCATTCAGCATTATCCTTGGACATGCATTTTCAATGCACTCGGCTAGCACTAATTTATCGAACGAGCACCGGTGAATTGCAACAACGAGCAAGCTTATTCGAATTAGGACCACGGCTAGGAAGCTACTTCTAAGCATTATGATCTTGTAACTGTTCAAGCGTCGTTGACTTGCTATCAACCGTTTATATTAGCCACGAAGGCAGCTAAATGGACAGTCGCCTTAACATGTTCAGCAGGAGACCATTTGTAGAGACCCGGATAAGACATTATCCGTACGGTAGGTTACGCCACTTTGACCTCTTATGAGATCATCCGTATTAAATGTATTAAATATGCGCCTGAATTACAGGCATCGTTATACATGTTTCCTCTTCACTCTTTCCTCAAGCAACATTATCCACGACGGACGTTACCGTACCTAACATGCTGTTTCTTCCAACGAACGACAAGTCCTGTTAAACGACAAATCGAGGGATCCCATCATTCTGTTTCCGATTCAATCACCTTTTCGACACCACTCCAATGACCGACAATGGTTATACCTGGGCCAATAGGCGCTCGCGATCCCAATAAATCAATATTGGAAAATGCGTCGGTGACGTCGACGAAAACTTCATATGAGGACCACAGAAGTTTTAATAGCTTCTTCGGCGGGTGTCTGTATGAATTTTTTAAGGTAATATAAGAAAGTTGGTGTAATGTGACAACCGGAGATCATGATTCTTGTGGGAGCTCAATCGAAATTTGGCTAAATAGTTTTTAAGTATGTAACCAGAAAAGTTAGTAGTAGTAGTTATTTAATAGACATATTTTAGACATATTATATAGACAATTATTTATAACAATTTACTAGAAGAGCTCAAAAGAAACCAGCTTCCAGTATTTAAAACAATGTATTCGGGAATACTCATTTCAAGCTGGACGAATGGAACGAATCTATTAAGTGCGAATTAGTAGAATTAAATAAACAGGGATCTTGAACCGAACATAATTAGCTATAAGATGTTAAATTTTATAGATTTGATGTCTTATTATATCATTATTAAAAATTAATCAATCGGTTTATAGTATAGACGTAAAGGTTTGCAAAATATATTCTTATTAGTTTATTCACCTTATTTTATTTATACTTTCTCATATTCCCTCGCAAATAATCGCAAATAAATATCCAAAAGACTAACCTCCCACAATTAAAATGTTATAAAAATTGAGTAAATATTACATTTTTCAATACTGCACCGCTTCCAATTCGATAACATTTAGGCAAATTACGCTAACGTTATCCCCCGGCTTCCATACGAAGTTTCCAAATTGCATAGCCTTTCGAAACGATAATTAGTTAAACCGAGTGGAATTCATGGAAGAATTACTCTCACATTGTTTCGTACATAAATAGTCCACAGAAATTTCATCGTCCCACTGTAGGTTCACTTCATTAAAACTTAATGTTTGCCGAGCATCGAATAATTAATGAAAGACTAAACGAACTATCGCAGTCTTTTGTTGTCAGATGAGTTCCCCTCAAATTGAGCCCATTGATTGGAAGTTTGAGTGGCACGAAACTCGACTTACCCTCTCCATATGGCCTCCGCTAACGACCTCCGGCGTGTTAACGCAAACCACCCTTTTCAAGCGCAGTTTGTTAACATGGAAGGCTGAACCGTAGCAGTACATCAGCACCATCGTTGTAGGAAAATAAAAGAAACAGCACGCCAGAATCCTGAAAATGAGGAAAAAACATAGCAGACCGTATTTTCGTTTATTGTATTCAGAGCCATTTATGAACAATAGAGCAAACTTTATAAACAAGAATCAAACAACTGAAAGTGCAAATGGAAATTTTATTATTCACTACGCTTGATAGAAATGATTATCTATTAAATGATTATCTTAAATGATGTCTGGAAATTGTCTTATAGACAAGATTAAACAATATTTAAAGACCGAAATTAGTAGAAATGTTATAGCTTGGAGGCTGGGTAACAATTAATGAGTAATAATATATACATTATACATTATTAATAATGTATCAATGTATCAAATTCACACGTTCTAGCTATTCTGAGTTCACATTGCAATTGAAGAACGATAATAATTGCCACATATTTTGTTTGCTATTTCAATTTTTACTTACTTTTATTGTTATCCTGGTTACTTCAGTAATTATACAACTTATAACAATAAGCACTTGTATTATTTAGTGGACCTTTTACTTTTGTTAAAAATTTGCTTTCAAAACTTAGTGAATATAAATCACTATTAAGTAAAATGTACAGAGTATCTCATTTATTTTATCCGCTCTCCATCCCCCTTATTCTTAACGATGCCAATAATGTGTCAAGGAAGATTTTTTTAGTTTAATAAAGAGAATATTGTGATCAATTATTGGTCTCCACAAGGCTATTTTTTGAATTTTTAAGATTAGAAAAGTTTGGCCCAGTTTGATTTGTATAATCACATAACTTGATATATCGAATTTTTTACGTATATTACGTATTAAAAATATAAGGGAATGTCTTTCCTATAAGGGAAAACTGAACAACTTTCGACATATTTTATTTTCTTTGAAAATTCACAAAAAATATTCAAACAGTTCATAACTGTAGCCTAAGCTTCCGCTGATTCTGTTCTTAATGTTTTCATTACATTATTTACTTGTTCAGCACCGATACGTAATCAGATCTTAAAGGTTGCGAATTTTTTTTTTAGAAAACATGATCTGATCTGTGGATTCCGATATCGTTCACCATTTAAATTTAGGGTGCTGTCGGGGATCAAATATGAACTAGCGGGGTTGTGTTAAGAATTTTTTAAGAATTTCGAACGAAAGCAAAATAACTCGAAGATAATAAGTTTTCAATGCCTTTCCCTTATGCTTCATATACGTTCAATTCAAGAAAATTTTCTTCAATTTAAGAAAAAGGTGCAATTGTACTGTGCAACTGTAAATCAAAGTTATACAGATGTTACGTAGGAAGCCTCTCTATTTTTTACTGTTAGGAAACTTTAAACATCAATTATATATTCGGATTTCGTAAAGATTGAAAAATGTACTTCCTTAGCTCCGCGACAATGTATACATTACCAATTGTGAATTCTGGGGAATTGAATATAAAGACTTATATTCGAAACTTAGACGCATTATTTCAATTAATTCCTATACCAATCATTTGCAGTAACGCCTCACAGCAAATACACTTTAAGCGCTCAAGATGTATTGACTAATTAAAAGTTACGAGGTCACATTAACAATCCCAGTGGCTCCCAGTCATGAAATATGCAACTTTATCTTCTACTATTTTTTTCTATCTTCCCTTGGAACAGAGTTACAGCTCTTCCCAATTACCAGAAAAGCTGTATAGTATGTAGGTACGAACGGATTTCCACAAAATCGTGAACAAAGAAATAGACAATATACATTAGTGGACTACAATGTGCATGAAATATGAATGCATTTGTAATATTATCCGAAATCAGGTTATGGATCCATTTTCCATCTAATGTAATACTGGAAACGCTTCCATTACGGATACCAAGCAAGAATTCGATGTCAACATAATAGTTCTGTCGTACATTATGCACGCATTATACAGGGTGCGCAGTATGAAATGTTTCTAGATCGTTGAATAGGCCGTGCTTTAAGAATCGATTGGCCAAAACAATCATTCACAGTACAGATCACGCTAGCAACGGGTTCTCTAATCTGGCAGGAAACGTGCCATCATAAATATAAATTACACGGTCTGCCATTTTTCGTGCCAATATTTTCTATTTCCTTTTTGCTACCATAATTTTTTCAAACTCGAAGTCAGTTAAAGACAAATGCAATATATGTATGTACAGTACACCCCCATTCATCTATCATAGGATACGTCTCTGAATGTTATGAACATTTAAAAAAATTATTGGAATCGTCGAAACATTTAACAGAGGACAGTATTTCTTTATATCTTACACAATTAGCTGTGTGTATAATAAAAAAAGACGTGCAATAATTTGTATTAAACCGTTAACAGTAATTGGATCTTCCTCTGTGTCGGAGTAATGTTCATACTAATTTTAAAAATAATTTTTTTTATAGTTTGTGTATTTAATATTTTTTCACTCTTATTTTCAAATACTCCATAGCTGGATTTAAAATTCCTTCCACAGTTATTTTTCAAGACATTAAATATGTCTTTCATTATTAAATAGATTTCAAATATTGAGCATATTATTTTCTTCTACTAAACTAATATTAAGCATACATATATCCGTAAATATACGCGACAATAAAAATACGGGTAATCATAATAATTTACATTATATTACTAAAATCTATTAAAACTGGCAAGCCCCCTTTGATTTCTCAGCGGGGGTGTACATATCTGACCGTTGCAAAACTATAGCAATACTGTAAAGAAATACCGATGGGTTTAAAAATTCATATTCACAATATTCATCTTATTTCATTGGAAATCTTTTTCCTGGCACACTGTTTTGTATAATAAAATGTTACGAGTATATCAAGTATTTTAAATATTATTTTCTCAAAATGTTACCCAGCCTTGTTAAGAAATGCATTTGATTTGCAATTTGGGAAAAACTGGCATTCATGAAAAAACTAATATATTCATCTTATGAATGATGTGTCTCTAGAATGCAGCGTATAATGTAATATAATTTTTATTTCTAAATGATACACATGATATTTCAGATTTTCAGGTCACTTCAAAGTACCTAAGGGAAGCCCTGGCGAAGAAAGGATCGCAGGCGAGAAGACCGGAGCCGTTGAAGTAGTATCCACCTCTTGGTAGAACGAGGGCGCCAAATATTGCCATACTCGCTATCCAGGTGGTTGACATCACTGCTACGCAACCCTGCCGCATGTAATACTGCGTCACATACACAGAAAATAATCATTCTTCGATTTACTTTTCGGGGGCTTCATCATAAAAATGTGATCATGCAACCGACTACATACATAAAGAAATATAATGACTGAAAAAGAACCAACTTGTTTCATAAGTAATATCGTCTTTGATGTACCATAATGAAACAACTACATATAAGTACTTATTTAATTTGACATGTACACGTGACATGTCCATATTTCGGAATACTTTCGGAAGCCAATGCGTGTGTGTATGACATGGTGAAGAAAAGAGCGAAAAGAATATTTGTCTGGGTAACAAAAGAGCAGTGCAAAAAAGTGCCGAATGCGTGCGAAAGCTATTCTGCTTGTATTTTTTGAATTCTATTTCTTTTTCTATTAATAAAACTATTCTTTATCAAAAGCAAATTCTCACATCCGCATTATCGATTTATCCATTTCTACATATAATCATATATTAAAAGTTGTATAGATATAGTTGACTTTATTACTTTATTGCACATCCAGAAGACAATTACAAACTGACAAGGACAGTAATAAGTAGGGGTAATCTTACTGCACGTGTTAGCAAAGCAAATGCGAATGGAAAATATTGGACTTTAAAACGGCGCGAAGTCCAGCTGGAAAAGCTGCGCCACTTCAATGTCGTTTGTGGTAGCTTCCATTTAAAACGACACATTGCTACAGTTGGCGTCACTTTTTATTACCGAGTTGGTGTTGTAACAATCGACCAAGGGATATTTACGCCGCATACAATGAGACGACAGGCGAAAAACGCGACGAACGGTCGGAAGGGCAGATTTATTGTATCTATTCGAAATCAATTTTCATTTTCAAGGGAAACCTCGACCTGTACGGAATGAACAGTCGCTTGATGCATTACTGAAAAGGTTTCCTATATTATATTTGCAAATCTTTTCGTGGGGCTAAAATGAGTACTTTTTTAGCACGTTTAAAATTCGTTGGGGCAATCAGTTACTAAATCAGTTGGCCACGTTAGGGGATAGCGCAATGAGTCCGTATTAAAAATCACTTGTTCAAAATTCTTTTTGGAAACTCAGTTCCTGTTTTTCGTTAAAAAAAAAATTCGTTGGTGTAAGATTTATTTCAGTGCGATTAATTTCATAAACAAATATAGGGTACAAAAATATGTATATACATTGTTCTCTTCAATAGTTTTTGTTTAAACAATTTTTATTTATTTACATTACAATTAATTTGCGAAATATTTTTGAGAAATAGATTTGCTTTCCGATAGTCCATAAAACTGATAAGTTTACATAACAAATATTTATCATTAGTGCTTTTAAACGCATATAAGATTAAATATATTCTAGTGCCACATCCCCGCGTATTAATATATACAGAAGATATTTGGAATAACTATATGCATCGCTCTTGTTGAATACGCACATCTTGCTAATGAAACTGCTTTACCCAAAGGAAAATCTTTTTGGTTCTTTTTAATAAATTTTACACTTTGTCCTGGCAATTAGCAAACATTATTAAGCAATGTGCCGCTAAACCATTGGTCATTCCATACAGAATAATATTTCCCTTCACCATTGCAATACCTTTCAAATGCAAATATTTAAATTGGTTTCTACTAGGGTCCTATCCATTGTCGCGGTTTCCACGTTTTGTACTACTACGGCAGGCGGTTATTTCTTCGGCGCGCCAACATTTCGAAATTTCCTTATGCAAGCGGTAATACCTTTGTAAGCTGTGTCATAAAAATGACGCTGCAAAGCAGCTCGTGTACAGCGGGCTTGCGACATGGGTCTTTTAGGTAAGCCTGACTTGTAATTTCATTGACAGGCCAAGGAAGTAACACACTCTACCTTACTTGCACCACTTCCTTTAGTCTTCCTACTTTCTTCTTCTACTTAGCATGCCTGAGTAGGAACTATTCCGATCTGTGTGTAAAATCTGATTTCAAATATTCATTATTCGTAACTACTTGACTAGCATTCCTCGCTACGTAGTTCTCTAAATAAAGTGTCAAAGAAAACTCCTATAATTAATACAAACGTATTAATATGCCTATATTCTCATACGAGAACCGTATGCCAAAATTCATCAACATAATTGTATTTAATTCATTTTATAATGGAATGATGTTCAATGTTGCAGTTATTGATCTTTATTAAATGTGTATGTGCATATGTTTAATGCAATCTTAGATTAATCAATAAAAATGATAAATAATATAAATATATTGTGAGAATAAATAGAAATAATAAAACTTCAAGCCATTGTTTTGTGAGGAATTTCTAAAAATATTAAATATTAAGTTTCGAGAATTATACAAATATAAAACGTGAAAATCGTTTTTATTTGAAGTACAAAAATCGCCATTCTGGATTAAATTTTAAATGGTTATTTGTTACGTATACGCACTGTCTACAAAATAGAAAATTAAGATATAGTCCATTATTTAATGAATGTACCGATGAATATTTGTTTATTCATTACTTGATGCGCATGTTGGAGTAGTGCTTGTTTGAGTAATGCTATTCGCCCTACAATATGTCAATTAGTTTGAGACCAGTACCTTAATTTTATAATGCAACATAATTATGAACAAAATAATAGATAGTACTATTATTACGTGTATACCACAACACCGAATTTGGTGAATTTCATTTATCTAATGTTTCTTTGTTTTCGTCAAAGTTTTACGTCGCATCAACATCGAAGTCATTAGGGACGAACTTCCGCAATGACTTTAGATTTTGTGGAAGAGGTTGGTTTCATTAAGGAATTCAATAGTATTCCTTACATGTTTTTCAGACGTGAGTTTTCGAGTTAATTTTAAATTTGGGACGCTGGGTAGAAAGTTTTTCGCAGACATATAAACAGTGCTGAACTGTGAGTGGGGCTTCGCAACAAAGGGGAGGATCAGTCTTCTTTATGAGAAATTCATGTGTCATCCTGCAATGACCAGTTCTCAGGCGAGAGAGAACGATTCTTTCTTTCCTATTCGTGTGTTCGCGTGGGATATCTTGGGAAATATTTGTCATTACGCTATGGATTTTTGTTGGTTTCGATTTCCATATGTTATTCCATTCTTCTTTAACTTTTTTTTTTCGTAATGGATAATTTCATGAAGTGGGATAGTGATAGAATATTGTTCGGTCTGGAGGGAGTTAGGGACGAGTTCCGTATAGAGTACTAAGGTATTTCTAATAATTTCGTCAAATATGTAGTGGTAGGTTGAATTGTTGGGAATAGAACACATTTTGAGTGTGTATTTTATACTTAAGAGTTTTCTTCTCTGCTCTAGTGACATCTCACCAGCTTCAACCAGCTAATCGCAGTGCTGCATTGTGAATGGGTCGATAATTTTTAAAATATGCGGCTTCGCTGAATTGTACAAAATACAGCCATAATCAATCTTGAACGCGATTAAGCCTTGGTATATTTTGAGTAGGACTTCTTGGTCGGAGCTCCAGCTTTTTGATAATGTTTAATCTTTTTAGGCAGGAATATCTTAAGTGTTTTGTATGTGAGATCCAGGATAGCCTCCAATCAAAAATTAATCGAAGGAGTCTGATATTTTCAATGAATTTGATTACATTGTTCCTCATAATTAATGTTGACGTATCTTGATGGAGTTGTTTAGAAAACATATCTAATGTTTTTTTTTAAATATAATTTAAATTTATTTAACGTCCCATCGACTTTTTAGTCATTAGCGACTCCTTGGGTCCTGTGACGTTAAGGCTCTGTGGGGATCCAGCTTGCATCTCGCTCTTTGGTTGCGGTATTTTATACATTCGAATAAGAGGTGATTTGTTGTTAGTGCCTGGTTACACAAGTTGCAGATGGGTGGCTCTGTTTTTTTGAGTAGGTGTGCATGGGTAATTTTGCAGTGTCCCGTTCTGAGTCTTGTCACGATTATTCTTTCCTTCCTGGTCAAGTTTTGAATGGGCATCAGTTGGAAGAAGTTCTGTACAATGTCGTGGGAATTCGTTTTTCCTTCAGTAGTCCATATTCTGTTCCACTCTTCTTTTCCGGCAGTATGTAATGAGATGGCAAGATCTTGATACGGGATTGGGATCTTTGTTTCGTTTGCTGGAAGGGATATTGTCTCTTTGGCCGCTGTGTCTGGCCTTTAGTTGCCTGATATTCCTTGGTGTGAGGGGATACATGTGAAGATTATATGTTTTCCGTTGCTGCTAAGTTCTGTGTACGTCTCTTGGATGATTCGTATGATTTCGTGATGTGTCTTGTTGTCTACATTTCTTATAGCGTTAATTGTGCCCATGGAGTCTGTATAAATTATAGATTGATGGAGATTATTTGTTTGTGTGTGTTGGAGGGCTTCGAGGACGGCATATGATTCAGCCGTAAAGATGGATGCGGCTTTGGGAAGACGATACTTAACGGTTGTTTTGTCGGAGTTAAAGGCGTAACCAACCCCCTGGTCAGATTTAGATGCATCAGTATATATTTTGTTGTAGTCGGGATATAAGTTATATATGTTCAGAAATTCGTTTTTATGCTCTATGTAACTTTCTTGGTTTTTAGGGAGGTTTCTTAAATCAGTGTTTATTTCCGGGGTTTTTGTGGTCCAGGGGGCTATTTGTTTTTACGTAATACGCGGCTTCGATGCTACCATCGGATGCAACGAGATCCCTGGTATACGGAGGTCGTAAGTCTCCGTCCCGAATTTCTTCGACACCGTCGCGCACGTATGACCCTACGACTGTTTAAGGAGATAGGGGTGGTATATTGAATAACTGCTCGTTTAACGTAACGAATGATGACTATTTTAATTTCTATTAACAAATGAATGATAACAAAAAAGATATTAAACGGATCGTACAGTCGTGTTTAGTATACTGTACAGTGAACAATTTGTGGGAAGATAATGTTTCCCGTTTGGTTTGAAGTAGGAGAGTATAATGGTTTCTCCTGCTTCTGAGTGAAGACAAATTAACGAATGAGGAGATGTTATACTTTGACTTGCACCTTTTGAGAAGAAGACAGACACTTGAAGAAGGAGAGGATACTGCTTCTCCTTTACAGTGTGCTGGGTAGGACCCTGCCTTGGACACTGTCCTAAACTGTCTTAGACTGACTTCCTCGCCGAATGTACTCCAGCACATCGACTCGGAAGTGTGTTTTAGGCACGCTGATTGGACATTAGGAAAAATGACTAATTTCCAATCAGCGTGTTTTCAAGGTGTGGTCGCACCCTTCCTTAGCGTCCGAAGCGCGTTACCTGAAGGGAGGGGGTGCGTCCTTAAACGTTGCAGATTATTTGGCAACGCCACGGAATTTCCACCGGGGTCCTAGAGCTTGACCTGGTCGTGCCTGCTGGGTCCCAGCTACGAGATCCCTGTGGAGACACACGTTTATGACGTGACGGATTACGGACTCCGACGGATTACAGAATAAAACGACTTCCTCAAAAACAGTTCTATTACTTGCGCGTCATAAACGCCCTAACAATCTGCACATCGAAGATTGTTCTTTGTACCGATTGCTAGCCGTATTTTTATGGGGGTAGCCATTTATTTTTGCATGGGTTACGCGGGTTTGCCGCGTAACACTGCGTATAAAGTTTTTTAGAGGAAGTTATAATCAGGAGAATTAGATGGCTTCTAGAGTCCATTAACATGCTAGCACCTAATCATTACGGATTCCGCCAATATCGATCAACAACTGATGTCCTCATCAACATCGAAACAAACAAATGCGACTCCTTCGTAAACAACGAACATCTTGTAACAATATGCTTAGATATAGAAAAAGCCTATGACTCAATCTCAACTTAAAAATAAATGGAAACACGCTGGCATTCATAAAAAACTTTTTGCAAAGCAGAAGTATCCAAATCAGAAGCAACGGAACCCTCTCTGATCCAACCGATATCCGAAATTGTGTGCCGCAAGGCTCAGTAACCAGTGTAACGCTATTCTTAGTTGGAATAAACGATGTACCTAAAAATGTAAAACCTCCGATCCACGGAAACCTATTTGCAGACGACCTAACCATATCCTGCTCGAGGAAAAACCCAACCACTGCAATAGAACTATCACAAACAAGCTTAAATGATCTTATGGAATGGTCTAAACCAGCACAATTTAAGTTCTCACCACAAAAGACGCAATTCATCATTTTTTCCAAAAAAACGAAAACCGCACAAAAACCTGCCCAAACTATACATGGAGAAAACCGAACTTAAAGAAGTAACCAGTATAAAACTGCTGGGACTCATTTTGGATCGCAATCTAACATGGGTCCCACACATGAAATACATTAAAGAAACATGCACACAAAAATTAATACTATTAAATTATTAGCAAACGTGAACTGGGGAGCCCACCTAGAAATCCTCCTTAAAACGTATCAGGCCTTGATTAGATCCAAAATTGACCATGGCTCAATAATATACAACTCAGCCAAACCAAACGTCCTAAAAACAATAGACCCGATTCAAAACGCCGCACTGAGATTAAGTACAGGATGCTACCGCACAACATCAGTAATCAGTATTCTCTTCGAAGCGAAAGAAACCACACTCCAGCGAAGAAGGAAACAATTGAGTCTGAAGTATGCTACTAAACTATCCTCAACCCCTAATAACCCCACCTACAACAACATTTTCAACCAAAGATATGCACACTTGTGCGAAAAACGACCAAAACTACCAGCCCCGTTTTACATAAGGTTTGCTAAATACCCGTTGGCAACTAAAGTCGTCTCAATACCGATAATGGCACGGAACTACGGAAAAATACTGTTACGCGGCAAACCCGCGAAACCCATGCAAAAATAAATGGCTACCCCCATAAAAATACGGCTAGCAATCGGTACAAAGAACAATCTTCGATGTGCAGATTGTTAGGGCGTTTATGACGCGCAAGTAATAGAACTGTTTTTGAGGAAGTCGTTTTATTCTGTAATCCGTCGGAGTCCGTAATCCGTCACGTCATAAACGTGTGTCTCCACAGGGATCTCGTAGCTGGGACCCAGCAGGCACGACCAGGTCAAGCTCTAGGACCCCGGTGGAAATTCCGTGGCGTTGCCAAATAATCTGCAACGTTTAAGGACGCGACCCCTCCCTTCAGGAAACGCGCTTCGGGTGCTAAGGAAGGGTGCGACCACACCTTGAAAACACGCTGATTGGAAATTAGTCATTTTTCCTCATGTCCAATCAGCGTGCCTAAAACACACTTCCGAGTCGATGTGCTGGAGTACATTCGGCGAGGAAGTCAGTCTAAGACAGTCTAAGACAGTCTAGGACAGAGTCCAAGATAGGGTCCTACCCAGCACACTGAAAAGGAGAAGCAGTATCCTCTCCTTCTTCAGGTGTCTGTCTTCTTCTCAAGGGTGCAAGTCAAAGTATCATCTTCTTACTCGTTAATTTGTCTTCACTCAGAAGCAGGAGAAACCATTATACTCTCCTACTTCAAACCAAACGGGAAACATTATCTTCCCACAAATTGTTCACTGTACAGTATACTAAACACGACTGTACGATCCGTTTTACATCTTCATTTGTTATCATTCATTGTTAATAGAAATTAAAATAGTCATTCGTTACGTTAAACGAGCAGTTATTCAATATACCACCCCTATCTCCTTAAACGGTCGTAGGGTCATACGTGCGCGACGGTGTCGAAGAAATTCGGGACGGAGACTTATGACCTCCGTATACTAAGGATATCGTTGCATCCGATGGTAGCCGAAGTCGCGTATTACGTAAAAACACGCAGCTTGTTAAGGCAATCGGTCTGTAGCTTTCTGGCCTATGCCTGTTTTTGTTTGTTTTGAGTATGGGGAGAATAATGGCTTTCCTCCATTTATCAGGAAACACTTGTTGAGTCCATATGCAGTTATAGATTGCTAAGATGTGGTTTATCGCTATTTGGCCGAGTTTTTTTCAGAAGTAGGTTTGGAATTTGACCTGGTCCAGGGGCGGAGTTTTTTTGTTGCTTGTAGTGTGGTCGTTAGTTGTTCCAAGGTTATTTTTTTATTTAATCTAGTATCAGTGCTGGTATTTCCTTGGTGCGAGTTATGGTGAGTTTGTATTAAGTTGTTTGTCGGGGGGTTGGGACGAGTTTTATCGGGGTATCTATTAGTTGAGTTTTTCCGGAATGTCTCAGCAAGGGTATTTGCTATATCTTTTGGGTTGGTTATAATCTTTTGCTACTCTAGTTCTAGGAATTTGATTTCTGTTTTTGGTGTTGATCCATTGAGGCTTTTTATTTCCTTCCAGCCCGTTACAGCCCGAATTTGGTTGGTTATGGTGGCTACGTATGCTTTCCATGAATCCTTTTTGTTTTGTTTAATTGTTTTCCTGAAGAGTGTTCGTAGTTTTTTAAAGTTAATGAGATTTTCTATTGTTGGATGTTTTTTTTGCTGTGTTGAATGTGTGGTGGCTATCTCTTCTGGCGGCTTGGCATTCGGCGTTCCACCATGGCATATTGGGCTTATAGTTTTTCCTAGGCGTTATTTGTTCAGAAGCTTCTTGTGCTGCTGATTTGATAATCGGTTCAAGTGAATCTGTTATTTGGTTTATATGGTATGGGTCTATTTCTTGTTTTATTTCGTTTTGGACCATATTGATAATTTTTTTTTGGTATTTGGGTCAATCTATTTTTTTTATATTCCATCTTGGTGTGAGGTTATTCTGTGAGAAGGGAGTGTGATCGTCATAGGTGATTTTGATTGGAAAGTGATCGCTATCGTGTAAATCGCCTATGGTATTCCATTCCACGTGTTGCGTTAGTCTGCTATTACAAATGGATAGGTCTATTGCACTCAATCTTCCCGTACTTACGGTAAAATGGGTTGGATTCCCCGAATTTAGTAATATGAGGCCTGGATCTTCTAGTACCTTTTCAATTATTTTTCCTCGGCTGTCTGTTTTATATGAGCCCCAGAGAGTATGGTAGCTGTTGAAGTCACCCACTATGAGAAACGGAGTTGGAAGTTGGTTGATGATTTCTTCCAAGTCAGTTCGATTTAGTATTTGGCTGTTTGGAATGTATATGTTGCAGATGTGGATCTTATTTGGAAGTGAGGTGGCCACCGCTATCGCTTCTCGGTGAGTGTTGAGTGGAATTTCGGTAGCCTGGAATGCTTCTGACACTGCAACGAGGACTCCTCCACTTGAGTAGTTCTGGCGGATTCTATTTTTTGTGAAGTTGGTGTATCCTTTGATGGTTGGGTGGTGTTGTCTTTTGAAATTCGTTTCTTGCAGTGTCAGGATGGTTGGGTTGTGTTCTTTTAATAGCAGCTGGAGTTGTTCAAGGTGTGCGTAGAACCATTTATATTCCACTGTAGTATTTGTTTCATATTAGGTGGTTGAAGGTGTTAGATGTACGCCGGAGTCCGACGAATCGCTATCTACGTCCGTTGACCAGTTTGTTGTGGGATTGGCCAACCGTTCTTGGGTAATTTTTTTGCAGAGTTTGTGTAGTCTGTTTTTTATACTGCGCTCCGTCAGTAAGGGGTACATCTTGTTAATCATTTCGATCAGGGGTATGATGTTGGTGGTGTATGATTTTGCTATTTCCAGTGGATTTGGTCAGCCGATGGAATTTTCTAGGAAGTTTTTAAATTGAGAGTAATCTAAGATGTAGTTGTTGGTTTTGTTTTCGATATTCGTTTTAGCTTGTTCAAGCAGATCATCTATTTTTTTTTTGTTGGGGAGGGAGATGTGGGGCGTCTTTGTTTTTTGCTAAGTGGGCTAGTATCTATATTAGTTTTAGTGGTTACTTTTAGAGGGGATGGAACCTCGAAGCATAGGCCACTTAGATTAATCAGGTTGGTGTGACTATCATCTGATGATACTGAATGAGCTCTTTTGCCTGTTAATTTGTTTTTGTTTGGTTCTTCTTTGTCTGTTTCTGTTTCCATTGTGTCTTCTTTGTTTGTTGTGGTAACTGTCACGTTGTTTGGCTTGTGGGGATTCGGATTGCTGTTGGTCTGTGCGACGGTTTCAATTGTTGCTGTATTTTGAGGACATTGACTGGCGATGTGTCCTTCTTGTTTACATATATAGCAGTCTAGTTTGTCTGTGGTGGTAAATATTCTATATATTGTGTCGTCTAAGGTAATTGTGAAGGAACTTGGAATCTTTTTGGCGTCCTCTGGGTTCACATAAACCTGGCGTCTGAAGCTCACGATATGTGAGAACTCTGGATCTGTGATACCTGCTTTTAAGTAGGTGATTTTTGAACATAGTTTTATGCTGTGTTTTGAAAACTCTGATTCAATTGTGCTGTTCGGTATTATTGGTGAGACGAGATAAGATAATGCGTTGGGCTGGTATCAGCATTGGTCGAATGTCTATGGTTGCATTGTTTATTGTTATTGATTTGTGTTTTGATATCAGATTTGTTACTACTTCTTTGCTCTCCTGGTACATACATATTTTCCCGTTTGAGATTCGGGAGATGAATTTGATCGCTTTTGGTCCAATTATGGTTCCAATGGTTTTTGCGTAGTCTTTAATGGTGATGCCGTCTACTGATTGTAGGATGATTGCTTGTTCTTTGGATGGTGTGTACTCGTTTTTTATGGCGTTTGCATAGGTTGGTTTAGGATCTGTTTCGTTGCGGGTATGGATTTCTAGGGTATTGCTTGTAGTCGGTGTATTTGGGTTCCTTGATGGTAACATGGTTGTCTGGTTGTGTGTGTGTATGTTCACGTATACTGTGGGGTGTTGTAAGTCAGTGGTGGGTTCACCACCATTGTCTGGATGTCAAACACTCTCACAATTACACTTGCACTCTTACACAATCACAATCAGACTGTCTTGGTCTCACTCTCACTGATTTTGGCACTCACGGGCGATACTAGTGTAAACAAAACTGAACCTCTCACGTTGGCAGTCGGCTTGACACTGCCTCTAATGTTTTATTAGATGCGCAAACCCTAAATTATTATATCACTTACAAATTGATAATATAATTTACATTATCCTACAAAACTATAGTCACACAACAATGCTTAATATTTATAGTTAATTAAGCTACCTTTGTTGTGACACTAAATTCAAGCAGCATAAAATAATTTCAATTTTATTGTATTTTATATATATTTATATTTATTATTTTATTACATATTATCTTATGTATACTTCTTCTTTTGCTAAAATATTCTTATTTCTTCCGGAAGAGTAATTGAATGTGCGTCTAATCTTGTATACATAGAAATCCATAATATTTTCCGTCGTCAGTTGCTATGCTTTCGATAGTTGCTTAACTATCAATATTCTAGTGTTACTGCGACAACACTTATAAATATGTTTTTTATAGCGATAACATAGTAATTGTGTACAAATAAGTAAATTTCTCATTTATCCATCAAAATATTTTAGAGTTCATACTTGTTTGCGATATTATGCTGGCGTACTTTGAGCAATCAAATACTCATATGCTTTTAAAATACATATATGCAAATTAAAGCTGGCAGATTTATAAGCCCTGCACACATCATTAATCAGGCAAATCCGTTAAAATTCTTGCATCATATTCAGTTCGACCAAATTCTGCTTTATGTACTTATCATTTGAAAGATTTACGTTTCCAAATATTATATTTGTTCGGTGTTGCATTTAAGGGTGCATATAATTGCCATAGTTGTTCGTTTGTTGATACAGGGTGGGACGGAATTGGTAGTACAGTGGGAGGGGGGATAATCAAAAAATAAAAACTGATCAGGGCCGTCCAATCTAAATTCGCTGAGGAAACTTCTACAATATTGCAGGCAGAAATAATAAATAAGGGATTGCGTATAATAACCTAGTGATGTTTTTGGCATCCTTCAATTTCAGAAACTAATTCTCTTCTCGAGCACAACGATCCAGCACCCGAAGGTGGTTGTATGGGTCACCACCACTATTTAAATAACCTCCGACCATTTCCTACTATCCCTGTGTCTAAACGGCCTGATAGCACGCCTTACTGACGAGTCCCGCTTGCAGGCCTAGGACGAAACGCAATCTTCTCTTCCTCTCATTCTTTTTCCGTCGCTTACTCCTTCCACCATCGTATCAGCCGATACACAAAGGCTCCCACAAGCATTAAACAAAATTTACTTAGAGAACGATTTTCCACTATAAGGGCACAAAATACAATGGGGACATTTAATCATTTCAAAAATTAAAGTTCATTTATACAGAAAGTATATATGTCAAGGCTTGGAAGATTTGAGACAAGTATATATAACAATTGTATTAGTTCAACAGTAAAATGAAAATGAGAATTTACTACAATAAATGTCGGCAATCTGCAATATATCGCACAACGCTGGGTAGACCAACAGACAGGAGAACAATTATCCATAAAAACAATAATGTATAGATATCAGCATTTTACAAGGCTAACGTCTCTGTTCAACTACAATATAAGCCCGTTGAATAAAGATACGCTAGGACGGACGTCGCGACGGATATTACGACATAACGTCCATTCAACAATCTCGACAAACGTCACACACTGCACATCCGCTGACAATGTCACAGATATTATAGCATCTTAATGCACGTGTATTACTGCAGGAATAGTTACGCGAGCTTCGAGCTTGACGTATGTTTCTCACTCGGAATTAACACCGCGATATCATTCGTTTTATATTATGTTATTCAAAAAGTACAAGCCGCAACGTAATATGAATACTTGGACTCACCTTCAAATTCCACGAAAAAAATCGTCACTCTCTCGAGAGGAATAGATTATTAAAATATTGTTGGAAGCAGTTTTAATTGTGGTCAATGTTATCAAATATCTTCCCCGTGAAAGAATGTTGCAATCGTCGAAAAAGATGATAATCAGACAGTGTTACTAGCTGGTGAATATGGTGGGTGTTACAAAATTTCCCTTCCATTCTCATTTTTTTCACATTTTGTGCCACATGCAGTCTCGAACTATTACAGTTCTGGATCACCTTTTTCAATTAAGCAATCCAAGCCATTTTACAGCTACTATTTCTTTTAATTTGTCCATCTGATTATTCATATGGATATGAATCAAATGGACTGTCCATCTGATAGTATATGTCCAAATTAATGTTTGTATTCTCTTTGTTTAGAAAACATAATGTGAAGAATATCCTGAAGCAAACTTCTCGGTTTCTCGGCAAACTGGCGCACAAAATTAAAGGAAAATTTATTATTGTTTAAATTCTCATAGCTTCGTTAAAAATATTTTACAAATTCAAACGGGACATTGTCAAATTTTCTTTCACGAAGTTATAACAGTTTTAATATTGACAATTCTTCATACAAAATATAGTAGTCCTTTAATTTTAAACGCCAGGGTATGCTGTTAACTTTTGCAATGATATTTAGAGTAGCTAGCTAATAATGTTACAAAAGTGCAGGTAAAACGTGGGATCGTTAGGTACTGCGCTAGAAATGTATCCCGAGGTTAACGTCGGATAATGCATAAGACTAATGATTGGGGAATCATTCTGCCGCAAGCTATTTCGCTGTGCAGAAAATACTGGCAATATTTATCGCATAATTCTCTACTGTACGTAGTACGTACAATTTACAAAGGAATACAATTGATAAAATGCTGTGTGACTAATTTATTTTAGTGGAAATAGTAAACCACCCGTTTTGTAATAAACATTTGGTTTAATTAATTTGCAGAAAGTGTGGTAATATGTTTTTACACGGAAATGTTAGAAAGTGCAATGAGTTAAATAAAACAGCATCCTTAAAGTATTTTATTGTTAAATAATTAAATGAGTACAGTGAACATTACCATAATCCCAATACGGCGAGGCAAAAGCTAATCATTTTTAGCAAATCATACATTTGCCAGTCTTGAAATGCACAATCAAACGTGCAACAAGATTGGAACCGGATAAGTGAATTTTAGTATAATAAAATATTTCTTCAGTTTAAGGTCACTCAAAGTTTCTTTAGCGATATTCCGGTGATATTTTCCGGCAAACAATCATATAATCGTGATGCACCTGGTAATCCAAACTCATATTGGCAATATCTTGCTAAATACCCGCAATATTTTCCAAAAATATTGGCTTTCTGTATTGATCACATATGCATTACAATTACCTTTTCCATTGCAAAGAATGGTTAGTGCAGGGAACATAACGATTTCGAAAAACAACTTGTCACCGTTCCTTCAAGAACATAATACGGTTGGTTGGACATTTCAACAGGATAACGCTGTCCCGCTCGTCAGTAGAAAAATGATATTATGGTTTTTAACTAATCAAATTAATATTATCAAATGCCCAGTATGTTTGTGTTGTCAAAATTCCATGGAAAATATCTAGGTAGCTATTGGTAAGGATTCAGCATAAATGCTGAAAATCGCTAGTTTCGAAATATTTCACAATTTAAAGACGCGATAATTAATGAAGTACATGATATTTGTTCACAGAACGTACAATATTTTCCAAGTTATAATGAACAAATGTGGACCTACCAAGTATCATGTTCTCTGTTACGTCGTAAAGGCCTCCGTAAGAAATGGGATGTCTAGCGCGCGGTCCTCAGCCCCCGGTCAAGGGATTATCGAGGACCAGGCAATTACACTACTGCTTCGCGAACGAAGCAGCTAGCATTGTTCGTCTGCTTACACGATAGATTCATAAACACCGTAATTTTCAAAAAGGCGGCTAGCAATCGGCACAAGGAAAACCTTCCACGTGCAGATGGCTAGCACGTTTATGACGCGCAAGTAATAAGACTGTTTTTGAGGAAATCGTTTTATATATTTAATCCAGAAGCTACACGCCTTCAGGTTACCCACGACCTCAACAGTCAATTGCATGCGTCATAAACGTGGACTTCCAAAGGGGCCTCGGAGCTGGTCCCAACATACATCTGGCAGCTCATGTTTGGACACCCTGGCGGAAATTCCGCTGCATTGCCAAACTGATGGCAATGTGAGAAGACACACCCTTACCTCCTAGAAACGCGCTTCGGGCGCTAAGGAAGGGTGCGGCTAACCCTACAAAACACGCTGATTGGTATTTAGTAATTTTTCCTAATATCCAATCACCGTGTAGAAGAAACCTTCCGAGTCGACGTTTTGACAACGTCCGACGAGGAAACCAGTTCCATTCCGACTACCCTCAAGACAACAACCGCTTGCTCTTGAGTTACTATCGCTTTACCTCAGAAGTCCAAGATTGAGCCTTACAACCTCGATCTTGTCACTTCTCTCAGGATCGAGCCTTACAATCTCGATTCTGAACGTGCGCAAGCCGAGTCTTGCACCTTAAACACAGCGACGGAAGAAGGGCTCCGGAGTTTGATTTACGACCATTCTTCGTTATTCTCGTCGTGATCCAAGTTACGAATTTCGTGACCGATACGACACCACATTCTCCTTGTTGTATATTAAACTTTTAATTTATTTCGGCTGCTGCACTTGTGCAACAATGAAAAATTTCATTCTTCACATTTACACGATACTTCTGGAATTTTGTTGATATTCAGGCTTAGGGTAATAATGACAATGTTTACGGAGAAACGCACAACTATATTAAAAGACATATAACTTCATGAAATGCTTCGCAACGCTTGAAAACTTAATATGGCGTCCAGCAGGCCCTTTTCGAATAAAACGAAAAACAAAAAGTCGCATCGCCCCACTTTACGGATCTACACATCTCCTCGCATCGGCATGAACCGGAAGCTCGCGCCGGACATGCTATATTTGCATTTAAATATCCCGCAAATAATATTTTTTTAGAATTAATCATGGAGGAGATAGAAAAGTGATAATACATTTAATATTCGAGTGATGTACTAAATATTTTCTGCTCTGTAGATTACTCTTTTCTCGCATTTAGCTTTCGTTGTGCATGGCCCAGTGTTTTATGGACATGTATGTATTTTTGGCAGGAGTTCTGCCCATAGATGCATACGTGCATTATTCGTAGGGCGGAACGATACTGTTGCACACTCTGGCCACGAGAAAATGAGAAGCAATATTAAACGATAGAATGAAGACGAAAAGGGAAGTAAAAAAATGTATAACGCCGTTTGGCTTGGGATGAAGTGTATAGTGTGAAAGAATCATTACATGGGTATGAATGCCTTTTTATATCTATTAAGTCGTAAAAGGAAAGAATACCGTCTTCAAGCGGACGGATTGACCGTCAACAATATCCGTGTTTCTATTTTGTCAATAATTATTTCAATTTAATTATTAAGTGATGTTAGGAATACATACATGTGTTTCCAATTTTTGCGGTTTTTGAATAATAATAATAACATATTTCATTGTAGATGGCAAAGAATAGATAGTATGTTGCATAGTATACATGTCTGAAATCTATACCTAAATAATATAGAATACAGAAATCAGCTGAAAGGCAAACTATTAAAAAACCGTCTTCGTTCATTCCTTTCTTTGTCACTCACGTACATACATACACTCAGTTTCATTACAATATGTTCATTATTGTTTCTCATTTGTAAGGTTGGGTGGTAAGGATGTAATTGAATGGTAAGGCGGTCGGACTAACTTCTGCTATACTTTATTCTTCTCGTAATGTCTTTTCTTTCCAATACGTCCGCCTCGCCCGAGCGTCTGGACCAGAGTCCCTTGCCTCGAAACGCGAGCGTCCGCTCCCCCGGCAACCGTCTCCGTCGACGTCGCCGTTTCGGCACCTTCCAAGGTAGCCCGTTACGTCGTTCGACGTGACGCATACAATGTATGGCCCCGTTTAGCCAACATCTTGCGGCCGTACGGCCCGCGACTTACACATTCTATATTTCATGTAATTTTTTAATGACACCTTTGTTGCGGGCATGTCGACATCCCATTATTACATTTTCTGTCCAAATACATATCCTACAAAATCATACATAAAGCCTGTTATACGAGATAATAATAATTCATTTTAAATTTTGTTGGATTATCAGACCTTGAGTCACCGATAATATGTAAGGCCCGCTGATCCTGGCCTAGTCAGAGTCAATATTATGCACCGATATTGCAGCAGCGATATGACTACTGCCAAGTGCCAGACTCCGCGTTGGCTAAGGCGACACAACAAGGGCTAAGGTCATCCTTCCCCCCTAAAATTCATCACATATATAGTAGCGGAATACCAATTGTACTTAGAATAGTTTTGGACACGACGCGTATCATCACTCTGTCGCGCAAACTCGTCACGGTATTGTAGGAGTCGGAGCCGTTTATCGGCGTATAATAAGTGCAAACATGTTTGTGTCGGCAGAGGACGTGGGTACTGTTCGTGCACCGGTGTCACTGACCTGTGCCACAACAAATCATAGGCACAGGTAATAGGTGAACGACCGCCGAAATAAACATGTTTAAGAGAGAAAGAGAGAGAGAGTGTGTATGAGCGAGTGCGTGTGTTACCTTTTTGGTATATAAGGCCACGAGCGAAAGGGAAGAGAGATCTTTTTCGACCAAACAGCGAGTATCAGCGAGTATCAGCGAGTATCAGCGAGTATCAGCGAGTGAAATAGCGAGTAACTGTGTAAAACTGTATTTGTCTTAAATAAACCTTTTACCACACCGTAACACACGTGGGATTATCTCAGCCAAACAGGCTGAAACAACCAAATCCCTACAAAGTGGGGGCTCAGCCGGGATTGAGATTTAAAGTAATTTCGGTGTGGTAACTGTGTTGGTACCGGATCGAAAATGGCACAATACGGTGAGCTCACGGTCCAACGACTGAAGGACAAACTGCGCGAGTTGGAACAACCAACGACAGGCTCGAAGTCCGAGCTAATCTCGAGGCTCATGAGTGCCGATCCAACAGGAGAGCTGTGGTCGGACACGACAAAGGATGTGCAGGAACCGGCGATGACCGAGTACCAAGGAAAGGAGGAACAGGGAGCGGAGTGGATGCGTCGCGAGATGGAGATGGCTCGGAAAGAACGCGACATGGTCCAGAAGGAATTGGAGTTGGCACGCAGAGAAGTCGAGCTGTTGCAAAGAGCGCAGCAGCTGAATATATCGGCCAGCTCAACGCGACCGGTAGAAACAGAGGGAGTTAGGCGGCCAGCAGACGTCTCCCACGCGCCGACATTCGGAGAGGCACACCGAACGAGGACGAGTGTGACGTCGATCGCCGAATTACTGAGTTACTTCGACGGGGACGGACCATACGACCATTGGGAACGGCAACTTCGGCTCCTCCGAAGGGCCCACGATTTGTCCGACTGTGAGGCCATGGTATTGCTGGGGTCGCGACTGAGAGGAAAGGCAATGGATTGGCTACATTCGAGGCCCGAGCACGTCGCGATGACCACAGACGACTTGCTCAGGGAAATGAGGATGATGTTCCACCATCTGCCGAGCAGGGTCACCAGGAAGAGGGAGTTTGAGCTGCGCCGCTGGAAGCATGGGGAACGTTTTAGCGACTACTACCACCAGAAGGTGATACTGGGGAATCGAGTGCCCATCGACGAAGAGGAAATCGTCGAGTACCTGCTCGAGGGGATTCCGGACCTGACTCTGCGCAACCTAGCGCGCATGGAAAGGTTCCGGACCAAGGCCGACCTTTTCGTCGCCTTCGAGAAGGTGGTGCTCCCAGCAGGAGCTGACACGAGCCGAGCTCCGAAGAAGGCGACGGGGTCCAGCGGGTACCTGGAGAGGCAACGACCCTGGGCAACCCATGACCAGCAGCAGGCCTTCGAGAGGTGCCACAACTGCGGAGGGAAGGGGCACCGAGCAGCCGAATGCCAGCTGAGGAACAGGGGTGCGAAGTGTTTCCACTGCCGGGAATTCGGACACATCGCCTCCAAATGTCCGCGGAAGACGTCAGCCGTCGCAGACAGCCGCTCAGCCGAAGCCAGCATGACAGGGAAGTACTCCAAAGTTGTAGCAATAAATGATGAGAAAATAATCGCGCTCATTGATACCGGGAGCGATGTGACGTTGTTGCGAGCGGATGTGTACGATAGGATAGGCGCGCCGCGGTTGAATTACAACCGGGTCTCGTTTGACGGGATAGGGTCCGTTTCCAATAAAACTTTGGGGGGGTTCACAACCACCATCGAGATTGACGGGTCCGCATACCCTATCACGGCGCACGTCGTGCCCGAATCAATGATGAAGCATAGCCTTTTGTTGGGGGTCGACTTCCTCACCAACGTGGAGCTGGTTATCGGAAACGGACGCATCGAGATCCGTCGGCTAGGCGAAACGCAACGGCCGGAAAGCGATTTACCCGAGGTGCTGCGGATCGGCGTAGATGACGAAACAAAGTTGGTCGATGTAGCGCACGTAAAAGACGCGCGGATCAAAAGGCGTGTAGTGTCCCTGGTGGAGAGCTATGAGCCAAGGAAAATACGCGAAGTAGGAGTGGAGATGTCGATTGTCCTAAGGGACGAGGAACCTGTTTATCAGCGGGCTAGGCGGTTATCCATAACGGAACGCGACGAGGTGAACGCGCATATACGGGAATGGCTGCGCGACGGGATCATTCAGCCTTCCTTGTCGGATTACGCGAGTCCGGTCGTTCTCGTACGTAAAAGGGACGGATCGTCGCGATTGTGTGTCGATTACCGTCAACTGAATCGCAAGATTATCAAGGATCGCTATCCACTACCCCTAATAGACGACCAATTGGACGCGTTGCAGAGTGCGAGGGTTTTTAGCACGCTCGACCTAAAAAACGGTTTTTTCCACGTCGCGATCAAGCCGGAGTGTAGGAAATACACGTCTTTCGTCGTCCCAGATGGTCATTACGAATTCCTAAAAGTACCTTTCGGTCTGTGCAATTCTCCAGCGTTGTTCCAGAAATTTATAAACGCCGTGTTCCGAGAGCTGATTAACGATAAAATAACCCTGACGTACCTAGACGACCTGATCGTGCCGTCAGTGGACGTGGAATCAGGACTCGAGAATCTATCTAGGGTCCTGAAAACGGCGAGTGAGGCGGGTTTGGTGATCAACTGGAAGAAGTGCCAATTGCTGCGAACTAAGGTTGATTTCTTGGGGCACGTAATTGAAAATCAGACCGTGCGACCCTCTGAACATAAGACCGAGGCCGTGGTCAAGTTCCGTAAGCCGGCCTCCACGCGCGATGTTCAGAGTTTCCTGGGGCTCACTGGGTATTTTCGGAAGTTTATTGGCCAGTACTCTTTGATTGCCAGACCACTCACAGACCTGCTCAGGGCGAACGCAAAATTTCGATTCGAAGGAGAACACGTACACGCGTTCGAACAATTAAAAAAGGCATTGGCCGACAAACCTGTACTAAGGTTGTATAGCGTCGGCGCCGAGACTGAGCTCCATACAGATGCGTCGAAGTTCGGGTTCGGAAGCGTTTTACTTCAACGAGACAGTACCGACGGGACCCTCCACCCCGTGTATTACGCGAGCGGCAAAACAAATGCGGCGGAAGCCCAATACACTAGTTACGAGCTGGAATGCTTGGCGATTATTAAATCTTTGCGTAAGTTCCGCGTATATTTGCTGGGCATCCCGTTTAAAATCGTCACAGATTGCCGCGCGTTCGCCTTGACGATGCGGAAGAAGGACCTCTGCGTGCGTGTGGCGCGATGGGCGTTGCTACTTGAGGAGTTTCAATATGAAATTGAACACCGTTCGGGAAGTAGTATGCGGCATGTAGACGCCCTTAGTCGTTACCCACTGCCCGAGTGTATGTTAGTGAGCGAGGGCAGCGATAGCATAAATGCGCGATTAAAAAAGGCCCAGGTGGCCGATGAAGATATTAGCAAACTCCTCGAGGCCCTGAAAGAAGGACCGATAAGCGGATACTGCGTGCAGGGCGGCCTTCTGTTCAAAGTCGTCGAGGACGACTATAAATTAGTAGTGCCACGGTCAATGCAGACCAGCATAATTCAACGAGCGCACGAGCTTGGGCATTTCGCGAGCGGAAAAACGGAGTCGATCGTCAAAAGAGATTACTGGTTCGCGCGCATGAAGCCGAAAATCGATAAGATAATTGCAAACTGTGTCAGCTGCATCCTCGCTGAGCGGAAGCACGGGAAGCAGGAGGGATTCTTACACTCGGTAGAGAAGGGCGAAACTCCGCTAGACACGTACCATATCGATCACTTGGGGCCGCTAATGTCCACGAAAAAGAATTATAAACATATCTTTCTGGTTATAGACGCGTTCGCGAAGTTTGTCTGGTTGTACGCGACTAAGACTACGGCGACTGCTGAGGTAATAGATAGGCTGAAGAAACAATCGGTAATTTTCGGGAATCCGCGCCGTATAATATCGGATCGAGGCACGGCCTTCACCTCGCACGAGTTTAAGAACTATTGTGCCGCAGAGGGAATAGAACATGTGACCATTACTACCGGAATGCCGCGGGGTAACGGGCAGGTAGAAAGGGTCAACAGGGTGCGGATACCGATCCTGACAAAGCTATCAGCACCTCGTCCCGAAGAATGGTATAAGTACCTCGACCGCTGCCAAAAGTTTTTGAACGCCACAGTTAGCCGCAGCACAGGCATGGCTCCTTTCCGAGTGATGTTTGGTGTACACATGCGCCTGCAGGGTGACCCACCGTTAAGAGAGTTGCTAGAGCGCGAGTGGACTGCATCGTTCGACGAAGGTAGGTGCGAATTAAGGGAATGCGCTAGGGAAAAGATCGCGGATATACAGCGGGAGAATAAACTTGGTTTCAATAAGCGTCGGAAAACCGCTACAGCATACAGGGAAGGTGACCTAGTGGCGATCAAGAGAACCCAGCAGGGCCCTGGGACGAAACCGGCGGCGAAGTACTACGGTCCTTACCAAGTAATTAAATCCTTGCGAAACGACCGCTACATGGTAAAAAGGGTCGGCGAGCACGAGGGTCCGAAGGAAACCAGCACGGCGACCGAATATATGAAAGGCTGGGTCCGTGATCCAGACTCCGGTCTGAGCGACGAGGAAGATGCCGCGGATATCTGAGGTCAGATATCATTGCAGGGGGGTCGGGTGTAGGAGTCGGAGCCGTTTATCGGCGTATAATAAGTGCAAACATGTTTGTTTCGGCAGAGGACGTGGGTACTGTTCGTGCACCGGTGTCACTGACCTGTGCCACAACAAATCATAGGCACAGGTAATAGGTGAACGACCGCCGAAATAAACATGTTTAAGAGAGAAAGAGAGAGAGAGTGTGTATGAGCGAGTGCGTGTGTTACCTTTTTGGTATATAAGGCCACGAGCGAAAGGGAAGAGAGATCTTTTTCGACCAAACAGCGAGTATCAGCGAGTATCAGCGAGTATCAGCGAGTATCAGCGAGTATCAGCGAGTGAAATAGCGAGTAACTGTGTAAAACTGTATTTGTCTTAAATAAACCTTTTACCACACCGTAACACACGTGGGATTATCTCAGCCAAACAGGCTGAAACAACCAAATCCCTACAGTATTCTTATATAAAAACCTCGTTGCAAAAGTAATTGTTGCACACGATTTCGTTTACCCCGGAATCCAACAATTTATCGAAAATATAAAATAGAACGATATGGACGAGACTTCAAAATCTACGCAATTTTCCTAACGAAATGCTATATTATTTTATATTAATGATCTGATAAAACGGAATAATATATTGTAACATATCGTTGGACTCGTCTCGGCAAACACTTTCGAATTATGAATTTAAAGATACCATATATCATTTCGCCTTCACCCACGCAAAAAGTATTTGGATCACATTATGACCGCCTTGCGTATCATGCAAGTTTTGCGTACGACATGTTTCCGTATTATTATAAATGAAGAAAGTATTTCAGGTAGTCCAAATTTTTGCCTCTCGCTTTGCGCTGTTTTAAATCTACACATCGTGTTTTTGAAAAAATAAGGTTTCTCGATCGGTTACTGGGCGTAGTAGGGTACAATATTGGACAGTTTGGTGGTGATGTTCCAACCTCGGTAATGATATCCTTGGCAGCATCGCAAAGAACGGGATCCGATGAAAGGTTTAATGGTCATACAGAGTTACTCATAACAAAACTAAACAGTGTTTTCTACCGATCTCTCACTCCCTACCTTGACAGCTGTCAAACGAGCTTCAACTTTTGTCAGCATCACGAGGGGAACTGAATAGAATGATGACATTTTGGTACCTTAGTTTGCCAAAGACCAACGCAATCGGATACTACGAACGACATGTGTATTATCGGCATTGTAATTGGTATAGACATGGCGTGTGTAATGAATATGTAGTAGCGGATGCAGATATGGGAGGCGTTAACCAGTGAAAGGCACGAATTCACAAATTATTTGATACTTTACGTAGCGTTCTTCGCCTTTGCATTGTAAAACACTATTAATGAGTAATAATTAATAATACATGATCCATTAGAAATATTGATGAAATAACTTTTGTATTTCTGAAATTTATATTTTAGAGCTAGTGCGAGACTATGCACAATTGTATCTGTAACTGTTGCCCGCAAGCTTCAGCATCTGCTTCCAACACAAGTTTGGAACCCGACTTTTTCGAAACAAATTTCTTGGAACTGGCGGAAGTAGTATCTTCGAAAGTAATTAAGATATTCAATCGAAACTTTTCTACCTTAGACTCTACATCCCGATTACTGGAACTAGAAACGATTGCAAATATTAAATATTTTAAGTGTCTTATGATGCGACGCTGTTGGGAGATACGCTGAACTCAAAAGAGTTGAAACACCGCACTGTCTCGCTAAAATATTAATTGCAACGAGTCCCGTTAAGAATTGCACAAGTATTGACAAGATTTCGATGTGGTGCTGTCGATATGTATTTATTCTGTTGACTGATCGGATGCAACTCAGGGGTTGGATTCGAATGGATGTGACCTGTAACTTGAAGGTTGATTGGAAAGATACAGAAGAACTTTGTAACTTAGGGATTGGAATGGTGCTGAAGAACTCCTACTACAACTCGTCGGAGGCGTTCTCCTTGGTAAACGTTAACTGAGACAGCCATTTTCGTCGAGCATTTTCCGTGACGTTAACTAGGAAGCACTTTTTATGCACGCTGGTTGGACATTAGGAAAAACGTCTAATTGGGAATAAGCGTTTTAAAGGTGTAGCTGCCACCTTGCACAATGCCCAAAGTACGTTTCTTGGGGACAAAGGTGCACCTTGAAAGTTGTATGAAGTCCTGTATCTTCTTGAATTAGGGAATAAATGTTTTCGATTTCCTCACAATTTCCTAACAAACATTTTCATTACTTGCACGTCATAAACGTGTTAGCCATCTGCACATTGATGGTTATACCTTGTGCAGATTGCTGGCCGCCTTTTTGTAACGGTAGCGATATTATTGATGCGCTGGCTCCGCGAGTACGCCGATGAACAATGACTGGTTCGTTTGGCAGCGCCACAAAATACGTATTTTAATTGAAAGAAATATATTGCTTTCTTACTAATACACATATGTTCAATATTTTATATTTTATAATGTAATACTTTGAGAGTCTTTGATCTGCTTTTGTAGAAACCGAAGGAAAAAGGAAGAAGAGGCACTGGCCAGTTGCACTACGTAACGGCCCCCTTCCATTTTTCTATGATGTTTGTTCCTTGTTAGTTCTTTGATGAATGCGCGCCGATCCCACACTATATTTATTTTAAGTACTGGCCCTACTATATTGTCATTAAGCAATTACCTACTCGTTTCGTATTTTTAATTCAAGATTTTGATGCCGTCTTTTATATGGAACCATTGTACATACAGGGTGAACCTCGAAACGTGATCAGTTCAGATTATTCTGTTAGTCGGCCAATCGACAATTTGTTTATTTCGTATAACATATTTTAATTAAAGCTTTTACATCAGAATAATCTGAGCTGATCACGTTTCGCGATTCACCCTTACAGTGAGAATTGCACGCTTATATAATTAATCGCATATATCAATGATAATATGAAACAACTGAAAGTGTAATGCAGTACGTTGTATCTTAACACAAAACCTCAACTGATTTGTAACATTCTTATTAGGACAGGTCAAAACCGCCTTTTTCTAGAGTTGCCAATAAATAATAAGTCCCAATGTCTCGACAATTATACGCAGAACTTTCCTTTATATTAGATTACATTTAACATTCCAACAAACGCCTGACAACTTGTAAAATTTCAGCTGAGTTTGTGTCTTATATTCCATTTCTATGATCTTATTTATTTACATATGGGAATTGAAAAAATTATAACAGATATATAATGTTTTTACACTTCGTTGCAATTCTACACTTTAAATCGAGAAGCAGCATTCAGCTTTATTTTGATCAAACCAGGAAAGAGGACAGCAGAAATCGACGAACATTCGATTGGCGGAAAATTACGGAGTGAATAGACTACGTAGTCAGCGAATTGTCAGATTAGATTCTTTTTCTGACTCATCTTTTACGTTAAAGCGTTTTCTTTCAATCCATTAAATATTAAATTACATTATTCCAAATTATTTTATGCTGAGTAGCTAACTAATGAACTTTTATCAAACTCTATGTGAGAAAGATTTCCAAATAAATACCTAATCAGTGCTGGTAAAACTGCGTTAAGTAAGTCATGCGAAATAAACCTGACATATGTATTCATTTATGGCAAACAATTTAAGGGAAAACCTCGAACGCATCATTCGATATCAACCAATTTCTCTTATTGACAGCGACGACACGAATACTTATGGGACGAATACTTATGGGTACCTTCAACTAATATTACGTAAACAACGCTGTTTATACAAAATTATTTGTACCCAATATTTTTCGGATATGGATACTCGTGCACATTTCAGATACAAATAAGTGGCATTAATCGTGAATTTAAAATAACAGTAGCACATTATTTCACCTTTACAAAGCGCTGACCACCAAAAAGTGAAGTGAACCGTTGCTCTTTTCTTTACTCCTGTTATTAGTATGCATAGAGCGCTACGAACTTTGTTTGAAAACTTTGCCCTGCCTTTAATATAAAAACACACAAATGAAGCTTTCGAGTGTAATTTAATCCTTTAATAAAGAGCATACTTGTATTCAGTTGTGTTTTATTGCAAGAATTATTCAAAGTCACTATCATTAAGTTCCCGATGCACCCCGAATAAGGGGTGCAAAAAGAAAACAAGTAATAAATTGAAGGGTATGTGGACTTCGATGAAGCTATTCATGTGTAATCGTAAATGAGCAACAGCAACCAAATTTAAGCTTAATAAAGGCATATGGTAATTGAGTGGAAGATGCCTAAAGTTTTTTGTTAAATTTATAAGGAGTTTCCCTATATATATAAAATAATAAACTGAATATTAATGAATAAAAGCAACAATTCTTCTTATATAAAATCCATACAATTTGCAATAGAAAAGTTCGTTGGCTATCTTAATTTCATTGTAAATCCATTGCAAATCGAACCAAATGTTGCAAAAGATACAAAGGAAACTGTTGGATATTTGCTATTGATAGTGAATATAAAATATGCTAGAGCAAAACCGTCTCAACGTTCTTAGAAATGGCTTACTAATAAAGATAGTAAGAGAACCAGATGGGACTCTACTTGCGGAGTCAAAAAGGGCCCGGGTTGTAAAATGTGACGATGCGCATTCGTAGGTATAAGTACTCAGTTCTTCTGGGTGTTTTAATTCAGTTCAAGAGAACATTTCAGAGTGAAAGGTCATTCCTTCTGAGCTATTTTAAATGCATTAATTGACAAAAACATAATAGTTATTTTATTTAACACACCATTTCCAATAGAAACAAACAACTGCATTGCACTGTTTATTCACGGCTAACTTTATACAGGTTGACAGAACACTCAGGGAACATCGAGGATTGGGGTGTAGCTGGGGTGTTTATAACACCCCATTATAACTTTTTCCTTGATAATAATATTATATATAGTTTCGGTTTTGAGTTATTAACGAAAAACACTGGCCAATGAGAGCTCCCATCGGACATCGGCCGACGCGCGCTCAGGTGCGAACCGATCACTTGAAGTAGGTCGTGATGGGGGCATCGAGGGTACCGAGGAAAGCATGCGGCAAATGTTACATCGTCTTAATTAAGAATAATGTGGAATTATTCATTATTCATGAATAAGAAATACATTAATAAATCGTGTAATAACTGTGTTCGATACGTTTATTCATTCTCAGAAAGGAATGAAGTGTTTTATTACTTATGAAAAAATACTTTTTTTTATCAGTACGTTTTCAAGTGGATAAATTATGTTTTAAGAAAAACGATTCGCATAACTAATGTTCGGAAAAGCTAGTTAAACTCCGCGAATTAACCTGCCTAACATTGTGTGAATCCTGACCTACGCAACGCTCAACAGCTGTTACTGTTACGGCCGTCTTAGTATCCTTGCACGATCACTTCACGTCACGATAAGGGTTACAAGTTCATTACTAATGCTTCAAAAGAATTACTACATTTTCGTCGGCCGATGGCCAATGGGCGCTCTCATTGGCCAGTGTTTTTCGTTAATAACTCAAAAATGAAACTATATATAACATTATTATCAAGGAAAAAGTTGTTTATAAACACCCCAGCTACACCCCAATCCTCGATGTTCCCTGAGTGTTCTGTCAACCTGTATAATACTTCAACGCTAATGCAGCAGATCGAATATTACAATCTTATTGTACTCAGCTCGATTTGATCACCTAGGTTCGAATTGTTTATTATAAATACGTATTGTTTCTTGAAATAAATAAGTTGTGACACTTACATATACTAACGTTGCATCTTACCCCAATAAATAAGAAAAATACCTTATTTCCAGGTAACAAGTGATAACTGTTGATAACACATTCTTTTTTTCGTTGGAATACAAACTATTGAACGGAACTTATACGACCACCTTCGGGAGCCGGATCTTCGCGACGCGTCGTGTTTGTCCCCTAGCGGTGTATGTTGAAAATGCCCCCACTTCCAATAATTCTTGATTATTTTCATGGTTTATTAGCAACATATTGTAAAACAATTTATTCATCAAAGTAATTGTAATTTTTTAAGCCATTTTTCAGTTCCTTTCATTGTAATGTTACAAATTACATCTCAAATGTAACATTGATATTGACTTGCAGTAAAGTCATCAAGCCCTTTTATTATGACGCAAACATTTCTGAAACATTTGTCCAGTTGATATGCCGGGTAATTTAAAATATTCTAGATAAGTAAAAATAAAGCGTCTTTTGACAATACTAACGGAGAAAGGTCCAAAGAAATGTTTATACCCATTAAATGATAAAATCGGTAAAAGAAATGACGGACTCTTAGCGTATCTAATAATTTAGTTGAAGTATTAACTTTAATTTGGTGTAAAAATCCTGTAATACAGCATTCCGTTTAATACAATATATGAATAATTTCGCAATGAGATTTGCAATCATATTTGCCAGTATAATTAAAGTTGTTCATTACAGAAAAGCGAAATGAAATGTTTAAAATTTCTGTAAATAACAAACTGGAGATAAATAACATGGAGAAACGTTCGATGCGAAATTATAACTTCATTTTTCAAAGTTTCTTCTTTCATATTTTGCATCACTATGCTATACAAGAATATGCGTATTAAATATGTATGCATGCGTAGCGAAGAATAAAAGTACGCGTATAGTAAGAATATGGAAAGAAAGTAAATTATGAACACGTAATTGCATATGTAACTATATAGTTACTGTACACAGAAACACATAGTATTGTGGGATTGGAAATACTGCGTGACTGTTTAAAATGATTTCGAGGTGTGAAAGATATGTATTTGAAGCTGAGTACTTGAGAAGATCGTGTGGTCGGAGGGTACAGCGGCCCAAGGATTCGGGTGGACGCTACTGACTATCGTCAAGGAATGTTTGTAGTATGCATCCTAAATGAGTGAGGGCAAATGAGGAATAGAATGAGAAAGAAACTAAGAGTGCAGGAATATATAGGGTTTATGATATTCGCGTGAGGCAGAGTTTAGGGAGAGTTAACATAAAATAACTTCTACAGTATTATGTTCTAATTCTGCAATAACGCATGGTGTTCGTATTCTCCCCTTTGCAACAGTACGTAATACTCTTGTCCTTCCACGTACGCTCCAAATATATAAAGAGACATGGTTTTGTGGAAGCTTCCCGTATCGGTAGATATGATGGTGGAAGAAGGAAGCGATGTTTCTCAGGACCTCAACTCTTTTCAGGTAGAGTGGCGTTTTGTCCTAGGCCTGCTAGGGGACTCGGCGACAAAGCTTACTAGCAGGGCCGCACCTTCGACGCGGGGACCTATACGACCACGTTCGGCAGTCTGATCATCGTGCCCCCCCCCCCTAGCGGTGTCTGTGGGAAGTGCCCCCCCCCTAGCGGTGTCTGTGGGAAGTGCCCCCCCCCCCCAACCAAGTTTATATATCCTTTACTGTCTTTATATGTATATTTGGCATATACTAAAAAATCTATTTGTGAACATAAAAATTACATAACAGCCTCTTATCGTAATAACAGTTCGGATCATAAAGTATAGCATCGAACAATGAGTTCCGCTTAATTTTCGACACGAAAGAATAAAAAACGTATCGGAACTTTATGATCTGACATAAAATTTGTGGCAGTACGCAATTCGAGGAGACGAGAAATTTTTCCTGCGGAAAGTCGTATTGTTTTAAGGCCAAGCTCGATTGTCTTGAAGGATCCCTCGGGTACGATTCTTTTCATTGGAAACGAGTTCGACAGTCGGATAAAAGTGGGAAAGGCGACGATTTGGCTGCCTGACAAAGAGCTGGAGATAACGCTTGTGGAGAGAAGTGAACCAATGGGTTACCTCGCGTAAAACAGGAAGAAAATAGTCGTGAAATCGATTCACTATACACTTATTCGTGCTGTGGTGGCGTCTCGACCTTACCTCGAGGTTTCAAATCAAAAGCAAAGAGATCGGATGAAACGTCTATTCTGTGAACCTGTATTTATGTACCCGTGTATTTGTATATATTCATAGACATCCGTGTTAGTCACTGAATCCAGTACATCGTTCGAGGTGTACTTGAGAAGGCGCTGATCCATTTCGGTTTCACTTTCGTATTACAATTTGATGCCCATTTTTATTTCATATTCGATTACCTAAACTGCTATAGATTGGGTACAGTGGATTATATTAAAAATTCTAAGAATGTAACGATGAACCAAAAGCAAGTTTTTCATATATTGACATTTGAATTAAAACAATTGTAGAAAACGAAGGATACAATTATACAGAAAAGCATAATGAGACATAAATAATAAAACAAGGAAATACAATAAATAAAGAACAGTGCAGTACAGTACCATATTCCACTAACAGCTTCTTCTAAGTACGTCAATTGTAAGCTATGTATTCAATGAGTCAAGGTGCATGATGTATGGCGTAATTGTTTACAAAAAAAAAGTCAGAAGTAGAAAACAGAATTTCTTTTAGTACAACCCCCACTGCACTAGCTCTACAAATATTATTTTCATGGCCGCCGCGCCGGTATATTCTTTTGATGCATTTACTTGTCCTGCATTTACAGTATACTATACAGGGTGTCCGGAGACTCAGGGAACATCGAGCATTCACATATAGCCGCGGTGCATGTAAGCAACTTTTTCCTTTGTAATAATGTTATATGTAGTTTCGGTTTTGAGTTATTAACGAAAAACACTGGCCAATGAGAGCGCCCGCCGGGCATCGGCCGGCTTTAACTAGCGTTTCCTAAAATTAGTTATGCGAATCGTTTTTCTTAAAACATAATTTATCCACTTGAAAACGTACTGATAAAAAAAAGTATTTTTTCATAAGTAATAAAACACTTCATTCCTTTCTGAGAATGAATAAACGTATCGAACACAGTTATTACACGATTTATTAATGTATTTCTTATTCATGAATAATGAATAATTCCACATTATTCTTAATTAAGACGATGTAACATTTGCCGCATGCTTTCCTCGGTACCCTCGATGCCCCCATCACGACCTACTTCAAGTGATCGGTTCGCACCTGAGCGCGCGTCGGCCGATGTCCGATGGGAGCTCTCATTGGCCAGTGTTTTTCGTTAATAACTCAAAAACGAAACTACATATAACATTATTACAAAGGAAAAAGTTGCTTACACGCACCCCGGCTATATGTCAATGCTCGATGTTCCCTGAGTCTCCGGACACCCTGTATGTATACACAGATTGTCTAAAAGTTTAACTTTAACAGTTTCGCCGATATTCACGCCCGTTGATTAAACCGGGCCACCAGTTTTGACATGGAATTACCTTTCACACTGAAGGGAAAGAAGAAAGTATTCCGTTATTGCGATCGTGGTAATGGATAAAAAGAAAGGTCCAATAGAGGGGAAAGGGGAAACAAGCAGCGGTCTGAAACTGTAGTTCTCAAGAGGGCAACTATAGTGTACGACAGGTACAGGATAGCGCGGAAGAATGTCACGTGATTGCATGTATACATGTATGTATACCTATACTACTCGCACAGCCGCAAGCAAATTGCGCCAAACTTTGCGCATAAAACTTTCGATATCGTCGGTGAAGTCAACAACAAAACGAATATTCCGTTATAATATGTGGGCTGTCGCGTATGGTTAGTTTTGTAATACGTATTCAACGCATTTTTTATGGACATGTAATTGAATATTAGTTTTCCGTTTTGAGAATATCACAGACTTCGCTCGACAAATTATTCTTATTACGTTATAGCGTATAAAAGTTTTAGACCGATAATAATTTTTGTATTTGTGTCATAAAAATAACCCTCTGTTGAACTGAATGGAAATATTCTAACACTTGAGTTTTCTAGGATTAGTATTTATTAGAGGAATAATAAGTGTTAAGGTAGCAATACTAGTTGTGAAGAAACATTTTATTTTATTTAATAAACTTAAAATTTTGCAATATTAACACCCAAAATCATGATCGGACTGCAATTTACAGGATAAGAAAAACTGGATATGCATAAAGTGAATTGCTACTACCCTATGTAGCTGACAGTCATTTTCAGCATTGCTGTGAATCATGCTCGGGCTACTGACTATTGGTATAAAATACATTGTAGGTAAAATTTTGCGTAACCACTGATTTCCTATTGTTCCTATTGTCTCCTAAATATTGTTAATCTTATGAAAGATCGAATAAATATCAAGCTTTCCAAAAGCGGATCTGTTTCTTTTCTGTGGTAGTTGACATATGCATATACATATTCCACTTTAATCTAAAGCTAGCGATTATTTTGCTAGCTGAAACTTTGGTTATGTGGACCCAGGAACATTCTGATTTACATCTTCCACAATTTTGATCAACACCGTAGGTCATTCCAAAAAGTTATATATATAAAAGGAAATGTCTGATGATAATAGTTTTCTATGAGAAAATAAGATATGGGAAAAAGAAATTTATCGGTTCGAGGTATGTCTAAAGTTTAAAATATATGGAAAACAATTCACAGGCATTTGATAAAAATGGGGGTCGTGTCAATGTCCATTTATTATTGCAAGCTGGTTCTACCAGAAAAGTGGAAAGAAGTTAGGGCATAAAAAGACGATTATGCTTTCTCATAAAATTTCAAGGCTATATTTGAAATATTTATTATTTAGGTTTCGGTATAAAATATGAACTTTTGCAATGATCTAACAATTAGTATGAGTGGAATATTTGTATAACGATTTATCATGAAAATCTTCCTGTAGATTTCATGTCAGTGAAATACCTTAAATGCGTGCAAATATCTCCACTAACACTGATCTTTAAAAAATATGCGTCCTAGGGACAGAGATGTACGGAATCCACTACTACAAAATTTAGTATGAGTAAAAGAAAGACTATCTAGATAATGACACACTTGACAACAAGTAAATTAGTCGGTAGAAAGTGAATAATGACGGAATATGTTAATAATTTTTCTTCTAGTCAATTGTTTTCATGTCTCTTAAAGTGGGGACCGGTTAAAGCTAGGTCGGGTAATCAGGTGTCTACTGTACAAATGAAATAACTCGAAATCTGGGTTTAACAACTATTTTAAAGTCTATTTTTCACATAATTATGAACACAAAAGGAATAAAACTTCCTCAATCCGTTTAGGTGAACAAATACTTTGAAGATGAAAGAACTGTTGCAGATGTTGTGAAGCGCCACCAAATAATTCTTATAGGAATACTTTTAATGTTATGTTAAGGCAACGAACAGATATCGTGCGTCTTCATTTTTGCTCACATGCCACATATCAATGCAGTAATTTAATTCTTATCAATTACGTATAAACAGATCTTCGAAGCGATGGTAGTTGTGATACGTTGTTTCGAATCGCTTAAATCTACAGAAAAAGAAGAGGTAAAGTCCTAATCTTTTATATATCCCACATAAAAAAAAGTCACACAGGCGTTAAATCGGAAGTTCTCGGCAGCCAACGCGTGTGCGGTAAATTGCCATCACCTGCCCGTCGAATCCAACGTCCTGGAAGATTTTCATCCACGTAATCTCTCAAATCCCTCTGCCTGTAAATTACTGCAATGAAACTTCAAGTGGTCTCCTAGGAACTACCTCAAGATGCGCCTCAATATCTTCAATAGCTCCCATTTTTTATTTATAAAATGTTCTGAAACTATCTATTTCTGTTGCAATAATCCTGAACTATTATAGTACAGGTGTTTTCACGTAAATTTTGGTATTTTAATTTAGTATTGAAATTTGCAACAAAATTATTTTGAGCAAAAGTCTAAAGATGAAATATGAGTGTTATCTATTTCTTTTAAACACAACACACATAAAAGACAAGAAGTCAACAGAAGTTATGAAACGCAGTACACATCTTTAATAATGTCTTTCAACGTTTCCTACGTTATTTGTATATTAGTTTGTGTTAGAATATTCGAGGTACAGGAACGGCCGAGGCGGGCCATGTGCATTTCGCCGATGCACGCTGTCTTTGTCTAGCGTAGCTTTCTTTCGGGGCGAACCCTAAAATGGTTAAAAAGGGCCATGGTGACGTAGGCGTCCTCACGACCGACGCTTTTGCCAAAGGAAGGCATTCTTGTATAGACTACGGTCGAGAGAGCACAGTATTAATAAACAGAATATCTTGTTAATATATACACGCCTACGCAATTATTCTAAGACCTAATCGGGACTTCGATTCGAGTATTAGTGTATATTTTCTCTTACATTTGTAATATAAATTTACACATAACAGTTGGATTTATCACGATTCGTTCTACTGTATTTAAAAAATTCTGTATAGTGTCGTTTAGGCTTAGAAGGAAAAGAACATTATCTATATGTTCCAGAAAAATTCAAATACAAAAACTCTAATTTTCGAATGTTATGTACGCTTGAATGTAGTACAACATTTCTCCAAAACAATTTTTAATAATTCGAAGACTGTCATGAAATTTTGTGGCGAAACTAACGTAGAGAACCTTGTATGTAATACAATATATGTATCCGTCTTACAGTTGCGTGAAGGTTTATTACGCGTCGATTGATATTAACAGTGAGAAGCAATTGCTAGTTGTCAGTGGAATGCTTCAGTTATTAAAAATTGATGTTTCAAAGCAGAGCTGGTTTTACGCAGGGCACATTGTAATGTTACCCGAGAGTGGTCTGCACGGGCTATAAAGTGTCGTCACTTTTCGTGGGACGACAAGAACAAAGCATCTTAGCAGGACGTCACGTACAAACCCTTTCGTGGTGCTAGAACCCTTATTTTAGCCTAGTACACCTCCAAAGTGTGTGAAGGATCGCCAATAGCGTGGGATTAATAGCTTCACTTTGAACAATTGTCTTTCCTATCAGCAATTTCAGTAGAATGTTCCAGTGTATCATTTTAGAATTTAGTGAGTTTAGCCGAATCTACGACAAAATTGTGAGACAAGATATGAGTTTCAAACTTTAATGATATAGTCCTTTTTCTATTAAAAGCAAAACAGCACGTCAAGTGGCCTTTGTTTTGAAAAATGTAACTGTGATAAATACATAAATATTTCAATGTTGCAACTTTTAAACATTTATAGCGCCGCCCATTTATCAAATTTATTGATTCAACAAAATATTTGCAGCGCTACGCACATAAAAAGAATACATGAATTTTTGAAGATCTTTGGACCAAAATATCACCATCAATTTCTTTATCGACAGTGCTATGTGTATATTTGAAATCTTATTTTTCTACGTCTTGGAATTATTAGTATTAGAATAAACAAATATGCGCTTACGTTTAATCAACTACGATCCTAATATCTACGACGTACCTACGAACCATCAATGAAATATTCATAGGGACAGCATAAAGCTTGCTTCATCGCCAGTAGTTTGGGCACGTTCGTTAGGTGTGCCTTTACGAGTAAGCCTTCATACTGCTTTATTTACAATGTCGCCTCATGTTTTAAGGAAAAAGTATATAAATATTGAATACTCTGTGTTTCGAACCGATAGAATATCCAAGGTTATAATTACAAAAAGGTCCTAACGAACAGTATATTTTTATTAATAATTACAGTGAAGGTTGTTCCGTTATTTTTAATCATTTGGGAAGAACCACTTTATAACATTTACAGTGATACACTGTGCTCGAAATCGAGCAAGAAAATCTGAAAGTAAAGTTAAACTGATGTCCGTGTCACTGAACATTATAATATACTCATTTGACAAGAAGCGAATTACTTATCTTTTACGAAATCAAGTCTGTTGTTTGATTTCGATTCCTTCGCCCTCCCTCATAGTCACTTCATGATCAATCGGTCGGGCTATATCTAGGTCAAGACCGTACAGAGTCAAGTTCTTTATAAAGGCTAAGTCCATGTACCCCACTTAACAAACTCACAAGCCTCGCTAAATATCGTACAGCTATGGTCTCAATAGTGAGACGGGCGCTAGTTGTTATACGTCGGACAGTCAATTCTATAACGTACTTCGTTTACAATTATCTACAATCGTTGCACGTGTCTTTCATCGTACTTTAACGATATATTACCATTTGAAGTTTTAAGATAAATAGTTGTTTGTATTATTGGCCCAAATTATCATAAGTAGAAGCGATACAAGGAGATTATTTAATGATACACAAAAATGGAATCGTTTTTTATATTATATTTGTGCTAAATGTTGATAATTATGTGACTTTGTTATGGTTTATTACGGTTCATTGCTGTGGCCACATTTACCATTTCTAAAGCTGTATTATCTTATACTGTACTGCCCGCTTCGAACGAACAACTTCATGGCGTTTTATAATGTTACAATTTTTCGTCCGCCCACATTAATTTAATTAATACTTCCTTTGTGCAATATACTGGATTGTTCGAATAGTTAATAATGGAATACAAGGAACATTAAAGATAATAGGGTATACAGTTTATTTGAGTGATTTTGTGTAGCATACCAAATAACTTACGATGGACTATAGTATCCTAGATTCCTCGATTTTCGACTAATGATTCGTTTCATTGATTGCCTTTCGGTGAAAAGTTTCCAATTTCCATATTAATCGTAGAAACTATGAGTGGTAATGATTAGATATATATAATTCAATAAATTATTATGCTTTTTTTTAATATTTCTTGAAAATAATGACAAATCTGATGGCATTTATGTCATAGCATTAACAACAATGATAGTCATTAGGAGTATTAATAAAGGTATACTTGACAAATATAGTATGAACTTTCTGAACAACCCCGTATATTAATACAAGTATTTATTCAGCGATAGAAAACGACACAGACAAAATGATCAGTCTACACATAGAATCACAAATAAGAATGAAAAAGTAAATTACAAACCAAAAGCAATCATGCGAGATGTTCAATTTCAATAACACGACTTAAGTTTATGACATAACTGGTGTAACATACCTTTTTAGATGCATGCTTGTGATAATGGTGCGGGTGGAGCATACAAACGTAACGATCAATTGCCATGCAGACAAGAATAACGGCACTTTGTTGAGTTAAAGCTCCCCTAAGAAGTGCCTGAAACAATAAAACGTTTGTCAATGTAAAACGTGTTCCTCTAATCATGTTCAAGATGTTATGAATTAGTATGTGCAAATGTAAATATGATTAAAGATTACGGAACTTAAATAGTTTATGTACCCATTTTAGCTGGTTAATCATGTGCTAAGTACTCGTCAACTTTTGAATCACACTCAATTTTTATAATATTGCATTATAACCACAATCTTTTATTTTTGGCATACGCTGTTCTACCCATTCGACCAAATTTTACGTACAGTTTTGTTCCTTTGTTTTATTTCTACATTTTTCAGTAATAACGCGTAGCTATTTTTATCTATGGCACGTCTTTTGTACCTTCGTCTAATGCTAAGCACAGACATCCATGTATAGGTATTAGTGGATCATTGCTTTCTTAGGTCCCACCCCGCACCACATTCCCATGTCAATCAGTTTTCTATCAATTAATCATCCAATGACACTTACTGTGCTCTGAAATAGATTGATAACCCGTTATACATCATTCTCGATTTACGCTTCGAACGATTCTGTTTCACGACACATCTTCCAGCTATTGAGCATGAAAAGAATGAATTTCCAAGACTCGGGATAATTTTATTCCACACGTGGACCATGTCACGTGTAGTATGAAATCATGCGCTCTATAAAAGCCAATGGATGTGTTTGTACTATAAAAACTGGCTTGTATTATAATAACGGGAAATATTGGAGAAAAAAGTAAGATACCACAACTTAATATTTGTATGTATATATCCACATATAGGGTGGCTCAGTAACTACGGCCACCTTGAATATCTTCGTTATTTTCGGAGATATGGAAAAGCTTTATTTACAAAAGTTGTATGATAAGGAGAAATTTATAATATCCCAGTAATAATTTTGTTCTATGTGGAGGGCTTTCGGAGATTTTAAGGACATCTCCATTATAGCATGCTTTACTTTTTTATTTCTAATAAAATAGCGGGTGTTTATAGTGCTTCAGCAACCCTTAATACATGTGCTACAATTAATCCGGAAATGATAATACGTATACGAACTTTAGCGACGCAACCATTGCAACGTTCGTGCTAGAGGCCACCAGTTCGGGCATGTTTTATAACGCAAATCATTTTGTTTTCAATTGTTATCTGTATTCGAATCACATTGTATTAAACACCTGCTACTTTAAAAAATTCAAAAATAGACAATGTCATTTAAAAAAATGTAGATTACCTTGATAGTCCTCTACTTGGAGAAAAATTATTACTTGCATATTGTGGGCCCCGCCTTTCCCAGAAGTTTTCAAAGAAAATTTCTCCATATCTCTAAAAGTAACGAAGATAGTCCAGCTGGTCAAAGTTATTAATCTGCGCTGTATTTAATTGCCGCGTTTTTAATATAATTCACAATTAGTTTTATCACAATAGTTTGATGTATAGTCACATTACCATTAAAACACCTGCACACATTGTTTTTACTAAATTGAAGTTCGGGTGCCAAAACCTAGTATGTATAATTAGTGGATCCGCTGCTCAAAATGATATTTTACGTGTTCGTAATTTTCATGTCATTTCGTATTGTTGTAACTCTTGATACAATTATTTTTGTCATATATCCCCACAGAAAATAGTCGAGAGGAGTCTATTGCCATTGAGTGGTATAGCTGGAAAATTCTCATGGGAGGGAAAACTGATAAATTCCAGTCACGCTCTAACTCTGCGAGCATACAGTGGCTTTCAGGAATAGTAGAGTCCGGCACGCGCGCATTGTAAACACTGCTGTATAATCCAACGCTTTCTAACAAAAGTAACGTCTTAAATTCTGGCTATGACGTCGTCAGAAAATAAAATAATTGCGAAGAGACTGCAAATTGCACATCCATACTTTAAACATCTGGTCAAATATCCTTTTTTTTTCTTGTTCCCTTGCTTATTCTTTGATTGCCCTTGCACTGTTACAGTCGTTCCATTCCTTCGACTGTCAACTATACTTACACGTACTGAAAAATATACAGTAGCCTAAAAAAAAAAGATTTAACTATTTTGAAAATTTCTTCGCTTTTCGGCGTAAAGAAATACAAATTCTTTCAAGTATGCACCTTCAAATTGACACACTGACAACTGCAAATTTTGATACAATGCTTGGCAATCCAATGTTTAAATAATTTGTCAAGTACACTGGCGGTTGCATCACTACCTGCACTCAACTTTCTCTTCGCAGATTGCATGCAACCTTATATAAGCTACATCACCTTTTAAATAACTCTATACAAGCACTCTACTGCCTTGCAGTAAATTTCGCAAAAATTCTATTAATATCACATTTTGTGCATGGCTCGTACGTGAACAAAACGTTTTGTATACCAACAAAGTTAAGAAGAATGGAGAACATTTTCCGCTTTCAGTCGGGGATGCACTCACAAATACGATGTGCCAAAGGCGAAAACGTGATTCGATGAATCAGTGACGCCAGTATATCCATAAAGCAGCGGCGACGAAGAAAGGAGTGCGAGGCTGGAGACGTCAGAGGGTAGTATACGTTTAAGATGGTTGCTATGGTGACCGTTGGCGTACAGCCAGGAAAAAAGCTCTGATAATCTGGAGGGGTTAGGATCGCCCTGGCCTCGTTTCGACCTATCCTCCAGACACTCCCGAGAGACCTTAACCGAATATTTTCACCACAAACGAACTTACTCAATCGTTCCTCCGAGCAATTCACAGCCCTGCTAGCTTTTATAGCTACTTTTGTGCGAAATCACGCTGGCCCTTAATCAGTGGAGGCAAGAGTAGGTAGGTATCCTCGCCCCGAGAAAAAAAAATCTGTTGTTACTGTCGTTACTGATTGAGAACACTATATGCCCCTTTGCTATAAACTATTTCCCGTGGTGTGAGCAAAATAGAACTTTATTCAAATGTATGATACAATCGTATAGTTATTGGAAACGCTAGGCGTTATAATTGTAGTGGTATAGCGAGAGAAACGTTTTCTTTAATATAATAACTACACTATTTTACTAGTTGCCATTTCTATATTTGGTTGTGTTTTCTAGATTTCAATTTTGAGTTAAATTAATTTTTTGATGAAAATCTATAAAGCTTTGTTACGTCGAATAGCAAACGCGATAGGTACATACTTTGCTTTGATTTTCGACTATTCGCTACGCTTGGCATTACGCTTATTGAAATAATTTAATAAAGGTACACGTACTGTAAAAATTTTGTATCATATGGACCTAAAGTATAAAGTGTGATTACACGAGGATATTTTAAGGCATAAATCCTGTAAAAATTGGAAAATGATTGGCATCGCGGTATTTGTGAAGAAATATAACAAGTACTGCAAGAGTTATGAAAATATTGCGAACAGTGTTGCAGAGGAGGAAGAAAAAAGGAGACCACCAAGATTATCATCATCGAGAACTTCGATACTGTGCAAGTGCTGAGCAGTCGAAGAAATACCGGAACAGGTACCGACTGCAGGAAGCACAGCTGCAAATTCCTAGTAGTGATAATTTCCTTAGCGCGGTATGAATAGCCTGCTGACATTTCCCACCCATTTTTCTTCGATTTCCGGTAGGAAATTCCTGGGGACGTAACAGTTGCTGTACTAAGACTTAATGCAGGACCGCATAAAGTATGTAATGATTTCAACATTTTCTACCACCCTTTAACTATAAACTCTTAATATCAGGCCATTCCATGAGACACGTCGTTTATACACAGGTAACTTTGAAATGCAAAAAATGGAGGTGTTCGTTGTTCTACAAATATATTCTTTCTTACCCCTTCGGGCATTCTTTCATTTATTCTTTGTATGCTAGTTAACCAAAGGTCACTAGTACCCAGTTTTACCATATAACCAAGATACACTAGGGCCTGGATTAACCGGTGTTCGATTATCCGTGGTCTTGGTCATCCGTGACTCGGATATCCAGTGTAGCAAAAAACTACGTACAAATGAATGGATTGTAAATAGACTTATTTGTTGCTTTCGAAGATTTAACGATAGAAAAATATATTTCAAACAAAATTTGTCACATATTGATTATTATATGTATACATAAAATACAAGCTATGTTAATTAAAGATGCAATTTAACAATTTCCATTAATTGTAATTATCTAAAGTATCAAGACAAATGTCTCATACATGTCTTCACCCCATCAAAATTACGATCAATGCCTGGTTGTCTGCAGTATGTCTTTTGCTGAAAATTGGTCATGCCATGTGTGCAGAAAAATATTGGGAAATAGTTCCCTATATTATCCAGACCTGCCATCATCCGACTTCAACATATTTTCAACATTAATTTTTTTATATATTTAATGTAATTTTTTAATAGTAATAGTTATTTGCCCTGTTCCAATATTTTTCTGCTTGTTTTATATTATATTGTTCTATACTGCAATATATCCCATAGCCTGTTCTGGACATTTTTGTAGTTCTTGCAATGATTAGTGATCGCAAACTGTTGGCCAGTGGTGTTAAATCTATTTCTCTCTATGTATATGTTACGTAGGAAGTATTATTTCATTTTTTCCTTCTATGATGCCCTTATTTGGAAATCGAGGGTGCATGCAGTCGAGTCTGCCCCTTCCGCGACGTCGCGATGACGTGACTCTTTGGGGGAATCTTTCCGGACTCCCTTGGAATTTTCCGTGCCCCCACCAGCTTTTTGGTCCGGATATCGAGTATAAAAAGGGCACGAATTCTGCTCTCGGCGGCTCAGTATTAATCTAGCTTCGAGTACGTTCCGTGTCGACTATTTTGATATTATAGCTCAGCGAGATCGGGTTCCGAGTCCCCTTCGAGCAACATTACTAAATTCTTACACGTTTTCATTTCTTAAAGACGTTATACTTATTTTACGGTATATCGTCAGGCCTTTGTTGGGCAGTATACATTTCCAATCCGTACAGATTGAGAAATGTGGATTTTGTAGTTAATAATTAAACTGTAGAATAACCAAAGAGTAGGAAATATACGTTTAATAATATCATACGCATTTTCTCATTGAATCACCTCTGACAATCATTAGCAGTAACGTCCCACCAAACAGATACACCTTAACCGCTCGAGGTGTATCGCTATAAGTTACGAGTCCATTTTTACTAACAATCCTGTGGCTCCCGGTGATGAAAGAGGCATCGGTTTGTCCACAATAACCATCCTGTGGCTCCCGGTGATGAAACAGGCATCGGTTTGTCCACGAAAACCTTCCTGTGGCTCCCGGTGATGAAAGAGGCATCGGTTTGTCCACGAAAACTTACCATCCTGTGGCTCCCGGTGATGAAAGAGGCATCGGTTTGTCCACGATTACCTTTACCTTCCTGTGACACCCGGTGATGAAACAGGCATCGGCAAGTTCACGCACTTCCTATCTACGCGGCTTCCAGTGACGAAATACGCACTGGCCGTCCGTAACTAACAAACTCTAAAAACTACCGATCCTCGGCTCGCGCAGCTGTGCCCCTTAGCCCTCGGCTCGTAACATATACTTCTACTGGTTTGTTATCCTTTCAATGTAAAATCTGTGGTGATCTAGAATTTGCTAAGTTCACTGACACATTTCATACTCTTTAATTTTGTTACATCCAAAATTTTTAAAGGTGTGTCAAGTAGATATTGTATAACATTAACGAATATATTGATAAGACAAAACATTCAGTGTTTGAAAAATTTTCTACCCTACAAATTATACATCTGAACAAAAATAATACTGTACGTAAGTAGGTACTATAGTACATATATCTATCATAAAATTACTTGTTACTTAACGTATTTAGCTTTACCACTTAATTACAGGGAAGGTTGGTAGGTATACTATAAAGCAAACTAATGTATGATTTGCTTGCCGCGTGATTTATTTGCATGTGAATACTTAGAAACCCAATACCTATAATACAATTTTCGAATGATTTCATGTATAACGTCTGATTATAGGGGTACTTGAAAAACTTGGCATTAACAAACTCGTGTACAAGTAAGATACTGTCTCGCTACGGAAGGGGAGATAACTAATAAATTGAAAGCATTTTGCATGAAGGCCAATTTTATAGCCGAAGAAAATCGAAGAAAATAAATGTATGCAAAATCCCGGGTACAAATGCAATACCCACAGTAATTTCGTTACTCTAGCTTTTTCAAAGTTACACTCTGTACACGAGCTTATGTATATGCAGGTACAACTAACTTCGCGATAACGAAGTCAAAAGTTCCGAATAAGTGATTTTCATATCTGGCTTCGCTTTCAATTAGTTTTTGAACTTTGAACTACGTTTTCCTTTTCCGTTTATTTTCTGAAAGTGACTCTTTACCTTTTCCTCCCTCCACGGAAAGTGGCAATCGAGTATGAAAATTCGCTAAAATTAAAATTTCGGTACAGTACGAAGGCGAAATTTAAATTCAATTGTTTCAGAAGCAAATAAAAATTCGAAGTGCCTTATCCTTTATTTTGAATTTGTTTTTGGAAACACCAGGGCACTGGCATATCTAAATTACGTTCTTATACAAATCACCAATGTTTTTGTACACGTCGTAGAATAAGAGGTTCTGCCACAATTGCAACAAGAAATTTTGTGTGAAATGTTAGCACGAAGCATTTCTTGAAAATATATTTGTCACGTGCCTTATGTTACCTACGTGTAGAGGACGGAAATGTTCAAATATGAGAATGGGAGAAGCCAACACTGCCTTGGCAAAAACAAGAGAGTTTATTCACTCACCGAAAAACAATGTGTTCAGGGAGTATCCGCCTTAGCACGAGGAAAAAAGTTGTTGGAGAACTTTTTACGGGAGGGTTGTAAGTACGAGAGCTGACATTTTGAGAGCTGAAGGATTATACGATATTTACGCTTTCACATTTTTTGATGCTCAAAGTATTAATATAGTAAGCTTCAAAAAGCTGCTGAAGTATGATGATTTGAAAAACGTTTTTTCATTGACAGAAAGGAAGTGTTATTCCACTTGTTCAGTATAAACATCTGAAACCAAATCTTGTTACCCCTATTTCGGGAAGTGTAGATTCAAAGATTGCATGGAAAGTATCATAGATATGCATGTACATACATACCTATGTACCATATTTTTATTCATTCCTAACTCATCATATCCAACCTTCGTTACAAACTTGGGTATTACTGTGAGGACTCTTTAATTCATGATATCAATTCTTTAAAATACCTATATCTTTGACAGACACATAACCGACATTGAAAATTTCCTTCTCGGAAAATACTTTTCACACTTGTATTGGTAAAGCAATGCAACAACAAACGATTTTTTACGAGTCAAAGAAGGATATCCGATTATTGCATTTACTAGAAGGCTATCCCGTTATTCGTTAATCTCGTCCAACAACATGATTAGAACTGCAAAATAACGAAACAATGTTTTATTTATATGGTGAGAAAAACGAGTAATAAATGAGGTACACATTCTCAATAAACAATTTATTAATTATTTGGTATTGAAGCTTGAATTATATTAATATTTAGATATATTAAGATATCAATATCATAACATTAATAAAAGAATATTAAGATATTTTCTGTGTATTGCTTACGTGCTATCTTATTGTTCCCTAAAGCTTCAAACCAGCATAAATGCATAAACGTTTATGTATACTTATTACGCGTATCGACGAAATCTAAAAGGCATTACAATATTCGACACCGTGCGCAATTGAGCACTGCAAATTTAGTCTATGCATACTCCCGCCATAAAGTTCTTTTGCCCATACATAAATATCAATGAACTCCGTTCATATCTTTCATAAACTCCAAATAATTAATACAATATCATTTTGCGGTTTCTTACTGGTATAATTTAAAAACGTAAATCTCATTAATTATCGATTTTAACTCCGACAAAACATTTCTGCTCTTTATTTTAGATCCCTAATTACTTTTTCGGTTTGTACGAAAGCCAATGAATAACAGAACATCCTGTATGAAGGAAGTATTTATTTATAATAAGTTATACTAATATCAATATATTAGATTATTACCTGTATTTGACAGACGATTTCACCGTAGGGCCAACATCCGTATACAGCGGGTAGAAAACCGAATGGTGTAACCAGAAGACCAATGGCGAGGTCGTTACTTGCCAAACTCGTCAGCAAGTACCTTGGCTGCAATAAAGTTGAAGAGAACCTGTTGATCGTTTAGATTACATTGTTGGGATGTTATTCATTACGTTAATGAATTTTGAATGAGCTTCAGTGGGTCACCACCTCGTTTTACTTATTTACTACAAATGTACATACATATTTCAAATATTATTAATAAAACAATATTAATTTTTACGAACGAAAATATTAGATCATGTTTGCGATATGTAAAAATTTAAGAACATTTGATCTTCTGGGGGATGCCCTTCACTCCATATATGTATATGTATATATTAAATTTATGGCAAAATAAATTGTGCTCGTTATTAAAACAACGGCACTCTCTAGAGATATAAATAATAGAAATATTATATAAAAGAAAAACATTGGCGAACCGTAATATTAAATTTTTTATCATGGCCAGATATAAGATCATGAGCTATTATACTATTGTAATGTGTAATATCATTTTAGTCATTGTTCATACCTACAGTAGCAATGGGTATAATGTTAACATTCACAATGAACGAACCACACAGGGGTATATATTTTAAATTCAAGTATACCATTTAGCAAGATTTCTATTTATATAATCCACTTATTGTTTATCAATTGTTCCTGTTATTTATTCCGATGTAAACATTTCAATAAGTATAAAAAAAAACTGTTTAAAAATGGTAATATGATTTCATCTACGATATGTACATATTTCTGAGTACAAGATTTATTTTAATGGTGGTGCTATTATGTCGGTAATGCAATATAGATACCTACAGGAAGAAATCCTGAGGGTAGAGATACTGCAACGCATTGATATGAGGGGCGGGTGCAAAAAAAAAGTAGTGGAAAGACGCAGTGCGTTTAATTCTATGCCTGGGGATATCTGCATTGGGCAAGTGCAAGTATTTGTAAAAGCGAATGAATAGACTTCTGTGATTAATGCCTTCCGTTTCATACATTACAATAATTTGTGACGGCAATGCCGTCATAACTTCTTCTGCCTTTGTTTTGTTGTTATTACCAGCCTTCACGTACTCTGCTCTATACTCTCTAATTTTTAAGAAATAGTTCTCTAGAACCTTGGATCCTGCTGTTAGCCAAAGAGATTTATCGTCGATCACAGCTTACACTAATCTAGTTTTTAATGTCAGTAATACATTTGTGTGGTCCAAACGCAAAGAACAATGGTGGAAATTGGCCAATGTTGGACCTGGCTAGACATGAAAATATATTTACACTGGAGATTATGAGAAAGTTTTAAAAAATGAGCTTAAACTTTAGGATATCGTGGTGAATACAACTCAGCTTACTAATCGTCATTGTCTTCTTCAGATGAAGATGATGATGTATCAACAATATAATTCGGGAATTATGCAGATTTTGTATATTGTTGTAAACCGTATTCAAAAATTATAAAACTGTTGTCACAGGAAAGCATTCATTATCATAAAATAGCATTCGTCTCATTCGTTTAACTTGCTCAGAAGAATAATTTTGAATTTTAAAAAGCATCAGTATCTTGGCCTATTAATTTTCGAAGTTATGAAATTGACGACCCTCCTGGGTCCGATCTACGCTATCGATTCGGTATCGGTTCAAGTGTCGTTACATTCTTTCAAATAGACGTGTTTACATTATGAGTAACGGTCCAATCTCACTTTCGGATTATCACCCGATGAAGATAATGATAATTAGAAAGGTGAGTTTTATTAACGACAGTAATCCAAAGTTTAAGCTTATTTTTTTAAACTTTCCCATCATCTCCAGGGTTTAATAATTATTCGTTTCGACTTCCTTGAGGCATGCAGAACCATATCTCGTGAAAAGTTTTCATGTCTAGCCAGATAAAAAATTGGCCAATTTCTACCATTATTCTTTATATCGAAATGCAAAATATGTATGCATTTATTTTGTCGATATTCTTCGTCTATGCATTTCGAGAACTTGATGGGATGGAAGGTGCAGAAATTTCGTTACGATATCATTCCAGTGCATGAAAATATCGTTATGATGTCATTCCAGTAGGTACATTAAAATACTTCATCCGTCCGATGCACTTTTTTCTACGGCTAGCCGAATTCAATTTCTAGAAATCAAATTTAACTCGTTCTCTATTTCCTGCTGAATCGATGTTACACGATAGACAATGCAGGCCGCGTGAGACGAAACCGGTACACGCTGTTAAGCTTGATTGTAAAGGTATCCAATAAAAGTGAAAATTTCAAGTGTGGAAGGACTGCAAATAACAGTAATACTAATAGTAATTTTTGATGTACACTTATCACAATAAAGTAAGAACGATTGCAAAAATTCTGTTTACTAAATATGTATTATTGCGCTTCGTTCTTAATAAGTGACTGTGTAACTAAATGTCCCTGAAGTGTTCATACACGTGATTATTTGTGTTATGAAATCAACAATACGCGCGAAAGAAAGCCTGGTCTACACTCTGGAAATTTTTCCAAGCGGTATCCCACCTTTGAAAACTACAAAAGGCAACAAAAATTAAGTAGAATTGTTTTCTGTATTTACTTGGTTTTCCCTTATCTATAAAAATTGTCTTATTTTCAAGTAGACACTGTTTAGAAATTCCACGAGTATCAGTTCAGAGTAATGCTCCAATGTTGTGTTCAATATAATTAGTAAAAGAAATTGTTTACGTTGCTTCCTATGGACCAAGTTTCCTCTGAAGTACATTTTTTAAAACATCTAAAATAATGCCAAGTTATTCGAAACAAAATGTAAAAAGAAATGGAAGTGTTAAAGCATCTGCCTATACATTGAATTAAATTGATCGCATGTCCACGAGCTAGATCTTCATATTTAATACTTCCGTCGCATTAATTGTCTTACATAGTCCAGAAGCATTTCCCTAAAAGCTATAACTTCATACATCTCCAAAATTTCCGATTGGGTTCATTTCTGCTGACAGGGATGACCAGTCTAATACCCAAATACCCAAAAGTTTAAAATTTGAATTGCAGGTATCCACATAAGTATTCGACCAAAATTATATACCAGTAAAAAATAAGATAACTCACTCTATTTAAAAAAAAATTTCCAGCTTATTTTAATATAACTATGAAACGTTATTTTATACTATTTATTGCAAAACAACTGAACGTTAAACGAATAAAAATTGCTGAATCGTTTTAAGTGGTCGTATAGTTTTGTGAGCAACTATATGAATATAATCTGCATGCTTCCAACATAGTACCGAACAAAAACGACAATAGGCGTGCAGCGTCTATGTACGTAGTATGTACCAAGTGAAATACGTGTACACGAACAAACCGCATCAATCCGTGACAGGGATTAAGTAAGTATCCACAAAAGAAGTATTCAAGGCCTATTCATGAGAATCGATGATTAAATTAAGTAATGTAATGACAGATGCTGCACACCATATACAACTGAATTGTTATGGTTCGTAAAAAGCGACCATTGTATTCAAATACGGTGGGCTATTCTATAAAGAATGACCGTACAACAGACGAATACGCTAATGAACAGTTTTTTTGATTGAATCAAAACCCTTACAACGAATGAATATGTTACAACGAACGGGCAGTTCGTCAAAATAAGTCGAACTGACCGCTATTCATCCTCCTCTTCTTTATGATTTTGTTATAAATTTACAAATGTGTGCAATGTATAAAATTTAAACATAATAAATTAAATTTATAAGACGTATGTTTGCTTGGTCTTCTCTTCTACAACAGAAGTTTTCAAGTTAGAGGCTCGACTGTATACGTATCATCTAACGAACAAATACTACAACGAACGTAGTTCTAGAACGAATTAGAAAGAGGATATAGGATACCCCACTGTAGTACACTCGACACTAGAATTTGAAATTGAATTTTGTATTGTAGGCGATGGAAACGGAAAATGTCCCTGAAGTTGTATTGATATCGTCTGGAAGGGTTGGAAATGATGTTTTTTGTTAAAGTTGTTGAGCCTCAATGTCTAGCGATCCAGTATGCTAAGTTTACGGTTACGACACTGCCATACTGGTTATACCTACAGTACATGAGCATGCTAAAACTTTCTCTTAACTTTTGCAACAAACCCCATACATTCTTCAAACTGCCAATGGCCAAGAATGGAAAATAAAAGTGAATGAAAACAAATCCAAGAACATCACATTTGCATTCTGGGAACAAACAGTCCCTACCATATTCCTATGTAAAAAATGTTGGCTTCAAGTGAAATTTATAAAATACTTGGATATTGGCTTGGATACAAATTTAATTGGGAAACGAACTGGAACAAATAAAAAGTAACAGCAGTTAACAAATATCTTATAGCATTCCATTGTATGGTGCAGCATTCTCGAAAAAGCAAATTGTGGTCGAAATCTTTCCGTCGACAGTGTGCATACTGATATGAAAACATATATCTGTTTAAATAATATATAAATATAATAAACAGTGACTATTTAAACACTTTTCGGTAAAAACTTTGATTTCGAAGTATATTCGTAAAAGTAAAATACAGTCTGAAGTATTATACATATAGTATGCCGAAACAGTAAATCAGAATTGTGATCACCAATCTAATATCATGTTATGCATGTATGTGTAGAAGTTATTTTTTGTAAACCCCTCGTAGTTTGGGGTAGAGGGCAGGTGGTGTAATAAGACTTCAGTTACTCTCATTAAAACACTAGCTTTACTATAAATACGTCGACGCACGACGTTACTCAAACACACGATACTTTTCACTACGCTCTGTTTCCACCCTCTCTTCACTCTTACTTAGCTCTGCCCTAGCTCTGCCTCATTCATTCTTTATATTCTTTCACTCTTAGTTTCTCTTTCATTCTATTCCTCATTTGATCTCACTCATTTAGGACACACCCCCGCAGTCATTCCTCGGTGGTGGTCGGTCCCGACCACCCGAACCCTTGGGCCGCTCTACCCCCCATGCACACGACCTTCTCAAGTACTCAGCTCCGAACGTACCTTTCATACATCGCAATCATTCTAAACATTCAGGCAGTATTTCCAATCCTACATATGCGTATGGGAACCCACGTCTGTTGCGTTTTTACTGCATCTTGTAGGAGAGATATTGCTTGTGATACAATCACCGTTTTAAATAACGCTTTTATATTGCAAAGGTAAAGTGATCGTTGATCCCTTTGGAATTAGATGACTTGTGGAATGCTGGAGTTAAGTGTAAGAGTGGGACGATCACAACTCCAACAAAGTTTTCAAGTGTCGCGACGTGAAATCATTCGCATAGCATACTGTGCTTAAGCCTTAACCCTATCCCTGCGTTAAATAGTGAAATATAATAGAGAAACTTTATTATACATTTGTCATAAAAAACAGTAAGTGTGAGTATAATGCTGTGAGCTATATTATTGCTTTAACCTGTATGGATGTGCGTTATAAAAGAATAAAAAGTAAATAACATAGTTCAAAACAGACCCTGTTTTATTTGCACCTGTTCATATTTAACAGAAATATATTGTATTTATTATATTTATATGTTCCTCTATAATTCAAAAAAATCTTGGATTCATAATTTTTAAGGACAGGCGTTGCAACTAACTGCTACGTGAAAACTTAGTTGTTTCTTAACATAAATAATGGAAATATGTATTATTCATTTACTTTGCCTGGATTTTTGGTCCAAGGATTATCAGATTGAAGTAACAGCTTGTTTGATGCTAATTTTCTAGCAAGTAATGTTCTTGTACTCGACTTAAAAATCCACTCACATTCGTACTGACAAAAACTGTTTGCACATTTAAAACTTCATTGACTTATTTCCTAACAGCATCATTTTATCATCTTTGACAAACATTGAAACTGAGCTCTGATATTGCTTTACTGTATCATAAAAGGTGATCTATGGCTAAAATTGCTATAACTGTTCTATGGCTGAAACTCAACTGATAGCTCTAGCTGCTCGGTCCTACTCCGCCGATATGACTAAATCAAAAAAGCCTGTTTATCCTTCAACTACCGTTGCAAAATAGGTAAAAAAGTTAGGAATACGTAGGCGGGGACAATTTTCTCGATATATACAACGCCTCCAAATTAGAGAAAATCCTCTTCCCAGGGCGTTGCGGTACTTCTCTTTGTTCGTGAAACTAGACCCATAAATTTAACTCTGTTGGCGCCTGATTTCTGTCTATGTCTATTGTTTACGATACGTCATTTGCCATTGTAAGGCATGGTTGGAAAATTCACGCGGAAAGATAAACTGATGAATTTCAACCACACGCTATTCCCAGAAAATATGCATGTAAAATATAGTACGAAACCTAAACGAATGATTTTACTGGATGGTTTTTTTATAGGCTATTTTTTGAACCCTAGTTGTGCGCAATATAATATTATTAAACGAAATCTGATCAAACTAAATCAAATACAAAATCTGAAAAATATATGATCCACATGACTGCTGAACAACGATTGACTAGGAAAAAATCGTTTTTCTCAAAATTACATTTTCGGAATTGGTGGGAGGGATAATACAAAAACTATTTATTAGGTTGTGGGGGCACTTCCCACATACACCGCTAGGGGACAAGCACGATGAGCACGACGATCCGGCTCCCGAAAGTGGTTGTATAGGTCCGCGGGACCATATATACAACCTCCGACCATTCCCTTCTATCCCTGTGTCTAAGGCAGGGCCTGCTAGTATGCCTTACTGATGAGTCCGCAGTCGTCCCTTGCCCTTCGCAGGTAGAGGACGTACCCTTTCGAGCTCCGCGCTTACAAATTACCTCGTGCACACGAGGTGTTCAGCAGTGCAACCCTTACGCGCTCGTCTTTTTACAAATACACCATACACGCAGTGTTAACAAACAGTGAAAATTGATCCCGCGATAAGTAATAATCCCCAAGGGGGAACCACCTCTCAACGAACAGAGGAGTCACATACAGAAAAAATATGGTGTGATATACTCAAAAAAGTGAATTCCAAAAGCACTAATGCCTTAATACACTTAACAACGGACACCATCCCGGCAGAAGAAAGCGCCGCAGCGCGGTTCAAAGAAATAAACCATCTGCTGAAACAAAAAATAAATAAAAAAAGGCTCACCCCAAAGCCGAACACAAGCAGAACAAAAAATACATACGACGAAACAAAAATGCCTCCAACAAGAAAAGGAACGCCAACGTCAAGCAAAATAACAGACAACACGGAAAAAACATCCACGGACATCAAAGCTCTCTCGGCGATAATCGAGAACCTTAACAAAACGATAGAAAAACTATCTAAACAACTTGAAGAAGAACGAGCCATCAACGCCAAAAATACGGGAAAACCCCAACCACCAACACACCATGAGTCACCACGGAAGGAAAACATGCCTCAGGTAGCCGCCTCGACCCAACCGGAGGACACGCCAACACCGATGGACACATCGCCCTGGACGCAGGTAACAGCAGCAAAAAGGACAGCCCCCAAAACCAAAAGAAGCCCGGACTCAGCCAGCAGCAGCAACGCCCAACCAGCAAGCGCCTCCACCCCACAAATGCAGGTAGTATCAAACGCCACACCCACCCCTCCACCATTTAAAAAATCAAAAACACAGAATAGCGAACCCGTTTCCCTAACAAACACCAAATTAACGAAACCACCCCCCATAACCATAATTGACGCACCATGCAGCAAAACCATCGATCTAATTTCAAAAAGCACGAACAACTTCTTCATAAAAAAAATAGGAGCCAACAAACACCTCCTTCACACGGAAAACCTAAAAAGTTTCCAATCAGCCCGCGAAACCCTCAAAGAAAATAATATAAACTTCTTCTCCTACACTCCTAAATCTGAAAAGAATATCACAATCCTTCTGAAAAACCTAAAAGGAAACTTCGAACCGGATTCAGTCCTAGAAGATCTCCGCAATAAAAACATTGACAACCTCAATTTCATAACTGTCAAAAAATTCCAGACGCGCAAATCACAACTAGAGAAGAGAAACCTCCCAATTTTCATAGTACAGCTATCACCAGATAGCAAAATAGAAAACCTAAAAACAATCAAAATAGTACTACACTCCCTAATCCACTGGGAAAAATTAACGAAAACAGACCGCATCCAATGCAAAAGATGCCAAAGAATCGGTCACGTCGCGTCCAACTGCAACCTAGCATACAGGTGCGTCAAATGCAACCTCCCCCACAACCCGGGAGAATGCAAACGCACCGAAACTAGCACAGACCAGCCGTACTGCGTCAACTGCAAAAGCTACGGACACCCAGCCTCATACAGAGGATGCCCCAAACTCAAGGAGCTCAGACAAAAAATAGAAGACAGAGTACAATTTCTAAAAACCGAAAAAGAACGAAAAATGAACCTAATAGGGAAAACAGTAAACCCTAACATCTCATACAGCGCAATGCTCTCAAACAAAAAATTCCCTACCCTCACTAAAAATGAAACAGCCCCCACAGAACAGGAACCCCCTACTCAAAGCCCCCAACCGGACTCACACCCCACGAACACACTAGAAGACATTAAACTAATAATCATGTCGATCAACAACCAGATGACACGCATAGCCGCAAGCGTAGAAAGAAACACGAACCGACTTAACATCCTAACAGATACTCTTGGAATAGAACTCTAATGCATCCACTAGCCCCACCTCAAAACAACTCACCCAAAAAACTGTCTATCACACACCTAAACATAATACAAATGAACGTAAATTCTATAATTTCAAACGAAAGACGAGCCTCTCTCCTAGACTGCCTCAACAAATATAACCCCGACATAGTACTCCTCTCCGAGACGAAACTAAACCACAACCACAAAATAAGCTTCAAAGATTATAACTTCATTAGAAAAGACAGAACCAATGCGAAACAAGCTGGAGGCACGGGCATCCTAATAAAAAATATGCTAAAATACAAACAAATCCATCTCAACCGAGCTCATAACAAGGAATGTCTCGAATCTTCAATAATAGAACTACAGTTGCAAAACAGCATAAAACTCTTTATCATAGCAGGATACGCAACGGGTAACAACAAAAAAGAATTCATCATAGAACTCAAATCATTATTCCAAGATTTAGAACTCCACAAACCAAATAACCTATACATCTTAGCAGGCGACCTAAACGCGAAACACGAGTCATGGGGCAACATAACAATAAACAGCCGAGGCACCGCTCTGCACAAGTGGACACAAGAAAACCAAATAGCCTATAGAATCGCTCTCTACAGGACTGAAACCCCATCCTTCCCCGCCAGTGGAGCTTTCATTGACCTATGCCTCACAGACAACCGCATCAAACTCCATAACCTACACCGACACCAAACGCTTGACTCATATGAACGAGACAGCGACCACAGAGCAGTCAAGATCCAAATATCCATCCCTTCCATGAACACAATGGAGCTAGACGAACTAACGACACCTGAAACATACAACTTCGCCAAAACCGACTGGACAAAATTCAAAAAATTCATCACAAACACCGACAAAATAACAATACCAAACGACAGAAACCTAACAACAGAGGAAATAGACAAATACATCAGCGCACTAGACTCATCCATAAACAAAGCAATAGCCCATGCAGTCCCCCACACACCCAAAAGCCAAAACTCGACAGATAAATTCATCACACCTCCCATCAAACGACTCCGGAAACAAAAAAGCCACCTACTCACCCAAATAAATAGACTAACTAAAATCACAAACTACTCCACTGCTAACGACACACTAATAACAACACTCAAAGGGACACTCAAAATAGTGAGGCAAGAAATCAAGAAAGCTTTCCACGACTCAACTAACAAATTCTGGGAAAACAAAATCGCGAAAATATCCCCCCAGGACGCCTCAAAATTCTTCCCCAGACTAAATAGCATATTCAGACCCAAAACGGCAAACAGTATAGAGACCCTAAAGATCACTCCGAGCAACAAACACCTCCTTCATGAAGCAAACATAAACCCAGCCTCCCAACAAACAGACGCACAAAACAATATCTTAATCACAGACACAGTAAATAAACTGAATATCCTCGGTTCCCACTTTGAAGCTGTTCACACCCAAAACCTACATATGGGTAAAAAACAGCTATCCAATATAATCAACATAAAAACCCGGACCCTCGAGCAAGAAATCCAACAGGACAAAACCAATAACAATACAGTCTGCACATTCGATTCCACCAACACAGCGGACAGCCCGTTAGAAACATACGTACCACCAGACTACTTCACATCATTTACAAAATTAACGCACACATTTAAAAAATTAAACAACAAAAAATCATCCAGCTTCGATAACATCCCCAACATAGCCCTCAAGAACATACCCCCCCAATACATACTCAACTACACCATACTTTTCAACAACTGCCTCAACCAAACGTACTTCCCGACAGCTTGGGAAACGGCCAAATTAATAGCAATCAAAAAGAAAGGTAAAGACGGAAACTCTCCAACGGACTACCGCCCAATCAGCCTCCTTGCAAACATTAGTAAAATCTTCGAAACAACAATCAACGACGCCATACTGAAATTTACAAAAGACAACAACATTATCCCTGAAACACAATTCGGATTCAGACATCAACACTCCACAACCCACGCCGTAACGAAATTCACCTCAGACATCTGCTGGGCGAGAAACGCGAATGAATGCGTAGGAGCCGTCTTCATCGACCTCGAAAAAGCCTTTGACACGGTCTGGCTGGACGGACTGTTCTTCAAACTAATCAATAGAAAATGCCCAAGACACCTCACAAAAATGATCTGGAACATGCTCCACGACAAAAAATTCATTACCGCCGACAAAAATGCAACATCCTCTAAAACCTTTACAATCAAGAACGGCCTCCAACAAGGGACAGTCAATTCCCCCATCCTGTTTAACATCTATATGAGTGACATACTCCATATGTACGGACTAAACAAAGAACACAACAAATTCGCAATAGCCTTCGCCGACGACCTACTAATATACATAAAAAACGTTAAACCCTCCATAATAAAAACACAACTACAAGAAACCTTCGCCAAAATTCAGGACCACCTCCACACCTGGAAACTAAAGATCAACACAAATAAATGCGAAACAATTCTATTTCGACCTTACATATCGTCCATCTCTAAACCAAATAAAGATGTACGCGTACACTCAAAAAACTTCCACTTATATAACAATACTAACCAACAGGAAAAAATCGCCCATAAAAAGGTGGTGCGCTATTTAGGAATACACATAGACTTCCAATTAAATTACAACAACCATATACACATACAGATAGACAAAGCGCAAAAAGCATTCGCAGCCAATAAACGCCTCTTCTATTCAAAAACGCTAAGCGCAAATTCTAAAATCACCTGCTACAAATCACTAATAAGACCGATTCTAACCTACGGCTGCCCCATATGGTTCAACACAGCCGCATGCTCCATGGAAAAGCTGAGGATCTTCGAAAGAAGATGCCTCCGCGCCTGCCTAAATAAATACAGATCCCCCGAATCTAACTACACTAAACTGATCAGGAACCAAAAACTCTACGAACTCGCCAATCTAATCAGGATAGATCTATTCATCCTCAAACTCATCCGAAACCACTGGGCAAACACCCGCAAAATAAAAAACAACAGCCTCATAAATAGCTCAACCTACCCCAACCCACAGTACTATAAAAACACGCGCACCACCGGATACACACCACCGGAATCATTCATCTACTTGGATAACCTAGGCTACATTCAAAACCGCGATAATACGCCCCTAATTTACCACTCCCACAGAAAAGCCGACGACAAAAGAATTCTCTACCCACCCACGAACACTAACATCAGCCACGTAAAATTCAACGACAAATTGTCAACGATAGATCTTAAAGACAACCACCGCAGGGACACAAAAAAATACTGGTGGCTATCCGAATAACAACCCTAACCTCAACTCTAACCCTACCAACAAGAATTCCAAGTTATATTTATAAATACAAACAATCTAACGAACCCCCTCCGGAGAAAAACTCCAAACCCTACCCCCAGCGCATGCTTACACTAACAAAATAAACGTAAAACAATGTAACACTAGTCAACATAAGCACTGTAAATAAAATAAAACACCCAACCCCCTTCCCCCCATCCTACCAAACCCACCCACACTCCCACCCTACCTCCTACTACCGACAAAGACGACTGTATAGTTTACGTGCCTTTCTATACACAAACTAACACACCCACTTGCCCAAGCTAACCCTTAACCTCATATCATAAATAGCGTTAAGCGCAGTAATTGTAAATCTAGTAATAAGATCGCGAGTGCTCAGCGCTAGAGCCATCGATCTCAACCTTAAGTCTCCTATCACTCGATATCCTTTTGTACGTTTAACATTACTGTAGCTCTTCTCTTTTGTATATACTTTACCTATTTATTATTTTACCTCCTTGTACTGGCACAATAAACATATTTAAAAAAAAAAAAAAACTGATGAGTCCGCTAGCAGGCCTAGGACGAAACGCAACTTCTCCCCCTTCCTCTTTCTTTTCCCGTCGTACCTCCTCCCACCATCCGTACGACGGTCCGTCGACTACCGCAACCCCCCTCAAGGTCAACCTTTTTGAAATTTTACACACGTAAATATTTATAACAATATTAACTTCTATTAACTTGTTAATGCGAGTACTTTTTTATTGCAAATTATAGCGGTATTTCGTGTGAAATTCTAAGTTTTTTGTTAAAACGAGCTATTTCTTGAATTCTTTATATTTTTCGCTTTTTCGAGGTTCGCCGACAAATTGTGAATGTTGACTATCGAAATACGTTTTACTGGTGTGTCTCTGACCAATACATCCAAAGCTAGAGCTCCCTATAATCAAATATTTTGAAAAGAAAAATGCATTATAATAGGCAAAAATTATAATAAATGCTATCCAAAGTTTCAAAGGTGAGAAAAAAACCGCTTCCTTTAAAAAAAAAAGCATAAAAACCGGCTCTTTTCCACCCGCCTAAATGTATTTCCACCCTTAATGATTGCACATATGTGAACGCGCATACGTGGATGCAAAAATAGACAACTGATTTCCATTGTGTTGCCCAGCATGCACAATTATAACATATAGTCACAATAATTATATAGAATGCAAAATAAATGTATAAAGGAAATGGTTCACTTGATACGTTACTTTGTATTTCATATATTTCTTTTAAGAGTGTAGTTATATTCAATACAGCTAACCGAAGGTTCTTTGGTGCTCCATTATTCCTAGCTTACCCGTACGTACCTTTTCTGTATATCTTATATTTCAAGGAGGAAGTCTAGAACATGGTATGCAGTTTCAAACCATATTATATTTCAATGTGCTCTAATTGATATAAAGTTTTAAATATAATTTCTAAAAATACCGCCTGAAAATTCAAAGGACCGGATTGTTTTCATGAAATCGTATACATTACAATTTCTGTTAGTGCTAGGCGACTCATTTAAACCCAAGAAGAATGTAATCAAATAAAAAAACAGCGACTGATTTTTAGCAATTATTCACAGAAATGTACTAAAATGTAAGAGATTTCAGCTGCGAGCGCCCTAGCTGGGCATCTGGTGTACGTCAGCGCGGGGCCCGATGACGCACGTACCAACAGGACACCGTGGGCCGAAGGGCAATACGTGACCGAGGCCCTTGAAGCCATGGCGCCGAGAAATACACAGACAACGCGCCCTTTTTGGCGATCACATTGCAGCAGGGCATTCTTGCATCGATCGCCGTTCGGAACAGTCCTGACAATAGTTTAGCGGAACGGTTAATAAAGAATAGCTGGTTTAAACGTCTACCTTCTATAACGTATTATATTGTATTGTTTTGGAATGAAGAGAGATAGTACTCTTACAAAAAGTATCTTTACCTGATTTAGTGACCTGATTTCTATTAATTGAGGTACATACTGTTCACACTTAAATACATCAAATGAGTATAAAAAGCAGTACAACTCATCTAAAGATACATAGAAAAATCAGAGCAGAAGGAACAGAAGCTCACAAAGTCTATAACGTGTTGTAACTATTTCCAATTTGATATTATACAATAGTTTTATGAACTTTTGTGTCACTGTACCTTAGAGTAAAATCATATTTAATAAGTTTTTTGTACTTATTATGGGTTACTCGTAGCATTTAGTGCAGAAAAAACATAAGGTGTGTAAGTTAAAACAGAAATATCATATAGTTGGTACCATTGATAAACAATTGAATACTTTACCTACCGATACACTATAAATTTTTGTAATGTCGTGATTACGTTTTCGAAAGGGCCATCTGTCTAACCAACATTCGATGTAGCGATATCGGGTTTTAACAGTTAATTATGATACGCACGTGACTTATTGAGCGTTCCAATTAACGTGACTCTCCACAGTATCCCAAGTGACTTTAGTAACATTAAAAAATGGTTACGGCCAAACTTGCAGAATTTATGAGGGCAACGCAAGATAAAATCTATACTGATTGCGGAATCGTTTGTATTAACTTCGCAATGAGATTGTTAAGCACTCGTAAAAATATTACACTTAAGCATATGCATCATGTTGAAATACCATTGCATTCTGTTAATTCAGAATTTGCCTTACGTTAATGCACATATAAATTGGATTAATATGTGCCTCCATAATTATACATTGTCGCATTAATGCAACACGAGGTTTGCGAAAATAGATCGAATCCAAATTTTAATGATTCAATTTCATTTCCAAATTATTTGCGAATTATAAAAAAATGTTCAATGAACGGCAACGAATTGATTTGTTCTCAATTTGAAAATTGCATTTGATTTCTACTAATTGCTCTTCGCCGTAAGTGGCTGTCTACATACCGCTAGGTGACGAAATCAAAAATTGCAGATGCAATTGCAATTATAATATAGTTTTTTATAACATCTGAAATTGGCATTACTAGGCATGTATAAATTACACATGTGGAATGATTTTGCTATGAATCTCTTACATTTAGTAATTCTCGTAACTATTGTAAAATAAAAGTTAACTAATCTACAACCAAAACTCTGAATATGATTAATTTCTGTGTCCAGGTACGGACTTGTTTCAATCTCCTGTAATATAGATTTTCTTCTCTATTAACGACCTACTTTCCTTTAAATACTATAGTGCCAAAAGTACGTACACTGTCTGTTCTCCATTTAAATATTTTTCACCGTTCACTTTACATTATTGCAATAAATACTGTTGCTGTTTTCATCAAGCATTTATAATTTATATAATTCATCCAAGACGTGTGTGCATACATAGGTGCGTATGTATATAGCATCCTAGGATCGTTCGTAGCGGAAAATGTTTTATCATTTATCGTATACAGTTTTTCCGAGGGAAGTTGATAACTATGTGACATTACTTTTAATTGCAGCGACCATAGAGTTTTAAGCAGTCAGGGCACAATAGATTAATGCGCCATTGTGCGGCTACAATTATTACGCGCCTAGCGTTAGCACGCCACTCTTAATTGTACTTTACACTGCCGTTTAGGATGCAAAATTATAGCGGCGCCATTAGTAAGTTTTTGAGCTCCGTAGTGAAATTTGCTCGCGCGCTTTTTCAAGTTTTAATAAAACCTAGTAGTCCGATTAACTCTATTACGTACGGGGGTGCAATTTTTGTTCAACCATTTTGCAAGAGTTGGACGGTGGTAGTGAAACTGTACCGCCCAATGAAAGCTGCAATATCGTAACGCGCTATATTTCATGTACCAACTAGAATAGACAAGCGTGTGTCGCTACATTCGATACTTCCAGTCACACTACGAGTTTACCTTACACCTAAGGCGGAGACGTGGCGCCGGCTTATCGCCGCCACAATTTAAATAAACGAATTTAAATTCTTGCCCACACGAAGGAATTCGCCATCACCTTATTTATTTATTTTCCTTCTAGCCGCTGAAATATTCTTTTGTTGCTAATTATCTCTTTTGAACTGTCGTAATACTAATTTAATTTGGTGGTTCGAACGACGAAGCATCTAATTAAATGCGCCGCTTGGCGGCAACAACCATCAAAGTGTCTGCTATGGCATATTCCAACAATAAATGGGGCATTGCGTGTTTCAGCCACCTATCCCATAGAGCCTAAATGCCATATAGGCTTAGGCATTTCCACCAATGCTACCTGTGGTACACCCCCTACGTCGCATCTCGTGTTCTATCAGAGGGTCAGTTTAACTTTAAACCAATCAATTAGTCAATTTGACTTGCCGTGCACTGCTCTAAGGCACATCAATCAATCGATAATAGGTTATAGGGGGGCTTCAAAGTATCGGCTAATACGACGGTGAAAGTAGGAAGCGGCGGAAAAAGAAAGGGAGGAAAGAAGGTTGTATTTCGTTCTAGGCCTGCTAGCGGACTCATCAGTAAGGCCCTGCCTTAGACCATAGGGATAGTAGGGAATGGTCGAAGGTTATATATGTAGGATCGGGCGCCTCTATCAAGGAACAACGTTAAAAGGAACAAACGATTAACGAATATTGGGAAGGGGCTGTGGCGTAAATGGACTGATCAGTGCTTAGTAATACGAAGAGGCAGGCTTCGGTAATCGAACCCGAGATCTTCCTTTTTATTCGGTTCCTACATATATGTATATTGTTACGGGGACCCATATAACCCCAACATCGGGAGCCGGATCGTTTTGCTCGTCACCTAGCGGTGTATGTGGGAGGTGGCCCCACAATGCTGTACTTTTGTGACATGGAAATAAAGAATTCTTGTCGTATAAATATACCAATGTATACATATGTATATTTTGTTCATGATAATATTGTTGGACCGTTCCTAATTAGGCGGCAATAAGCACGTAGTAGGCATCTTTGTTTTTGTTTTATTACCCGCCTATTCCCGGCTATATTCTTATGTTCTTATTGTATCTTTCGCACATTCTTCTGTATGCCTTAATTGCATTATAGTTAGAATATAAGTTATTGTATTTAAGTATGTGTATTATTTAATCATCGCGCCCTTGAGAACAATTATATTCTCATCAAATAGTTGGCTCGAAATATGTAATACTAATTAATGTAAAATGCTTCTGTAAGTTGGCATTTTGTTTGTTAAACCTCTCTCAGTCGATAAGTCGAACCAAAACCTCCATATTTCGAAAAATTTAGGTCTTCCCTTACGACTCAATTTATTTTGAAATTAACTGTTACGGTGCAATTCAGGTACCGAAAGAAATTGGTAATGGAAACTCGTGTAGAGACGCCACGGGGATTGAATAAAACAGCCGAAGAATCAGGCATCAGTATTCAGACAAAGGAACCTACCATTATTAGGAATGTTTACCATTATTAGCCTTACCATTATTAAAGAACTATTATTAGCAGCTAAATTCCTAGCTGCTAGATATTTCGTTCTTAGGAAGGAAATTCACACCGTATAGCATCAGAAGGGATTAAGTGTACGACCGTTGTCCGCCATTTTAACATTGAAACTATAAAGCTCGTAGCAGCCGTAATCGTCGTTCCACCATACCGAAATTCCTATGAACAAATGGAGGACACTTAATCAGTAGCTCAGCTACCTGCGAATCCTAACTGTGACGGCTGTCAGCAACCTCTATTTTGCAGGAGAGCAAGCTACTACAGTTCTTAATATGTTCGGCACAACACCTTTCACAAAGTTGTACTCGCTTTACGGGAAGCCATAAGTAACCGATCATCGGTACGAAGCTGTGAAGTCTTAAGACATTATCTGTGCACGTGAATTTATTAGGGGAGTTTGTTTTCCTCGCGGGAACTGCTGTAAGATCAACACAGATTCATTCACGCGTTACGGTTGCAAGGACTGCCATTCGCACCCAAGAAATATTGATGCTGGTCAGGGGAGTTGAGACGGATAAACTAGCTCAATTTGCGAAAAAGTCCGCGTAACGCCGAGTAGAAACAGCTCTAGCTGCAGAATAAAAACCTCAGATGTAGGTTGAGATAGAGAAACTATAGCACCGAAAGGAGAGATTAGAAGTGACCGTATAAATACTGATAAAGAAATAACGCAGGGTATAGCAGGTCCAACGAGGAAGTCGCAATATATAAATGGATACTGCTTTTATTATCGAAAGTTTGCAGCAATGTTATATTTGTACATAAGTGCAAAAACTGGTAAAATAGAGCCTCTGTTAACCATTTCAAAGTTCATGAGTTAGCCTAGGTCACGTAGTTCTGATGAAGTTCAATAATTAAAGGCCATGTTGAGACACATGATGTTTGGCTCACGTGTCTAGTCTGTCACATAGATTCCCAAAATAGCCAGATACTTTCTATTATAATGACCTCAAAAACTCTGATAGAATTACTATTATCAAATCGGTTCACCTATTCGAGTTCTAGATGATGCAATTTAGATTACGCAATGCTGCTAATTCTTTTAGAGACTAATGAATACAGTCCATAGAGGATTATAGTAGCGTGATTGTTACATTGGCGAATCAAAGGGATCCAAGGTGGAACGAGAAATTCAGCTCAGAAAGGAATTCCAGCATTCGCAAGATTCATGGCTTAACCACTAATACAGGAACGGTAATTGGAATTATTAATCAAAATCAAGATAATTTCAAGACCTAGCTTTTATTGAAAGACATTACAAAAATGGAAAATACACGATAGTTTTCGCGCAGCCAAACATTCTTTCACACTTTAAAGTCCACTTTCTCTCTTTCATGCCCCATTCCAACTAGTTTCCTCTATAATGCTGTAAAGTATGTATTTACGGCAATAAGGACAGTAAACACGGTATGCCAGTACTAGACTAGAGAATACGAAATATCCAGAATTTTCCAAAATTTAAACAAAAATACTAAATTACTACTTCAAAGCTTTGCAAAACATGACAAACAGGTAATACAATAAACATCACGTGCAGGCGAAGATTTCGTACAATGTAAAAAGCTAATGACACAAGTCTTTTGGTCACGTTGACCCAAGAAGAGTAAAGTGCTATCTTTAAAAATCTACACGCCAGATCGCTTATTTGTAGTATGAATGGAATAAGTACCCAAGTTTTAGAAGAACAGTTCAAAGGTAGGTGGATACTACTTGGGGTTTCTTTTTAATTTAACTCGACATGCCTCATATCTTATATTATACAACATATCCAACAGAAAAGTGCGTTAGCTGTGTGTACGTGTATGAATCTATGTATATGGTATAGTTCAGTTATGGCGTCACCAAACATTAAGGTCATTAAGTAATATATGTGATAAAAAATAGAATGCTGAAAAGAACTTCCGCACACAATCGCGATAACTTCCATATTGCTCGTTCTTTCCACAGCTGACAGTTTTCATTCGTTTATTACTCTGACACTCACACATATGTTAGATTTTATTTTATAATTTCGATTAACTAGGCTCGATAGGCGACTGTAAAGCTCCAAGGTTCTGGGGTAAGCGCCATGGGGTTCATCACAGTCCTCTTACCAGAAGACAAAACCTTCCCCACTCCGTGGCCAGATTCTAGAGGAACAGAGTCCCTATTCATTAACAATACGACATCGGGCCGCTTGTTCATTCTGATCATTCTCTCTTCTTTTTTATACTGTTCACCCTTCGACACCCGATAACTGAAAGACCCAATGTAGTCAACAGCCACCTCCCGCCAACAGGATGTTTGGACCCATTCATACAATCTCTAGACCTGCCATAAGCTATACGTCAATCCTAGGGCATCCGATAGCTGAGTGGCGACAAGCCACCAGCCATCGTCTGCCACCCAGATTGCATATCCACACAACAACCTCACCGATCGCCCGTAAACTAAGACCCTAATATAAATTATACCCTGAATGAATAGTACTCCACAAACCAGCCATATTCCTTTGGTCCAGACCGCCGATTAAGAGAAAACAATTGATAATCAAATCGATCATAAGTGATTCGCGCACACCTTGAAACAGAAGTCCAATAAACCCTCCCCAAGACAAGTTAGACACCGAAATTCCACCGCACAATTCACCTCCGACATAATAAAGATAATCGGTGTCGGAAAACTCAATAGCAGAGGCGCAAACTAGTATCCATACAAATGACGCTATTGGCGTCTACTCATAATTTACTCAAGGTATCAAACGACATGCAATCGAACAACTAAAACATATTACAATGAATTCTACCGAATAAATCTGCATTGAACAAAGTACAGATTGAAAATATTAAGAAGAAAGATATTACACGCTGTAGATAATTTGACGCGTGCTACTGGAAGTGTTTAAAAAATGATTTATCGAGAAAAATTTCAAATTTTGTGCGACCATCGAAGTACAAAGAAAATGGTAACAAGATTTGTTGCGCCAAACCTCTTAATTAAATTTAAGATCCAACACCGCGCCGCAGCGCAAGAACCAAAAATGCCGGAGGGAAAATTGAAATACGTTCATGTCGACATAATAAATCCATTAGAACCATCGGGAGAATTTCAGTGCAGCCCCGCAATTATTGACAGACTAACCAGATAGCTCGAGGCAGTACCCATCCTCAATATTTGAGCAGCCTCAGTAGCCACAACAACTTAAAACACCTGGATAGCACGATTCGAGGCTCCGTTAATCATCAACACAAACCAAGGAACCGAGTTTAAATCTCAATTATTTAGTTCGATAATCAATGTATATTAACATTCAATGTATATTAACAGTAAAATTATATCAATTGAAGTGGTTGCTCCATAGTGAGGACCATTGTGACAAACGAAATGATTGAGAAATGTTATGCATAATCAAATACTATGATAATGCGCCCAATGGGTAAATATTTTTCGGGCAGCTTTATTAGATATTGCTATAAATTTTAATCCTTGTCGCCACAGTTTGATGAATCAGGAAATTAAACACATTTCTGACCGATAACACGTTGGGGAAGAGATTAACCGAGGATATGAAAAGGTTGGACTTGTATGATCTGTGACTTGGACCAGGTGTGATGATTCATTATTCAATATTCATTTTGTCCTTTCTTACATAGTTATTCGAAAATTTTGTAGAGGGAGAAAATAAAAGTTTTCTGTTATCCTCTATTCTAACACCCTTTGAAAAATACAGAAAATACAGAAAAATCATTGACAATGTAGTCCTATTGGTTAGCGATAAGTACGGAAAAACATAGTGAAGCCCATGAGTAGTTTCACCTTGCTATTCGCCTAAGATACGTTCGATCGTCGTCTTTCTAATTAAAATAACTATCACATTCTTCGATAAAATTTGATTAATACCAGGTACTCGATTTTAGACATTACACCAACAACTGTGGCACATCTTTTGAGGCGGAAAATATTTGCGTATAAAACATGAACTATACAGTACAAGAGTAGATACAACATTCTATAAGTATTCTTATAAGAGAGCCGTGACAAGGATTAGAAGTCACATCGACAAAGTAAATTGTCAGAAAAAGAAAAATAAGTACAAATATCTACGAGGAAGTTAATAATAATAATAAGTTAATAAGGGGCGATGATGTAGTAACTATATGGTTGCCTTTTTGGCAATCATAGTACAAACTAATGCGTTATTGCGTGGACGTAATTTTTTCGCGTTTGGCATTAGCACCCTATTGGACTTTCGTAAAGCTTTGGAGCTTCGGACCTTAAATTATAGCAACACCATTTAGGGAATTTTAAGTTTCTTTAAAAGCCGTGTACAATGAGTGTAATTCGTAAATTCACATACTTAGTTGATTTGACGATCAAACATTCCTTACACGAAGACGAAACGACGACAAATCCTTTGCGGCAATATGTATTATATTTATTCTTTTTTTTTGTACTGTACAATTTGTAAACGTTTTATACCATTGTGAAACAATTAAGAAGAACATGAACTGGTAAAACGACTAACAGGTCCTATGCTGGGAAATGAGTATTAACACATGTTAGATTTGTACTGTATTTCATAAAAAGACTACTTGTGTGCAAGACGGCGTAGAACTGATTCTGCACTGCGAAAATGTGGCAATTAAAGAGAATAACAGGTGAGAAGAAACTCCGATCTCCAGTCAAGAGACTAGTTCAAGAGATATCATTCTACTTAAAATTTCAAATCGTGATGAGCTAGCTTTATTTATAAGAATACTATAACGAAATTGAACATTTATTTTGATTAAGGTTTAACTTCATTATATTTCTTCTTTTCTTTGATTAAAAAAAACAACATTCTTACTTTTCTGCAATTACTTCGACTTTAACGCGTCCTGCCGAAGTACCTACACGTTTATATAAGTACGAACCTATCGTGCAATACTTTGAATATAATTACAGACCGGAAAGGTTGAATTGTTCTTAAAGATCACCATTATATTTGGAAACATATTTCAACTGATAGCATTAAAAAAAGAAAAAATGTCAGTTAAATTACTAACCTGTGCATGAATATATTTGTTGTATCGTCTGCTGTTGATGACGCATATTACTAGCAAATTTGCGCAGAGAATACCAAGACTGAGTAGAAGGATTAAAGTGGCGCGTAGCAATTCTCCTAGTCCTGGACCAGTCCAAGTGGCTTCGGACGTGTCTCTCCGCCAACAGCTGCTGTTGCTTAACGCAGGTGCAAGCAAAATTGTTTGCTTGTGTTCCATTTTCTCTTTTGTTCACTTTTTGATTATGGAAAATCCCGTTTAATATCCTAGCCCAGACGAGACACTCACGTCTCGTGCGAATCTGGGCTGGCGAGTTAATCTCTTCGCAAGGTTTCATCTCTGCCGTACCTCGAGCCTTATTGGTTTCGTCTTCCTACCACATAGGGCCACGGCTTTGATTTTCTCCATTGTCGCGAATTAAACAACACTAATGACTCGTTAGGCACCAGATACATTCGACGAAATGTTATCTTGGTAATAATACAACTTTACGAACAGTTTATTTAAATATTGTGTCGCTGCTGGCGTTCAATACAAAACTTTATTTTCTAACGGCAGATAATGCCAAGGCACGATTCATTTGATTACAATAAAGGTATCTGCAACACACAAAAAAATGAAACTTATTTAGCAAATTTATCGATATACCGCGTATAATAATTATAAGATGGAATTGAAGAGAATAGTATGTATGTATTCTGAAATGAATAAAGGAGTGCGTGTGTGTCATAGTGACAAAATAATGGAAAAGCCGATCGGTTTGGGAGAAAAGGACAATATTGGAATATCTCTTATTTTCATCTTTTTTAATAAACTTACTGTTTTTTTAAACCTCACATTCTACATAAACCTACAGATACATGTACATACAAGAGTCGAACGGTGTCCACGAATTTTTATACATGATATATACTAGCGTTGTGACTTTTTAAAAGTCGCCAGTTTCCTTTTGTACTGCATATATTCTTAGAAAAAAAATCGGTGGACTTCCTCGTGAAAGTTTTCCATACATTAATACAGCTTAACTACGCGATTAATATGTAGAAATTTGTTAGATGGAAAAAAATGCACAGTGCAGAATTAATTTATAACGATGTCGCGTCGCAATAATGCACCCCGCAGAGGAGGCTCGAACCCATGGGCAAAGGTTTATGGCACGATCGCAAATTAAAGCTATTTTTGAGAATAGGGAATTTTTATATTTTTTACATTTACAACTTTAAAGTAGGTCCTGCCTCAATAGCTCAAACACATGACGTAAACCGAAGAGTTTCCGAAGGCACATCTGGATGTAACGGTTCGACAGCCGAAACATCAGCCGACGGAAATACCCATGACGGTCAAATCTCATCACCAAGGCAAGCAGGTAACCTCCCTCCCTTCCAAAAGACAGCACGCTAAGGGCGGTGATTATTCTTACTAACCACGCTCATGGGCATTTGCAATAATCGAATGTCAACCAATCAGAGTGATAATTGCCAAAACCGAGGTTTCCTGGAAGCTACACCGTCGACCAAAAAGAGAAGTCAAAAAAACATCAAGGCAGGAACTACCAAGAACCTGACCATTACTTCAATTCTCGTGTCGAACCGAACTTATCCGACCAATATACATATACAATCTTTTACTCTACGACCACGTTGAATCCTTTTGTACAGTTTGTTAAGTTTACAAATACATACATTTATTTGCATCTACGAACTGTACCTGTCGTTGTGTTTTTATTCGGGAATCAGTGCAACCATTGACCTCCCATATCGCGTTAAACTAAACGCGAGGAAAATACAAACGAGACATAACTCAAGGTTTCACACGAGAAAATAAATTTAGTTCCTTATTATATTTTAATCTCCAGAAATTTTAAAATCTCTGAAAACTCTAAACCCTGGAAGAGTCTTAGAGAGTCAGAGAAGTTCAATTCAATTTGTGTTCAGCACACCAATCAATGATTTTACTGTTTTAGACAGGTGGCAATGGGTAACTACATAAAGTAAATTAGTTTAGATCACTGTCAGCCGATCACAGATGCTTAAGCGTTAAAAATTGAACATTTGTTGTAATTCTATTCATTGTATCAATATTAACAAAGATTAAGTATGATGATTTTCTCGGTCCAATATTATTATTAAGAAAAAACAGCTGTTAGTCAGGAAGTATGTAAGACTTCATTATAATTATATGTGTTTCTACAAGTTCAACTACTAATAAAAACATGATAATTAGGGTAATAACATTTAAAACAATGTTAAATAATAAAATCTTTGCAAATCTTTTTATTTATACTTTAAAGGAAATTTGGACAAAATAAGTTTTGTGGAAAATTACGTAGTGGATTTGAAGAAATTTTAACCCTTCCATTCTATAATACAATTAAGTTAGTTTAAATAAAAACGACCCACTATTATTTGTGTGTACAATTTATAATCTATACCATAAATCCTCATTGAACTGTATGACTGTATCAAAAGCTACATACAAATCACCGATGAAACTATACTAACTACAAGTTATTTATGTCAACAGTGTTATGTCAATAGTATTTGTATACTAAACATATTAATCGAAATACGTGCACACTATTATCGTTACAGTATTTCCAAATATACACAATGTTACTGATAAAAAGAATTTGGTTAAGTGGAAGATAAGTATAAAATTATTCGAATCGTCTTATAGAACCGTAAGAAAAATTTTCTTTGAAGCTATTATAGCATACGCAGAAAGAATGGCACTAAAACGAGAAAATGGAGGGTCCGGAGGCGGATGATGGTATAGGGTATAACGACTCCTTTTTAATTATTACGAAACCTACGGGCACTGAAACTCGTTCCGGCTCGTTAGTTACGTACGTCCTCGTTATTCAACTCTTGCTATCGATTTTCTTTCATCTGCATTTTCTAAGTATTTCCACTGGTTCCAAGTTCATTTCTACAACATTTTCTTGTAAATCAATTTAACATCGTGCATGGATCGATCAATTTGTATTAATAATCTGCTTCTAGGTGATAACATTATTGAAAATTCGACTAGTGTTAAAAATTAACAAAATTAACACTTTACACATTCTATATATTTATATTTTTTCTGTATTGACATACATAGAATATTTAAAATGCATAATGCTTTGATATACATATGTATTATATTTTATTTTTTCACTAATGGAAGGCATTTCAAGTTTTTTTGAGCTAAACAATACCATTATCCACTAGGGGTTAAATCGTCATGTGAAATAATATTGACATCTGCGACAGTTGAGTCTATTATACACATTACAAACTTCTTTATTTTGATTTATCTGAAACGAATATATCGCGAATCCTTCGTATTAATTCCTGACACGGTCCACATTCTTGCTTGGTAAACTTTTCCCACTAAAGTTTCCCACGAGTAAAAATTCAGTGGCGTGATATCTGATGAACTTAGAGGCTAAAGAGTTGGCCCTCCTCAACCTATTCATCGTTGCATACAATGCTGATTTAAGCATCGCTGGACTCCTACTGCACAATGTTCTTATCAGACCGTTGTTAACTCGTATTTTTATTAAAACTTTTTGTTAAACTATTATGTACTTCACCTAACATTTTTGCGGACTTTGATACTTTAACCAGGATAATTCTCTTTGGTGCGAAGTTCCTAAAATACCTTGCACAATGTACAAAGATTTCGAAACCAGAAAAGAATGTTAAGATAAGGTTATGTTTCGAAACATGGGACGTACTTGTAGAAAGGTTGCTGATTACTGATACAATCAATTTCGAATTTTTTCCGTTCCTGCCTTACGTCACTAAAAAATATAGCAACTCAAAGTTAAAGGAACTTATTTCCCTTATTTAAACTTTAATTTCCCAAATAATTAGACGATCGTTAGGAACTGTTGATTAGAACCTGACAAACTGTGCAAGGCATCAGATATGAATACGAACATTTATGTATTTTACATAATATGTATCTTGATAGCACCTCTACACTTATCACCAGAGAGGGGGTACTAACACAATTTCGAAAGTGATGCCGAAGATATCCTTCTTGCTTACAAATGTATCCTGTAACCTTACCTGAGTATCGCAAAGTCTAAATTATGAGACTACTACCAATCTACTAGATAACTTTCCTGACGAGCCACATAAATATTGCATAATTGTTCTCTCTTTAACAATTCTCAATATCCTTTACCCTTCTACAATTTAACCGCCGCTCATCTCATTTATTTGTATTTAAGAAGTCATTTCAGTAGCTTCGAATAGAGAATACAGTATAATAAAATATTTATTTAAGTGTTTGATGTTGAATGAGGCTTCTTGCACAATTATTGCTGTTCAATACTCTTTGAATTGAGGGTGGTTCCTTAGATATAGGTACATTATTTCTCGCCTAGACGACAACTGACGTATCATACACACGAAAACTGGTTATTGTCAAGAATTCTAGTTAGCAGTCAGTATTTGTCATACGCACGACTGGCGCCCTTCCAACAAGTGCATTCTAGTAGTGCATGTACAGAAATTATCTCGAAGTGTACCTACTGAGTATTTATTCTTCATAAAAATTAAACAAATGCACGCAACGCACTGAAAGGGTCGTGACTTGGCATATCTAAAATGGATGAGATATTAAAAAGCAGTATGTGTTTCAGGTTGCCCAATAATTTACTATCTGCCAAATAGCTGGATAAAAAAGAAATATACAATAGCGCACAAAATTATGTTCCATTATTACTCTAAATATTTACTATTCCTTTCCACATTTGTTCTACCCTCGTTAAGGCTCACAAAGAAGTATTATATATATATCACTCTTTACGAATTGCTGCGAATGTTTTGCCGCGGAAAAGATAAGTTGGAAAACTGGTCGTTGGGCCCTTGCTAATATCCAGGTACTGGCATAAAGTTAGTTTTTCCCGAAATTATCATGAAAACTTATTATTGTATACTATAATACACGTACACAATACTGAAATGAAACAGTACTTGAAAGCGTAACAAAATTAATCGCAAAGGGCATGGATCATTGTTGGGCGCTGGGGTGATAAAAAGTACAGCAAATATTCAATTACATTCTACGTGTAATTATGTGTAATGAAGGAAACATAACTATTAAACTAAGTTTATATTGACATAATATAGTCATAATAATTAGGGAGATGCTACTTTCGCCAATGTCTCTTCAGCTATGATTGGACAAATACATAATACATATTTTTGAACGAGAGTATGCTGTCAAGTTGCTTTTTAGGTAATTTATGACCACACGAGGAATACATAGTGCCACGACAGATTAGATTTTATTTAGGCGAGTTGTCCATAAAACTGAAATAGTTGTGAAGTACACTTCATTCAAGAAAAAAGGAATTGAATGGTATAAGAAGTATTTTTTTACATATACTGGATATTGCATGTAGCAAATACATACTTGCAGAAATATTTCGAACATTAGAAAGTCATAACGAAAATAATTCTGAAGGCAGTTGGCAGAAATTCAAGTATGGAGCACCGTTTGTAAAAGGCCGCAAGGCATTTTCCCACCTTATGCAGTAGTACAAAAGCCAATAATTCACTGAACTGGGTATTGTGTGCTCAGAAAATGATAGAAGGTGTTGGTGTAAAATCTGTGGCGTTGATTTATGTATGTGTACCACCTTACTTTCAGATTTATCGTATACATGTATGCTATTATATCATATTTACGCCTTTTCTTGCCATTTTCTTTTTACTTTTCCTTTTCTACCCTTTGATGTTCTTAGATACTATATGCATTTATTTGTAGAAGGAACATTTTTTTGTATTCCTGCTAAGATGTTTCATAAATAAACTTTACCAATATAATGTATGCATAACTGAATACTTTTACTTTGTAAGAAAATTTGAGCAGATAGTTAAATTTCATGTGGATGTAATTTTCACATTCCTGATTTGGGTAACTTACAATGACGATACAATATCGACGTAGCAAACTCTGCTCTTACTTGGAGTGTGTGTTCACTCCAAGCTCATACTTGCGTCCAGAATTAGCGAAGGGAAGACCAACATTACGATCGCAAAGGGGTCAAGCAGAATCGAGACGTTAAAATATTAAGAAATAAAGAATCCATAAAAATAGTCAATATTGCCCTTCCAACAAAACCCGATACTTTTTGTTCTAGCAAAAATAAAGCCAATGTTTGAGACATGTATTAAGTATAGTGACATACTGTGTAACGCTGTTTGTATCCATTCCAACTTGTAACTACTTGTAGTTACATAATTATGTAACGATACATTATCTAATTATAAATTACTACATGCTGCAAATAAGTGTCAAAAATAATTAGAAGGAAGTCCTTCAAATATTTCAAAGTATAATCCAAGAGCACGTTTCTGCTTTATTTATTATGAGTGTACTATAATGGTCAGACCCAAAACTAGTGTGTCAACCGGAATTGACTCTATTTCGCAGGAGATCTTATGACTGATAATAATCTTATTTGAATGAAAATGCTGCCAGAGTTTGTTTTCTTTGTTTTCTTCAATAGAACTATATGTCCTTTTTGAGCCAAGCTTATATTTCGCTTGAAGGTGAGTTTGTTGACTAAGAAAGTCGACGTCCTCCAAAGATCATTCAAACGAATTTACGATCTTTTGATGTCTAGCTTTGCCGAACGACCAGACAACTTTCTTTATCTCCTACATTCGAAAGGAACCTAAACCCCACCTTAGGCATCAATGCATTGGTGGATTTTGTCCCTGAAGGATAGTTCTATCTTCTCGAAGGTTCCTTTCCTAGACTGAAGTCTGTGATGCGGGCTTTCGAATTACCAAACGTGTCGATTTTCTTTTGTAAACTTTATCTTTTGCAAGGGTCCACGAAAAAATCCAGTGCCGTAAGATTCGAGGAGCACGGTGAGAAAGATGGGATACTCTTTTTTATCTAAGACCGCGAAACATGTTGGTGAGCGTTTATGGTCATTATGAGCGACATGGCTCTCATGGATCCACATATGTCCACTGATAACGAATAAAATCCAGTCCAGAAACTTCTTATGGGTCTTTATAGAAGATAAAGTTTATGAGGCAGAAAGGTACAAGACCTCGAGTTGCTGATGCCTACCGAGAAATTATTGGACCAATTTTCCAGGAGATAGATATATTATCGTAGGCCAGAATCAGCATTTTCTAAACGATCAACGAAGCCGAATATCGAATGATTGTAAATCACCTTGAATGGTCCTGAAAGAGTCGTGAATCCTAGGTCAATGAACTTTTTGAGAGAGTCATCACTGTAGAAGGAATTTTACTGAGGATCATGCGTCAAGGTAATAAAATGATACATAGCGCTGATAGAAAAACAGAAAAAAACTTTCGGTCCATCCAAAAATATCCGCCACGAAAGAGAGTAAGCTCTATTTGAAACTTCTTTTCAAATAACGAATAGATCGGTGTAAGGGTTGAAGAAAGGATGAATGAATTAACTACTTATAAATAATAGGACCAGTGCTTTATTTTCCCCCAGGAATATTCACACTCCCTTTATAACACACAGAAATAGTAATATGTATACAGGGTGCCTCTTAACTACCGCAGTATCAGAAATTGGGGATACCTGGGGTGATTCTGAACAACTTTTTCTTTGAACAAAACGTTGTTTGAAGCTTCGTTTTTGAGTTATTAACCAAAAACATTACCCAATTAGAGCGCCTGTACAGCCCTCTCTCGCTCTCGCTCTCGCTCTCGCTCTCGCTCTCGCTCTCGCTCTCGCTCTCGCTCTCGCTCTCGCTCTCGCTCTCGCTCTCGCTCTCGCTCGAGACATGCCTTGGCGACAGCCAGTAGCGTCCACCCGACACTTGCACCGCCGTATCCGCCGTTCTCACGATCTTCTCAAGTACTCAGCTCCAAAGACATATGTCACACCTCCGAATTATTCGGAACAGTCATGAAATATTTCCAATCCCACAGAATTGTCTTCCATGTAGTTTTATAACATGATAGCTTTGCAATCATTGCGAACAACAACACAATAACTTTCAAACACTTTTCCATCCTTCATTAAAGTTAATATGCATACAGTTGCCTTGTGTACTCGCGTGCAACGATTGGTACTATTTGTGAACGGGCTTCAAAGCTTGAATCGACCACTGTACAGAAGTTCAAATTTTTAACGGTGCGAAGGTCAACTGTCCATTTATGATATTTCACGCTGAGAGTAGCATCGTTGCCCGGTGTATAACATGCAGAAACGATTGAAAAACACAAAATTCCATTCAGTTGGTCATGTTATCATGGACAGTGGCGAGCATATAAAGAGGTCGAAACGAAACGCAGAATTCAGCTTCGTTTATATCGGTACAGAAAGTACAAAAATGATTATTAAATAGAACAGTTTGTAGGATTAAATTACTTTTTACTTTTGGATCAAAATTCTTCTAAAATTCGTGACTCTTCCGGAGACGTTGGAAGTCAAAAAGCTCCTTGCAAACCTTCGCGCGTCCTTTTTAAGGAGTTTTGGAAATAGGGGTGCGAGGTAGTGGAAATGGGAAAGGGTAGGAAAGTTAGGGTTTTGGTGTATGACTCGGGATTTATGACTGTACCTGTTCCAGGGGTCGCCATGCTCCGAAGTGCAGACAGATCCTATATCCTATAGGAGGTAGGACGATTTTCTATTGCTCATCGTAGTCATTGTATATTATCCCAGAGTTAGAAATATTTGCTCTCGTGGAGCGGTATCCAACAGCAGCTGGATATAATTTTGGATATAATTATGTCAGGGTTTTGCCAGGGAAAAATGAGTTGTACACGCACGTATTGAACTTATATTTATTGTACGACTAGCAGATTATGGATTGAAAAGGAAACTACGATCAGGACACGATGTGTCGTGTGTGATGCAAGACAAAAGAAGCGCATAATCACTCGAGGGCAGCAGGCCCATCAGCGCCGCGCTCGACACTGCGCGCGCACCATAGCAGAACGCAGATTGAGATTCTCACAAATTATAATTATAATTACGGATATAATTTTAATTTTCACAATATGTATTTGGGTCACCCTGTATTCTTCTTGCCAGTGGACCGTGGTATTTTATATTTGACTCTATTAACTCCGTTAACTAAATTAACTAAATTAAATAATTAAAGTTACAAATCGTTTTTATATAAGAAACAATGAGCAAGAATTAATTATAGGAAGCTATATTCCTGAATGAAGATAATAAATAACAAGCGTTTCCATTATAAATTCTATAAAGGACTATAAACGATATATAAGCGGACTATATGTTCTATAAACATAAAAAAAGTCTAAGAAAAAGATTCTCAAAATTTAATTTATAGTTAATAATTAATATTAAAAATGTTTATAGTAGATCGTATAGATGTAAAATCGACTTGTCGTCCTATGATCAAACTTGTCAGAAGTCTATTGATTTTGTATTAAACATAAGTTCACGGAGTAATTTCGTCCTGACTTTATACAGGCCTATAATTTTGATTATTTTCATTATTCGACGACACACAGGAATATGCAAACGCTATATTATTTCCGAAATTGCGTCTGCCATATAATCGCAACCGTATTGGCTATAACCATTACGTTTTACTGTTGTTCGCTGGTGATACCGTTGCGGCGTTTGCATCATCAACTGCGTACGGTCATGAAAACAGTTCTTGCATTTTCTAGAATTCATCATTTTTCATGGGATAAGTTTCAAAAATGTTCTTACTACCTTTATTGCTAAATGTGAAAAACTGCTAAGGAATGCACTACTGATGTTTGTTAGTATATGTAGGAGGGTTCTCACTCGCGTCTCTTAATCAAACTAACAAGGAAGGGTAGGCAACCCGAAGATTCCGAAAATTATGAACCTTTGGATACAAGTACAGTATATCATCCGCAATACAAACCTATTTTCCAATTATGCCATAACTCGGGTTTAAGGGGTGAAATCAGCCCTTGAAAAAAATCGAGAATTTTCTTTTTCGTGCGATATCTCAGGAACGCTGAGAGATATCTGAAAAAAATTTAATTCAAACTTGCATCGTTTTATTGTGCTTACTTAACTGCGTAACAAATTTGTTGGAAAAATACGTGGTTTTCGAGTTACCCCTCTCCCCACCCCGACCGCCCCAAGAAAATATTGTTTACTATTCGTGCTGAAATACCTCTGGGTACCCTCTTTTCATATGACTAAATATAGGTGTTGAAATTTTTTGCTAAATAAACAAAAACATTATTAACGAGTTTGGACTCCTTTTACGCACTTTTCTTTAATAAACTGCTCTCACAACAACAATACTTATATAATTTACATTTATTTTAAGTTCACTTACATTAAAATTATTCATATTAAATTTAATTGTAGCAGTATAACAGTTTTTAATAATAAAATAAGTATTTAAACGTTTCCATTCTCTTTTTGTACATTTTTCCACATCGAAGGGTGGTATAAGTAACAAACGACAAAAATAGTAAAACTCACGGTTTGTAATTGGTACAATAATGATATTGCTCGTAGAAATGTTCGAAACAAAGGTACTCGCCACACCAAGCACATCGCATAAAGACCGCCCCACCACAAATACTACACTTTGGTATAGTTTTTTCATTCCTATAGTAACAGAAATCTACGGGATTTTGGAACTCGCTGGGATGCGTTTCTAGATATCCGCTTTTAAACCAAGCATATTGGAAAAGATTTTTGAATCTGAGCGAAGAAAGTTGATTATGGGTTAACGACTGCAATTTAATTATTTCATTGCGTGAAAGAAGATTGATATTTTCGGCCAGGAGAATTACATTATCCGCAAATGTCCGTACAAAATCTGTCCAAATGCGGAAACCAAATACATCCAAAGGTTGAATCATACTCGTCGTTTTCTTTGGAATGATTGAAAATGCCACTTCTTGATTTTCTGGAATCAACTGATTTAACTGATTTGGGCAGTGTCCAGACCACCAATCGAGTAGTAGCATACTTTTGCGGCCAGTATTGGGCAGATACACTTGGCTAAACCAAGTTTTGAAATGTTCTGCCGTGCGTTTTCCTGATTTCGAAGCTTCGATGTAATTATTGCTTGGTCGGAATAGTGTTTCTTGCGCCTGCGGGGCCAAATGTTCCTGTATGCTCTTTCAAAACTATGTATAAGGGTGAAAGCAGACGCCCGCTTGTGTAACTGTGTGTCGTAGCGGACATCGATTGAATCACTGCTTCTACTCTTTTCACTCCTGATTTTACCAATGTTCGTCCAGAATGTATTTCAAGGTTGAAGCCACTCTCGTCTGCATTATAAATTTCTTCGACTCCGATTGTTGGAATGCTAGATCTTACGTTCGAAACAAAAGTTGCTGCAACATTTTGCAAGTTACCAATATCTTGAAACGTAGATGGCGTTCTGAATGTTGTTATCTAGCCAGATACGACTCCATGCACATTCTTGAAATTCCAAATCCACCATTTACTTGCCTTGAATTCGGCTATGTCCAATAGTAGGTCTTTTGCTTCCAAAGCCCATAATCTCAAATTCATGTCATGGACAATAAGTCTCCTGTCAGAAGCTTCTTCAAACTTTTGCAATACATATTCCGTAATAAATGTAAGTTTATCTGCATCTGTTCCACCCTTCTCGAGACCCGCAGCCCACCTGTATAGCTGATGCACCGATTTAACCTTCCGAACGTTTTTTTGTACAGTGGTTAGCGGTCGAAGCGTTTGTCTTCCGCTTTTCCAACACTCCACAGCTTTTTTCTTATAACTTATATCGACTTTGCCACCTACTTCATCAACAATACACTCTCCAGGGTCAAAATTATCTTCGTCACATTCTGTAGGCGTAATATGCTCTACAATTTGAGCACTATGTGGTTCTGATGGATCATCAAATTCATTCACATAATCATGTTCAATTGATGGTGAATAATACGTACTTTGGAAACTATTTTATTACCACTGTTACGAGCCGGGGCTGTGGGCAACGCCTAGACCGGCGAGGTTGATATAACCCAAGGAATATGGTTGAGAATTTATTAGTAAGGTGCACGGACGAACCCGATGCGAAATCGGGGAGCCGCTGGGATATGTGTAGCGAGGACGAACCCGATGCGAAATCGGGGAGCCTCAGGAATAGAGTCAAGCGCGGACGAACCTGATGCGAAATCAGGGAGCCGCAGGAGGGTGAAACGTCGTGGACGAACCCGATGCGAAATCGGGGAGCCACTAGGAAAGAAGTTCGCAGACGAACCCGATGCGAAATCGGGGAGCTGCTAGGAGGTTGGCTTATTCACAGACGAACCCGGCGCGGAGCCGGGGAGCTGTTCGGAGGTTGGAAAACGTACGGACGAACCTGATGCGAAATCAGGGAGCCGTAGGATACAGACGAACCTGGTGCGAAACCAGGGAGCTGTAGGATGGGTTAGGTTTCGTGGACGAACCCGATGCGAAATCGGGGAGCCACTGGGTTGGAGTATTTGTAGTTATTTTGTTTGGATAAGGCGTGCGGACGAACCTGATGCGAAATCAGGGAGTCGCAGGAAATGTTAGTTTGTCTCGTAACTTTTAAATTAATATTCGATACAACTCGAGCGGTTAAGTTGTATCTGTGGGAACGTTACTACCGATATAAAGGATTACGGGGTAAATATAGGTTTAACGAATCTACTCGATTTAATGGTGAACAAATTATAAATATATATTCAAATCAGTCGTTGGTACAAATGTAATTGTCGCGATAGAAATAATATAAAGTATGTGAGTTACCTAAGTATTTGCACGGTGTTGACGCACTGGCGATGCGGGGTCTGAGAGCCGCTTTAAGAGTGTTCCGAAAGAACTTCAACCGCACTAGCGGATTCTAACGGGTTAATCTATGATTCGAAAGGTGCGCTAAGCCCAGTCTCACTAGATATAACTGACTCTGTACGAGCGTGGCACGACGTGACGTTACGCGTGACTGTGTAACTCTGAACCGTCGAGGGTAGAAACCAAAGGGTTTATATACCCCCGAAATGCACGGAAACGCATTAGAACTTTCCATATAAGGAAATTGAGGAGTCTTCGTCGGACCACGCCCGTCTTGGTCATAATGCAGCTGGTCGCACATGTGCTCAGGACCCCTTTTTCTGTTTATGATAACCGAAAGAGTTTTAGGGCGTTTTCCCATCACAGACGCGAGCTCGAAAACGCGTTGAGAGCGACGTATGGAATATTCTTCATACGTAACATCTCCCCCCCCAGATGAAACATCGCGGTTCGCGTGATGCTTTCGCAAAGGAAGGAAAAATGCCCCAAAATTCTCCGTACAAAGAAAGGTATATGAAATTGTTCGGTGTAATGTGAGTTTGTGTACTTATTGCTAGTGTCGTAGATCCTATGTGGTGTGAATCTTAGGGACGAGGAATCCTAATTCTATCCAGTGATTTTTCACATTGAGTGGCGGTTGTCCCGGAAGGCGGTCCAACAAAAGCTCAGCGGTGGTTCCGTCCGATGTGTGATGTTCGTCCACGATGTACCCCTTCCGTTTATTCAACACCATCTCTGCCACTTGGTTGAAGCACAGTAGTGGGCACTGGCACAGTTGAACCCCATGCAACTGTATTCGCTTAGCCTGCCACGGCAAGACTTGGAACCGGGGTGGCAAAGATCTTACTTCCGATACTGTGCACACTATCTTTGTTCCTCGATCGCCGGCGAGAATGATACAGGTATTCCCCGCCCGATATTCGATTTTCCCGCGAATCCAGACTCGATCAGAATTCTGCACGGCCACCAGTCGTCCCGGATTTATGCTTTCTTCTAACGGTTGACACAGGTGCTCCCTGGCTCCCATAAACGCGTGAAGTCGTTTATTGAGGTCCATGGCTGCTTCATTATACTCTTCCTTGGCGACCCAGAAAGTTCTCAGGTCCTCCACGTGTATTACTACACAACGTGCAGAAGAGCCTAATTCGCATGCCTTGATTGTCCTCATTTTTTATACTTGTTGCAAATATCCTCTCCGGGTGTCCAGTTCTGAATATTATTGTCGTTTAGTTCTTTTAACGCGTATTCACTCCACTCGCGTTTTCTCGAACTTTTCCCGATAGTTTGTGTGGCTCTAGTGTAACTCCTTGTCACTCGTGTCGAAGAACTTCGACCCTTCGCGACTCGTCCTGTTGTAGCTGGTTTAAAAAGAGATGCGCTGACCACAACTTCCGATGGTATAACAGATTCCCAAGTTCCGTGAAGTCCGGTTTGGATTGCGATGGTCCTAGTGCCTTCGTATGCTGTCGTTTGTATAGCTATGCTACGATGCATGAGTGCAACTTGTATTATGTTCCAAAATTCCGAGCTCCTGCTTATATATGGCAGAGACCCTTATTTCGCCCCCACCCTGCCATTATGGACATTCCTGTAGAGGGGTCGTGCTGCGGAATTTTCCTTCCACTAAAAGATAGTGGCGCATGGTTTTATGTCGTTTGATTCGCCTGCTGAATTTGATACAACCGGAATATTTATTGTTAACTCATTGTTTTCCTTTTTGTGGTCCTTTACTGAACTATGTTGGGTTTTCTTGAATTTCTTAACCAGTAATACGGTTAACGCGAGCGCTATTAGCATTATTACCCCAATAGAAGAGGAAGTTGTGATCCTTAAGGTTTGTAATGATGTTTGGTGAGATTCTAGAATTTTTGCACGATGCTCTATTTCAGCGAGTGATGAGGCTGGCGGGAGGTCATCCCAACGTACAATATTCTGAGCGTTCCCTTCCAGTGTTTCAAAATGTCGTTCTACGATTTCCGGTATTAATATTGATAAATTATAGGGTTCAGAAGGATAATATTCCAAGGTTTGTGAGGTTCCGATGGTTCCGAGTGATTTCAATTGTACCGAATCTATTGTTGCCTGGCATCCAGGTTCCAATTTAAAAATTCCAATAGCGGAAATGTTTCGTGTTACTGACTTTTCATTATTACAAAAAATTTGTGCCTTTTTATTTTCCGGCATAAAATAAAGCCAGGTAGCTGGAGCGCTTAACGTTTGCCAGTATGGTTTTTGGAATTTGGTCACTTTGATTTCGCAGGTAGTCCAATTCATTAAGGTGGGATTCAGTAATAATGTAGATTCACAAATTGCCTGCCGATCCGTTTGATACAAGGGTAAGGTAGCTGGACCCAGAAATTTGTTGCGGTGAAAACGGCAATTCTTCAGATATTCCTCGGTCAGTGTAAAATATTGTTGTTCGTCGGAAGATACTGCGATAAATTGAATTTGTGGCTGGATGTATGAAATTACCTCTTTCACACCGAGCCTGTGTATCGATGGGCAAGGGTAAATTTTATATAAGCTATAAGTTTTGTGCTCCAGAAGGGGTATGATGAGTTCAAAAAGTATCCTCCCTTTTATAAACATAACATTTAATGTTGTTATTTTCTCAATTTGTTCAGTGAGTAGTTCTTCTGGTGTCAAGGGGAATTCATACGCCACCGTTTGTTTAATTTTTTGAGCTGATCTCAATAATTGTTCCGGCGAGAGAATTGCGGGATGTAAAATTCCTTGTCTCGCTAGCAATATTGCATCTATCAACAACAGTAGGTTCGTGCTGTAATCATCCAGTCCTCTCTCGATTTCAATCACGGAATCCCTGATTATTGTTTCGAAGAGCACTTTATTTATGGTTGACTGCGTTTCTTGTAATGCATTGGAATATTTGATCATCAATTGGGTCATTTGAGATGTAACTTTAGTTAAATTAACCAATCTTGCGTGCGTAGCAGAAAACTCTCCTTTGATTATATGCGTCTGGTTGGCTATTAGTTCTGTAATCTCACGTTGATCCTTATAAATCTTATTTAATTCGTGATAATAATAATCCGCGTCTTCTTGCGACAAGGTTCCGAATAAAACTTTACTAAGAGTGCCAATAAAACCAAAGGGCACACTGCGTCGTGGAGATGGTGTTTCCAAATATGGGGTGTCGCCTATTGCAGAGCGTATTAAATTGCTATAACGAACAGTGTTTTCTTCTTTTTTAATTAAACGAGGTCCCAATTCTTTACTGAGGCAATTGGTAGAATTATGTCGTTTGCAAAGTTGATTCATTGCAAGGATATGATGTTCCACGTGTGGGGCATGTTTGATATATCTGCTTACGTCCAGGGAGGTGACCAGACGCCATTGTGTTTGGAAGGTTTTTATATCGGGTAGTTTTTCATAAAAAAGCCCAGTGTTTTCTCCTATTGACGTTATAATTGAGCTATCGCTGGAGACAGCGAGTGGTAACAGCAGCAAATACACAAAAATCATGTTTGATTTTCAAGCTGGGAATGAAGAATAAGCGTGTTTTAATTTATCTTGGTGTTTTGTAACTAACTTATTGTTCTTCCGTAATACTACATTGTTCAGGTCCGTCACGTCTACTATCTCATACGGTCCAATGTAATGCGGATCGAATTTGTTAATACGTGGTTCCAGGAGTACGTAAACGGAATCGCCTACATTAAACGTTGCTGGTTTTGCACGAAGATCGTAATAGCTTTTTGAACGGGTTTTTGCCTTATTTAAGTTATCTGAAGCTAAATTGCGGATATTAGTCATATGTGTTATCAAATCTATTAAGTAATCTCCGTATGAGTGTAACTTTTCGCCGGTTGGAAAAGAACTGGGCTCTCGAGCTGGTTTTCCGAAAATTAGTTCATACGGAGTAAAATTTGTTGCTTCATGAACTGATGTATTGTAGGAGAACATTGCAAACGGTATTAATAAATCCCAATCTTCGTAATTATCCATGTAGTGCTTGAGGTATTCGGTGAGTACGATGTGACTTCGTTCCAGTGATCCATTGGTCTGCGGTCTGTATCCTGAGGTAGTAATTTGTTTAATTCTGAATATTTCCGATAAATTGGTCATAAGGTTTCCAATAAAACTGGTTCCCTTGTCCGTCAGTATTGCACGAGGTGTACCATAGATTGCGATGAAATGTCTGGCAAAAGCATCTGCAATAGTAGTAGCTCGAATATTTGGTATTGCTACTGCCATGCAATATTTAGTTAAATTATCCTGCATGGTGAGAATGTATCTGTTTCCGCTAGGCGTGATGGGTAAAGGTCCCACTGTATCCAAAGCGATTTTATCGAAAGGTCCCAAAGGTGTGTCGGTAATTAGCATAGGTTGGCGAGTTTTCGCTCGGACTAGTTTTTGTTCCTGGCAGCTTTGACATTTCCGGATGTAATCTTGAATCTCGCTGCGCATTTGCGGCCAATGGAATTTTGATCGGATGCGTTTATATGTTTTCGTTATTCCTTTGTGTCCACCAATTAAGCTATCATGAGCTTCGCGGATTATTTCTTGTCTGTCTTCTGTGGATGGTGTAGTAATGATACAATTGCAAATACTAATTTGTAGAGCTGTTCCAGTGAAAATTTCTTCTAATAGTTTGAGAAAATCGTTCACTGGCAACTTGTGAAGGTCCCCGGTTGCAGAAATTCGGAATGATTTAATCTGGTATTGTTTTAAGGTATCCTTTAGAATTTCTAAACCACGAACAATGTCTATTTTTGTAGCATGATCATAAAAATTATCGGAGATTACTATAGCGAAAGATTTGTACGACCCGTTATCTAGTGTTACCACGTGTCCTTTTTCCGGTCGTTTTGCTAGAAGATCTTGTTTATTTATTACTTCGGTATCCAGCAGTAGTTTCCCAACAGCGGTTTGTATATTGCAGTCGGCAGATATAAAATATACGTAGTGACCCTCTTCAGCTGTGAGAGTGTTTGAACTGGTAGTAATTTTGTGTGTTTCTTTTGGTAAAGCCTCTTCTAAATAGTCTTCGTTGGTTGAATTTTCAGGGTCGGTAGTGAAGAATGGGTAAGGGTCAAATGTGTACTCAAGGGCCCCATGTCGAGTTGACCTGCTGTCCGGCGGTCGTCCAGCACTTGCTTCGGTTATGATCCCTGCAGGTAGCTGGGTAATTGTCGATTGTAAAACTTCATCCGTAATTCGAGATGACGTTTGTGGTGTACTAATTAAATTTTCCTGAATATTTTTTGCATTTTCTATTACGGTATCTTCAAGCGGTTCCTCAAAAGATATTAAATCGTTAAATATGGTTTGATCCTTGTCCACAGGAGAAATTTGTGTGGAATTAGCTGCGGGCGAAAAAATATCTATGGATTCCTGACGTTCATCTGGCAATGTTACTTCTTGAGATAGGCTGGGGAAAGATCGATTTTTGTGTATAATTGGCGAGTGTTGCACCTTTCCATATGCGGCTTGTTCTATTTCGTCTGAGCTGCTACTGTCCCGATACTTGGGTCGGTTTTCTCTGTCTCGACGTAATTGCCGAACACGATGTCCAATTGAATCCGTATTAGCTTCTGTTTTGGGTATTTGTACTTTGAAATCGGTATCCCTGCATTCCCGTGGAAGAAGTGGTAAACAGATTGAAGTGGGGTTACGCGACAGAGCGTCTGCGTTTTTGTTTATCTTCCCAGCTTTATGGACCACCTGATATTCATACTCCAAAAGTCTAAGTTTCCACTTCATGAGTCTGGAAGTCGGGTCCTTAACGGAATGTAACCAAACAAGTGGTCTATGGTCTGTGATTAGGGTGAATTTGGTTCCATAGATGTAGGGCCTGAAGTATCTTACAGCGTAAACCATTGCTAGACATTCTTTTTCCGTAGCTGAATAATTCCTCTCAGGTTTATTTAGACTGCGGGACGCATAGGCAATTGGTAGGTCGCTCCCTATCTCTCCCTGACTAAGCACGGCTCCAATAGCATATTCGGATGCATCTGTTGTAACGATGAATGGTTTACTAAAATCTGGATATTGTAGAATAGGTTGCTGACACAATTCATTGCGTAATTGTTTGAAACTTTGATCTTGTTCTTCGGTCCACTTGAATTTGATGCCTTTCCCTAACAAGTTAATTAAAGGTTTTGCTTTTGAGGTGAAATTAGGTACAAATCTTCGGTAATATCCTACAAGTCCTAAGAATTGTTGAATATTCCTCTGCGTGGTAGGTGTTGGAAAATCTTGTACTGCTTTTAATTTCCTAGGATCAGGTCTGACTCCATCTTTTGAAATAATATGACCGAGATATGCAACTTCCTTCCGTAAAAATTCGCATTTATTGGTCTGAAGGGTTAATCCATGATCTTTAAGGCGTTTTAATAATTTTTTAACTTTGATGTTGTGTTCTTGAAGTGATGAAGCGTATACTACTATATCGTCTAAGTAAACAAAAAGATCTGTCCCTTGAAGTCCGGTGAGTGCCTGATCCATGAGGCGTTGAAATGTGGGTGGTGCGTTCTTTAATCCGAAAGGCATTCGAGAAAATTCGTAATGTCCATTCGGTGTAGTAAATGCTGTTTTTGATTTATCCTTTGGATCCATTTCTATTTGATGGAATCCACTTGCGAGATCGAAGACTGAGAAGTATTTAGCTCCTCCCAATCGGTCTAATATTTCCGTGATTTGTGGTAATGGGTATTTGTCCGAAATAGTTTTTTCATTGAGTGCGCGGAAATCTATTACTAAACGCCAGCGTTTATTACCCTGTGCGTCTGCTTTCTTAGGAACAATCCATAAAGGCGAGTTATATGGAGATTTGGAATGATTAATGATGCCTGCAGATAGCATAGTGCTGATCTGTTTTTGAATTTCTTTCTGATGTACAGGTGGGTAACGGTATTGTCTCGTATTAATCGGAATATCATTAGTCGTGTGAATTGAATGGTTAAAATCACGAGCTTTCCCGAGTTTGTCTCCTGGCAGGAAAAATCGGTCGGGAAATTCCTCTACTAACTCAGAGACGAAATTCCGTTCCTCTTTGTTTAAATGGTCTAAATTGATTGTTTGTAAAATTCCCTGAATCCTGTCTTTCCTAGTATTGAAGTTCGACGGGTGTTCCATTCCTGGATAAGAATCTTCATCAGATGTACTTAAAATGTCATAGGGCTCCAAAATTTGAGGCTCTATCTCTACGTCAATTTCTTCTTCGCTGGTGTTTGTTGCCATAACGTAACATTTGCCTTCGTTGTTTGTTACGACTGCTTCCCCTATGTAAAGTTGCTCATGGGTTTTGATACGCGGTAAATATCCTTCCTTCATTTTCACGTTTGCTACTCTGACAGCAATCTGCTGCGATGTTCTAGGTTTGATGCAATATTTAGTAACTGTCTGCTGTTCTTTTGTTTGAGGTAAATCTTGATAATTTGAAAAACGTAAAGGTCGGATCGGCTCATTTTTTAAAGTTAAAGTTCCATGATAATAGGAAATCTCGGCTTCTTCTTGTTTTAAGAACGGGCTTCCGATAAGTCCATCTGCGTCTAACGCAAGATTCTTTACCACATAGAAAAATGCTGGAGATCCATGAATATTGAGGATTGTCGTTCCAAGAGTGTGAATCGGTGTCGTTGTCAGTCCGGTTAATTCAATTTCTTCCCTAGAAATTATTTCTGCGGTTCTTCCGAGAACGTCGATGACCACCAGGTTCACGGCTGCTCCACCATCAATTAAAAATTCTCCCGTTCCTGATTCCAATTCCGGAACTTTGATTTTGATTCTTGGTGCAGGTGCCTCCTTGATGAGTCTTCTTTCTTCTCGTCGTTGAATCGGATTTTCCTTCGGCGATCTTCCTCGTTTCCGCTCATCGTGTCGCCTGTACGTTGAGCGCGATTTAAGTTTAAAGACTTGGTCGATTCTACGGACGAATCTCGCGAGTCCCGGTGATGACGCGAATTGCGCGGATGTTTCCGGCATGACTTTTCGTCATGTCCGTTCATACCACAATGCCAGCAATACAAACTTGGCTTGCGGTTTCTATCAGAATTTTTAAGAATTGATATTTTTGGTCCTCGATCATCTATATTAGATGAATCGCGGTGGTTGGAAGGGGATCTCGAGGGGCTTCTTTGGTGCAAGGTCCAAGCCGTCGCGCGTCCTTGCCTCTCTCGTTCCTCTTCAAACTCGGGTGTTCTCGCATGTCGTTCCCTGAACCGATCGTATCTACTCGGCGAGTGAGGGTACGACACTTCACGGTCGTAATTACGAGAATCTTGAGCGTAGCGGTCTCGACGTGACCATCTAGCAGGTGATTCACTGCTAGGCGACTGTCGTCGATTTCTTAATTTTCGATCTATTTGTATCACGGCGTCGTAAGCCTGTTCAAGTGTACCTAAGTCTTGAATCTGAGCCGACACTTTCCAAGAAATCCGATCCGGTAAACCATCGATGAAGTTTTCTTTAACGTCGTGTTCCATTTCCTTGACGAAATCTTCAGCGTGATCCAGATATCTTTCCCGGATAGCTCCGCGCGTACAATAAACAAGATGACTTGTTCTATCGACATATTGTCGAATACTTTCTCCATCACGAATATGTAACTTCGCGATTTCGACTTGAAAATGTGACAAATTTCTACCCGGCGCGAATCTCTTTTTCAAATGCTTAATTAAAGCCTTAACCGAGCCGAATTTATGCTCTATCGTGCATCTACGTGCTGGACCGATAAGCTTAGTTAACACAATTGCGAGATACTCCGCTTCCGTACCCTCAGGAATCAAAGTTAACCCGTCTTCCACATTTTGAGCAAAGTGCGTCAACGATGGTTTTTCTCCGTCAAAGGTCGGAATGGACGATGTAATATTCTGTATACACGTCCGTTGCGTTAAGAGTGTCATTGAATTGGCGATCGAAACAGTCAGGTTTAGCATCTCATTAGAGGAGACGTTCGCGTGTGGGTTTGCCATTTTAAAATATTAGTAAAGTAATTAACTAGAGAAAACTAGTATATTGTAAATGTTCACCTACGAGTAATAGAACGTATTTTAAAAACCAAAATTTACGGTAATTCTAAATCAGTAATATCCCACCGCTGTCACCAGTTTTGTTACGAGCCGGGGCTGTGGGCAACGCCTAGACCGGCGAGGTTGATATAACCCAAGGAATATGGTTGAGAATTTATTAGTAAGGTGCACGGACGAACCCGATGCGAAATCGGGGAGCCGCTGGGATATGTGTAGCGAGGACGAACCCGATGCGAAATCGGGGAGCCTCAGGAATAGAGTCAAGCGCGGACGAACCTGATGCGAAATCAGGGAGCCGCAGGAGGGTGAAACGTCGTGGACGAACCCGATGCGAAATCGGGGAGCCACTAGGAAAGAAGTTCGCAGACGAACCCGATGCGAAATCGGGGAGCTGCTAGGAGGTTGGCTTATTCACAGACGAACCCGGCGCGGAGCCGGGGAGCTGTTCGGAGGTTGGAAAACGTACGGACGAACCTGATGCGAAATCAGGGAGCCGTAGGATACAGACGAACCTGGTGCGAAACCAGGGAGCTGTAGGATGGGTTAGGTTTCGTGGACGAACCCGATGCGAAATCGGGGAGCCACTGGGTTGGAGTATTTGTAGTTATTTTGTTTGGATAAGGCGTGCGGACGAACCTGATGCGAAATCAGGGAGTCGCAGGAAATGTTAGTTTGTCTCGTAACTTTTAAATTAATATTCGATACAACTCGAGCGGTTAAGTTGTATCTGTGGGAACGTTACTACCGATATAAAGGATTACGGGGTAAATATAGGTTTAACGAATCTACTCGATTTAATGGTGAACAAATTATAAATATATATTCAAATCAGTCGTTGGTACAAATGTAATTGTCGCGATAGAAATAATATAAAGTATGTGAGTTACCTAAGTATTTGCACGGTGTTGACGCACTGGCGATGCGGGGTCTGAGAGCCGCTTTAAGAGTGTTCCGAAAGAACTTCAACCGCACTAGCGGATTCTAACGGGTTAATCTATGATTCGAAAGGTGCGCTAAGCCCAGTCTCACTAGATATAACTGACTCTGTACGAGCGTGGCACGACGTGACGTTACGCGTGACTGTGTAACTCTGAACCGTCGAGGGTAGAAACCAAAGGGTTTATATACCCCCGAAATGCACGGAAACGCATTAGAACTTTCCATATAAGGAAATTGAGGAGTCTTCGTCGGACCACGCCCGTCTTGGTCATAATGCAGCTGGTCGCACATGTGCTCAGGACCCCTTTTTCTGTTTATGATAACCGAAAGAGTTTTAGGGCGTTTTCCCATCACAGACGCGAGCTCGAAAACGCGTTGAGAGCGACGTATGGAATATTCTTCATACGTAACACCACGAATTTTATTATGTAAGTCAACTTCTACCGGCTTTATTGGTGTCTGCGTTATACTCGCGATTTGAAACGTAGTAGCTAACATGTTTATTACGTTAGCGATATTAATCGACTTCATTTTAAAGAAATGGCTTTGAATGCAATGAACACTGACTTTTTGTAATTAAATGGCACCATGTGCACTTGACTACTGTCGTACACCCAACTGTAAATGAGCTACATCCACGCGAACATTTATATACAAGCATCACCGGAAAACTGCACAAAATAAGTAACATTTCGAAGATAATGTTAGAATATTCGAGGTACAGGAACGGCCGAGGCGGCCATGTGCATTTTGCCGATGCACGCTGTCTTTGTCTTTGAAAATGGTTAAAAAGGGCCATGGTGACGTAGGCGTCCTCACGACCGACGCTTTTGCCAAAGGAAGGCATTCTTATATAGACTACGGTCGAGAGAGCACAGTATTAATAAACGGAATACCTTGTTAATATATACACGCCTACGCAATTATTCTAATACCTAATCGAGACTTCGATTCGAGTATTAGTGTGTTTTTTCTTACAATAAGTATAACGATAATGGAAACCTCAGACGGTCAATATTATTATTAATATTTCAAGGTTTTCAATATTATTCACAATACGTATTGACCGTCTGAGGTTTGAGGTTAAGACATTGTTTTAACATTTATGTTTGTACAGTGCTTATCGTTACATTCTGATACCGAGTTGGAGTGAAATGTTCGTGGAGCTGCTGCTATTCGCCGATATGCGTGGTGTGGCGAGTACTTTTGTCTAAAACATTGCCATGAGGATTATTATTATTGTACTAATTATAAACCGTAATTTTCATTGTATTCATCAGTGCCTTAAAAAAGAATATTTAAATTACCATTTTATTAATAAAGACTGTTTTACTGCTACAATTAAATTTAATATTGTAAGATTATTTTTCAGGGGAAATTGTGACTCCCTTTACTTTCTCGTAAAATTACTTTATTACTCAATAACTCTTAATTGCTCTCTCACAACACAATATATCCTATCTTAGCAATGCTCTCGCTCGACTCCGCTTCAACTCTGTCTCAACGCCAGCTCAACTCTAACCCTCGCACGCATCATCCACTGCATATATTCTTTCACGCATTTTCCCTCTCATTCTATTCATCATTCGTTCTCACTCATTAAGACCCACACCGACACACACGCTCTTACCACGTGTCACAGTTCGACCACGGGTCACCATTCATCTTAGACTTCACGTGCATTCCCCGAAACCATCCACTCTATCCTCGAGATAAACATTCGCTCAGTCCGCATTCGACGTTTCGACTAACACTCTTCATTCACACTTCACGCAACACCCGATACTTCCTTCACACTCATACCATTTCCACGAATTCTTGCATCCCACACTATCAATAATTTTGATGTAAGTGAACTTAAAATAAATGTAAATTATATAAGTATTGTTGTTGTGAGAGCAGTTTATTAAAGAAAAGTGCGTAAAAGGAGTCCAAACTCGTTAATAATGTTTTTGTTTATTTAGCAAAAAATTTCAACACATATATTTAGTCATATGAAAAGAGGGTACCCAGAGGTATTTCAGCACGAATAGTAAACAATATTTTCTTGGGGCGGACGGGGTGGGGAGAGGGGTAACTCGAAAACCACGTATTTTTTCAATAAACTTTTTACGCAGTTAAGTAAACACAATAAAACGATGAAAGTTTGAATTAAACTTTTTTCAAATATCTCTCAGCGTTCCTGAGGTATCTCACGAAAAAGAAAATTCTCGATTTTTTTCACGGACTGATTTCACCCCTTAAAACCGAGTTATGGCACAATTGGAAAATAGGGTTGTATTGCGGATGACATACTGTACTTGTATGCAAAGTTTCATATCTTTCGGAATCTTCGGGTTGCCTAACCTTCCTTGTAAGCTAATATATTAACACCAACACACGCGCGCACAAAGGGATGCACACGCACAAGCTTCCCGCTCGCTTCCATCCACCATATATTTCAAATTAGTTCAATTTTCAAGTTACCAATTTGAAAGCTTCTTTTGTCCACCACAGTGTTTCAAGTTTTCCGTTGGCCAGAAATCAATGCATAATAAAAATTAGGAACGTAATTATGATGGATGTAGTACTAACTATTAAAATAGTTTTATAATATTATACACACTCTCAATGCAGAAGACCCGAGGCTTTGGAGCGCCTCGCTTACTCATCTGGCAAATGTCGCCACGAGGCCGATAGACGAGCGGGACGCATAAACATTTGGGGGTCGTAAAACAGACCCTGGAAGGGACTGCGTCGTGGGACCGCGGGCGCGCCTTCTCGGCGGGCAAGAATGCAACGACGGGGCACTCTTTGGGAAACGATCGACCAGAGCAGACCGATTGTATCCAAACCATTGTATCAATACATATGTTACGTCGTAAAGGCCTCCGTAAGAAATGGGACGTCGAGTCAAGGGATTATCGAGGACCAGGTAATGACACTACTGCTTCGCGAACGAAGCAGCTAGCATTGTTCGGCTGCTTACTCGATAGATTCATAAACACCGTACTTTCCAAAAAGGCGGCTAGCAATCGGCGCAAGCAAAAACCTTCCACGTGCAGATGGCTAGCACGTTTATGACGCGCAAGTAATAAGACTGTTTACCTCAACAGTCAACTACATGCGTCATAAAAGTGGACTTCCAAAGGGACCTCGGAGCTGGTCCCAACATACATCTGGCAGCTCATGTTTGGACACCCTGGCGGAAATTCCGCTGCATTGCTAAATTGATGGCACCCTTACCTCCTAGAAACGCGCTTCGAGCGCTAAGGAAGGGTGCGGCTACACCTACAAAACACGCTGATTGGTATTTAGTAATTTTTCCTAATATCCAATCAGCGTGTAGAAGATTACTTCTGAGTCGACGTTTCGACAAACGTTCGACAACGAAATCAGTTCCATTCCGACTACCCTCGAGACAAGAACAGCTTGCTCTTGAGTTATTATCGCTTTACCTCAGAAGCCAAGATTGAGCCTTACAACCTCGATCTCGACACTTCTCTCAGGATCGAGCCTTACAACCTCGATTTTGAACGTGCGCAAGCCGAGTCTTGCACCTTAACCATAGCGACGGAAGAAGGGCTCCAGAGTTTGATTTACGACCATTCTTCGTTATTCCCGTCGTGATCTAAGTTACGAAATTCGTGGCCGATACGACACCACAACATAAATAGTTATACTTATTATCGTAGACGAATTGTGCGATTTCCTCAATTATTCGTCTTACACTAACTTTGAATAAACAATTATCAACAACATCCAGTCTCAACCGATTCGCATGTAGCATGAGGTGCGAATGAAAAGTGTTAGGGGAAACGTCGAGCGAATGCTTTCTGGGAATGCACGAGAGGCTTTGAGTGCATGGTGACCCGTGGTCGACCTGTGACACGTGGCAAGGATGTGTGTGTCGGTGTGGGTCCGAATGACTGAGAACGAATGAGGGATAGAACGAGAGAGAAGCTGCAATTGAGAGAATATATGGAGCGAATGATGCGTGTGAGAGTCAGTGTGTGAACAGAGTTCAAGAAGAGTTTTGGTTAAAGAATTGAGTGCAATAAAATAGCTAGTTTCAAATATTGAATGGGAAGTTATTCCATCCCCTATCACCATATCTCACATTACTAAAAAGTAAATAAATTGAAAAATATTTTTCCATTTTCTCTGGACTTTTTCAGCATAAATTTTTGAAACGAACCAGATAAATCCAATTTCCACAAAAATTGTTTCTTGAAGTCTTTTAGTACTTCCTGCTCACTTCCAATAAAATATTGAATTCCTGGATAGTTTCGACCTGGACATTTTTTATTTTTGAATCAGTGTGCGTCAAAGCGAATTTTCCCTTCTGCAACTGATTGACCTTATCGAAGCAACTGAAACGAGTTTTCATTTCCCAAACCACAGCACGCCAACAGCGCTTCGGATTTCCACATTTCAACGTCTAGGAAAACTGTTATTAATCGCTGCGCGAGTTTATCATATTTTCATTCTGTCAGCGGGCTAAGGATAACGCCATTCACTTCCGCCAAAGTTTCACTATCAATAGCTTGCACAATCGTGTGGAACTTGTATTCGTGCCGTCGCGTCGTGTCAGTCGAAATTCCTGATGTTCAGAACTGCGATTCCATCTAATGAAACCACAGTGTCAGGTTGTGTCATCAGAAGGGAGATAGTCGCACTTCAAAGCGGCATACCTATATGTACATACATCTCTGCGCTGGAAAATGTACATCGTCCACAAGAATATCATTTTGTACCACTGGTGGAGATACCGTTTTACGCGCGCGTGACAAATATTTATAAATAATATCTATCAAATTGCTGGCGGGTAGGGCAAAGTTTAAATTGGACATAAATTATTGTAGAATGCTATTGACCGAAATTTATCAATTAACGTAGAATTTCGTGAAGATGAGTTTATAACTTGACGTATACAGATCAATATCAATTATTTATTAAAACGATTTTTGCTGTTGCACCTTGGATTCCAAATGCTTTATATCAGACACATATCGGGGAAGATTGTAAAAACCAGTTATGTTCTTGGATAAAACCGGGGCATGCTATTATTTTCCCAGGTCGTTGTGGAGACACAGTGCCCCTATGTGTATTGTCTCTTCAACAAAAGTCTATCGCGGATTAAAGTGTGAATGATTAAAGGATTTTTAACACGCCATGGTTGGTAGCTTGTAACATTTATAAAATTGGATGCACAGAGAACCAGCAGACTGGAAAAGGAAGAGAATATAAAAAATGAAACTGAATCTTTTTAAAGCAGCAGATCTTTTTAGATAAAGAAAACCGTAAAATTAAACAAAAGATCGAAGAACAATGAGAGCAGCAATGATGAAAATAATGAAAATAGAAAGAATAAAGATATTTGTGTGTACTTCCAAGAATCCTATGCTACATCCAAAGTAAACGAACACCTAATTTGTTCCAAGTAGGACATAGTTGTATCAACTATGGCACTGGTATGGTAAAAACTGAACATATTTAAAATCATTATTGTTTCCATTTACTTCTCTTTTAATAAAATAGAGTCCAGTCTTCTAATAAACTCCTACCTCACTTTTATTTTTGCTTTATTAATGTTAATGTTATGAGGCTCTTAACAGAGACCTACATAAAAGTTTTATTATTGGTGAGTCTCTATCATGTAAAAGAAAATTTTACGTAAATTTTTAAGTAAATCATTAACGGGCCAGAAAAATTCGCGCCACCACTGGCATGCGTGCCACAGGTTCACCATGCCGGTTCTATACTATTGCACATGCATAAGAGGACAGATCCATTAGAAAAAATATTTCCTTAGATTTACATTGGCCAATGTTCAAGAAAAAAATTATTACTTAAGGCTGAATGGGAGTGAAGGGTTTAACCTATACACTGCTGAATGGATTTCTGTGGAATGATTTTTCGAGCATTTTACTTGGGCATCGTCCAACGTCAACCTAGAGACATCTTTATAGTGGTTTACCCGAACATATTGTTAGGTGTAGCGATCATAGCCAGGATATCGAAGGCACCACTTGCGGGAAGGGTTGATAAATAATATAGTCACGTGGCTAACTTAAACTGACACTTATTTGTTAATTTATTTTATTCTATATTATATTTACCTCGCAACTACATATTCAAACTACTACTGTATTCTATTTAAATTCTTGCAATATAACGACCGAGAAATTTGTATGGTACTCGGTCTTCTGTGTAACTAAAAGGGAGGTTCGGCAACTCGAAACTCGAGAAATACGAATTCAATACGGTTGTGAAAGGTTCTGAGAAAACCTCTGAGAGAAAATTCTGAGAGAATTTTTTGAAAATTCCTTACATCCGTATTATAGACCATAAAAAGCGGTCCAACTTTTAATTTAACGTTTGTCCCTCTTCATTATTTCTTACTTTCCAGTACAGCGATATGAACATCTGATTTTAGAATCTACTGCAGGAAAGAAGATGCCTTCGATTATTCCTTTTCGAGAAACCAGTGATGGGCAAAATTTTATTCGGATAATGAATAAGGAATAAAGCTTTATTCGCTACTACTTCAAGTCTCATTATATTTGCCTATAAAATTAACTTTTTTCAAACGTTATATCAGATAGATTATTACTCTTTGGTAAATTTATCATGGCCGCATAACTGAATAATCCTTCCACGGGTGCAGAGGAAGGCATCAGTGCGTTATGCCGATAAAATGTACGTCTGCATTAACGTAAACTCGATTGGCGGTTTCAGAATAAAGTATTCGTATAAATAATGATACATTATTCGAATAAGTAAGAAAAATAAGTTAATACGAATAACGAATAATTATTATCCGAATAAAATATTCGACTAAAATGAATTTATAGGGATAACTATTTTAGATAAATATTTATTCGAACCAATTCGAATAATGCCCATGTTTGCTAGAAACGATACAGGAAGCAAGTACATATACATTGCTCCATCCATACCCATCGATATGCAACAAGCAACGTGAGCTAGGGTAATGTACCGAAAATCCTAGTGTACACAGTTCTCACCCCTTTTCTTCCATATTTAGTTAGTCAAGCACTAATAGTCACGTGTGTAATGACTCGAAAGCAGTTATGTACTTATACAGCTAGATAAGTTTGATAAATATACCTAATGAGGAATTGGGAGTAGAATTTACAATATACATACAGATGTTACATTTTAGAAATACCATTTCATGGTGGGTGGATGTATAAAATTTGTTGAATCTCTTGCAGAATGTTCTATGCAATCCATATTTACTATTTATGTATGTGTGGCAGGAATATAATATCTACATTATGCTAAGTTCTAGATTATCTGTACTACAAAATGTTATACAATAAAAGTTGCAATGCTTCAAGCGTCAATATACACAGTGTCTCTCACGAACTCTGTTCGTTTTTAAAAAAGTACACATTTTTGCAAAACTATTAAACAGTATTCGCCAAATTAATTTTGTCTGACCTCCATTAATGCATGTTATTGCTCCTATTTTTTCTGCAACCGAAATTACAAATGTTAGAATATTCGAGGTACAGGAACGGCCGAGGCGGGCCATGTGCATTTCGTAGATGCACGCTGTCTTTGTCTAGCGTAGCTTTGTTTCGCGGCGAACCCTAAAATGGTTAAAAAGGGCCATAGTGACGTAGGCGTCACTATATTAATAAACGGAATACCTTGTTAATATATACACGCCTAGGCAATTATTCTAATACCTAGTCGAGACTTCGATTCGAGTATTAGTGATTTCTCTTACATAAGCTATGTTATTTATTATTTATTTTAAATTATATACAATCTTTTAAATATTTCCATGATCCTTAAATTACGTGGAGCACTTTCACCCACACATAGGTCGTGTTTGCTATACAAATGTTTACTTTTCATGCAAATCTGATCTGATCAGATTCAGGCACATACATAGAACTTTGACTAATAAAAAAAACACTTCCTGATAAAAAAAAATCAAATTACGCAAATGTGCAGAACTTCAGAACCTACGGACCATGTTTATATTGTCTGTCCTTTTTAGCTTAATTGTCCAAACATTTATAATTATAAGTTTTATAGTACTTTCTGTACCCTTCTTATTTTTCACCCCTAATTTCAAAAACTTATAGTTATCAGTATCTTAAGATAGGCTATGACTATACAATTCTACTGTAGCATACATGTGAACAACCAGTGTAGAATAAAAATAGGAATTAATTGAATGCTTCAGATAAGACGTTTTAACATCATAAAGACAGTGATATAGAGCATTTCAACATAGGAAACGATTTTAATTGTGCATAATTGAGTTTTTTTACGTTCTGGAAAGAAACTATTATTATAGTTTCCCAAAGTACAGGAGAACTAATTAGCATAATTGGCTACCATTGTGTAAGATAAGATACCCCATCTACATTTTTTAAATAAATCGGGACAATTTTTCTGATACATTAGTAGACATTACATAGGATAATATTAAATATTAAAACCGCGTGTATCTACAAAGCATCCAGGGCATGGCAACTTATTGTTAGTCTAACAGGTGGAAAACATGCAGAGCTCCAAATATTTAACAGCCTCTTGAAAAACCAGAAATTGGTAAATAGAATACTCTAACTAAAGCGGTCAGTAGACACACGAATATGAGTGCTACCAAAGTGGAATACGAATATCGTTGAAGTAGAAGTAGTGAGAAGGGAAGACTGCAGGATGAGAATTAACTCTCAGATAGCTTTATAATGTCAGACACTACCAGGAGACGGCAATGATACCAGGTAACCTCCCATGAACAGTGAAGATTTAGTCTCAGTGGTGCCGGATGCATTTAGATGGGAAAATTAAGCTTTTTCGTGAATGGGGTATTCCGTGTGCTTTCTCCTCGAACGTCGTCCACTGTTACCTGCAACTTTACTCCCATGAACGGCACAAACCAGTAGAACATACGATGGGATAATGACTTGAAAGCTATCCCTGCACCAAAGGAATGCTCGTTGTACTTTGAGCAGCAACTATTTGAATGGGATAATGATGATGATCGCATTCAAACCAAAATCTAAAGCAAATATTTTGCTGCAAAAATAATTACAGAGCAACGATCTTTAAACGTATCACGTAAACGAGAACACTTCATCCTGGCACTACGTTCGCGGCATAAAAACTAGGTTTGAAATATTCATACCGTATTTCGTTACTTATATCTGGTATCTTATCATGTGTATAAATTTCAAATAAAGTTTGAAGCAAAAGTTACTATGCCAGAATTTAATGCTTGCATAGGTTGTTTCCCAATGAGTTAACAAGAATGTAAAACGAATTTAGGAACGTTAACAAAGTTAATTTTCAGAAAATTTCATTTTCAAGCCCAAAGCTTATTACAAGAATTAATTTATTGTACACATATGTCTATCTCGTTGAGCACTTTATTTTATTATTTGCTTAACCTGTTCAGTGACGAATTTTTTAAAGCGAAGAAAAAAATAATTTAAATTTTTTGTTTGATTACGTTGTAGTCATTTCATATCGACAGACGACATATAAATTCGGACGAGTTTTTTGTTTCCATTGTTGATGGATTCTACAGTTAGTAGTTCTCCAATAGATTTTACTTTTCTCTCATTTAATATAATTCTAATTTTTAAAAAGCCAAAGGTACACATACTGTGAGCCACAGCCATAATCGTACACCCCTTAAAATAAAATAACTTGTTTGAAATTGGACCAAACGACTTGAACTTTTCTAAGAAGTTGGAAGGATTGGTTTTCCACAAGACGCGTAACAAAATTTTTGAAAAAATTATAATTATTAGGAATCAAATAAAAACTAGAGAAGTCACATTTTTATTTTTAAATTTAAAACATACGTTTGTTATATCTGAGTCAGTTATACACATGCTGAAAGTTTCATCGAAATCAGTTGAAAATTGCAGTTTCTCGTAACTTTCAGCCAAATTCGGCTGAAAATCCACAGATTCAAACATCTTTCAGTGCTTGCCACTTTTTTCTACGTCAACCGATATCGATGACATTTTCAGCATGTGTATAACTGATTGTGAGTGACGTTTTTCATTTATTATATAATTTGTACATTTTGCTATTTATTTAAGAAATATGTTTACACGGCATCAGGAAAACTAATCCCTGTTCAGTCCCTGAATAAACTAGTCCCCGAAGATGTTAAATCTAGTCATTTTATAATTACCTTATATTTATATTAATAAATTATAAATATGTAGAGTTAGACATATGTATAATGCCTTCCTCTCCGCCGCTATTGAACTTTTCTCTCTAAGGTTCTGTTTTCCAATTACTTGACTTAACGTAAATCTTATTCTATTTCCCTTACGTGTTCTTTCTTGTCCCTTCTCCGTTCCAGTTGTTTTCCACTCTGCTCTTTCCTCTATCCTCTGCATCGCCTCTAGCCCACCTCTGGTTTCACTCGAAGACTCCCACTTGAATATTAATGTTACCAATAGTATTTTTACCATCGTTATCTACTTTCGTATCTTTGTATACGGATCTTGTATGAAGGTGGCATGCATTAAAGGAAGTCAGCTGGTATTGACAGATTGTCAATATATCAACCACATCTCATATGCCACACCACCGGTAACTCATGGCCACAACAAGCAGTCCTTGCTCTACTTATACATGTAGGAATTTTAAGAAACAATGGTGATTTAATTATATTACTATATTACATAACAAATACATGAACACGTACAAACAATATATATAACGCTTCTCCTAAGAGGTATCTTGAACTACTAACTAACCGCGACCGTCGACGTCGATCGGCCACGGCCGTCGCTACCCTTTTGTTTCTTTTCCCCACCGTACGGCATCGCATACGTCTTACTTTGCCCTTAAAACTAACATTCCTACATACATATATTGATAATACTAACATTTTACAAATAAAAACGTAGCATGTGCAAAATGGCTTTCAAATGAGGGTGTCTTTGAGCACTAAACTGTCAGCTTAGAATCAAGTCAGACAATGGGAGAAAAATTCATCTTGATTCGATTACTTTATTTATTGAAATGACTAAAACCAGAATAAACCCACGTATAAAATTGTGATAGAAATTTTGTACCGGGGGGCAAACGATAAGCACCACACTATTCGTTAAGTTTTTAGTGTTTAGTCTGAATTGGAAAGTTGCATGGGAGTCATGCTAACAGTACATAATCGATGTCTCTCAAAATAACAGGTTTATCTATCGTTTCTGTTATAAGACATAAAACAAAGAGATATTGAATGCATTAATAAGTCAATAATTAATCAATTACTCGAGATATATGATATCCAATGCTATATAGGTCCAAGATTCCTGTATCTTGGAAATGGAGCCGAATCGAGCAAAGATTTATATAACCTATAGCGTTGCAGTGTGGCCTAATGACCTGAGGGACCGATTCGAGTGTAAAAATCATGTGCCTCTATTGAAAATAAATACGATTGTGCATTTTAAGTGCCGTGACATAGATACAAGATTTTACCTGCACACGAGCAAGTAAATAATATCAGTCATTCTATTTTCCAACAACTATCAAATAAATGTTTAGAACAAACAATAGAAAGAAAATTTATTTGAAAAATGAACTATCAGTAATTGAGAACTTGAAACAAACGAATCTGCTGTCGTACTAGTTAACATAACTAGATAACAAGCTCTATATTCGGTATGCAGTACTTTCTACCGCACACAAAGAACCACGTGAAAGGATTATTCCGTATAAGTCAAAGTATACGTGTGTTGCATGTACGGACAAAAAATTGTCGGAGCATTTACAGAGAAAGCTTTTATAAATGAGCTTTTATGTACACAATTGCACAGTTGCAATATTCCAACAAACAGTGACGTATTCTCTTCAGATTTTCTACCCTTGATAATCGCGATCTGAGACCTAAAATTTAAAAATTAAGTGAAAAGAGTATAGGAGTCGACTGATTCAACTTCCTGTCCTGATAGCTAATATATTGATGAACATAAGAATTTGTCCATTCAACGATCAACGAATGAAAAAAATATCAATTATCTTTAAGAAACTTATTTGCAAAGTATAGTTATCGATAGGTTCAGTGACTCATTGTCAGTAATTGAGAAATAATATTAGTGCCTATTCAACACGTGTATCAAGCTTCAGATGACACCTTCTACATATGCCATTAAAGGAGAAAATTCAGCATACTGACATCTAAACAACCAGCTATCTTTCACCGTGTGTTATACATTGACATTATAGACACAACAAGGAGTAGAAGTGGCTAAAAAAATTGTGTGAACGAAGTAGAATGTGTCTAAACGAATGTGTCTAACCGAATGTGTGCTTAATCTTCAAACTCCATTTTCTCAAAAACGGTGGGCCATAAGAAAAAATGTTACTTCATATTTTCGACTTTCTTTTACCTGCGGAATTATCTTTTTCCCGAGTGTTCCAGGGTTTCCGAAATGCCCTGTATAAGTATCCCTCATAACTTGACTCAAGCAACCTTGCTAGTTAACTTTACCGAAGAGTCGATTAATATGCCCAAGATGAAACACTCTCTTCGTCATCTCCATCTCCTTCCATTGCGATTTAATTCTTCCCGTTATACTTGACGTGAGAGTTATGTCACGTAGAGGGCACCAAACTTAATTCTACTTTACTAGCGCCGAATTCCGGTTATATTGATTCAGTTGAGATGGAATTGTACAACAATCAGTCCGAGCAATCGTACAGGTGAAATTTATGCTGTGGGATAAAATGGGACACTACACTTTTTCCGAATCATTTTCCTCCTCTTAGCTTCCGTATTGAATATTTTCAAGAACCACTATAGTGCATGGCTTGAATTTATCAGTTTACATTCTCGCGAGAGTTTCCAGTCGTACTCAATGGAAATGCATGGTCCGTAAACCCGAACCATAGACAGAAACCAAGCGCCAACGGGGCAAAATTTATGAGCCTGTTATTTATGAGCAAAACATTGTGAAAATAAGACACAAATGGAGGCGTTACACATCGAGGGAACCGCTCTAAAATTTTCTTATTCACTTTTCTATTCTCTCTACCTGCGTGTTAAAATTTCAGTAACGTACTTCAGACAGAAAGTTTAGCAGAAAGAAGACTGTTGTTGCTTTAATAATCCTGCCGAGTGTTTCATTGACCTTACTTTTCCCAAATTTTGCCAAGTTTGTCAGAGAAGTCAGCTTAATCCGTACTTCTAAGGAAAGATACAAATTGTATTCTCGATGTAAGCGCTGTGTTCTGTTGTACAAAGAGTGTCCCAGTTTTCACCGGCCAAATTCGTCAATATGTTCTATGGGTTGAAATAAGGGAAAACTGTTATATGAACATGGACCATTTGAAGCTGTACTAAAAAGTTATACAAAGTGAGATGCCGTTGAGTTGCTGTTAGTGTGATGCAAGCCAGGAATAAATTGACGGCCAATATAATCACTAACTGATGATTGTGAAAGTTTCATTGATAAGTAAAAAATAATTGCATCGCGAAAAAAAGTGTACTAAATAGGAATTAACGCATGTGTTAATCTGATACGAAGAATTGATGATTGAAATTTCGAATTTCACTTCAAACTTTGTCGATTTGTGCGAAATATTAAGTGGAAATTTTAAGCAATTTCTCCTATCGATGACTCTTTAATACTTGAGGACAACAATAACACCTGTTAAAGATTAATTTATGTTTACCTACCTGCTATATATTAGAAACTATAAGACAAATGCGGAAAAGTTATTAAAATGAAAATATAATGGTTTGTTATGCACTGTGCGAAATTTTAGAAGGCAAAGTGTATGTCTCTTCTTGACAAGTAACATAAACTACAATTCGATGACAACTTTGATGGATAAAGTTCAATAGGGACCTTGAAGCCAGTCGCCATCGCACTCCTCATTTGCAATGCATGCTGCAATATTCGTTGAAGTTTGTACTGCTTTCGTACCACTGCATAATGTATTTGAAACAGTCTTCCACATGTATGCCATTTAACTCTTGTTCGTATTTTGAATGAGACTTAAGAAGTATTCAGGAAATTTATTTTCTCATCACTGATAACAGAGCACAGAGTTTGAAAAGATTAATATTCAACAAACTCGAACAAGGTTTTGTATTTTAAGGAGTAACTTTACAAGCTATACTTTTCATCATTTATTTTCAAGACGTGCTTGGACCAGGAAGCTATTAAATAATTGTTTAACTCTTTCCAGAATGGACTGCACGTCTTCTAGTAGATGTTATACTATTTTAGTACATGCCTCCGTTTTGCACGTTGAGGAATGATGTTCACTTTAATGAAAATTGCACCTAATAAAACAATACGAAAGCGGTACAAAAATATTTTGTCCTGATGAAGCAAAGCTCTAATGCAATAATGCGGAATTTGTATAAAATAAACTTTGCTTATACCACAATTATTCAGAAAATATTAATTCGTACAATGTTTATGCTTAAACTTTCATACTTCTGCAAATTACATTTGTTTTGCTTTTTCATTCATTTCACCATACATTAGCAGCAAAGATATTAATCTGCATCAATCAACGCAAGGCGTATCTTGAAATCAGAGCATATAATCCAAAATATTCTGAAAATTCAGCGACACGAACAGCATAGCTTTGGAATGCAAATTTCATCACGTACTGGCTGTACTATTGATATAAATGATATGTATCCTTTGAGTACCACTATTATGCTTTGCATAATCTCTGTGCTGTTATCTGTGAAATATACGAAAAAGTAATCCTTCAAAGTGGCATTATAATAATTCGCATGCATTAATTATATACATATACATATATGTAATGCTGCTAATAATGTCACTTAGTTAGTTATATCCAGAGTGAGGCACTAAGAACTATTACATAAATAAGTAATTATCTGTTGGGTGTATCAAAAAACCTTTTAATTGAATTACGAGTATGTTGCATTTAAGTAACTCATCTCATGGATGCAATTCGATTTTCTTATATCTTATTCATTACTTTACTTTATTTTTTAGTTTTGCGTGTTCAACAGGACGAGACGAGGCACTTTCCTTTTTCAGATTCACTTGATCCAGTTTGGTACTTATATACTACTGAGGGCCAGAACTGTAATACAAATTGTTATGGCGAGAATAAACTAAGCGATTCCTACTTTAATTGATGAAATACAAAAGAAGCAACCCGTAATTTTTTAAACCAATTACAAAAATGCTGCAGGAGGTCCTGTTCTAAGCTTTTGTCCTTAAATCCTTAGACCGCAGTCATAATCGGCCACAGAAATATTTGCACTTCGCCCTATCTCATTTGAAATATTCAAATGCTTTATTTAATGAGAAAAGGGCAATTTTTAATCTCGGGGCGGAGAACATCGAGGAAACCTTCCCAACTTCCCCTGGTTTTGTAACTGATCAACCTATGATATGTTCCTCCAGGGTGGAAAGGAAGCTCAAGGATTGAAGAACAAGCTAAGAGAGACATGTGGAGAGTTGCAGAGCCAGAGAGTTCAATTTCACAGATAGTCGAGTACAGAACAATCAAGATCCCTTTCATGTTGCGGTGAGGAAACACTCGAGTGATGTTAGACACTCCGTGAGTTTATTGAGAGTGATCGCGATTCAATGAACATAGTAGATTTCGACGACAAATGTGAGTAGACCTACGAGCATTGGAAGATAAACCCGCGTAAACATTTAGAATTATTTATAAATGTCGTCCTATATTTATTTGTCAGTGCTGCTCAAAGACGCAGATTCATATGAATCATGGAAGAGCATAGAAATCTTTCGCAAAATGTCCTGGACAGCATAAGAGTTCCAAATTTTGTACATTTCGTATTCCATCTCTGTATTCTTTACTATGGAAACGATTGATGTACCAGACAATAGTGGTATTTTAATCCAATCAAAGAGATATTAGACATTTTACATTGCAGATATTAGATCTTGCATATTTCAGGTTGTTTTACTTCGTAACAACGGCACTACAGTGTAATAGTTGGGCCAAGAATTGGAATTTGAAAGCGATTTTTATAATAAACTAACTTCATACGATTACATTCCATTTCATTTCTTTTCATTAAGAACATTTTTACGGGATCACAAACCTTTTGTTAGAAAATAAATAAAGAAAAGTAGAAGTAGTCTAGAGAAAGGAAAGAAAAGGGAGGAAATAAAAGTAAAGGCTTCTAGAAATTAAAGACTCACAGTGCTGTAAGAACTAATTGCCTGAATCGAGTTAAAGAGTCGTTGCAAAATTTGAAGCATGGCAAAATTTGTTGGCGTTTAGGTACAGTCGGTTAAAAGGGTACGTAATACCTTCCATAAAATGTCCCTCTGATATAAAAACAGAGGGCCTCCTGGAACATGTTGTAGAAATATAAAAATGTTGTTCTTCTGCAGAATATCAACGGATGATCAAGCGCACAAATATTTATTGCAATTGCAATAAAACTTAAATTCGTCAGAAAAGTACTTGCTCGCTATAGACATTCGGTACATTAAAGCAGAAAATAACTCAGTATCTATTTTTAACAAGTGGAAAAAGGTATTTTAATAATTATGAAACGTTATATTTGAACATGCATTGTAACCTGAATCAGCAATTAATACGTGAAACTCCATAATTGCGCTAGGTAAGCGAATACTTTCGCAACCATTTCGTAACCAACATATTATCAGTTACATGAAATCTTTTGTTTATACAAGTTTGATTTCTCTTGTTACAGATTGTAAAATGATTTGATGAAACTAGTAGCTATCGTCTGTATAACTCTATCCGCTTGTAAAGATGTATCAAATGAAAAACCACGGTGAATGTAGTCGCTGTTGACCAGTTCACGCAGGATACAAAAAGTCGGAAGCTCGATTCACAATGTCTGATAACTTTTCTTCTGTGGTTCTCTATAATTGGAGACTCGATTGAGAGTAGAGGAACATTTCAGAGAATTGCGAAATAAAATTACTTTGCTTTTGATGACATTGCACGATCTTGGACAACCGTCTTTATGTGAAAGCATTAACCCTTTGTGTACTGTGATTTTTAACGCTCTCTATATGTATGTATATTGGACGTATCCCCCCAGCGATTTCTGTGAACGGAATACTTTTCCATGCAACGCATATCGTATTCAGGTGACCCTCTAGAGAATTGCGAAAAGGGAACCAATGTAAACGAATCCTGTTCATTTTTTTTTTTTATTTTATTTAATAGTTTAAGGTCGCATACACCTTCATGGTTATTAGCACGCACTATTACATTACATTACATTACATTACATTACATTACATTATATTACATTAGTAGCTAAACAGAGGTAGTTGTTACCTTTGTTGTAAATTTCAGGGGGAGGTTTATACAGTGTTTGGTGGCTATATAGATTTATACAATTCAATGTCTTTTAGAAATTTTACTGTATGTATGCTCTGGATTTGATTTTTAAACAGGGTACAAACGTCGTTGGGGATATTGTGCTTGAGTCTTTTGTGTATTTGGGGCATATACGCTATACCTTTCGTCGCAGTCCGGGCATTTTTTTGGTTCTTCTTTTGTTATTAGGTGGATATGAGTAAGCTTTGAGTGGCCGATTCTCAGTTAGTTAGTTTTGAGAAATTTGGTTGACCATTTATACATTTCAATTTTTTCCACAGAGTTTCTGGCTTTGCATGACTTGTTAGCGATGATATAAAAAGCTTCCACGATTCTTTTTTACTTTCTTTGATTGTCTTCCTCGCTATTGCTCTAATTCTTTTAAAGTTGATTTTGTTAACTTCAGTTTTATGTTTTTTGTATACGTTGAAAGCATGTTTTTTTTTCTTTTATGGTCTTTTCACATTCCTCATTCCACCATGGTACGTTTCTTTTTTCAAATTTGTTGGATGTTTTGGGGATTTATTTTGTAGCCGCCTCTAAGATTAATTTTTCGAAGTTTGTAAGTGTTTCGTCTATTGAGTTTGGGTCTGTTTCATCGGGAATTTTAAGTTTTTTTAGGTTCTTTTCTAAATAGTCTTTATATTCTTTCCAGTTAGCTTTTTTGTACTTCCATCGTGGCTGGTAGATCTTCGAGCAAATTTCATTTTTTCCTACTGTTATTGAGATCGGAAAGTGGTCGCTGTCGTATAGTTCTTCTATAACTGACCATTCAAGGAGATCAGACATACTGGGATCACAAATTGTTAAGTCTATTGCGCTAAAGGAGCTATTTCTAACGCTGAAGTGCGTTGGTTGCTGAGTGTTTAGGAGTATTAAGTCGTATCTTTCGAGGATATTTTCGATTACTCTTCCGCGGACATCGGTTAGGCCTGAGCCCCATAATGTGTTATGGCAATTTAAATCGCCAAGGATTATGAATGGTCTAGATTATGAAAAATCTATCAGTGGTGATAATTTATTAAGTTGGATATTGTAGCTTTTGGGTAAGTAGAAATTACATTGTGGCGGCAATAAGCCGGCGCCACGTCTCCGCCTTAGGTGTAAGGCAAAACCGTAGTGTGACTGGAAGTATCGCATGTAGCCTGAGGTGCGAATGAGAAGTGTTAGTGGAGATGTCGAACGAATGTTTATCTCTAGGACAGAGCGAATGCTTTCCGGGAATGCACGAAAAGCTTTGAGTGCATGGTGACCCATTGTCGACCTGTGACACGTGGCAAGGATGTGTGTGTCGGTGTGGGTCCGAATGAGTGAGAACGAATGAGGGATAGAACGAGAGAGAAGCTGCAAGTGAGAGAATATATGGAGCGAATATCCCACAACATATTGTGATTTTTCTTTATGCCACAGCTTCCAGACAGGTTCTCAATTTAATTTCCTCACAGTAGATGTTTTTATTTATATAGGTAGCCACTCCTCCACTTGCTGACAGACAGTTTTTTCTGTTTTTGTAGTGTATTACGAAGCTTTTTATGTGATGGAACGAAAGGTTTTTAAAATTTGTTTCTTGGACTCATATTTCATCTGCAGTTAGCTCTCGAAAATAAGCAAGGTGGGCATGCAGCCCATTTGTATTCCATTGAAGAATTTTTTCTGGCATGAATAGTATAATGTACATTTGTGAAGTTGATTGTTTTTTCGTTTCCTTTTTGTTGTTTATTTATTCTTCATTAGACAAGTCACTTTCAGATTCGAAAGAGCTTAGGTGCTGTTGAACGTTTGGCTTTGGATTATTTATTTTGTTTGTTAGTCTAGTAAAGCGATTTTTTAGGGAGAGAGGTCGGTTGCAAGGGGGTAACGGTCGTTTCTAATGAAACTTATAAGGTCTTCTATATCGTCCGAGAACTCTTCCGCCATTTCTCTTGGGCTCGATAAGCCTTTAGTTTTTTCTAAGAGACTTTTAAACTGGATGTAATTTAGAAGACTACTTGGTCCTTCTAGTATTGGTTTGGTTGGCGCTAGCAAACCACTCGTCTAGTGGTTTTTCATTATTATTTGAATTACATTTCTTTCTTGCCTTTTTATTTTTTGGTTTTTGATTGTTCTGGGTTCTGGTATAAGTCCGAAGTTTTTCGGGCATAGTGACAATTGAGTCGGTAGAGGTTATGTCTGATCTAGTTCTTTTGACTTCCGTGGTCAGATCCTCAAGGATTGGACTAATTGGAGGTTCCATGGTTGTGTTTGGGGATTGTGTTTGAGTAGGCGTTGCAATTTCAATTTCATTTTTGTTGTTGTTGGTTATTTTTTTGGTGCTGTTTTCTGAGCCTTTAGCATTTGGCCGAGGGGTCTTTTCGTTTGCTACTGATACTTGGTCTATGCAATCTATTGCTAGGTGGCCTTCTTTTTTGCATAGAAAGCATTTTAGGGAGTCCGTAGATGGGTAAATGTAATATTTAGTTTCGTCGTGTACGATTGGTAGAATATTTGGTAGCTTAGATAGGTCGTCTGGATGGATATAAACCTGGCGGCGAAAACTTAATATGTGAGCATATCCTTCCTCGGACAGACCCGCTCTGGTTTCTGTACTCAGCAGCCATCCCGTTTTTTAAGGGAGCACCGTAGTGCAACCTTACACAAATTTCTTATAAATACAAATTTAATTTTTCATTCGCTGCGTAGTGCGAAGTCGAAGAAAGTCTCTGAGAGGCCGAGGCACACGTTTTCCGTTTGTGAAAAAAAGAAAAAACTCACTCCGAACTCAGATATGGTGGTGCCCTTTTAAACATTTTGGTTTGAAGAACACCAAGGGTCGTGGTCTGACCGCCGGACACGACATAGCATCACCATCCAATCAACTATAGAAGGGACCGTCCCTTAATATTCAATGCATCCAAAAAACAGAAATACAGTCCACTAATTCAACAACATCTCTTCGACTATACATTCTTTCCTCCATCAACCCGTTCACAAGCCTGCGAGTGTTCGGACGCGTACAAGTATGTATGTGCTTTCTTTTCTTTCATCTATAATCTGACGTTTCATAAAGTGATACTACCCGGTACTTTTAAACACTTTTAGTCGTCCCGTTAGTGCAAATTAATAATTTGTGTTCGAAAGCATGGTCCGGAAGAGTTATAACCACATGGAATCTTAAACCACAAGCAAAGCACATGAAAAATGGATGCAATGTATTGAATGTAAAGATGGGTACGTGAGGAATGCACCAGCCAAAACGTTTCTTATATTTGCCACAATTGCGATACCGACTAATTACTTTCACGTTTGTTTTATTTTGTTATATACTTGTTATTGTAATTTTAATCAACAAATATTATATTTTCTATTTTCATATTTGCATGAAAAATTTTAAATGGAGTAGGTCATTTAGTAATTTACAATTTAAAATGGATGGAATTTACGTTCCGGACAAAGTAAAACATTGCAAATTCTGTGTCATTAATTTAGTTCCAATATTCTGTATATTCACATCGTTTTCATACCAAAATCATTTAACATTTTCAATTGAACAAGAAATATTTGTTACATTTCGGTCCATGTTATATGGCATTTAAATTACATTGTACCTTACCAATTAATTTTTAAACGAATATTTCAATTTGTATCATTCTGTCATTCTAGGAAAATAGAAGTAATAATACAAATACCAATATTTTATGAGAGTTAGCTAGAGCGTTAGTACCGAACAGTAGTGGGAGTTAAGGGGCGACAGAAGTTATATTACTTTGTCGTAATGGCCTAAGCAACGCTCAGGAAACTACTAATATTTTATTAGTTATTAACCACATGTCTGCAGTGGAAGCACAAGTATTAAGATCTATAATGCGAGGACTATATATTGTGCTGCTGAAAGTCAACTGACTTTTGCAGGAAGTTTTGCAGCCGTACGTCCTAATAGCAATTGACGTATCGTAAGACTCGCGCGCATAGACCCCACGGCGACTAAGAAAAATAAGATTTATGGATCGATTTCTTTGAACAACGGGGGCATGGTATCAACGTTCTAGGAGTACCATTTTCTAATTGTAGGGGCTGAGCAAACCACACCAACCTCATCTCCACCTACGTCCATAAAACTATGAAAGCTATTTAAGAAGTAGATTTCAGGGAACAGGGATAAGTGGATTTTCTAGTGGCAAATAGGGTAGATAATTTCTAAACTCTTGTAGGAAAAATGACACTCATTGAAGCTTGTTAGGGAAAACTTGTTTCTCTCTTTTTCTTCCTTGCTACATTTCACGGGACCTAACAATTTTGCTGAATAGTGATACTTGTCAACTGTCTTGGCAGTTTAAAACAATAGTATTTCTTGCATTGCATACAATACAGAGTGTCCCCCTTAAATCGATCACTGTAAATATCTTTGAATCTGTTGATAATATCAAAAGGTATTTCAGATTTAATACAAAATGAGGACACCAATCTTCGTCAAAATACATTACAAATTATTGTTTAAAAATATAATTAATACGTACTATTAATCTCATCTTGAAATGTATAATAAACCTGGCAGTAATACAAACATGTAGGCACTTCCATTTCAAACAATTATGTTTGCGGCTGAATTCTGTATAAATAAAAATTAAAGGAAAACTAAAATAATCTATTACATTTATTCCATCGGATCAAATATAACGTTTGTATGAACGAGGTTTTCGTATATTAAAAAACTATAGAAATAGTAACTAGTATACACTTAAACCGAACGTACTACAGTCAACAGTCTATTTTCAAAATTTGACATGTTCCCCTGTTTGTAGCTGATCGTGAAAAAATCTACTTGTCTCGAGCAATTAATTATATTAAATATAATTAATATGTTCTAATATAATATGTATCACCATATGGAAGCACATCAGAAAACATCTATTCACAAAAGTTGCCAAAACTTGTAGTGAAATATTCTTGTTGAATCAGATTCATTTACTAGATCGATGTCACCTGCATCAGAAACAGCACAACGATTTTTGCCTTGCCGCGTTCTTACTCCAATCTGTTCACGATTTTTGTTACATTTCATCACAACAGTAACTCAATTTCAACAAATTATGTAGCTGCCTCCCTTTTTACAATAGTCTTCAGATCAGAAAACTGCAACGCAACAGCGAACCACAAATATACACGGGAAATGAAATAGCTAACAATAAAGGCGATTGTGAAATCCATGATTAAAAAGGTGAATAAAAAACTAGTGCGTCTCATAAAACTGAGGTAAAGGAAAAGCTTCCATTGATTAATACTTTCGCAACCGTTACTTTCTTCGCCGTCCTAAGCGTTGAAAGTCGCACAAAAGAGTAGAAAATCTAAAGGTATATAATTGCCGACGGTACTTGCCAATAAGAAAGCCATTAAAAAAAAAGAAATATGCAACGTACTTTGTAAGTTTTGTAATCATGGCCATAACTACGTATTTCATAAAGCCTATAACTAAATAAAATATTAGGTGCTTTCATACGCAATGTCATTAGTACATACAAGCGTAACATTCAAATACTAAAACGTGATGCCTATCTTGTACACTTATTAGTTAATTTGTTGTTCATTAAATGTATGCAGGAGGTGGAAGTGTCCAGCGAATGAAAAAGACTCGTAGTGAAATAGAAAGATTACTTTTATTCAATGAATGTACATATATAAACGACACTTGTTGACTATGCTATGGCCTATCTAGGACTGAATGAGCCTGGACCCTTGTGACCCTAGCTGGCGAAGGGATATCGAACCCTCGCAAGGACCATGTGCCCTGATTGCCGCACGCATAAATAACTGCCGTATCGTGCTAAAGCACTTGACCACGATCTCGTATTACTTTAGACAACGATTGCACAATATAATTATTTTAGCCTCTAAATTGATGAGTGGCGTGAGTAGAAAATTACGAGAAATGAGTTTATTCTAGAAATAGTAAGTATTGAGACTACTTGTTTTATTTACCAATTTAACTTGCGTATTTTCTTTTACGTTAATCAAAAATAGGAGTTACTTTTATATCGCAAGTACAGTGTCGGAATAAAGTATGACACGAAAGTATAAACAACAATATTAAGAAAACGGCCTTAATTCACTTGTAAAGCAACGGGCTTATTTATTGCCCGCTGTGTTCTAAGAATATATTCCACGATGGATTAGTGTGGCTATTAATGGATGGATTAGTCACAAATCCAGTACAATACAAAACTGTAGAATCACATCTGAAACCGATGACCATTACTTTTACAGGTACCGAGCATGTCCAGGGTATAAAAAAAATTGTACCGCGAAAACAGTAAATCGTTCCATGCAAAATATCATGCACAACATTTTAAAATCAGTAATACATTGTATGCTTCTAAGATCGCGCTACAGACATCTAAAAAGGATGATGGTTCGTAATTTAAAAATGCATGTAAATCCGAAACATAGAATACATGTAAGGCACGTTTCACAGTAAAATTGATTTCGAATAATAATAAGTTTTTCGAGATAGCTTTATCGATTAACGCCGAATTGAAACTGTGATATCCTGATACTCAATCCCCTTGGTTTTATTCGCCATTGTTAGGAAGGAGTGGACTAATTATCTTACCGAAGTTTTAATGTAACACTGTTGGTTATTCAAACATTGTTATCCAAACATTATATCCAAATGAAAATAACAAAGTAGTTCCTGGAAGCACTGAATGCTCTCTCCTGCATCGCCAATACACCGCTTCCGCTGGAGTTGCATTTTGATTACATTTCTGCGCTACCCTTACGTGACGTCAATACGAAGTGAAATCATGCGAACCATAAAATTTAAATATTTGTACGGTGCCCACCGAGTGAAAGTATATGTGTATAAAGTGATTTATCTCACTGCAATATTTCCGTCAGCAAATAACAAATGCTAGACATAAGCGCGGTGAATTTAAATGATCTTGTTATCAATGCAGACGCACTATCAATATGAACTGTGAAATATTAAAACAAGGGGTATATTTAATGTTGATAACATATCCATATAAGGCATGGAGTTGCATTCGTCCAAATTATTTTCCCTTCAAATGGTATCCATACATAAGCTCATTCCTACTTCTCTTCTTTTTTTGGTCTTAAGCTGGAAGAAATAAATTAGGCGTCAGAAACTGTTTTAAATAATAAAAATGTTGTATCTTGATAGAAGAATCCACTATGAACATCGAAATAAGAATTGTCCATTTAATTAATAATAATGCAACCGAATTTCGTTACACAATCTGTTCTTTATGGCATGTTGTTAACCTCCTATACCGCCATTCATTTTCACTACTTATTTCCGCTTCAAAAAGATTTTAAATAGTTTATTACAAAAAAAAATTGTTATGCTGAATTTACAATACATGATAGGGTATAATAAACACAGCGGTTGCAATATTTATTGAAAATCATTGCAGAATTATTTCCAAAAATGAAATAAGGTTTGTGAAATATAAATGCCGAGTGTGTGACTTCAAACTCAAAGGAGTGTATAGAGGGTTAAGATAAAAATTTCTCATAAATAGAGTATTACATGTTTGTCTAATTTATAAGTCCTCATAATAGCTTATTACGCGGGCAAGTAATCGAATTGTCAGCGTCACAGTATTACTTTCACTGTATCTGCATGAAAAATGGAATGCAAAATGACAGAAATGGAATTAATATTTTTAGCCATAGACTAAAACAATGTTTACAACCAAGTGAACGTATAATTTGGTTTTAGAAGTGTATAGTTTTATATACACGAAAAAATGATTAGAAAGTAGTTTATATGCAAAGCTTGCTTTTAGCACTATACAGTAACTTTTTGTAACAGTGGTCGATACCATCATCAAGGATGTTCTGTGCAGTTTACAAGTTACACAATAACCGTCTATTCAATGACAATTAGTCTGCACTGAATAAAATAATAAAGCCTCAAACATTTTTCCATTGCTTGCAAAAATTCTTGACTTATATAAGAAACGCCTTCCTGGCAAATACCATGATTCGCTTGGAAAGACAGCGCTGCACTTTCTTTCGTAAAACATGATTTATAGCGGGATCCTTTACTAACAATAAGTTTCGTCGACCGAGTACAGGCAGAATCCTCCAAAACGACACGAGAAGCAATCCATTTCTATTCCGACCATAAGATGGAATGCAATCTAAGCTCTTTGAGTAAAACGATTTTATTACATACTTTATACTAATAAGTCTGCGTACACCTTACTCTTACTAATATATGGCAATATAATTAACAATATAATGCGAACGAGTAAAATTTCTTTCAGGTATTTGCGAACATAGTTGCCTGTTGATATACCAACAATGAAGAACTTTAAAAAATTGATTAACAAGGAAACAAAATATATTGTTTTATATATTGTTGAACAATGTGTAAATATAAAATGTCTTCGCACACATGGACATACTAGTTCTAACATAAAGTTCTACCCGTTTTTGAATTCAAAGAAAATAATACATATTATTCCAATCGTGACTAACGTAATTTAGAGGAGCGCGTATTTTGAAATGCAATGGTAAAAAGTGGCAGCTATATAATGGTGAAACTTGAGATGATATTATTAGACATATAATATTATTAATTAATCATTTCCGTTAGATATAAGATTTTACGTGAACGATGAAGTTTTCCATTTGAGTCACAACTAACGATATCTGGGTCCTCTTTTGACCTTCAAGACTTCAGTTCTGCGGCACACCCGCGTACCAACATATCTTTCAAAATCGGTCCCCCCAATAAAAAGGCGTCTGGACATCTGCGCAAGGAATAACCTTCAACGTGCAGATGGCTAGGGCGTTTATGACGTGCAAGTAATATAACTGTTTTTGAGGAAGTCGTTTTACTCTCTAATCCGCCAAGGTGCAAAAATTAGGAATACACGACCACAGCAGTTCATTGCATGCGTCGTAAACTTGAGTTTCCAAAAGGGCCTCGCAGCTGGGCCCCAGATGATGCCGCCAGGTCAAGCTCTAGGACCCTGATGGAAATTCCGCTGCAGCGTACGAAGACACACCCTCTTTTAGCAAACGCGCTTCGGGCGCTAAGGAAGGGTGCGTCTACACCTTCGAAACATGCTGATTGGACATTGGATGGTTTTCCTAAAATCCAATCAGCATGCATAAAAAATACTTCCAAGTCGACGTGTAGGATAACACTCGACGAGGAAGTCAGTCGTCAAACGGGCTTTGCCCTAAACAAGTCTTCACCCGGGCTTTGCCCCAAACAGTCTTCAACAGGGCTTTGCCCTAACAAAGTCTTTTACACGGACTTCTGCTAACCGACTCCGGAGTATCCGCCCTCACGCGAGGTGTGAACATCGCGATTCCACCCGATACTTCGTCACCAAATACTCATCGAACATTTACTCACCTAGTCCATTCAATCATTGTTATACTTTAAGTGTTGTTTTCTTAAATAAATACCAACCGTTAACAGAACATCGTTAACATCACTAAGATTCATCTACTACATCAATATTTAATCCTATTAGAACGCAAAATAGGGAAGCCTAACGTATACGCGACGTGAGCCTAGTCGGAACGAAGATTTACGACCTTCGTTTTTCCTGATCGGTCCTGTCCACAGTACGTCGCGGGTGCGACGCGGCGAAGCAACTTTTTTCACTTTTTTTTTAGGAGAACAATTAAAAACAATTAATTCTGTTGCAGGTAAATGCCTGATTTTTATTGCCCCTTATTTCTATATTAGTTATGTACTACGTCCTTCTAATTCGGTCCACAAATACTCTATGCCAGATGAATATGAAGGAGCAGATGTTGGTTTGGCATATTGAATTGCATTTCTTTGCGGTATGCTTGATGTCCTTATCGTATTAGAATAGTAAGCGGCGCGGCAAGCTTTAAATTCTTCACACAGTCGCGCAGATGGTCTTTGAAAATATTCAGGTAAACGTATTGTCCATTCTCGCGTCGCAATAATTCACCCTGCAGAGGAGGCTCGAACCCATGGGCAAATGTTTATGGCACGATCGCAAATTAAAGCTATTTTTGAGAATAGGGAATTTTTATATTTTTTACATTTACAACTTTAAAGTAGGTCCTGCCTCAATAGCTCAAACACATGACGTAAACCGAAGAGTTTCCGAAGGCATATCTGGATGTAACGGTTCGACAGCCGAAACATCAGCCGACGGAAATACCCATGACGGTCAAATCTCATCACCAAGGCAAGCAGGCAACCTCCCTCCCTTCCAAAAGACAGCACGCTAAGGGCGGTGATTATTCTTACTAACCACGCTCATGGGCATTTGCTATAATCGAATGTCAACCAATCAGAGTGATAATTACCAAAACCGGGGTTTCCTGGAAGCTACACCGTCGACCAAAATGAGAAGTCAAAAAACATCAAGGCGGGAACTACCAAGAACCTGATCAGTACTTCAGTTCTCGTGTCGAACGGAACTTATCCGACCACTATACATATACAATCTTTTACTCTACGAACCGTTGAATCCTTTTGTACAGTTTGTTAAGTTTACAAATACATACACTTATTTGCATCTACGAACCGTACCTGTCGTTGTGTTTTTATTCGGGAATCAGTGCAACCATTGACCTCCTACCTCGCGTTAAACTAAACGCGGGGAAAATACATCCATATTGCATTCAATAAATTGCTAGTTGCACTTGTACATCCGAAAACGAGAACATTTCCACTGCCATCCATCACTGTTGGGCACAGAATTTTAATTTCCATTTTAGTAGTGGCTTTCCTCCACATCATAACTTGCTCATCCGTACAGAATGTTTTTACGTAATACGCGGCTTCGATGGTACCATCGGATGCAACGAGATCCTTAGTATACGGAAGTTGTAAATCTCCGTTTCCAATTTCTTCGACACCGTCGCGCACATATGACCCGACGACGGTTTAAGGAGATAGGGGTGGTATATTGAATGGTTGCTACTTTTACGTAACGAATGATAACTATTTTAATTTCTATTAACAAATGAATGATAACAAATGAAGATATGAAACGGATCGTACAGTCGTGTTTAGTATACTGTACAGTGAACAATTTGTGGGAAGATAATGTTTCCCGTTTGGTTTGAAGTAGGAGAGTATTACGGTTCTTCCTGCTTCTGAATGAAGACAAATTAACGAATAAGAAGATGATACGTTGACTTGCACTTTTGAGAAGAAGACAGACACTTGAAGAAGGAGAGGATACTGCTTCTCCTTTACAGTGTGCTGGGTAGGACCCTGTCTTGGACACTGTCCTAAACTGTCTTAGACTGACTTCCTCGCCGAATGTACTCCAGCACATCGACTCGGAAGTGTGTTTTAGGCACGCTGATTAGACATTAGGAAAAATGACTAATTTCCAATCTGCGTGTTTTCAAGGTGTGGTCGCACCCTTCCTTAGCGCCCGAAGCGCGTTTCCTGAAGGGAGGGGGCGCGTCCTTAAACGTTGCAGATTATTTGGCAACGCCACGGAATTTCCACCGGGGTCCTAGAGCTTGACCTGGACGGGCCTTCTGGGTCCCAGCTGCGAGGTCCTTGTGGAGACTCACGTTTATGACGCATGCAATTAACTTTTGAGGTCGTATATGCGTAATTTCGTATACCTCGACGAATTATATGTTAGATTTATTTTATAACTTTGAACTACCGGGGTTAAAAAGGCGACCGTAAAGCTCCAAGGTTCTGGGGTAAGTGCTATGGGGTTCATCACAGTCCTCTTACCAGAAGGCATTGCCTTCCCCACTCCGTGGCCAGATCCTAGAGGAACAGAGTCCCTATTCATTAACAATACGGCGTCGGGCCGCTTGTCCATTCTGATCATTCTCTCTCCTTTTTTAAACAGTACACCCTTCGACACTCGATAACTGAAAGACCCAATGTAGTCAGCAGCTATCGCCCGCCAACAGGATGTTTGGACCCATTCATACAATCTCTAGACCTGCCATAAATTAGTCAATCCTAGGACATCCGATAGCTGAGTGGCGACGAGCCACCAGCCATCGTCTGCCGCCCAGATTGCATATCCTCACAACAACCTCGCCGAACGCCCGTAACCTAAGACCCTAATATAAATTATACCCTAAATGAATAGTATTCCGTCAAACAGCCATATTCCTTTCTTTAAAAATATGCTGACGCTAACATATAGAATAAAACGACTTCCTCAAAAACAGTTTTCTATTACTTGCGCATCATAAACGCCCTAACAATCTGCACGTCGAAGGTTGTTCTTTGTGTCGATTGCTGTATTTTAATGGGGGTAGCCATTTAATTTTCTTGTGGGTTACGCGGGGTTGCCGCGTAACACAGAATATGTGTACATAGGAACCAAATAAAAAGGAAGGGCAGGCTTCGGGAATCGAACCCGAGATCGTTGTATTACTAGGCACTGATCAGTCCATTTACGTCACGGTCCCTGCCCAATATTCGCTATTCGTTTGTTCCTCTTATCTTCATTCTTTGATGGAGGCGACCGATCCCACATATGTTAAATTTTCTGTCATTATTAAATAATACTGAATTCCAGAAATTTGCTATTTTAAATCTGCTCCCAAAAGTCGACCTGTTTTTTCTCCTTTATTTTGATAATGAATGGTATTTCCTGATTGTGTGACCACTATTACATGTATCCCACGTTTGTAATGACATTATGAACTGACTCAAGTTTCATATTATGGGATGCAAGAATTCGTGGAAAGGTCATGGGAGGGCTTTGTATGAATCGTGTGAAGGAAGTATCGAATGTTGCGCGAAGTGTGAATGAAGAGTGTTAGTCGAAACGTCGAATGCGGAACGAGTGAATGTTTATCTCGAGGATAGAGTGGATGGTTTCGGGGAATGCACGTGGAGTCTAGGATGCATGGTGACCCGTGGTCGAACTGTGACACGCGGTAAAAGTGTGTGTGTCGGTGTGGGCCTTAATGAGTGTAAACGAAGGGTGAATAGAATGAGACGGAAAATGCGTGAAAGAATATATGCAGTGGATGATGCGTGCGAGGGGCAGAGTTGAAGCGGAGTCGAGCCAGAGTTGTAGCGAGAGCATTGCTGAGATAGGATATATTGTGGTGTGAGAGAGAGAGCAATTAAGAGTTATTGAGTAATAAAGTAATTTTGCAAGAAAGTAAAGGCAGTTACAATTTCCCCTGAAAAGGAATCCTACAATATTATAGTCAGTTTTAAAGTCATAAGCCAATTTTTTAGTGATTGTTCCTGGTTCAATCTTGCTCGTTCTAAGAATTTTCTTGTTTGTGATGTGCTTTCTGTTTCTTGTGATTGTTCATTATTCTTTTGATCTACGCTAAAAAATCATTTTTTAATATTATATTAGTATTCAATTAATTGCTTGTCGGTATATTAAAGATTTCGGAAACGTGTACGCATGCGACCTTGATTATATACATTGATTATTCGAATATTTGTCAAGTTCTTTCGCCCCTGCCTTCAATGTGTCCCAAAAACCCAACGTGAAATTCTAACGATTCGGGATATGAAAGCCTCACACCCATCATTGGTTTCACACATTCCATGCATACTTCTCACCCGTTATTCCTACTCATTCTTCACATTTGAGTTTCATAGCTTGTCACCCATTATACTGTGGAAAAAAACACACTTGTTTGTTTATTTCTTTAATTTCTGTAACATTGTTATTGTTATTGAAATTGTTGCGTGTTATTGCGATTGTTATTGAAAATAACATGCGTACACTTCAACGTTAGATACATAAACGGGCAAAAAGTGAAAATACTGTGACGAAAATGCAAAATACAATGTTCTACTTACCATGATTGATTTCTTGTACAGGAATTGTACACAAACTTAAAATCACACATGCAGTATCGATTTTCCTTCGAGGTAAAGACTATAGCCGGATAGGGGGGTAAAATGTGCCCCTAAATCAAATTCGACTTGTGAGGTGTCATTCGATAGCTTATCAAGAAGTACAAATTTGTACCAAGTCTTATTATTAGCAGTTCGATTGGGAAGGCAGTCACAGCGAAAAAACAAAAACATGGTTTTAGCTTAATATCTCCCGTTTTAATGCATAAAAAATATTGAAAAAAATCTGAGACATTACAATTATGAAAGCACATATTATAGAATTTTGACAGATTTTTAAACTGGAAATCCGTGCTGCAAAAAATAAAAAACGTCGAAAAATGCTGAAAAATGCGGATTTTGTAGTTGAGAAATAGGAGTACTACAATTATACTTTTCCTGTAGGTACATAGTATTGATACTACTACTCTCAACTTTTCAGATATTTTAATTAGGTGCGCCGTGGTTAAAAAGATTAGAAACTGATTTCTTCGTGAATGTGATTTGACATGACATATCATGGGCTCCATCTGAAACTAACACCACGGGTGGACTATATTTCGCACCACTTATTTTAGGAACACAATGATACCCCATTTTATCCCACTTTCTCCTACATTGTCCGCCTTATGAAGCTTAATAAATAAATTTTGAATTGCTGGAAGAAATGGTTTGCTTGCGTCGAACAATTATTATCGATCTACCTTGCGCCTTCACTTGACAGTCTATAAATTAGGAAATTTAACAAATAGGTCACCTTACACAAATTGAGCACGCGTCCAATGAATCGTGAAAAAGCTTTTACCCTGAGATACTCACCCCTGGATTGTAAGATAACGATATATCTTTCGCTAGTACTTCACAACCACGAAGTCTAGGCTTTATAGACAATTTTTTAAACGTTTGGGTTACCTCGTACATTCCATTGAACTTCATGGGCAACTGCACGGACGATTATGAATTTTGATGAACGAACTTTGTATTTATTGCGACATATGTGATTAGAGCTGAGCAACAGAATTCCCGTAGACATGTTTAGATTTAGTTACTGAGAAATTTTAGACCTGTAGTAGCATGTAGTAGCATGTAGTAGCACATAATTTTGCGAAGTAAAGTGTTTAAAAATGCGGTCTGTTCAATAAAGAAACGAGTCTGAAATGAGAATTAAAAATTGAGGATCAGCAAGAGAATGGGAAATAGCGACCAGATGCACCTACATATCTAGCACAAAATTAATGGTTAAAATGTTTAAATTCGTTTATGCTTCCAAAACCTCCAAACATTCCGCTGGATTATTTCACACCCAGTGAAACGAACGAAACGAACGAAGCGAACGAGCATACCAGAAAGATGTTTTCCTTTTTCATACCGTCAATTACTCGTATATGTAAAAATCCAAGCAGAACAAATTACCCATAGAACCACCAGTTTTCCGCGGGGCTTTATTACACACAGACGCAGGAAAGTACCCGGGAAAACCTAGCTACTTCTACTATACGTGTTTACATCATACCTTTTTGACTCTTGATATAAAGTGTGAACGACCTGCTAGAAATATGCAGTCTTCCACTCTAACAATTCCAATGATCAAAAGGAAACCAGTATATGTACAATGTGAAAACTTGAATTCTTCTCTAATATACAGTACAATGCATTTATTCCAGAAAATGGACCTACAAGAAAACAAGAATGCAACACTTCTGCCCAATGCACGCACCCGCTTTATTTCTGTAGTACACTATTAGCCCACAAATAAACGGTTTTATTATTCATCAGCACGCCCATAACCATAAACCTTTTTAACGCGCTCGATGAAATTAATTCGCCGTGCGGGCAGAGGCAAAATTGTGATACCGAATAACTTTATTTCAGTCGCGATTACACCGTAACAGCTTGCATTTGTCGCAAATTGTATGGAAATATGTATACGTTGTACGCATTATACACATATATTTAAAATACTTATAGTACCCCTATATTGTACGTCTATATTGTTTGCCCTTGCACGTGTGCATTTCTAGCACGCTGTGATGAATTCACAGACCCTTAATGTTCTATTAGTTAATATTTCATCAAACTTGTTACCAATATCAATAAGGACAATGTTTCTTCTAATTCAATTTATGATACTAAGCATACAGTAGACTGACAAAATTCAGAAACATTGAGGCACTCAACTCAAAACTGATACTTTTTCTTTGTCACTAATATTAATGGTGGAATATACGATTAAAAATTCGACTTAAAATTCGACGATTAATAATGATTAATACTTTCTTGCTCTGGATTGAGCATACTTTTTTGGATGTAAAGAGGGACAACAATATCTGGGCAAGACTTCACCCTTACAATACATTCATATGGGAAAGTAATTTAATGAACAAAGTCAAATATAACAGAAACGGTAAGTTTTAGGATAAGTAAATCTTAGCGCATACTTTTATACACAGAATTCGCTATTCTATCGAAATCAAACATAAAAAGTCAGACATTTCATTTAAAAAACCAAAAGTGACATTCGTCACGTTATCTCTTTTACGCAGCCACTTGCCAGGAACTCGCTACTACCATATTATATACTCCATTAAATCACATAATTAAATCACACTTTTCTTTCAGACATTTTTGCGTATTGTTTAAAATAACGAAGATATTTCAGGTGGCCAGAGTTCGTGGGGCACCTTATATGTGTGAATAAAAATATTGCGCAATTTTTGATAATTATGAAAAGGATGAAGCAAAAAATAGCAAATCATATGGATTTAATAAGGAAATGTATCCAAATAAATGATATAATGCCTGTATAATATATATTTTGATTACTTATGTATTACCTACTTTAGGCCTGTATGTTCTCTTTTGTATGCAGACAAGTAAAATATTATTAATAATGTGTCTACAAAGCAGTATATATTTGAAGGAAATGATGTCCACGCGATTCTAGTTGCTTTTCCAACAATTAACGTTTTTCAGCAACCCAAGTGTATGTAATATTTTCAGCCCTTTTATGCTGAAATATTTCGTTCATTGCAAAATAATCTAGGTCGGTGAAAATTTGGTAGTCCTCTCATTTCTGATTGAAAAAAAAGTCGAAAAGGTTGCAAAATTCCACGTACTAATATCTGATACTTTCTGTCATTTTTGTTTTCAAGCGCAAACAAACCCTCATTTGAATTAATCTATTAATAAGTGGAATTTTTTAACTTTTTTATTTTATTCAAATAATATACAATCGTAGTATACTTTACTTTTGGTCGAAAAATATCGTTCCTGTTATAACTCTCTGATAAAATATTTGCAGTTTTAAACTTTATGTTCGACTGAAACTAATCTAATTTTAATCTAATTTAAAGAACATCCATGAATATCCCAATTATTTGTAATATTCAATAATAAGATGGGTTAATAAGAGTTGCTCATATCAGATAATCGAGCGAAACTCAATTTGTGATATCGGTCCGTTAACTTAAAACTTTAGGAAAATGATATTTCATATGTATGTGCCAAGCAAATAGTTCTCCTTCGGCCGTATGATCATGAAGTGTATTGATCCGTGACATGTTACAGGCCGCAGAGATATTAATCAATTACAGCCATTCGTGGAAGAAAATGCAATATAGGGGCTTGACCTGAAAAATCACTGATAACAGTTGAAAATATTTAAGTAGATATGTGCCTTTAAAATATTACATTTTTCATACTCATCGATATTTATTAACAGAATTTACCGACAGATATGAAAATATGAACAAATCCGTAGTATTATTCGCGAAGAAATAGGATGGAAACAAATTTGCTAGCGGCAAGGAGATAAAAGAAAGTTCGTATGAAAAAATAGCTGATGCAATTACAGCCTGATTACATAATGATATTTTGGCAACCAGATATTTGTTCTATCTATATTTGTAAGTTAATTTCTAGATATATCAGTCGTAATCAGGTCGAAGGATAATAAGTTTGTGGAGATATATATCCTGCACTCGCCACCAGGCAGAAGTATCACCATTTCCTCCAAGTTGTCCCCTAACCATCCTTTCCTACGAATGCATATCTCCTATGACCTGATTTGACCAACCGTGACTAGTGCGAGAGTGTACTAGGCGAATGCACGAGCAATTCCAAAGGGAAACGCAATCTATCGCCTTTCCAACATTTTCTTCTTCCTCATCAGATCTCCTTATTCCTCTAATTTTAGATTAATACGAAAACAGATAAATTTCGAGTATTTTTCTTAAAGGACCAAAACTGTTTAATGAAATTCATGTACATATTTACAATTTTCAGAATTTTTTACACGTCGATAAATTCTAAAGAATGTAACCAAGAAGTGGTACTTAAGAATACGGTGAATATATAATTTTAATTTGCCGTTTGATGCAAACTGGATATTCCTTTTAGCATAAATAATTGTCACCTCTAAAGTCCTTACAATATACATATAAAACCCTATTGCAAAAGTATTCTTCTTACTCAATGTACATTAACATTCACAAATTTCTTTCGCAGTCTTGTTAGAATATTCGAGGTACAGGAACGGCCGAGGCGGGCCATGTGCATTTCGCCGATGCACGCTGTCTTTGTCTAGCGTAGCTTTCTTTCGGGGCGAACCCTAAAATGGTTAAAAAGGGCCATGGTGACGTAGGCGTCCTCACGACCGACGCTTTTGCCAAAGGATGGCATTCTTGTATAGACTACGGTCGAGAGAGCACAGTATTAATAAACGGAATACCTTGTTAACATACACGCCTACGCAATTATTCTAATACCTAATCGAGACCTCGATACGAGTATTAGTGACATCTCTTACAGTCTGTTGTATAATTCTTATTCAGAAAATTAAAAAATATACGAAGCAAATAATTCCCTTCTATCAATGAAATTGAAAATTTTAATGACTTTTTCAGACTACGCTTCGTAAAACAATACGCTTGCTCAGCAGTGCTTATCTAAAACAGTTGATGTTCAGTGTATATTAGAACTTTGATAGTAATCACGATTTGTAACATTTGTCTGATTACATACATGGTCTTCCGACTAAATACACAACTTTGGTTAATATCAAGACTTAAACGATTGTTAATAACAACGACAGCATTTCACATGGTTCAGAACCTTCATTGAGTAGAAAAATAATAATTATTAAAGCTACGTCATACGACAGTTTTTACAAATTTCATTAATAAAGAAAAGATATAATTATAAAGGTAAAATCTGAAGCAATCGATATCAAGAATGAACTCTTTTCACCAAACGCAAACGGCTTCTAGCAGACTGACGTTAACGATTCGGTAGTTTCCCTGCTATTGTTCATAACTTTGTTCCGCTCTTTTGCGTATCCTTTAATTCGAGGATTAATGAATAACTTTCTGATGTTGTCCTACGCTATATAATATTTATTCGAATGAATTTTTGTATTCGAATATTTGATTTAAACTGATATTTACAAAACTCATTCTTCAGAAATTAATTTTTCACATATTAAAGATTATCTTAATTTATCCTTATCTTTTTCTGGCATATATTGTAATCGGAATAAAATAATTATTTTAATAACTGGTGACAATGTTCGTTTCTAGTTTCTAGAAATTTCAATTAATGCAACAAAAATTATGTATTATGTATATTTTATATTTAACATTTTTCCATTTAGTAGTATCGATTTGCTGTTTGCGAATAATGAGCTGGTTCATTACCACGAAATGAGTTGTACATAGACCAACGGACTCGGGACACATTTCCGAAAAGCATACATAGGTGCACAGAGTTATAAAAATATAGCAAATTTTAATCTACTTATTGCAACATTAATAATAGAATTTACAGTAGTTTAATTATTTAAAATACTGCACAAGATATTTAGCACTCCCGATTCCTGTGGATTTTCTACTAGTCAGTAGTACAAACTGAAATATATCTGACGATGCTTGCTTGAAGATGCTTCAGAAAACAATTTCAGCGTATTATAATTTTTAAATTGTCATAGCACATATCGAAATGAACAATAAAGCTTCTTAAGATTGTAAGATGAATATGATTGTAAGATTGTACGTGAATTTTGTCTGTTCAAGGTCGATGCAAAGACATATTATTCACATCTTCAAATGCAGATTAATCTGCGATAAATTTGCACTTATACTCGAAGTTAAAAATTTGAGTTTGCTTTTTATATTTGAAAATATGTATTGGTTTGCACGTTATCCATTCATTCATTAACATATTAATGTTAAATTAGTGAATGGATAAAATATTAATTTTGCAATGTAATAATTGTTTCCTTCGTTTCGAAATTTCCTAATATTCTTAAATCTCAAGCTTGTGATCAGTGATGTGTACGATACAAACTATGAATGACCTGCAAAAAATGAATAAAAATGATCGCGGAAAAATCATTTTAGTCTGCATTCATTGCTCATTCGTACATAATAAAATTATCTCGCTGTCCTTAAAAACAAATATAATTTCCGTCCTGGTCACATGAAATATGAAATTGCTTTCCTATTACTGATACTACTATACTCATTGCAGCAGTCGATATTTATCAAGTAGCAAGTACTTCCAGACAACTGTTAGACATTTAATGTCGTTACATCTTAACCATCCTAATTACTTGATAAAAGTATGTAATGTAATTATGAACACTACAATGTAATAAGTGTGAAAATAAAGAAAGTGACAACTTCAGAAAATTGGGTTCACTTTCTTAACTTTTAAATATATCGACCAAAATCTTTCTTTATAGTGTAAATTGGAAGCGTAATCGAACAATGTACTACTTCGTCTGAGATTTGAAGAACTTACAAATCCAATTTGTACAAACTGACTACGTATTTGAATTTGTCTGAAAGCGTGTAATTCCACACAGCGGCTCCAATTAAAATTTCACGTCGTTTATTCCTAAATTATCATTTGAGTTTGGAGGCGCACGATTAAAACTGTCAATTTTTCATTTAACTGCCGTGTAGTATTACGAGGATCGGCATCAATTTCATTTATGTAAATGAATTACAAGAACCTGGAAAATGGTGAAGGTTTGTATCAGGTAACTTGTAATTATTAATACGAAAGTGATGACTTTTATTGTCGATACAAGTAAAAAAAGACAGCTAGGAATACAATGTTTTGGTTAGGACCTTAATTTTAAAAAGAAATCAATTTAAAATATTTTGAGAGATAAGAGCGCGATTTGGTGTATTTGGTGCAGCATAGCTTTGATTAATTATATCGCATATCTGTAATTTTTATGCTCCTTCACCTTTGTAATTGCAAAATTATGGTAACAATAATTGTGGCATTATAATGGAAACAATACAACAGTATTCTACAAATTCTATTAGTGCATGGATGTTAGATTAATATTTGAAATATACTATAATAAATGTATATATACTGCATGGGAATATCTTGCGATTTTCTGGCATGACACGTATTGTTAGTTTTCGGCAAGAATCGAATTTTTACGGTTAGGTATATTCGAGCAGTTCACAGACCAAAGCGACTAACTTCACTTTGATAATTGTTTAAAAGACTGGGAAAGCACTTTATGGACGCGCAACTTTTCACATTTACAATAAATGTCAAAAATATTTGCGTACAACAACACCATATGACTAAACCTTTTATGGCGGTTGTTTATGATATTCATTGATTTTGTTCTGAAACCCTTTAATAGGCAGTGTATGTGATAAGGAATTTTATAAACATTTTTCTCTTTATTTTTATATTTTCACTTGCCGCATCGATTAATTCTCTTAATTGAGCGAAACTTTAAATATCAATTAAGATAATTCCCGGAACAAAGTATTTTTGTATATTTTAAATATTTTACATATCATAACATAAAAACTACATCTATGTACAATAATATATATTTCAATACATGTTTTAACATACATTTTATAAGAAATTTAAAAAACAATGTATGTACACAAATTTATTAATTTTCTCTACTCCTGTTTTGTGTAATTACCTTGACAAATAAATGACTCACTTCTTAGCACTACATATTTATACAATCGATTTTGGCGCATTTATGTTCACAAAAATTTTGCATTTAATTCTGACAGCCAATACTTTTCCAATTTTTTAACACGATAACTGCATATAATGTGCATTCAACAAATTATTAGAACAATTAAGGGATATCGAAGGTAATACGATTATCTTATAAATTATGATTTTTGCAAAAAAACTGCAAGCAAAATAACAAGCGGAGTTAATGAAATCGCAAAGAAATAAAAGTGCCAGTACAGTTTACTATAAAAAGAAACAAAAGTATTAATTATACAGTGCATTAAATTTTGTGACATAATTGCGCATTAAAGAATATGTGAAACTGCTGTAAAGATTATAACTTGGCACACCAGCCCGGCAATGAGAATAAAGCGAGCATGTCGCTCGTTCGATATCAGTGAATTCGTTGCACACTGCAACCTCCACCGCAAGTCAATCTCGAAACTTCTTGTCACATTTCTCCTACCACGATATAATCATTGATTCGCGGAATCGTGAAGTTACTTGAACGCATTTGTTCCAATTTACTGGTGCCATTGCTTTAAAATATGACGGTAGAACGGTATGCGGACCACTATGTTTAACCACACACTTCGAGATTACGATAACTTAAAAGTGCATTAATAACATAAACTGTAAAAATGATTACAATAAAATGAATTCAAACATTTTGATGAACGTACGTATATAATTTAAATAACTTCTATTATAAATTCATAGAAGGTAATTTCTTATTTCAGTGTTACCCTATGTAGTACTTTCGAAACTGTCTTTGATTTGGTGCATTATTTTCAAAATAACGTTTCTCTATAAGGAGACTATAGAAGATATGGAAAAATAATATTATACTACAGGATCCTTCACATTTTAGAAATCGAATTCGTTAATTTAAATTGAGTTACATTAAGAAAAAGGCATTCTTAATACAAAATTTATTTTAAAAAACTGGAGCAGTAATCAAATAAACCTATATACTAGAGAACGAAATGATTTGACCTTAAAAATCGATGGCAGAAGGTTCAGACATTGATTGTCATATAACATATAGAAATAATAAATAATTCAATATGTACAGGATAAAGTACAGGAATAGACAGTAAATTTCACTGAATATCATGAAACAAAAGGTATTTACATACATATTCAGAATTATATGTATCGAATAAGAATAGACCGATGACAACAAAGACGATCGACACTTTGTCTTTAAAAATTGAGTAAGGAACAAGAAATTCAAAGAAATTGAATAATTTGCTACTTTAATCATTCAAATACAAAATACAAAAGTGGGTTTTATTTCGCTATACGATGATGTTATAGTACCAAAATAAGGTTCAATATAAATTTATTTCTTACTAATTTGAATAATTTCATAACAATGTGACAATGGAACGGGATGTTTGTTTTCAAAATAAATTTTCCTTGTTTTAAATTGCTCGCGATGAAACATTTATTACAGAACTCCGATGGTTCGGGTATAACAATAACCTTCGTAACTTTAGAAAATAAAAATGTTCAAGTACATACCTTTTCCCATAAAAAATGCTACAGACACATCATTGATGAGCTGCTTATAATTGCACAAGAGGAAACACCCGTTACGCGTAAGAAGATAGTGCCACGGTCGTTCACCACAAAACAACCAGTTAAAAGTGAAACGAAAAAAGGGCAACTTTCGAGAACACTAAAACCATCTTTCATAAGTATTCCTTTATTCTTTTTCCAAGTTCACTGAAGTTCTCCGCAAACGTTTACGATTGTCACTGTAACTGTGCGAGACGGCAACTGTTCGTGTAATCGTCAAACCAATTGAAAGGGCGATTGAAATATAAACACGCGTGAAACTTGCAACCGATTCAATAGTTGGCAGCGGGCTCGATCGTCCAGCAATACGAAAGTGTTGAACAAAAATCACAACGGCGCGATACTCGATCGTTCGTAAGGGAAGTCGTTGAACGAACTGCAAGGGTGAACCGAGAAAGACAGGAAGAGACAGAAGAGCGTCGCGACGACACGAAGGCTGACGACGCACTGACTACCCGCCTGGCTGCTCCCGACAGCCGACACTTGCGAGAGAACACCCATTCTCCCATTCCGATCCATTCTCCCCTACTGCACCGACACGCTCCGCTATGCCAAAACCCATCCTCCCACGCGACCCTCCTCGACTACTGCCCTGTATGCGTCCTCGTCCTCGTCCTCGGCCTCTACTGATCGGAACCGAGTGATCCACATTACCAAACATTCAACATCCTGCGACATGCTTGCGCTTATTAAAACATAACTGTATCGTTTGGTCATTTGAAATTGTCTCCGCGGCGGTGGACATAAGAAAGTTGTAAATGAACATTCGTACAAGGGTAAATAGGGGGTTGACGAATTTGTTGTTTGTCGAGAAAGCAAGTCATTTTTGACTCTTTAAGGGCGGATTTAGGTTGGAGTTTCTTTATCACAATGTTTATTCTGGTTACTTGCAGGGCAATGCAATAAGATATATTCGGTTGTCCCATAAGTTTCTTTCGCCTTCTTACTAAGTATTAACTGCAAATAATTTTACGAAGAGTACAATATTTTTAAATGATGTACGATACGTTCTTTTTCATCATCCTCATTGATCCGCCCGGAAGCTTCATGATATCATGTTTTAACATTTTTTATATGTTGCTGCAAAATATTGATCAACATGATTTTTATCTCATTGAAAGAGTTCAATTTTTTATAACGAATTGAACTTTTTAAAGAAATAAATAAGTAATAATCAGAAAGGCAAGATTTGAAGAGTGGGTGGGGGGGCTACAATATTCCAAATCAGATCCAAATGCCTTCCCTGCTTTTCCATCATTCGATACACGCAGAATGGCACTGACATTATCGATTCAAACGACATTATACTATTGGAAAGCTGCAAAACAACTGTGTCCTTAACATCAACGAAAAATGGATCAGTCAGTGTGTTTGACTAAACGTTGCCCAATAAAACCGTGCAGTCAAACAGCGAAAGAAACTTTTGGGACAACCTAATATTTCAAGAATCAACATTTTTCACAAACGTTTGAGCATCAGAAATCGCATGTCAGAGGATTTCGGAGGAGTAACACGTACAAGTTTCATTCGGGTTCGAAATTCGTGGTAATATTCTAATATGAATGGTACTACAAAGTAAACTATGTTGCTAGTTACAAAATAATATCGGTAACCACAAAAATTTCGATATAAAAGTTCCTCCTTGCTTTAATGTTCTACGAGGAAGGCACTAAAGCACTCTAGGACTAGCTCTTAAAAATCGAACTGCGAAAGAGGAGAAATGAATATCGGCGTTCATTTATGTTACAGTTTATATTCCTAGCAACCCCCTCTTCGTCCATATGTCGATTCATTTCTGACTAGGGGTCGTCCATAAACTACGTAGCTCTATTTTTGTCACATTTTACCAACCAATGTTACGTAGTTTTTTTCCTTCTGTTTTTTTAAACAATTCATTCACAAAAATCTGAAAGATACTTAACTTTTAGACTTAGATCCCCCTCCTCCCATGTGGCTTAGCGTAGCCTTTCGCCATACCCCCCTGCCCCCTAAACCGACAACGTAGTTTATGGACGACACCCTATCACCATGCCACGCTCACATTCATTTCTTGAAATGATTCAACAGTACCGTGGATTTTAATGCTGTTACCCACGAATCACGTTGCCCGAATTGCTGCCTCGGTTGTCGCTCGCAATGAGTAGCGTTACTTGAATTGCCAAATTAAGTATCGCAACACTTTCCCTCTTAAGGAGCTAGTAACTACATCCATCCTTCCCTTGCTACGTAGTCCACAAAGTTGAGCAATTAACTGTATACCACTCGCGTTACGTGCCTCTCATTCCGGTGTTCAACAAACGAACGGAGCAAAGGAGAGTAGACATGTGCGCATACTGTACTCTGTATATGTGTAGACCAGCGCACTGTTAAACCAGTGGGGTGTCGCACACAAGTTTGTTGGGTTGTAATTCAGAGATAATTCTGAGAGATGCAACTTATACAGCATTGTCCTCTATTTAACGCCCGCGCTGTAAGACAAATAGTAGATAGCGCAGGCTTGTCCACGGACGAAGAATCTGGCGCCGTGTAATCCGTCATCACTTATGGTAAATAGGGGGATTAAGGAAGCACGACAAACGATGCGCGTTGTTCTTTCCAGAACGGCAGAGTTAGAGGGTGGGAAACTTTTTCTCACATGCCCGCATACCCGCTCGATGGCAGCCGTGATTTAATACTTCCGAGGAGAAAGTCAGGTCTGAGTTTCTCGAAAGACCTTTTCTGAAATGTAGAAGGGCGGCCAGGTTGGTCTGAAATTCCGTGTGACCATTTTAAGTGGCAAATTAACTTCACTTTCGAGAGCTTAATTACTTTTAAAAAGAGCAAAACTTTCTATTTATAAATAGTAATCGCGTGAACTGGTGCAATGAAGTTGTGTATCCAGGACAGTAAACTGTCTCTGTGGATAACCTTTTTAAAACTTGACAGGAGAATATTTATTTAATTAAACGTCGACAACATAGAGATTGAGTGAACCTTCATTAGGGTAATAATTTAATAGGGACATAATGCAAACATTACTATGAAACCCATTCTGCGTACATTCATTTTCAAATCAAAAAATTTATTTGGCCAATCGTTCCGTACAGGCAGAAATCAATTTCAGAATTATGCAATATTAATACAATTTACGTAACAATAGAAATTCCTGATATGTTAGCATTTCTAAACGATTATTTAAATTAATACTTTCTCAGATAACGAGTTAAAAGTTAAAAACTTCTTCAGTATTAGAATTTCTTGCAACTGAAAATTTCGATAGACTACGAAAGTTTTTAAATATTTCGATACTCACATATACAAAATAAACAAATGCAACTAAGATCTCTGCCGCAACAATTATTAACTAATTGTAACATCTTCATAGTGTGACATACAAAATATTTATATTCAATTCACATAAATATCCGTATTGTAACATTTTCTTGGCTAACTTTACTTCCGTATTTGTATATCACGTATGTAACGTGAAACCTACCGCAAAGCAATCAGCGAATAACAAATTAAAAATTAAAGTGATGTAGAAGTTATTTTTGGTAAACTTCTTAATCAATACAAGCAGAGAACAGGTGGGATAGTGAGACAACGGGTTTCTTTCAAACATTAAGAACTTTATTAGTATAAAACGTCGACACACGACACCTCTCTTAACAATGCCTCTCACACGATTCACGATACTCTCACACTCAATACTAATCTCTGCTCTATGTACTCTCTCAAATCCACATTTCTCTCTATTCTGCTTTCTAAACTATACTCATTTACCTCCGCAACTATTCTGCCTCGCGCCCGCATCAGCCACTCTGTATATTCTTTCACTCTTGCCTGCAAGTGAATATATGTACATAATGGTTGAAAGTTTTTTTTGTACAGATTTCGCCCAAAAAGCCCCATCCCATTAGGCGAAATAAAGTGCAGGTTTTTAAACAGATTACATCTAAAAAAAAGCCGTGAATACAGTTCACCGACAAGGAGTACGATTGAAGTGCAGGTATTGACACTGGAGCCTGAAGTAACCGGTCGGTAATAGATCAAAGCAGTCACTTGTTATTCACTTGTTATTGTTGCTATGAATATTCAGCAGAAACTAGACTATGGTCTGCTTGACAATGTTACCAAGAAATATTTTATGCTGCACTTAAGCTAATAGTTATACTTTCCTTCGTGTTCGTTTGAGTTCTGCCGACCTTTCGTGTTGTCTGCTAATGTCTGCTCTTTCCCGTGTCTCGCTGCCGGTTTTCCTACCCTTGACGGCAGGATGGGGTAAGGTGGCACGATTGTAGAATACCTTTCGGAAGCTGTTTTATGGCGTGTTCGAAAGCTTTTCGTCACCTGCTCGACACGTAGCCCTACTCAGGACAGCCCAGCCATAAACCAGCCCGTTCAGCAACGACAACCAAGGCGATGTGTTCGGTTTCCGCGACCGAACACAAATGATAGTACACGCAGGAATTTGTCCAGGTTGTTATGTAGACGACATTCTTAGTAAACTTCTTATAAATTGGAATAGGTGTGCAGGTAGAGTACTGGGACCAGGTTCTTTCAACCATTAATTGCTTTATGAATGTAGAGAAGTCGACACACGACAATTCTCTGAACAATGACTCTCACACTATACTCGCAATACTCTCAAATCTACGCTTCTCTCTATTCTCAATACATCTCTCCGAACTATCCTGTTCTACCTCCCCAACTATTCTGCCTCGCGCACGCATCAGCCACTCTATATATTCTTTCATTCTATCTCTCATTTGCTCTTACTTATTTAGGATATAAACCGCAGACATTCCTTGGCGACGGTCGGTCACGTCCACCCGAATTCTTGGGTCGCTGCACCCTCTGTTCACACGATGTTCTCAAGTACTCAGCACCAAACTCATATTTTTCACACCTTGGAATCATACGCTTTTTCTTCGAGACAAACATTCGACGTTTCTACTAACACTCTTCATTCACGCCATGCTTATCGTACAACTGCCTCGACAAACCTCGAGACAGTACTGTGGGGGCACTTCCCACATACACCGCTAGGGGACAAGCACGATGAGCACGACGATCCGGCTCCCGAAAGTGGTTGTATAGGTCCGCGGGACCATATATACAACCTCCGACCATTCCCTTCTATCCCTGTGTCTAAGGCAGGGCCTGCTAGTACGCGTTACTGATGAGTCCGCTAGCAGGCCTAGGACGAAACGCAACTTCTCCCCCTTCCTCTTTCTTTTCCCGTCGTACCTCCTCCCACCATCCGTACGACGGTCCGTCGACTACAGAAACCACCCCCCTCAGTACTATAAACTAAAAGGCGCCAACAGACCTGGCCCTATCCGCTAATACATACATATAATCTAACATGTCAACCAATACCACAGTGGCAAATTAGTCGATGGTGTATATCAGGTAGATGTATATAAAATAGTTGATTTCTTAAGCGTGAAATCTTCCCTTCTTCAAAATGTAATGACTAAATGTGCATACAAATGAGACTTATATAGAGAGAATACAACCCCGTTGGAGGACTCACAATTGTTTTATCTTAAGGTCACAGGTTTTGTATCAAGACGAAATATGGATGGGCATCAAACTTGAGTTCTCATATGAATTTAAATTTTAACATAACGCAGCAGAAGTGATTCGTAATTGAGAAATATATAGGAATCAACGGTTCAATCCGTCACCAACCAAAAAATTTTAATAAGAAAATATGAATCTTGAAAATTAGTAATAAAAGCGAGTCTTTTCAAAGGCATCTCTGCATCTAAACGCGAGAAAAGCAGATTTCTTCAAATAAAAGTAGAACTAACTTTCATTGTCGATGGTAAAACTGTCTTAAAATGAAAGGCTCATGCTTTAATTAATTAAGGTATCTATTTTCTCCTAAATTATAGACGTTTACGGTTTCCGTAAGAACTCATCTATTTCATATACAACAGCTTAACATATCCTCGTTATTGCTTTATAAAGCAAAGCAAGAAAAGCACAGCTGGATTATTTTTATAAAATAGAAACTGGTATACGTTTCCTTTTTACTACAAGTGCAACTAAAGAATTATTTATGTTGATAATTTACCAGCCTTTGTAATCTGAGTTGTTTCCTGGTTCCTACGCTGTATAACTCGTGCCATGTTTCAATAATAATTTACGTATACACGCAAGTCATCTGTACGACTGTAAAGTGCCCCACGTCAACTGCCTGCATTAATCTGCAGACTGTGCATGACGTTCTTACGCATTCATGAAATTTGTGGAGCAGGCTCAGTTAGTCAAATATTAACGAGCAAGTGCATGTTTGTGAGAATCTTGATGACAACTATAATGGATTAATATAAGAAATATTTTCCCATTTGATGCAAGCGTTTGTAAGGTTGTACACCTACCTACCTAAATTACCTACCTATGTGTATTTTGCAATTATCCGGAGTTATGGGTGTAAGAGATTTCGGCTGCGAGCGCCCTAGCTGGGCATCTGGTGTACGTCAGCGCGGGGCCCGATAGCGCACGTACCCACAGGACACCGTGGGCCGAAGGGAAATACGTGACCGAGGCCCTTGCAGCCATGGCGCCGGGAAAAACACATACAGCGCGTCCTTTTTGGCGATCACGATGCAGCAGGGCAGTCTTGCATCGATCGCCGTTGGGAACAGTCCTGACAATAGTTTAGCGGAACGGTTAATAAAGAATAGCTGGTTTAAGCGTCTTAGATAGAGCAGCCCTATCTATTTACGCGCAGCTACCTACTAGAACGTCTTATATTGTATTGTTTTGGAATAAAGAGAAATAGTACTCTTACATGGGTGTCCGATCAGTGGATTATTTGATTTTTTATTTATTTATTAGTTATTCACAATTAGCTTAGTTTCCTTCTTAAAAACTCTGGATTTATAAATTTGCGTTCAGATTTTAAATATATTTTCGTAAAATAGTAGATCATGTGTCAAACAATTTCGATAATATATCGTTAAATATATGTAACATGAATTAAAATCGAATTTTAAGGAATACATACGTAAGATTGAGAAATGAAAACATTTTTTCTCTCAAATGGAAATTTCTTTCTATTATTAGAGTATTATACTAAATGTTATTCCTTATTATTTACTCATTGTAAGTATGTATAATAGTATCTATCAGCAAATGTTTTCAACTATAAGTATATTACATAAAATACTATTGCACGAAGTGCTAGTAAAGGGTACTATTATGAAGTCTCGAACGTCGAATTAAAAAGTTAGAACCTTATCTATTTGATAAACGTTAATTCTTATTTTTGCAGTATGGTATTATATGTTCACTGGCACGCCGCTTTTACGGAAAATTCAAAAGCAAATATTTCTGAAAAATATAATAATTCTCCGTCTGGAGGAATGGAAAGCATGCTTTCCTGAATATTTTAGAAGCTATTAGAGCTTGAGAGTGTTCTCAAATGCGAAAGGTGGTTTGGTTTTCATATTCTGACTCTTACACGTTAGTATCTGTTCAAAATTGCTTTCTCCGTGGTATAAATTATTCCAAAGATTAAAATGCGTACGCCGACATGCGTCGCTCCAAGTTATTGTATTAGCAGCAGATCCGAGCTTTGAAATGTAGATATAATTAATAATTCGAAATTATGAATTGTTTAAACTGTACGAATATTTCTATTGTAAAGATTACTTGCAGGCCCTAATCTTATCTTATGTCAAGATTAAATAAATCATTTTCATATAATTTTTTACTTTAGCTAACTCTTTCAAATAATATATCAGCGTGCACGAGGCACCACGTGGAAATTTGTGCATACTTCACCATTGGATTACGCTTCATCCGTTGACTTTCTCATTCTTTTCATAACAGAATTTAAATTTTAAATTTTAAATTGAATGTTGTTGTGTAATGTAATGTTCTCCGACATTGTAGGTATTCTGGAGAATTAAATAGTTGTAGCCTTCCTTTTCAAATATTTCACGATCGAATCATTTTTCGACTACATTATCCTAATACGTACTTTTTTACGCAGAATGACGAGGGGCTTTAGCCTGCATAAAAATGAATTATATGGTTCCCTTGAATAAAAATGGTGCAACTGTCCAAATGTACACAGTATTCTCAAATAAAATAGGAATATTACCATCCTGCATGAAGCAATGTAAATGATGCAGTGGCAGTTCAATCAGCACAAGACGTTGCTGGACCCGAAGTTGTTAGACAAAACTTGATGCTTCTCGAAGCGCTGTTTACAACTTTGTTCGCTAATATAAAAAAAGATAAGGATGTTTGGAGTGTCTGGAGTTAAAGGAACATAATTAATGACGGGATATTAAAAACTACTTTGAAGAGGGAATCTCAAAGTAAAATGCAGTATTAAAAATAAGTCTCGACTTTGAGATTAAGTGTTGCGAGACGAAACTGTTCAAGAATCTAAAGAAGAAAAATGTAATTGAACACAATACATGATTATTTATTTGATCTTCGTGTCTCGCATTAAATAATAATTTAATACAATTTAATAATAAAATGCATTAATTAATCATTCAAAAGTTATTCTGTTTACAAAAGTATATGAAAAGTTTATTTTTACTATACATTGTATAACATATACACATCCAGTCGCTGCCAAAAGTTTCCGGACGAACAGTAATTTTAATTTGCTTTTTAAGAAAAAGTAATGATTTTTTAATACATGGTTAGATACCTGACCTTCCACCCTGCACGTCCGCAGAACGTCATGCCTGGAGTACCACAGGAATCTCCAAGTCCCCGCACATCTACCAAAAACAACCATAGTAATCCCGCCTCCCGCGAACGCCTCGACAGAAAAATCTAACCCAAACCAAACCCAAACTCATATTTGATTAAATGAAAATTAGATTCGGGTTAGCTTTGGGTTAGAATTTTCTATGGAGGGGGTGCCGGGGGAGCTCCCCCCTCGCCAATACCAAACTTGGTATGATATATCTATTTCTAGAGGTACAATTTTGGGCTGGCTCAATCGGTTCAGATATTTATCACATTCTCCATTACGAGTTGGAAATTATATAAACTCGCTGGTTAATTTGATAAATATTGAAGCATTTATCACATTTGCCAAACTTAGTGGTGATTACATATAATAACCGGCAATTGTGCATAATCACCGGATTAATCATATTTACCGTAACAGTCTCTCAGATGCATAGTCTCTCAATTTTACAATTTTACCCACAAAGAATATGATACTAATAAAATATATTCTAATAATAAATAAATGTTCAAACAACGAAACAAATTAAGAACTAAAGTGACCGTCCACCTCGTAAAATATGTATTACATATGCATATAATAAGTAGGACACTTTGGTCCATACAGATGCGCAGAAACACTTGTAAAAGACATAGGATTTTATTTCTTACATCGAACGATATATACATATTTTGTAAACACGTTATTGAAGTAGATCCGCGACATCTAACGATGCTTTGATACATTCAGTGAACGGATTTCCACAGTTCTCTGCTCATCTTCTGACAAATTACTGTTTTCTATTTCCAGCTGATGTTAAACTGGATGACAACTAAAGTCGATACATGCAATTAAATTGCAAAATGAAAACTAGAATTGAATATTATAACCAAACCATTGAAGCTATTTCTACATTTTAAATCAATACAATAAGAGCTCATTTCATTGCAAAGCTGTATCATATAACAATTAAACATAGTATAATATTATTACTTGTTATGTATACCTAATGTATACATACATACATTTTTATCATACGCCTAGTCTCTCAGACGAATTTCAGGAGCTTTTCTTCCAGCAAGATTACAAATACAAATTCGCATGTTGCAAATCTTTATCAAAGGACGTGCCTTCGAACAGTTACCAACAAACTGTATTATAGTTTGCATATTGTAGGTGAAGAATATTATCCAATCGACTGTGTGCGCTAATTACCTAGATAACTCACTCAAGAGATGTAGAATAATTTGTACATTCAAGTCTTTCTTATGCAAGGTTTCGTTGGTCCGATTTAAAAAATTCTTAACAATCTAGCAACATTTTCACTATTATCGATTCAGCGTAGAAATTATGGATCGAAAGTTCTATGAAAGACGAGTTTTTGACTTTAGTAAACAATAATTTGAATACATATTTTCTTATTTATTATATTTATAATAAATAAGAAAAAACCCAGAAATATACCACAACTTCTTGCACTCTTTTCACTAATATACTTTATCGTAATTTGGCTGTCAAATAATTACTCTTCGCAATAATGATTGTGCAATTAACTGAACAGATACATTAAAATCATAAAATGTATAGAATACTTTTTTAAGTATGTAATAATTGTAGATAATTATACATCTACATAACTGAACAAATACAAATCTGTTGAGAATAATAGTGAAAAGTTGCCATGAACAGTGGCGCAACAGAAAATCGTGTGACTCTTTGTGATATAATTATGATCTAAGTTTTTGCTAAGATCACGCAAAAAGGAGGGAGATACTTAGGTGGCCTCCTTCAGCTGGCACATCCTGTATAACGACTATTAAAACCATGCGTGAATTTTCTTTTACAACGAATGCTAAAAAATATTCAATGACAATATAAATTTGTTATTAGAAAATAAAGTAAAACATAAAATTGGGAATAAAAGAAATAGGGATGCAAGCATTGACACTTTCAGAAGATTAGTGAATACTAAAAGTTTATATACAATTATAATTGCAGAATATCTTTCATTGAGAAATAATGAAGAAACAGTTCGAGAGTGTTAATACTGAAATCATCTATTAGAAGAAATATATTTGTCATTGTATATCCATTGGGCACATGAATTGCGTATAGTGTACACTTTTTTTATCTCTCATACACGAAGAACATTCTATGTAAACATCTGAGGTATCCATTTACTCAGTACGTTGTAAGTGGTAAGTATTAATAACATTTAATCAATATTTTAAAAATTCTAAAGAAAATCTATGCTATGTATCCTGTTCATTGCAATTTGTTGTGCTGGCCTGAAACGTTTGTTAACATATACTCTAGGATAAATTAATAATTAATAGTATAAGTTTTTTAAAAGAATTTATCAGTTGTGCTATCACTAATACACACTTCCAACAAGTGACACATTATAAGCTAATGTACATGCTATACCTATGCAATAAGCTTGCATTTTCTAAAACTCTTTGTACGTACAATAATTTTGCAAATCTTTTGCAATTACTGTGTACATAAAAGGTATATTCTGTGTATCTCGAAACCCAACGGATTGTTTTGATGATAAACGCTTATTTGAATTCCGGGCTTAGTACGAATGTGAGTTCATACACATTCTTGCGTATGAAGTACAACAAATAGGAGACACATTAATAAATAGAAATAGGATGTACTGTTGACCTCGACGACCTTACTCTTACGGGCCACCCTGTATATATATATGTAATTTAAACTTATAAGGAGGAGGTACCAATTTTTAATTGCAGATTAATATTTGGTGGATATCCTACTCTTTGTTGTAATTGAGAACCAACAACAAGAACTCTAGTATACATATACTACAAATGCATATCTCGTATTGTTCCAGGTCAGTGGATCCAGGCTTCATTCAGGAATTTGCCTCCAATACCTGAATGTTTCTGGTAAGAATCGGTTAACGTAATAACATTTAAATTAATTTCCGATAATCGTATGATTTTGTTCGCTATCGAAGAAAAAACAATAGCACGAGCTAAATTAAATAATTTTCAAGAACACTAATATCTAGAAAAAATTAGATTATAAGTTATCGTACAAACCTCCATAAATTTCCTCGCTTGTATGTATTGTATGCCTCATATACGTATGTACGTATGTATGGGGGTTCAACAACATTTGCACTTACAAGGTTTCAGAGAAGCCTTCGCAAATCTCCCAAGTGTCAGTTCACATATAGCCACGAATCAACAGGGTCGCTCTATCGTTTTCACATTTTGTAAAGTATTTGATTGAAAAGACATTTCGGAAATAATTTAATGACAAAATGGTCCTTTTAACAGGTAAGAAGAGTTCTATATTGACGTGCCCCATCAGCCTTACTAAAAAAAGAGCACGGACATAGTGGTTGCAGCTACATGTTATAGAAATTAGGTAGAGTATATATTAGTATGACATATATTGAAAATTGAACCAAAGTAGATAATGCATTAATATTTGCACGCTTTTCTTTCTATTACCCATCACTTATGTAAGAATGCTTTTAAACAAAAACTTGAATATTCAACAATGCAAAAATTGAGTCTTTGTTCCTTCGATGTGGTTACAAATTTAATTTAGTTATTAGGTGGTTATATTACAATTAGTTCTCAGCAACAGAAATTATTTATAACTCGAACTAATAAAATTGAAAAATACTATTGCAGTTGAAGTTTGAATATTTGAATTAATAGGGGATATGATTGTTTGCTTGTCACTTTCTATATGGCAATACAGCGATGTCAGTAGCCTTGTTTTTTTATGCTTCATCATATGTTGTTAATAAAATATCCCTCTGGCAATCTAAACTTTTGTCACGTACACATTTTTGTGCTTTTATCGCACAGTACCCCCACAAGGTCTTGTTCTGTATGCTTGTTTTATGAGGCCTTTAGATTCCGGGTTCTACAGAGCCCCACTTTTATTGAAAAATTTGTGTGAAAGTGTATAATGTTAATTATGTATCAAAGTAGCATGAAGGTAAGTATTAAAGTAGTGTAAAAGTATATGTATATCAAAGTAGCATAAAGGTAAGGATAAAATTAGCCTTAAAGTATGTATTAAAGTAGCATTTAATAATATTCTATTTAGAAATACATAGATAAATAATGGTAAGTATGTTTAAAAACGTTTACGAAAAAATATAGGGTACAGTTATCGAATTTACGAAGAATATATGTATATATTTTTTGTTATATAACAGTATTACAAACATGAAGCAAATTTTGTATACTTCATTTTGCCACATATATCGTACTTTACCTTATTGTATCTCCAAAAGTTTCAGGATTATGTATATTACTCATTACATCAGAGACCCTGGGTCAAGTTGCTGATGTAGAGGTGAATCCGTTTTCTGATAATAGTAATTACTCTACTACGGATAGCTTTATCACTTTTCACGCACCCAGTGAAGTACAACCCAACGATAATGAAATTATAGCCGACATCCTAGTCGATGGAACGAAAAATGGTACAAATATATCACACTTGAAGACATCCATAACACCTACGGACTGGAATGACTGGAATCGAAAACTAAAGTTTCCAAGTACCAATTCGGATAAACAATATAAAATGGCAGACTTACATCTGGACAGAGGAATATTCGTGTTCGACTTTTTGAGGAAGTTTCTCTCACTTATTCAACCGTACGATGTGCCAGTAGGTAAAGTATATAATTTTTGCATTTTATCTATATTTAATAGTTTAAACAAAATTAATACGATTACTGATCAATTTTGGTTATACTTCAATCATATTTTAATATGTGTTTGTACTACCAAGTACCAGTTCCCAACTGCGAAAAATCGATTTGTCTGTCAGTTGATATAAAACTTCACACGTCATAATATTTCACACGTATGCTTACAACAATTCGAATTCACAAGATTACAGCTGCTTTTCAAGTTGAGGATGATAAACTTGTTCCGTTTAACGTCTGATGAATTATGGCAAGTAGATAAAGGTATATATGATTGGTACACCACTACATACTATAGATGCAAAGATATAATAAACGTGTGGAACGTTTAAGGTTTCGGAAAAAAAACATTTACGTGCCTCTAGAAGTTTCCAAGATATTATAACAATAGGTTTTCCGTTCCTTTCTCAAGGGAAATTTCTACTCGTGCAATATGACGATTGCAAACAAAAGAATGCTGGTTAAATATTTTCAGAGATCTCTTTTATATTGAAATTTCAAAAGTCAGCAGTTGTTGCCATGTCATAGTCCCTTATGAGTAGACTACAGAAATGTATGCACATACGATATAAATATGCAAATTCCATGGAAGATAAATTGTAAGGTTTGTACATGACGTGTGCAGTAAATATGCACTCCCGTAATTAATATAATACAATATATCAACGTGTTTCAACTACTTGTATGTGTCTTGTATAAACTATTATACAGAGTGTGGAAGAGGGGTGGGAAATTTAAAAAATGCTCAAGCTTCTGAAATGCTTATAACTAACAAATAAAAATTGCATCAATTTAAAATACACAATTTATCGGACACTTAATGCAATTTAGATACAGACGATTTTTTTATTATGAAAGGACCTACATTATGGAATGAAAATAGCACTTATTTATAATGCAGCGCGCACTTAAATCAAATTGTATGTAAGAAACCTTAAACTGAAATACTCAAACTATTTTCAACTGTTAATCCTTTTCCGGAACCACTCATACTGATCACATGCCCTGTCGAACTTGAAATGAAGAAGAACCAACGACTCTGCTCAGTTCAGAACTTCTCTTAACGAGTTTATAAACACATAATTCTCCAGATATTATTCTGATAGTTTTGAACGTCCAAAGCCATCAAGATGTCCCCAAATGTACCGAATGGAAACTTTACTACATGAATGCTTAGACATAATACATGTGTCAAATAATGCAAAGAATGCATGGCCATTCCTAATTTTACATACCGATATTGTCGCAAGATAGCTAAATATTACCAAATTGAACAATAAAAACAAACCAGAGAATTGTAGTATTTGTGGTTTAATAATCATTTTGCTTAAAGTGAGTAAGTGTCCGATGACTTATGGACGAGAGTGTACAACATAATGGACCTTTTGTCTCTTTTTTAATTCTTATTTTATGTTCTGGAACAATTCGTGGTCCTTTCCAAAAACAATACTCTTTAAGTACCCCCAGAAACAGAATTTGCACGCGATCCATTACTAATACGTTGAAAAGTCCTGTTATTATTGCGATGCAATTACAAACTGTATCGCATCTGATAATTATAATACAGTGGAAGATATGAGATATAGATGCACTCTCTTCATTTATACGAGTTTGTTCTTGTCGAATTCGACCTTGACATACCTTGAGTGACATGTTCCATTTCTTCACCACAGCGTAGAATAGCTAAGAGGTTTGCTTCTGACCCCCATTTACATTCTGAGACCAGCTGGTTTCATTATCAGTGTTCGCCGACGTTCAAAAATCCTCGCTGGATGATAATTGAATGTTTTTTTTTCTGCTGCCAATAGCATCTAATCTAGTCCAATTGCGTCTTCTATACACGCGAGTTGGTATTTTTGTCGTACAACACTTTACTCTCCTTCTCAGCCCGGTTGAAGTTACACGTAACTATTTTGTAACAGCTAATCGGAATCTAAACGTGTAGATAGATTTGTTTTCGTTAGCACAAACGAGTAACATTTCTATTGAAGACAGTTTGCGGAATTCTGGTTCAGCAAGTGGAAGATTTGCTGTAACTTGAAAGAATTCCGGTCGACGATATGCTGTAGTAAGAGTTCCAGGATGCTGTGAATACTGAGAAGCTCCAGGGTTTTCGGTTATTCGTTGAGCCATGATTGGATGCTTTGTGCGGCTGTATCGTTCAGTGCTCTAATAGGGATTTATTTGATTCGCAAGCAGTGAGAACTTTGGACAAGTCTTGAGTTGCATTTCGACTTTGACTAGATTGTGGAATTTAGGATCAGCAATTATTAGGTTGTAGGTACTGAAACCTAGAGACAATTCTAGTCTATAGTTCTATGCGGCACGAACTCCAAGATGTCGCAAATAAACTTCAGGGTTTTCTGCAATCCGCTAAGTCTCGATCAGATCTTTGCTGCGACCGTATTGCTTTTCAACGTTATTGTATCGTTGAGTGCTCAACTGGGGATGTATTTTATTTGCAAACAGGTTTCCAGAATTCTGGATCAACGAGTATAAGATGTGATAAAATGTAGATACTATTCCGGGCAATGATTAGCTGTGATACAAACTCTAAGATGCTACCAATACCGAAGAACTCCACTGGTTCTGCCACCTGTTGTACCTCGATCGAATTCTTGTTGCAACTGTGTCAGTGCTCGACATATTGTTGAATGCTTCAATGGGGATTTACTTTACTTGCAAGCAGTGAAAACGTTGGACGAGGTCCGATTAGCATTCCGACTGAAACTCGTTTGTGTAATTCTGAAGCAGGAAATAGATTTACTGACTGATATCTACAAAGAATGCTGATGAACGAATTACTTATGGTACGAACTCCAGAATGATTTGAATACTGAAAGACTCCAGGGTTTTCAGTCATCCGTTGACGACCGATTGGATGCTTTCTGCAACTGTATTGTTGGTTAACGTTGTCATATCAATCTGTTCTCTATTAGGGATACCCGTCAAAGTTGGAATCTTAATGTTAACTTTTTCGTGATGAGATAGGCCATGGGGCATGTATCCAACGGCGCCTTGCAGTAAATCTCATTAGACTCATTCCTGTTAGACAAATACCTTCAGTTTTGCGTAGACCAGAGGTTTTTAACCGGTGGTTCTCAGAACACTAGTGATCCGCGATATTATGAACGCTACCTATGAATATAATATTATTTAACATTAATATTTTCTTTCTTTACTGTTACGCAATCTGTAATCTATGATTTTTAATAAATTGTATGCCCATGCATATTTTTGTTGGTAGTTTTATGGCTTTAGTGATTTTGGTGATCCGCAAACTTTCCTTACAATCAAAGATGTTCGCTGACTTTAATAATATTAAGAACGACTGCGTTAGACGATCGCCTTGCTGATTCCGTAGATTTTTCTAAGCGATGAAATTTGCGACTACTTCAGCGGGCTCTGTTAGAGTTCGAGTAAGCAAGGTTTATGCCAAGGTACTTCACAGCAGTCGAACAGTACATGACGAAATTAGGAAGAGAGGACACCAGGTCTTAAAACCAGGGAAATTATGCAGGAATACATAGATGACTATCTAGTCAAAACAGATAGACGACAGAGTAATTATTTAGTCAGAGAGACGGGAGAAAGAGTTATTAATTAGTCAGAACAGATAGGCGTTAGAAAGAGCATGGTAAGTTAGAGAGAAGTCAGTAGAAACGCTGACAAACGGTACAACAGATATTAGAACAGAGTAGAACAGATAGAAGTCGGTACAAATACTGACAAAGGTAGTTAGAAGCAGTAGAAGGAATACAGTAACGCACATACATACACACGCTACGCTTAACCTCGATCCACAATAAATAGTTAATATGTTATATCAACGCGTGTAACCATTATTACCATCATCGCGGTCCCAAGCCGTACAACTTGGGTGGTCCTTCGGGTACAATCACAGACGGTACATGGTACAAATACCAAGGAGAGTTGCGCACCCTGACCGACTCCTTGTGTCGTGTAAGTGCTACTCATGCGCCTCGAATATTTTCAGCGAGAAGATTTACCATCCTATTTCGTGTGTCTCGTTCAGAGATAGTTGATGTACAGTTTCTCTTGCTTCTGTACCTGCACATCCAAGTATAGCAAGACAATTATTGAAAAGACAAATGTATTGTCGCGTACCCCTCTTGTCCAGTTTGCTTACTTGTCGTAACAAGAACAGCCAAGGATTTCGAAATATACAGTCGTAAAAGAAAGTACTAAAACTACCAGAATTCGATACCGTATCTAAACATATAGAAGACTTTCTGCTCTACAGTTCACTTACGAAAAGATCGATTTCAGCTTGGAAGATTGGAATAAAATTATTGCGCGGATTATAACGCGCAAAAATCAAATTTCACGGACCTCGATTCTTCACCTAGTGAAATGGCAATAGAGGAAATTACACACACAATCGAAATTTTAACAGATTAACATTGAGTTACGCGCAGAATTATAATATTCTTCGTAACTTTGATTATGAGAAAGAACAACATAGAAACAGATCCAGCAATCGAAATTCGTAACGACGCAAGTCTAGCATATGATCAATTGTATATTACTAACATTGATGTTCATTCTGAACCAGATTTTCTAAAAATAAATCCCATCCATTAGTCGAAAACAGAACTTTTTTAGTGAAACCTCATAATAGGTTTAAGCAAGTCATATTTTTGGAACCAAAAAACGTTCCTTTTTAAAATATTAGTCTCAAAGGCCAACGTTAGTAACGGTTTACTATGAATATACGTTAGTAGCAGTGGGTTAATAGAATATGGCATTGCATGTCGTGTAGCACGAAGACGAAACCATTGCGATGCTCCGCAAGTGGGACATCGAAAATAGTCTAGCGTGGCCTGAAGAAAGTATCCAGCATGATTGAAACAACACTTAATTTGGCGATTTCCTTGTTATAAAGTAACACTGAAATTGTCTTGTAATAGTAGAAGCGGAAATTAACACACATATCGTAAATGACAGCCAAAAAGCAGAGGAACAATTAGACTAGATAGTAGAATACTAGGTGATAAAGAAACAGTATTCTCCGAGTCCAACGTATTATGTTTGTAACAAATCGTTACAACTATAACTGCACCTTAATTAATGGGAATAATTTATTTCTAATTGTGAAAATTCTGTATTTTATAATGTTTATTTCAATTCAATTTGCTTGAAATGTTTATATTTTGTGAACCAGGGCAATGTTTTATTCCAGTGAAGAAGCATGTCTTTTTTACATTAAATTATGCTGCAATTCTATAAATTTACAGTATTCATAATATTAGCACTAAAAACTCTGGTATTGTAGTACATACATATATCGTATAATTTTACATTAAAATTCATTTGCATTTGTAACTTAATACAAACACTTGGAAAAAGGGCCAGTCTTCCTCATCTAATCAATGGAAATTGGACCCATTTCAATATTTTGTAGTGCTATAGATAATTCATAGTACCAAATCAATTAAAATAGAAAAACAATATTGTCTGAATACATTTGTGATATTATTTTCAGATTTGATAATAGAAGTCCTAGAAAACCGGATAGATACATCAAAATTGATATCGGAGGTAAGATAGATTCTAAATTTGATGTTTTATATTTTGGCATTTATATTTTCTACTTTTTATATGGCTTTTATATGATTTTATATGGCTCGTGTAAGTTGACCTTCATTTTTAACCGTGCCAATAAGATACATTAACTTATTTCTTACCAAAATGTACAATGAAAGCAAAATTGACCGATATTATTATATTTTAATTCGTATGACGAAAGTAACAGATTCTTGGTGACGAACTGCATATTATGACAGAACGACGAATGTGCAAATCTTCATTCCATGAGAAAATAAATAGGCGGACTGTATTACTTTAACTAAAAATTCTATTATTTAAATTTAAGTACGAAGTAAAAAATGATAACAGTTGTATAAAAATTTCGATTTTCGCAACTATTTATCAACTTTTTAAATTATTAAATATTAAAACACGACTTACCGAATCGGACAATTATGACAATATGTCATTTAGGTATCATATGCAAATGCGTGCGGAAGACATGCAAAATATAATATTATCTGAATAATATGTATGTAGGATTATTTTCCAGAGGAAATTATGATTGCCTTTTCTTTCACGTAAAATTGTTTTATTACTCAATATCTCCCAATTATTATCTTCCACAACTCAATCTACCTTTTCTCAACAATACTCTCACAACAATCCTCACTCGACTCCGCTTCGACTCCGCTTCAACTATGCCTCAACTGTCACCCAACTCTGACCTTCGCAAGCATCATCCACTCCATATATTCCTTCACGCACATTCTGTTCATCATTCGTTCTCACTCATTAGGACCCACACCGACACACACACTCTTATCACGTGTCACAGTTCTACCACGGGTCACCATGCATCCTAGACTCCACGTGCATTCCCCGAAACCATTCACCCTATCCTCGAGATAAACATTCACTCGGTCCGCATTCGACGTTTCGACTAACAGTCTTCATTCACACTTCACGAAACACTCGATACTTCCTTCACACGATTCATACAAAGCCCTGTCATACCATTTCCATGAATCCTTGCATCCCACATGTATGATACATCAATTTAATTCAATTTAATAATTTAATACATAATAATATTTAATAATGAATATATTATAATTTGCATTCTATTAAATCATTATCAAGTTTCAGACGCCAATTCATATATACAAATTTTTGTTGTCAGACAATATTTCATAATAATGACACAATGTACTTCACTCAAATATGCTTAACTGTTCCAGTCTCTGCATCTCGAAGCCGCTCTATTAGCAGTTGTTGGAGTGTGCTTCATTTTGTGTTGTGTTATACCTGGGGTAGAGCTTTGGCTTTCGTGTCGACCAATAAGGAAGGATTATGAACCAAGTCAACATCCTGGTGCACTTACACTCTTCCTTGCATTCTCCGTTTGCATACTTGGGTATGAGTCATTGAAAATTTACAATTGTTCTGCTATAATAGTAACACAAATATTGACCTCGCTATCGTGATAGTTAAGCTAATTTGAATTTCATTTCAAGCACTTACTTCTCCACCATTCTTAAATGACGAGCTAGACACAATAAACTGAAATTTTCATTAAAATAAGGAAGCTAAATAGGAAATTTGGTTTAAAATATTATATTTGTTATTACTTCTTGTCTGAAATTGAAGGAAATTTGCGTATTAAAAATTCAAATAGATACACTGTGGCGTCACCGTCGGCGATTTCGTTCCAAATGAAATATGGGGTAGAATCCATGTGAAATTTGTGGAGAAATGTTAGGCGTTCAAAGTATGCAATTTTTTCCATTTTGACGAAAAAGGGCTTCACTTCACTTATAATCTTTATATCAAGAACCGTTTGCCCGATCCAGCTACCTTTTTTTGTTGTTTTACGCGGCAAACCCGTGGAATCAACACCTGAAACAAATAACCCCCCCCCCCCAGGAAAAGGCACCCAGCAATCTGCAGGAAGAAAAACCTTCGTTGTGCAGGTGGCTAGGGCGTTTATGACGCGCAAGCAATAGAACTGTTTTTGAGGAAGCCGATTTTCTCCATAATCCGCCAAGGCACAAGATATTAAGCATACATGGCCTCAACAGTTAATTGCAGGTGTCATAAACGTGTGTTTCCAAAAGGGCCCCACAGTTGTGCCCCAGCAGGCAAGACCAGATCAAGCTCTAGTGGCAAGTCAGCCGTAATGGTCAAAGATGCACCCCCTCCTTTGTGAAACGCGCTTTGAGCGCAAAGAAGGATGGATGCGCCTACGTCTTGAAAACACGCTCATTGATAATTAGTCATTTTTTCTAATGTCCAATCAGCGTGCCAAAAAGTTACTTCCCAGTCGACGTGATAGGACACTCTTGACGAGGAAGTCGGTCGACAGTCAATATTCAAACGGCCCACAGACAGAGTCTATCACTCTAGATTCAGAATATAACACCTTACATTCAGAGTCTAACCGGCCTACATTCAGAATCTAACACTCTACATTCAGAGTATAAACGGTCTACGTTCAGAATCTTAAACAGTCTACAAACAGAGTCTAAACAGTCTAAAGCCAACGTCCAAACGAGTCTCAGACAGGGTCTTTCGCAAGAAAAGGAGAAGCAGTATCATCTCCTTCTTCTTGTCCGAGTCTTTGACTCTGAAGTGCGAGAAACATTAGAATATTTATTCACGACTGGCTTCTTTGCTTGCTTTGTGTCGACTGCCTGGTCATGATCGGCAGCGTGATCGGTGGCGAAAAAACAAGCGATGCTCGGGTACAACCGAAACCTTCGCATAGAGGCGCTCTCTCCCATCACTTCTCCACATTCCTCCTTCAAGACACCCGGGAAACATTATCATCCCTTAAGGGCCCCGACTCCATGCGCCATGACCTGTGTGCGTGCACTCACACAAACTAAGGAAAGCATGCACGTATACGCCATGCGCGAGAGAGAGGCTCGATTTCATAGAACCGATTTTTCATCTCTACAATTTCATTAATGAAACTTTCACGGGTATACCACACACGGATAGACTTCGCCACAGCCCAATTGATATGGTTGAACACCAATAAATGCAGCATTCGCTCAGGATAACGTTATTTATGAAACTGGCAAGCTTGAGACAGACATCGATGTAGGCAACAAGATGGCTGCAGCATCTTGACACACTTCACATTTCACAAATATTGAACGATTTAATGGTTTATTCACTGCTTACACGCCCTACCTGGCTTCCTTGAACTAGCACAAAATCACATGAATTCGATTTTTCACAATCTATCACTTCTGGAAAGCGGTGAAACGGTTCTACGATTTGCATGCATCCGACGCGAGAATAGTTCAATGATTCTCCGTCTGTGGCGTTTATGGCACATTTTAGTTAATTTGGCCAGGTTGTCGTGAGAGTCGATAAAAATACATATCAGTCGGTAAATGTAAGTTATAATTTCACACCACGAACGGCGCTTCATACGTGAATACCTGATGCGCAAACACAGACGCAAGTAAAACATAGTTGCCGGCACGTAGCAAGACCTCTGTGACGCTGTTGCCACATCTGTTACAATTATAACCATCAGCCAAATGAATCGGTTCGAGCAGAGATTTTGATTCGAGCCGTTGCAAAAACTTTTTTTTAGATTCGAACCCCCTCAAGTTCATTTTCTCTACATAATTTTTTTCAAGTTACTAACTATATGTGAATTATATATATTTATTAATACACCGAATAAAACACCGAATATAATGTCACAGGAACGAGAATAATTGTCGATACAACAATGTACTGCCATTATCTAAATGTAGCAATTTAAGATTAAGAGAATTAAGAGGCTCTCGATTCGAGAGTTTACATCCAAATTTACAATCTCACTATTAATTACCTTATTGCTGTTAACTGATATACACATATTCTAGTTGTTATTCAAAATAATAATAAAGGAGAATAAAATTATTAATACCGTGATAAGTAAAAATTGACCAAACCATATCGTGTTTGGTATCATTGTAATCAGGATATTGTAACGAACACTTTGGTAAAATTTAATTTAAAACGGACAAAAAATGAACAAGTTTTAATATTAGATTTTGATCGCGGTAGTGTTGTCTCACGTACACGGGTATTTAAACTTGCTTTTTTCCTGGAACGCTGCCCCGTATCTCGGCAGCCACAACATCAAAGAGGACCGAACTCGCTCGAGAAACGTGTCCTGCACACGATTAGTGTTCACATTCAGTCCCGAGCGAGGTACACTAATCGAGACATTACTGTTTATGTAAAAAAAAAAATTGTATGTTCTAAAAGAAAGCCAAAATAGTAGTAAAACATACCACTGTTTGAAACGGTAGCACGAAAAGCGCCCTAACGAAGACACTCAACTGGTTGACTCGGATTTTAATGTCCTTTTGCAGGTTGATAATACACAGGCTCCTGATGGTCTACGTAAAATATTAGGTGTAGTTATTCAGAAACTTTAAAGATATTAACAATTAAAGTTACATACCTTCTATGTGAGGCCATATCTTCTATAAATAGAGAAGGATCCTCAAGAAGATTGGTAGCCAAGTGAGATGGTGTATGGCTTGTGTGCCGTAGAGGTCCCGGGTTCGATTTCCTCTTAATTGACATTCTTTTTTTATTTGTGGTTTCATTTTAGCGACACTGCACGTTTCTGAATGATAGTTGTCATACATGCAATTGAAACACAGGAAAGTGCGACACCACGCACGCACAATAAACGTTTCGCTAGGCTTCAAAAACTACACTGATTCCTACAGGACTAGCTATGCATCTTGGACCGACTTCGAAAACTCTTGAGTTTGTATATATTAAGACAAAACAATAAAGATCGCAGTGTGTGGGGAGGTGAGTCTATGTGTGAAATTAGAAACGTACTCCACTTTATCTCCAATCTGATCATAAACAGTGTGGACCGCATGTTCACTACAACGCATTGTAAAGAAATACTGTTTCAAAGTTATTAACATTTTAAAAGAACTATTTATCATTCAGAAACATGCACACTGTTGTTAAAATGAAACCATAAATAAAAAAATAATGTCAATTAACCGGGAGAATCCGGAACCTCTACGACAAAAGCCATACAGCATCTCACTTGGCTACCAATATTCTATAGAATTATTCCCTATTTATAGAAGATATGGCCTCACATAGAAGTTATGTAACTTTAATTGTTAATATCATTAAAGTTTATGAATAACTACACCTAATATTTTACGTAGACCATCAGGAGCCTGTGTATTATCAACCTGCAAAAGGACATTAAAATCCGAGTCGACCAGTTGAGAGTCTTCCTCGTAAGTTCAGATTTACATAAGTATATTATATCAAAATATTTAAAAAATGTTTTTAAAATATTGGTAAGCAAATATTGATCATTGGCATATAGATCGGAATTAGAAAAAAATTAATGCAAAAAAAGATATACCCGAGGGGGATCGAACCTACAAAAGCGTTCAGCAGCTATGGCTATGTCCGGCAGGAATCAAAATCTCGGCACGAGCCGATTCATTTTTCTGATGGCCAGGATTGTAACAGATGTGACAACAGTGCGATGGAACCCCCAAAATATGTGATTTGGCAACTATGGCCTCCCACTCTCCGTTCATAATTCTGCCTAATGACATTAGATGTCACACCGTCAGTTTTTATTTCTGTATTATGACTTTAGATGTCACCCCGTCAAATGTCGAATCTGCAAATTTTTTGTTTGCACTATCGCCCGTTTCTTTGCAATGGCGCTGAGATCGATTCGGAGTTAGCCCCAAAGGAGTCGGGGCTCTTAACCTTATTTCACTAGATATTACACACTCTATGGATCCGTTTTATTGTTACGTTTTTCATCAGCACTCTATCAATATTTATTGAACACTTAAAAATCGTTAGTCAAATCTGCATTCATTCGATTTACCACTCCTATTTCCTTGAAAGGTCTTAGAATCATACGCGTGCAACGGTGTCGATAGAAAACGAAACGAAGGTTTACGATCTTCGTTTACTAAACTCTCATTGCATCCGATTGTTACGTAGGAAGTATAATTTCCATTCGTTTTCTTCTATTATGCCCTTATTTGGAAATCGGGAGTGCATACAGTCAAGCCTGCCCCTTCCGCGACGTCGCGATGACGTGACCCTTTGGGGGGATCTTTTCGAACTCCCATGGAAGATTCCGTGCCCCCACCAGATTTTTGGTACGGCTAGCGGGTATAAAAACAGCACGAATTCTGCTCTCGGCGGCTCAGTATTAATCTAGCTTCGTGTACGTTCTGCATCGACTGCATTGATATCTAAGCTCAGCGAGATCGGGTTTTTAGTCTCCTTCAAGCAATCTTACACATTCGTTTTTCAAACGATATATCTTAGAATGTATCGTTAGGCCTTTTTGGTGGGCAACATACATTTCAGTCCGTGCAGACTGAGAAGAGTGGGTTTAGAGTTTTTCCGCGTTCAGACTGTATTAAAGCCAAAGATTAGGAAATGTACGTTTTTACACCATTGTGCGCATTTTGCTCATTAAGTCTCCTCTACCATTCATTAGCAGTAACGTCCTACCAAACAGATACACCTTAACCGCTCGAGGTGTATCGCTATAAGTTACGATCTCATTTTACTAACTGTTCCGCGGCAAATCCTCGGAACCGGCAAGCGGAATGAATTGCCCACCCAATAAAAAGTCGGCTAACAATCTGCAGAAAGAACAACCTTCGATGTGCAGTTGGTTAAAGTGTTTATGACGCGCTAGCAATAAAACTGTTTTTGAGGAAGCCACTTTTGTTCATAATCCGTCAGGATACAAGAAATTAAGCACATACGGCAATAACAGTCAATTGCACGCGTCATACACATGAATTTCCAAAAGGGCCCACAGCTGTGTCCCAGCAGGCGAGACCAGGTCAAGCACTGGGATCCTGACGGAAATTCCCGTGCGTTGGCAGGTCAGTCGAGGCGATCAGGGTGCATCCCCTCCTTTGGAAGGCGCGCTACGAGCGCAAAGATGGATGGGTGTGCCCGCATCTTAATAAACACGTTGATTCTAATATCCAATATGCGTGCCAAAACGTTACTTCCGAGTTTACGTGATACGATACACTCGACGAGGAAGTCAGTCGTTAATCAGAACTCCGAGAGTCGTGCATCAGAACTCTTACAGTTGTTAACAAGGACTCATACAGTCGTCACAGAATTCCGTCGGTCGTTATACAGTACTACGTCGGTTATCTTTCAGAACTTAGAGTCGTGAGTTAAAGTTCAAACGGTTCATACTTAGAGTCCAACGCTCTCCGTTTAGAAACTGTCACTTGCATTCAACGTCTAACACCCTCCATTCAGAGTTTTGCCTTGCTACATTCAGAGTCCATGACTCAGTTCCAGTCAAAGTCTAGCACTCTCCATATAGAGTTTTGACTTACTACATTTGGAGTCCATTACTCAATCCATTATTCAGATTTAATACTTTAAATTCAGAGTCTATACAGTCCACATCCTACGTCTAAAGGAGTCTCTGACAGGGTCTTTCGCAAGAAAAGGAGACACCTCTCCTTCTTCTTGTCCGAGTCCGTGACTCAGCGGTACGAGAAACAGTATACTCTCCTACCTCAAGACCCCAGTACATTAGAAAAGGAGAAACAGTATCCTCTCCTTCTTCTTCTGTCAGTCTTTGGCTCTGAAGTGCGAGAAACAGTATCCTCTCCCACTGCAAGACACACGGTGACGACTTTGACTCAGAAGTAAGAGAAACAGCATAATTTCTTACCTCAAGACATACGGGAAACATTATTTTCCCCCAACATTATTTCACTAGATATTAAACACTTAATAGATCCGTTTTATTATTACGTTTTCCTTTATTATCAGTCTATTTAAATTCAGACAAATCAAATTATCACCCCTATCTCTGTAAAAGGTCGTAGGGTCATACGCGTGCAACGGTGTCGATAGAAATCGAAACGGCGATTTACAACCTCCGTATACTGGGCTCTCAATGCATCCTGTAGTATCATCGAAGCCGCGTATTGATTAAAAACACTAACAATCCTGTGGCCTCCGGTGATGAAATAGGCACTAGTTCGTCCACGATTACCATTACCTTTCTGTGACACCCGGTGATGAAATAGGCACCGGCTCGTTCACGAACTTCCTATCTTAAACGGCTCCCGGTGATAAAATAGGCACTGGTTTGTCCGTAACTAACAAACTCTAAAACAACCGATCCTCGACCCCGAAGCCGCGCCTCTGCCCTCGGCTCGTAACAACCTAGTGACAGCGGTGGGATACTGCATATCGTTGATTGGAAAGAAATCGAATATCTAATGTGTTTCAATAGCAAAACGGGAGTTTCGTACCGGCGTACTACACCCACTTTCGTGGTGAGTCCGAAATATTTGGAAAACCTGTGCTGCAGGGCCTTAGAAAACGATAACAAGGGCTGCGCACAGTGCGCGGTAACCTCGCTAGACATAAAAAGTTCCGCTTCCGAGCACTGGTTTCAACGTAATCCGCGTGAGATACTATGTGCGTTGTGTAGAGAACAAAGGTTCACGGCATAGCACATGGTTGATTGCGAAGTGTGCTCACTGAAGTACTTTTTACGCGGAGAGTTGGGCGCGGGTACCAATTAGAATCTAAAAAATGTAGGATTATTTTCCAGGGGAAATTATGATTGCCTTTTCTTTCACGTAAAATTGCTTTATTACTCAATGTTTCTCAATTATTCTCTTTCACAAATCAATATACCTTTTCTCAACAATACTCACTCGACTTCGCTTCAACTCTGACTCTCGCACGCATCATCCACTGCATATATTCCTTCACGCATTTACCCTCTCATTCTATTCATCATTCGTTCTCACTCCTTAGGATCCACACCGACACACACACTCTTACCACAGTTCTACCACGGGTCACCATGCATCCTAGACTCCACGTGAATTCCCCGAAACCATCCACTCTATCTTTGAGATAAACATTCACTCGGTCCGCATTCGACGTTTCGACTAACACTCTTCATTCACACTTCGCGCAACATTCGATACTTCCCTTCACACGATTCATACAAAGCTCTCTCATACATTTTAGAATTTAAAATTGTTAGAATATTCGAGGTACAGGGACGGCCGAGGCGGGCCATGTGCATTTCGCCGATGCACGCTGACTTTGTCTAGCGTAGCTTTCTTTCGGGGCGAACCCTAAAATGGTTACAATGGGCCATGGTGACGTAGGCGTCCTCACAACGGACGCTTTTGCCAAAGGAAGGCATTCTTGTATAGACTACGGTCGAGAGAGCACAGTTTTAATAAACGGAATACCTTGTTAATATATACACGCCTACGCAATTATTCTAATACCTAATCGAGACTTCGATTCGGGTATTAGTGTATATTTTCTCTTACAAAATATTCTAAGGAAGAAATCTATTTATTAATTTGTTTGATCGCTTAATAATTAGAGCTGAGTCATTGTGCCATCGCGGAAGGGGTGACTCGACTGCATGCACTCCCGAATTACTAAATAGGGGCATAACAACAGAAACGAAGGAAATGATGACTTTCTACGAAACAACACTATAAACTAACTTTAAAATCTATAATGCGTGAGCAACCGACTCCACCATGTCATTTACAGAAATGTACTTCTTGTCCCGATATTAAAATTATCCGTTCAGAATTTGCAAGTTTTTTTTTATGATAATTGCATCACAAGCGTGGTCACTAATATAGTTGTCGAGATATAGTCGTATACAAGGTCTGCTGGTATTCCTTTGAGATCAGCGCTATAGTGTACGACTCGCATACCCGGAACGGCGCCGATTGTGGCCGCCAATTTTCAATTCTCCATCGTTCTGAAAGGCTCATTTTGAAGGGGAAACTTCAGGGTATATGACCATATTTTCTCAAAATTTAAATCACTCTTACCCATCATCGGAAAGGACGCTAAAAAGAATTTGTTTACATTTTTCGACATTACACGGTTAATTACCGAGCTTGAAATAATTATTTTATAATAGCCCAATCCTTTCCGAATAAATCAAAAAGAAATAGCTCAATCGGACAAATAGTTCATGAGATAAATATTCGTAAGTGAAGCCCGTTTTCGTCAAAATGGGAAATATTGTGAACTTCGAAGACCTGTCGTTTCTATACAAAGTCTAAAGCTTCCCCTAATTTAACAGACTACAACATATGTCATTTAGAACAAAATCTCCGACGATGACGCCAAAAAGTGATCGATGTGGCATGAAATAATCACAAACTTGCGATTCAAAAATTATTAACAATTGAAGAAATCGCGAAATTCGCAGTTTGGACACATGCAATTGGCAGTCGTAACAGAATAGATCTAATGCCCAAAGTGTAACTTATTTTGATCCCCTTAATTTGAGCCATCGTGGATTACAAAATAACTTGCAGGAACCGAGATATATATTCACTCAATGACTCAGCTATTAGGAAGTGAGCGGAAGTGAGGGTGGAAAAGTCGTTAGGATCCAGTGACAATGTTGTTAGCGGACGTGAATTTAAAATTGCTTCAATTTCAATTACGCATGTATTTAGCTCTTCGTATGTGAACAATGTGTATCCTACTGTATGAAGTGCGTGGTGCTTAAAGGACTTGACAGCTTCCCAGAGCCCTCCGAAGTGTGCGGACCTCAGAGGAGAGAAATGCCATGTGTTTGTTGCGTAAGTAGTTGATTATAATTCCGCGCTGTTGTTCCGACTCCAGGAATTTTTGACTCTCGGTTAACCTATTTTTCGAGCCTAAAAAGGTCGTACCGTTATCCGAATATATGGCGTGAGCATAACCACGACGAGAGAAAAATCTCTTTAGGCTGGCTAAGAAGGCATCTTTGGATAGATCACTGACTAATTCGAGGTGAATGGCCATTGTCGCGAAACAAATGAAGACTGCTACATATACGTTAATCTTTTTGATATTACGATGTTTCTTCTCTTTGATATAAAAAGGTTCGTAAAAATCGATTCCTGCTGTTTGGAATGAGTTACTGAGTTAACGCGGTCCCTTAGTAGATTACCCATGAAATACTCAGACATATCCTTTGGGCTGTCCTTAAAGCAACATATGCACTTACGTATAATATTTCTAGTTATGTTCTGACATCGGCGGGCCAATATTTTTGTCTACTCGCGTTCAGCGTCCCTAATATACCCTCACGCATGTTGCTGCGATGTTCGTTTGAAATAATTAAATTGGTAACGTGATGGGAATGAGGTAACAAGATCGACTACTTTTGATTATAAGCAATATTGGCGTTCTGTAATCGACCACCTCCTCGTATAAGGCCATCACTATCGATGAATGGCGTTAGCGGGATAATTTTGCTATCCCTTGGTGCGGGTTTCCCCTGCTCTAGGTCTTTAATTTCTCTCGCGAAATGTTGGCTCTGAACCTGTTTTAAAATAAAGTTATGGGCTCTGCTTACTTCTCTAATTGATAGAGGGCCCGTGTTTATCTCTGATCGGGACGGTTTTTGTCGAAACGAATGCAGTAAGCGGTTACGCGTTGGAGCGTCTTCCAAGATGAAAAACGTTCTAAGAAGCTCGAGTCTACAGTGGTAATTAAATTAATAATTGTTCGTTTTTCCGAATACTTATAGGTAGAGTTGGAATTATGGGCCATTCTGAAGGAAATCTAGAAAGCCATGTCGGTTCTGTTAACCATTGCTGGTTGCTTCAAAATTTGGTGGGTAGTTGACCGCGAGAGATAGAGTCCGCCGGGTTATCTGCCGATATTACGTGCTTCCAGTCTGCCAGGTTCGTCCGTTCCTGTATTTTAGCGACTCTGTTCGCGACGAATCTTTTTAAAGTATATGGCGGTGAATTTATCCAGTGCATGACTATGGTGGAGTCTGACCAGGAATGTACTGATTGGGTAGGTAGTTGAAATAAGCCTAGGACTGCTTGATAGAGATTACAAAGCAGTTCCGCTGCACATAGTTCTAATCTTGGAATGGAGATTGTCTTTAAAGGTGTTACCCTGGAATTGGCAGCTACCGGACTGATTCTTACGACCCTTGTCCATTTATGGATCGAATGTAAATGGCGGCTCCATAAGCTACTTAGCTCGCGTCACAGAATCCATGGAGCTGTATCTCTACTAAATTCCTTATAATTGTTTCCCGAGCTATGGCGCATTTGTTCAACAAGAGCAGCTGTTCCTTATAACTATCCCACATTGTTTGCAAATCTAATGAGACTGTATCGTCCCAACCTATACCGCACTTCCACAGCTGCTGCATAATCAGCTTGGCCCTTAGAATTACTGAACCGAGCAAACCTAGTGGATCAAGCAATTGGAATATCTTCGAGAGAATTGTTCTCTTCGTAATCTGATCTTCACTATATGTACTGATTTTGTAACTAATTGTGTCGTTTCGAGGGTGCCAATAGATCCCTAATGTCTTTTACGTCGTTTGCTCGTCTAAGCACAAGTGTTAGGTGGAGGTGCGTTCTCCAAGACCATCGATTAAGGACGGTTCGTTCGATGCCCCTTGGAGAAGATTCGTTGTACCCACCTTAAGTAAGTCAATTAATTCTTTTCGGAGTTTAAGCGCCGCGTTTAAAGCCTGGGCCCCTGTCAAGAGGTCGTCCATGTAAAAATAGTTGCGTATAGCGTCGGCAGCTATGGGGTATATGTCTGCTTCGTCGTCGGCTAACTGTTGTAAGCAGCGTACCGCTAGGAACGGGCGGAGGCTCTGCCGTATGTCACTGTGTTTAGTCTATATGTTCTTACACCCTCGTCTGGATTATCGCGCCACAGAATCTTTCCATACACTGCGTCATCTGGATGTACCATTATTTGTCTGAGCATCTTTTCTATGTCCGCGGTCAAAACGTATGCGTGTGCGCGGAATCGAGTTACTAAGCTAAAGGCCTCATCCTGTATAGTTTAACCCACCAAAAGGGTGTCATTTAACGAGAGGCCTGAACTGGTCTTTGCCGATGCATCGATCACGACTCGCAGCTTTGTAGTGAGACTACTGGATTTTATGACCCCGTCTTGTGGTAAATAGAACCCCCCCCCTCTGTGTTTTTGCCCTTTAGTTCGACCACATGCCCTAAATTCTCCTACTCCTTCAAGAACTGTGCATACTGATTACGCAGATTACCATTGCTGTGTAGCTTTCTCTCTAACGCGTAGAAACACTTCAAGGCAAATTCGTACGACTTCCCGAGTTGCTCTTTCTAGCTGTTAAAAAGCAATCTAACCGTATAACCGTATCTAACCGTATCCTTTTGACCGTGAGCTCCTCCAACTGCCAAAATCTCCCCAGCTGTAAGTCTAGTCGCCGTTCGTTAACGAAGCAGTTCCCTCGTGTTTGCTTATTTTCTATTTCCCTAGAAATAATCCAACCTAATCCGGTTTGCTGTAATATTACCTTCTCTTCCAATCTAATTCTTGCGTTTCCTAATAACTGATAGAACAGATGTTCTCCTAGTAATAAATGGACTGCTGCTTGAAGGTACTAATCGCCAAGGGTATATCAGAAGGGATCCGTAGGAGGGCCTGGTTGAATGTTTGCGAGGACAAGGGGTTTGTAATCTCTGGCATTGTCAAGAACACGGAATTGCACTTAAAACCCGAAATTTTGTATCTTATTTGAGCTTGCCCGGCGTACTTTGCTTGACTCTCTTGGCGTCCTATAACTGAGATAGAAATGTTTACGCGGGTTTTGGGCAGTCTTAAGTACCTCGCGAGTCTTTCGGTAATCAAATTGGGCTGCGAGCCGGGGTCTAATAAGACTCGGCATTCAGGTTCTTTGTTATACATGTCTAATATTTTAACTCGCGCAGTTGATAGCAAAACTTCCGATGTTAAATTTTCAATGCAACCGTAGTGGGCGAGACTTCGTTTGTAAGTGTATGTTCTGTGGGTCTACTCGTGCATTAATTGTCGTCCTGTCATAAAGTATGGTGCCTCCCACCACATTTCCTACAGTTTGAGGAACGGCACTGCGGGACCTTGTGCCTTTTGTATAGGCAGTTAAGACAACGATTGAGTGACCTTATCGAGTTGGCCCTTTCTGGAGGGCTCTGATTCAGAAACTTATCGCATTGATTTATATAATGCGCCCGGTTGCAAATTATATACGAACCTGTGAAATTTGTGGTTGCAAAACTATTAACTCAACTTGTTGGCCTAATATATTTGTCTGGGCCTCTCCTTGGGTGAACATCACTAGTGTAGGTAACCAATCTCACCGGTTCATCATCCCGCGCGTATTTATTAAGAAAGGCTATGAAATCCGTAAATTTTGGCATGACGCCGTCGTCTATCGTCCTTTCCCAGGAAGTGCGGGGTTGCTTATCTAATTTGGCGGATACGATAAAAATAGTCATCTCGTCCCAGTCCACGGGTTGCTTCAGTGACCTCAACGCGTTGATATGCATTTCTGCTGCTTCCGATAGAGCGCGCAGTGAAGCTGGATTGTCCTTAATTACCTCTGGGAGCTCGAATAGACCCCGAATGTGATGCTAAATAATTTTTCGCGGTTGATTGAAACGTTTTTCTACCAATTCCCATGCCACGAAATAGTTGTCTTCGGGCGCAGATAGCGCATTAGTAACTGAAGCTGCGTCACCGATTAAGTACGATGTCGGCAAATGAAATTTATTTATAATAGCTACTGTATCATTTTCATTCACCACTGATCGGAGTGTATCACAAAAGCCCCGCCATTCTACGGGGTTACCGTTCAATGTCTTTACATGTACTTTTGGTACGATACTTTCTGCCAGCGTGATAGGTGAACTCGAGATCCTACCTGTAGTCAGTGTAGCTTGACTTAGAGAGTTGAGATTCGAATCGCGTATTTTTCGACCTATTAAATCTGCGCACTTCATATACGCTACTTCAAATTCTGCCCTTGTTTCCTCCGAATCGCTTGTTTCAGTGATGTTATCGATTTCGTCTTGAACTTTGCAGAAGTTCGTGTAGCACTCTTCTAATTTTTGCTTCCTAACTTCTAAGTCTGGTATTTCCAGGTCGGGCGGGTCTTTCACGTAATTCGTCAAACGCGTGAGCTGCGATTTTACTGAGGCCCGCTGCCTGAAGAGAGTTCTCAATTCAGCTGTCATTGCGTAATTGTTTGAAGCAATTTATCGGAACACAAGGAAATTCAAGACTGGAAGGTGCGCCAAAAACTTACCGAAGCAGTAATAGTGTTGCCGCACTGTTCCCGGTTGCTCCTACTAAGGCCGCCAGTAGTCCGGACTTGGATGCTGTCGTACTGCAGCTCATTGCGGTGTAGAATTAGTCCCGTTGGCCGAGAATGTAGCTCGCCTGTCTCCTTTGAGTTAACGATACAAGTTGCAGCTGGATGAACGGCCAGATGGTCTAGAACCCTTGATGCTTTCCGGGCGCTGTCGGAGTCGACGTTAGTGCCCGATCGGTGAATTTCCTCGTGTAGTATGGAGTTCAGCAAGCAGAGGCTGATTCCAGTTGTTTGTGGGCGTGGATCTGGATAGATCCGGTTCGAAGGACCAAAATGTGGCTTGCTCGCAATACTCGTCAGCAATAGCGAATGGTTACGAACACTGAGTTTAAATTGTCCAAGATCGTAAAGCTTGGACGGTAACACAACGGTCCACGCAATGCGAAACTCTAATCGTGGGTCGCCGTACGAAGTCTTGTAAGGACTCCAGAGCCCTTATTCCCTAGATAAATATAAGTACAAGACTCGGCTTGCGAAGATTCAAGACCGAGGTTGTACGGCTCGTCTTGGCTGTAGTAAGCGATGGTTCTCAAGATCAAGACTCGGCTTTTGTTGAGGGTAGTCGGAATGGAACTGACTTCCTCGTCGCACGTTTGTCAAAACGTCGACTCGGAAGTAATCTTTTGCACGATAATTGGGCATTAGGAAAAATTACTAATTGCCAATCGGCGTGTTTTGGAGGTGTAGCCGCACCCATCCTTAGCGCCCGAAGCGCGTCTCTAGGAGGAAGGGGTGGGTCTTGAAACGTTGCCATCAATTTGACAATGCAGCGGAATTTCTGCCAGGGTGTCCAAACCTGACCTGCCAGATGTGTGGGATGCAAGAATTCGTGGAAATGGTATGAGATGGTATGCTATCTCTGGCCTCAGCATAAATATCAAAGAAGTTTTTAACAGCATAATGTCTCTAAATGTGAAATCTGGACTAGGTAATGATGGTATCCACCCAACTTTGGTTAAATCATGCATTTTCATTTTTTCGAGAATTCTCTTTATTATCTTTCATACGTCGCTCTCTACAGGTATCTTCCCGACTCTTTGGAAAACTTGTCTGGTTAGACCGATCTTCAAAGGTGGGGATCCATCCGATATCACTAATTATAGACCAATTAGCTTACAGAACACTTTCTCCAAAATCTTTGAAGGTATTATCACTAACAAACTTTCTTGTCTGTGTAAAAATGTTTTAATTAACGAACAGCATGGTTTTACTTAGGGAAAATCTAGTGTAACAAACCTCCTACAGTACCAACATTACCTTTCCAACGCTGTAGAGCAAAGAACGCAGGTCGACGTAATTTATACCGATTTTAAGAAGGCCTTTGACTCTGTCAATCATTCTATCCTTCTTGCGAAACTTAATGCATATGGAATTTCAGGTAATCTGCTTGCCTGGATAGGTAGCTTTATATCGTCTAGATTACAGATTGTAAAATTTAATAACTTTCTCTCCTACCCTATTAATGTAACTTCAGGAGTTCCTCAAGGCTCTCACCTTGGTCCACTACTTTTTAACCTCTTTATTAATGACATTAATGAATGCTTTCTTTACTCTTATTTTCTTCTATATGCTGACGACTTAAAGTTCTTCCATGCTATTGAGGATCGCACCAGTATGTTACTTATTCAGCGCGATCTTGACAATCTTATAGCTTGGTGTCATAATAACAAACTCTGCCTTAACATATCAAAATGCTCTACGATCCGATTCTCACGTTCCAAAAATTTCCTAAATTCCAATTACACCATAAATGATATACCTTTGATTCCTGTATCTGAAATACGTGATCTTGGTGTAATTTTCTCCTCAGATCTTTCATTCTCCAAACATATCTTAATCACATCAAGTGCAGCTTTCCGTACCCTCGGGTTCATACACAGGGTCTCTAAGTATTTCAAAAGCGTTAACACGGTTAAACATCTGTACTGCTCCTTAGTTCGGTCTCGTTTGGAGTATTGTGCGATTGTCTGGGCACCCCACCATCGCTATCTCTGCTCCAAACTTGAAAGCGTGCAACATAATTTCTTGCGTTTGGCTTCTCGTAAGCTAAATTGTAGTATGTCTCACCTTGATCACAACTTTTCACCTGTTCTATCCTCGCTAAACCTTCTGTCCCTTGAACGCCGTAGAATAGTATTTGACCTTATCTTCGCCTTTAAAATATTGAATGGTCTCTCGTGCTGTCCGGATATCTTATCCAAATTTTGTCTAATTACATCTCGGTCATCTTTGAGACACCATTTAATATTACGTACCGAAGCTCATAGGACGGTTTACGGCCATTTTAATTGTCTTAATAGAATCTTTAACAATGTCAATAGATTTTACTTTTCGCTCAATTTTTCTTCTTCTCTCACTTCTTTTAGATATAACACTATGCGTTTTCTGGCCTCCTACGATTTCTCTGCTTAGTTTTTGTCTCTCTTTTGTAATTTCTTTTGTATTCCAAAGGGTTAAACCCGTGTACATCAATAATAATAATAATAATAATGAGAGGGCTTTGTATGAATCGTGTGAAGGAAGTATCGAGTGTTGCGCGAATTGTGAATGAAGAGTGTTAGTCGAAACGTCGAATGCGGGCCGAATGAATGTTTATCTCGAGGATAGAGTGGATGGTTTCGGGGAATGCACGTGGAGTCTAGGATGCATGGTGACCCGTGGTCGAATTGTGACACGTGGTAAGAGTTTGTTTGTCGGCGTGGGTCCTAATGAGTGAGAACGAATGATGAATAGAATGATAGGTGTTGCGTCGCAATAATGCACCCCGCAGAGGAGGCTAGAACCCATGGGCAAAGGTTTAAGGCACGATCGCAAGTTAAAGCTATTTTTGAGAATAAGGAATTTTTATATTGATTGCCTTTACAACTCTAGAGTAGGTCCTGCCTCAATAGCTTAAAGACGTGCCGTAAACCGAAGAGTTTCCGAAGACACATCTGGATGTAACGGTTCGACAGCCGAAACATCAGCCGACGGAAATACCCATGACGGTCAATCTCATCACCAAGGCAAGCAGGTAACCTCCCTCCCTTCCAAAAGACAGCACGCTAAGGGCGTATTTGAAAGGGCGGTGATTATTCTTACTAACCACGCTGATTGGCATTTGCAATAATCGAATGTCAACCAATCAGAGGGATAATTGCCAAAACCGAGGTTTCCTGTAAGCTGCACCGTCAACCAAAATCAGAAGTAATAGAGAAGTCAAAATAACATCAAGTCAGGAACTACCAAGAACCTGACCAGTACTTCAACTCTCGTGTCGAACGGAACTTATCCGGCCAATATATATACACATACAATCTTTTACTCTACGACCACGTTGAATCCTTTTGTGACAGTTTGTTAAGTTTACAAATACATACATTTATTTGCATCTACGAACTGTACCTGTCGTTGTGTTTTTATTCGGGAATCAGTGCAACCATTGACCTCCCATCTCGCGTTAAACTAAACGCGAGGAAAATACAAGAGGAAAAACGCGTGAAAGAATATATGCAGTGGATGATGCGTGCGAGGGTCAGAATTGAGGTAGAGTTGAGGCAGAGTTGAAGCGGAGTCGAGCGAGGATTGTTGTGAAAGTATTGTTGAGAAGAGATATATTGCGTTGTGAAAGAGAATAATTGAGAGATAGTGAATAATAAAGCAATTTTACGTGAAAGAAAAGGCAATCATAATTTCCCCTGGAAAATAATCCTACAGATGTATGGTGGGCCCAGATCCGAGGACCCTTTGGAAGTTCACGTTTATGACACATACAATTAACTGTTGAGGTCGTGAATGACTTGAAGGCTTGTAGTTTCTTGGCTAAGGATATAAAACACTTTCCTCAAAAACAGCCTTGTTACTTGCGCGTCATAAAACGTGCTAGCCATCTGCACTCGGAAGGTTTTTCCGTGTGCCGATCGCCAGCCGTCTTTTTTGGAAGGTACCGAGTTTATTGATGAGCCCAATAAGCCGTGAGACAGTGCTTGCTGTTTCGTTTCGCGACGCATCGGTGTTATTAACTTGTCCTCGATAATCCTTTGACCGGGCCTGAGGACAGCGCGCCCGACGTCTCTTCGCCAGGAAGGTTTTACGACGGAACAAATATTACCCCACTTTCTTGTCGTATAAGATTAACCTTTGAATTAGTATAAAATGTTTTGTTAGCCTTTTACACTATTTTATATACTTTCATTCTAGTGTGGGTATGATCACAATGATTGTATGCAATGAAATGGTATCTGGTAGCATCGACAAATTTCCCGTAGCAGTGGAGGCCTCCTTGCACGACTTACACGATTATCATAGCAGCACAACGATTCAACTACGTAAATGTCTTTCAAGAAGTCTGGATGTTGCCAGCGACGCAATACTTGCGGATTTAGATAGTAAGTGTAATTTGAACATTTTTCGTATTTTATTAGCGAACAGTGCTTACTTCCTGTTTTATCGCCAAAATATTTACCTATCTTATTATTATTAAGATTCTTATTTACCATGTAAATGAAAGTTCTGAAGAGGAACACTATCGTGTTTTAAATACTCCGGACCTTTCCACCATCTTACGATCCGGACACCTCTTGAAGTACCTAACGTCACAATATCTTTTCTTTTTCAACCTGTTTTTTCAACTACTGAAGATGAATTAACTCATCAATCGCGTTGCTAATGTTTTAAACACAGTAATTGTATTTCTTCCTAATGTACTTCTGCATCAATCTTAAAAATTTGTTACCAAATTTAAATTCGCAAATACAGAAACAAAATAATTCAGTTTTACTAATCTTGAACTGCTTTATTAATAGAAATACTCTATGTTCTCCGATTAAGCATGTAACATCTAACTCGGGTTAAGAGTAAGTATTTAAATGGTGTTAGGTGTTTCTAATATAAACCGGATCAATGTGAAATGAGGTACTAGACAGTTCAATATACGAATGAACTGATTATAATCATTTTTTCTACTACTGCAATATACTTATTTTTACAATGACTTATATGTTGCAGATATAGAAGACTTATTGGGAAGACCAGTACAAACTCAATTAGCGAGCGAAACTGGATTAGATATTGCACTCGATGGACTCATAGATCTCTCAAATGGTAAGATCAACATGTTTCGTACGATTAAACTTGTACACTTTAACTCTCTAATTGGGGATGACAAGTTAACTCGTCATTGGAAAATGCTTCTACAGCACTTACCTACAACACCGAGTTAACTCGTCACGAAATTTCCCGAAACGAGTGAACTCGCGTCGCCTCTGATTGAAAAGTTAATATAAGTATATCTCCATTATTTCAGCCGGTACACAAATATTTGCAAGAAAAAATTGTTCGTTTTAGACCAAGAAATATTGCAAATCATGACTTTTCCTCCAGTCACATTGTTCGAATGATAATTCGAAGAATTTTTTAATAATAGTGATATTTTATTATACTATGATTGTAGCCGACGGATACCAAAGTAATACCAGAGACATGATGTGTGACTCTCACCATGTACCGTCAATCAGTACCTTATCATATACAACATTATGATACTTATTGTTAATAATCATTGAGAAATAAAGGACTATAAATATTTATAAAAGTGATTTTGATAAATAAGTAAAATTGAAATTGCAATTTTAAAACTAGTAAAAACACTGTTATTCACCTGCGCTAAATTATACTTAAATAAGTAAATAAATAAATGGCCTAAGATTGCATAGTTGACAAGATTGGTAAATGATAAATATTTATGATAATGGCAGGTGTGTCTCTCTTATCCCTTATATTGTGTTACGGGCTTTAATTTGATTGTACTTCTACACTAGTATAATATTTTTATTTAAAACATCTAAATTTAGAAAAATTTGGACGGAAATGTAGGCTGGTCGATTTTTACATAAGTTTTAAACCGTTATATACAAAAATTACACCAATCAAAGACCAGGGTCGGGTTCTACATACTCGAGCACAATATGTGGGTTCAGCGAATGTGATTGTCAATTAATATTTTAGAAAATGTACGTATCATAAGTCAGAATGCAAAAAGGAAATGTAAGTGAGGGAAGGTTATAAGGGGGGATACTCCATCTTTATATTTTGCGTAAGTGATGATAAGTGTTGCCATTTTTGGCAAATCAGTGTACATCTACTTTAACAATTCCCATAGGCCTTTTGGCAATCTGCCCATCCTGAGAGCCTCAAGGTCATGTCATGACGACCATAGATTGTCATGAGAATGAATGTAATCAATACTCATAAGTCATATGGTGCCCAACAATGTAATCCTTATTTATTAATTTATTATTAATTGTGTGTATAACGACGTATGATTACAATATGTCAACTGCAACATTTTATTTCAGCTAGCCATACGGTATCAAATACTGTTGAATCCTTGTTCAAGGATGGTGAAAATATTCGTGACCTTGGCAAACGATTAAATCGAGAAATTGATGATTTACGTCGCAATTTGGAAGGTGCTTTGAGAGCTTGTACCGGACAGGATCGTCCCCTTTGTAGCACTTTTGATTCTTCTGGATTGCGGTTATCATTAAGGATAGATCAGGTAAAGAACTAAATAATATTATTTGTGGCGCACTGCGTAAGGAGGTAGTGCATCGGGCGGCCGCGAGACTAGCGTCCCGTCACCCTGCTTACCTGCACCCCCGCTACCTGTTCAACCCTTGTGCGCTTGCGCGTTTGAAAACTAGAAAACTAGAACGCACGCATTTAAACACTACATTGAGTGTCGTTGCCTGTGTGATGCGGAGTAGTATGGCGTGAGCAAGTTTTCGGAAAGAATCATTTCATAATTCTAATGCGAACAATATTTTATATAACTAATTTTAAGATTGAATTAATCTTTTTTTCAAAATGGTTTGCTCAATATTTCATGTAGGTAGATAAGCCACGCATATGCATGTGACCGTTAAGGCGGGTCCACACTTGTTCCCACTCTTCGCAGTGTTATCGGCATCTGTACCTGTGAACAGTATAAACTAAGAAACAGTGTGTCTTATTTCTTCACATCGTTATTCGTTCCTTGGTTCGGCGGATCGAGCAACTGTCGGTACTTTACCCGCTCCAGAGGAGTTAGTGAGCTGCCCTAGATGTGTGCACTTCAAGACCGTTTAGCCTTTGAAGATAGGGCTCATTGGGCCTATGCCTACGAGATAGGCCAGACCCCTTTGGCAACGTAGGACTGTTGTGAGTGCGTGCCGAGTTCGGCCCTCGGTCAGGTTTATGACGCGGTCGAAACTAACGCTATTTTTGCGGAGTACTTTCTTAGCCTTTCGACCATCTGAGTGCAGAATTTAGATGGTAATGCAATGCAATTTCAATCGACACATCACTTTTCCTTTTTTAATACAATTGTGGTACTTCCCGCATACACCGCAAGGTGGCGACCGCGACGATTGGACTCCCGAAGGTATAGGTCCCCGCCAACATATATATAACTTCCGACCTTTCTCTACTATCCCCACTAGCACGCCTTACTGATGCGTCCGCTAGGAGGCGGAGGACGAAACACCCCCACAACCTTCTTCCACCCTTTCTTTTTCCGTAGCTTCTTACTTCCGCCGTCGTATCAACCGATACTTGAAGCTCCCACACAATTAACCCCTTGGCCTATAACCACGAGTCTAACTCGTGGTAAAGAATTTGTGCCATAAGCGAAAACCACGAGTTCGACTCGTGGTAAAGAATTTGTGTCATAAACAAAAGCCACGAGTAAAATTGGTTATGATTAAACCCCAGACGTCGTAAAATTACTATTTGTACCTAAACATTGTTTATTATTCCACAATTCCTTTCGTTACATTGAAATATATATGTCATGAAAAGTATATATTTTGCACCAGTTCGGGTATACGGCTGAACAGTTGAATGGCACGGCGCCCGAACGACTTTCTTGTTTACTATAGCTCACGCAATTGGCAGATATTGTGTAGGCCCAAGGGTTAACGCCCATTAGTATTGACAACAGACATGTAAAAATCAATGCCGCAATGTATCAACAAAAAGTTGTTCTTCATGAAATATTTTTATAAATAATAAAGATTTATTATATATGACATAGAAATTATTCTTATACTAGAATCATCAAGTGTAATCAACCTAATCTGGGCATATGTAGCCAGAAAAGATGCTACAACTATTCATGAGCAACGCAAGTACCTTTGGAGCGGCTCACGATACGGACAGCTCATGGAACGGCCGAACCAAGTAAAAAGTAACAATATGAGGTGTCAAGGCACAATCCACATTTATTCCCAGACCTTTTCTAGACCACTTAACTAGGTTGCAGATCGCGGTGAGGTAACAAATTTGGACGCACTTTTACGTGCATAAGAATAGAAATAGGTCCCACACCGAACCTCGGTACCAAAAACTGAAGTAACGAGTGTCAGTAATAGGTCTAGGTAACAAATGTGAACCTGCCTTTAGGCTCACCTCAAGTCCAATGTGCGTGGACAGAAAAAGACTATAGTACGGCCACATTCTATTCCATCTCAAATAAATTATTATTTTACCGTGCAGTATGTCAGTTACTACTGTTAGGCATTGGGCATTTGCAATAACAGCCTTCAAATGTTCAGAAGCCGCTCCTGTCTTTCCCAGAAAGTGGGAATTGCGAAACATAGACATACAATAAATTCCAGCAACAAGAACACTTCATCGCGAACAAAGTTCTTTAACAGGTTGCCCACAGAGCCAAAAATGTAATCGGTAAATTTTATTTAAAGGCAAAGCAAAGTGTGAACTGCAATGTACTACGATATATTGTGCTGTAGAGTTCTGTAATTAAATGTATACAGTCGTTGTCCAACCAACCAAAGTGTATCAAGTGTATAAGATGTTATGAGCCTAAACTAACTATTTTAGAGTCTGCTATCCTAGATGTTAGTCATACACTGGATGGTCCATCGACTTTAGCCTTCCTAGCAGCTATCCATGTTAGCGATACATCGCAACGTCCACAGAATCTAGCTTCCTGCGGCAACCGATGTTAACCATATAGGTGCCTTCCGCGACTAAGAAACTCTAATTAAACTCTCCGATCCTCGATTACACAGCCACTCTCCGTAATAATGTTAAAAGCTTCATACCTTGGCACTTGACGCTACACTCTCGGTTTATCGAATGCAGATTTGCAGGCCGTCGTTCTTGCGCATGTTATTTCAGTGAACTGTTCTCATTTCTTTAGCAACTTATGATTCACAATTCACGCAGTTGACCTTAATCGGTTGTCATTCTACCGCGCCAACTGAAACCGCCGCTACCCAAGTATCGAAGGAGGCCATTGATATGATTCTCATGGTTATCTTGAAGAGTTACTGCTTCCGACCTCCTCGTAGAACGATCGATTAAGTATAAATCTATATATGCAAACTTTCCAACGTTAAATTCACTGATCCGTGCTGAAACATACCAAACTACTTTGGCGTTCCTTCGAGGAACAGCCTCGGGTGCACTCCCTTGCCTCCTTGTTGGAGATAGGTAGACAAAGTAATCTATTAGCAATTTCTGTCTGGCAATATCTCATGGATACGGTGTACCAGTCAAATAATTATAATATTTGCCGATTGGTGTCTCCTTCGAGCACGATTGGTCGGACAGTAAACTATTTATTCTTTTGTCAAAATTTAGCTAGGTGTATTCCTGGCAACATTCTTAGAAATTGGTAATCCGCCATCTCTTTATCAATTTTTATTATTTAATAGCGATACGTTCTAAAACAATTTATTAATAAATTATAAGCTTTCTACAAACAAAGATCCGTGTATACTCATGCCACTTGTTTCGATGAAGATTATTTGGAAACTCTACTAATTCATTTAACAGAAACTATTTCTCGACACATTGAATTTATTTACTTAGCCGAGCATATATGCAATCGCTTCATTGATAGAAAGTATATAAGACATGTGACAAAAATAATGTTCTGTGTTCGTGACAAACGACGCTGATTTATTGGAAGACTCCAAGAAGGCAGGAAATTGTGCATCTCTTTTTGGAATTCAATTTAATTTGTCACATTTTTAGCTTTATCGTCAAGAGTCCAACCATTGATGTTCTGCACACTAAATGCGGTTTGTCTTCAGCATGTCTGTATTTGCCTTTACCAATTAATTTTATTGAAAAAATAAAACTATTCTGCTTCTCAATGAACGTTGATACATTATAAGCGCACTGTATAGACAAGAATGACAATTGTAAATGTTGTAGTTTTTTAAATGCTTTTCTTCGATCGACAAGAAAATATAACGAAAACAAATTGGAAGGGTTGCATGTTGGAAGAGCCATTACTAGTATCTTATTCCTTGTTTTATGTAATTTCTGTATCAAGTTTATCTGTATCAGTAAATCTGTTAGAGTAATGAAACGTCCAATTAATTCCCCTTTGGCACAGTAATTAGATGCTCGTTCACAAGCAATGAATCATCACCATAGAACACTAAAAAGAAATCATACATTTAATTCGATCATCTTGTCCGATTACTTTCGAACGGATTTTCAAAATTGCCCGAAGGTGAATGTACCATTTCGCATTCAGTACTCAATTGCAGAACAGCACTCGACTTCATTAGACCACTCTTCAGTGGTTTCTTTGTGGCTATTTTTATTTCATGATATTTATTTTACAATTATATCTGGAATATAAAGATATTTAACAACGTGGTTTTGGATTTTTGCAGTTTATGAGAGACGATCGCTTATTGCGTTTACATCGTTTTAAAGAAGAGAACTTGACAGAAACTATTCGCCAAGCACGAGGAGAATATTTATATATTCCACAGCATATTGCAAGACACAGTTTGGAAGTTCGAAATCGTAAGCAGAAATATGTGGAAGTAATCAAAAGAAGGGAATATTGTTTCTCTTTTGATAAGTCTTTCACGCTCTAGTTAAATAAGCAATAGCAGAAACTATTTATAGTATAAAATATAGGAGCTGATATTCTTATTACAATAGAAATACAGATTCTTCTTTGGCATTTCTCAGATGCACTAATGCACTTGAGACAAAAGATTATGTTATTGCACGATAGCATATACATAGTCCAAAAATAACAAACAATAATTTGTACTCAATATAAATGGCACGAAATATTGTTTACAGAAATTCGGCGAGAAGTTAATAGAATGCGTGGGAGAATATTTGACGAAGCTCGAAGCATGGAGGCAAGCAATTCCGAATTGATTAAACAGCTCGGACTTGCGAGGCGTTTCACTGATTATACGACCCCATACATCATTGTTTTTGAACACATTAGATGGCTTATAAGCATTGGTAAGTAGTGTTATACGTATTTTCTCCAATTTTATTTCAACGGCAGGAAGGATTAGGAGTATGCAAAAATCATTTCTACGAGCAAAAAAATTGGAGGACGAAAATAGTCCAGCTTGCGAACACTTTATATTCCGCTACTGTGAACTTGTATTTTTTACAAAGATGTCGTTAACACTATTTCTTGTATTTGTGTAAACGTCAGTAGAACACTGCAGTTAAATATATCTTTTTAACATTAAAATCTATTTCTACTACTCTAAAATGAAAAGTGCAGAAATGTTCTTTTGAACCAAAACAGTGGAACTTTACTGACCCAAGGATTATCTTAACGAGTTATTGTAACCAAATGAAGCAGTTGCTTAAAACGAAGAAAAATAGTGCCATTATTTTCAATTGTATAATACAAACAATGATATCACTCTCATAGATTTACAGCAACATCAATACGAACATAATATTTCATTTATACTGAACAGGTACCGTTCTATGCATTCTACTCATTTGGACCTTGCTCTTTGGAGCTCTGTGTTGTCGCTGTAGTTCTCAGGATAAAGTGCGACCTACGCTTTTATGGTGTGTATGTTATCTATGTGCAACCCTGTTTCTATAGCCAACTCTATTTAATATCCGTGTAATCTAATAACTATGAATTTATATCGGCTCGATACTAAGCAAAGCAGAGTTTCATTCACATTGTTCCGTTCTAAGATGAAATCTGCTAATGGGGCTCAGTCGTATATTTTTTAACGGGTTAAAGAAAGACAATTGAACATATCAGGAGTAAAATATTAACTTAATCCTAAAATCTTCCTCACTACTATACCTGCGAGAAAACTATTAACACCACACGGGCTGTCTGTTTTATCCCGATACACTGAAATATCTTTGAAGGAGCTGATGCTACGAAAAAACTGTTTTTACAAAAGTTGTTTGGTATGGAGGAGGGCGTTGCGTGGTGCAAATTTTTTGTTGTGTCTAGTATGCTGGAGAAATTTCAAAGCCAATTTAATTTTTTTATGTAGAATGATATTGAATGATTTTATATAGAATCTTTTTATGCATAATATGATAATGCGTACAAAAACGGGATCAACGGTGTGCAAGAATAGGCCGTTCCATAATATGGCAAAAATAAGGAGCGTAGATCGCTCAGAAAAAATAACAATAAGCAACAATAACAACGAACTCTGCGCAAAGTGGTTTAGTTTAGTTATTACGACATGACACGATGCATTTTAAACGTGATTTATAAGTATTACCATGTTTCTTGAAAATTGAGATATATAGAAGAAACTTAGACATTAATTGCTCGTTTCACATTTCAGTGCCATATTTGTAACATGTTTCGTTTCCATTATATTGTGGGTGGTCTTTATCATAATGCTGATATTATCAAGCCATACAGAAATGATAATCTGTCGTCCGCTTCATGATCCAAACTATAGTACAATAGAAGCTATTTTGGAAACGCGGGCCTTTCTGGGAAAGAAATTAAGTATACCTCTAAAGAATTTGTTCAAGTAAGTTTTCTTATATTATATATATTAATGATAAGCGTTCAGGTAACGAAAACTTTAAAAATGCATATATCCTAGACGTTTCCACTAACACTTCTCATTCGCACCTCATGCTACATTCGATACTTCCAGTCACACTACGGTTTTGCCTTAAACCTAAGGCGGAGACGTGGCGCCGGCTTATCGCCGCCACATTGTTGATGAAATTTTCTTGAATCTCGAGTACCCGACCTAAGGTCCACTGCAGTAGCTAAAGATTGTTTTCCTCCCAGAGAATGTCTTCTGAATGTGCTGTTAAATAGCGAGCATTCAGATATTTCCGCTAAATCTTTCTCAGCGATAGAAGTTAGTCAAGTTCCAATTATAAAGTGTTCCAGCGTTAACTCGTACAGGTTGTTCGAGTCAGCACATATAGTAGTAAGACGCCCAGAATTTGCCACACTGGTGTAAAATTGTTCAATAACGAATAATATATTACCTAGACCTCGTCTGGCGTAACGTTTGAAAGACTTTACTGCTGCTTCTACCGACTACCGAAGCGTGGAGATTTTAGAGGGATGACATACCACTTGATCGACTCGTTAGCTAGATGTGCGTTAATCTTGCACCCACTCTTCTGCGAGTTGGTGAACTAGGGCAATTCTTACAGGTCACGACTCACTAACGCGAAGGTCAGCTCTTGGTTTCCTCGAAGAACTATGAAACGTCAGAGATCTGCCATGGAACCTTCAATGATCAGGTGAATAAGGAGTTCCAGTTGTACTATCCTCACTGGGCAACTGCATTACTTGAGGCATACAAAGACAGCTACGTAGATCTCAATTTTTATGGCGGATCTTCTTAGCTCTGACATATGAGAGTCCGCAATATTCAATTCCTACAGTATTGAATGGCCGTTTGCGTTCGCCCGTGACTTGGGAAAATTTCCCAGCATATCAAAAAATTCACACACGATTCTAGTCTGGTTGCATTCGTCGATGGGTTTACAATGGTATCAGACGTTGTAGAAGATAGGATATCCAGGTGCCGCGGGCGAGCCACTTGCAGGGAAACTGAGAATTCTAGATTGGACAAAATCCAGAGACGGCCTCCAATAAGCTAAGACCTGTAATTCACAACTCTGTGTAGACACAACAAGCTGGCAACTCTTGCAAGCAGATTAGTGCACAATATACCCGTATACTATAGCAACTCATCATTAATACAAAGTACAAGTACAAGTATTGTACACTGTCGCCATGAAGAGGTTTGATGCAAGTTGATGCAATTAAGCATTGATTCGACGCCACTTTCATTCTGTTTTAATGCCACGAAAGAGGTTCTGTGAGGAGATGTAAAAATCTATGAAAGATGAAGTCCAAAATATGTCCAGCCGCGTGTAAGCACTACTCGTTTCCAAGTTTTTTTGCTTGAATCCTATTTTCTTCCGAAAATGGTGGCCATTCTTTCGCAATAAGAAGAAGGATACTACTCCAAATCGCTACGTTGGTGAATTCTGTGCTTCTATTTGGAAATTATGAATTGAGATGAAAGACAGAAACGCTGATAGAAGGACTGCAAAATAAATACCCAAGATTGACACTTGATTAGATTGTAGAACGTTGAAGTCTGCTAAGAAACGAGCTGAGAAGGGATAAAATGAGAATAGCTGATCAGAGAGGATGAACGAAGACTGAGAAAAAGTTAAGCTTGACAATTAGGGAGGAGGTCTTCGCAAGGCCAAACAAAGGAGAAAGAAGAAAGTTAAAATAAAATAGGTGATATAAGAAACCAGGAAACATAGGGTAATGAGGTACTGAATGCAAAAAAGAAAGGAATAAAAATCAGAGAAACGAGTACGACTTGGATTAGACAATAAAATTTTAGATGGTAGGCTTTGGGCTAATATTGTATCATAGCAGCAGGTGGCAGGATAAGTGTAATGAAAATGAAATGAAAGGGGGAGGAACGTAGGATAGTGATTAAAATAAAGGAAATCTTCTGTATCGATAGAAATAGGAATAGATAGACGAAAATAGAGAGAGAGAATGCGAATAGTTTTGTACTGTAGAAGAAGAAGAAGAAGAAGAAAACAACATGTACGAAGATTTTAAGAACCCTGTACAAATAGGGAAATATAAAAAAGTTATTATTTCAAATATAATGGGCCTATACAGGGTTGATCAAAACCCAGGGAACATCGGGAAATGAGGGGGTAGCTGGGGTGATTCTGAACAACTTTCCCATTGGCAGCAATGTTGTTTACAGCTTCCTTTGTTAGTTATTAACGAAAAACACTGGTCAATGAGAACGCCCGCCGGGCTCGCATTCAGGCGCGTACCTCCCAGCTGCGCTCGGTCGTGATTGGAGCATCGAGGGTACCGAGGGAAGCGTCACTTTTGCAATTTTGCTCTAAATGAAATATGCTGTAGTCCATGTGAAATTAGAGAGGCTTTAGTCCATCATTTGCGCGGTTGATAATTTGTTTAGGAGATACAGACCGTCAAAGTTTGTAATTTTTGCCATTTTTACGAAAACGGGCTTTATGCAGGAATTTTTTATCTCAGTAACTGTTTGTCCAATTTAACTACTTTTTCTCGTTTGTTCACAAAGGATTTGGCTATAATAAAATAATTTTAACACACAACAAATTTAAAAAAAAACACGTACACGCACATGTTCTTTAATGTGGATGACATGTAGTGTCAATGCTCACGCTACAACGCAGAACATCAAGGGCCGATGCTGCCCTGTGTGATCGGTATCTGCCGCCGATTTCCAATAAATTTGGAGACAGGGCGTGTACGTGTGCGTGTGCGTGTCGTGTGGAAGCGAGTGCGATCGTTTAAGTTGACAGAGTTATTTTGCTAACCGGTCCTAACGGACCCGGTCGTACCATCAGCTGTTGAATCGAAGCAGGTTACTTTGTGGACGAATGGGTAAGTTTAACTAGCTCTTTCTAACATTAACTATGCAAATCGTTTTTCTCCTGAAAAGGTGCTGTTAAAAAAAAAACATTTTCTTCATAAGTAATAAAATACTTTGTTCCTTTCGGATAAGGAATAACAGTATCGGACACTGTTCTGAAATGACTTATTAGTTGATTTCTTATCGATGAATAACGAATAATTGTAAATTACTTAATTACGATGATCTAACATTTGCCGCACGCTTCCCTCGGTACCCTCGATGCCCCCATCACGACCGAGCGCAGCTGAGAGGTACGCGCGTGAGCGCGCGCCCCGCGAGCGCTCTTATTGGCCAGTGTTTTTCGTTAACAACTAACAAACGAAGCTGCCAACAACATTGCTGTCAATGGAAAAGTTGTTCAGAATCATCCCAGATGTCCCCCACTTCCCGATGTTCCCTGGGTTTTGAGACAGCCAATATAGTATTTCAGTAGTAATCTATACTAACAATCATTTTATATGACATAAGCTTTATAAACAATGTTACAAACGAATGCTAATACAATTTCATGAAGGTTAGCTTGGAAATGTCTGTAACAATTTAATTATCTTAATTATCTTGTAATGTCTTGAAAATATGCATGCATTTTCAGGAAATGTCAGGAAAATGAGCCTGCTTATCCCGCGTTTGGATTAGGAAATACAATGAAATTAGAACAACTTACTGCACACTGGACATGGTCTTCGTTTTCGAGGATTACGCTAAAGTTGAAAGTCGAATTGAAGAGTTTAAAAATATTCACGCCATACTTGCAGCGGCAACTACAAAATTTGTTACTCGCCTCTGAAATGAACTTGACAGAACATAGAGTCATGGTATTACCAATTTTTTCAATCGCTTTTGATGTCGTTATGCAGTAGAAGCTTGGTAATTTACGTAAATTGTAGAGGTTAGTGTTTCATATCGTATCAATGAAGGGCCATAAAATTTATTGATAAATGCCTTGAAACAAAAAATAAGCAGCTATTTTATCTATGTTCATTTTTACTTCTAAATCATTTCCACCTATCATGAGCGACTTTATAATATGCCAGTTTTGGGTAGATTCGCTGTAGGTAGGATGGCCACATGATATCCCCATATAAGTGCAAATTGAGTCTTTACATCATTATAACGAGGTTATTATACCTATATAACGAGGCGTGAATAAAGGACTGCTTCTATTTCTGTGATGAAGGTGGTGAATTCCTCTTATGTAAATAAATTTTCGTCGTCATTTAATTTCGTTTATTTAAAAGCTTCTTCAAACACGAATTTATTTATTTTATCTATATCTTTCTTCGTCTGGATCAGTTGGCAGGACTGTATCAACTGTTTGAGGGTGCGGGTGAAATTAATATAGATTCATTGTCGAAGTAATCTGCATCTTAATCTCCGTGCTATGTACACGTGTATTTATGCGATGCTGTTGATCTCGGAACACAGTCAGCCAAAACGTGGTTCTAGTATTGTCAATGTAGAATAACGGGAACTACACCGCCCTCTAATAACGTTAATATATTTATTAGTAGAATCAGATAGAACCACAAATTGCCCTACTGCAGGATATAGTGAAGCAAAAAAGTTCAACATCATAGTTCCTAAGGTCCCTCATTAGTATTAAAGTGTTGTCTCATAATTAATTTAGTACTGTCATTAGGTGGTACAAATAGTAGATATAGATCCTTAATTTAGTTAGTAGTGCGGAATCATAGCCTTCGTACTGACAAGAAAGATTCGAAAAGTACCTTGGCCACATTCAACTAACCAATGTGTGTTAACATGAAGATCAGGGATTTAAGTCCCGATGTTAAGCGATTTCTTCTTCCGCAGCTCCTACAGCAATAGCAGAAATTTTCAATAGCAGATATATATATATGCCTTTTTCCACAAGTAATTAGCATATACCAAATATTAATAGAATCTATTTGTTACTAGATCCAAGGGCGTATTCTGAACAAAGATTTGGAAGCTCTTTCAGATCAATTAGACAATGTTGCTCTACACATGCGTGATAGAATGACTGCTAGGAGTTTGGAAACTATTGTTGGAAATATGCAAGATATATATTCAATGCGACTACAACCTTTAATGAAACTGCAAGACATGTTACTATATAAACTTGCTGCGCTAGAGCTACAGCTACAGCCGCTTAAACGTCAGGTTAATCAATCGCTTTCTCATCTGAAGACTATTCAATATTACATCGACAATCAAGGAGATAAAATCGCTCAGCTGGTACGTATTACTTTATTTGAAGTTTATAAAAGACATCTACAGTGTTTTGGCACTGCAATATTTTTTCGTCGCGAATTTATTTGCTCGGGAATATTCGATGTGGAAATGTCAACGTACTATAAAAAAGATTTAAGAAATCGCTGCTATTATAATTTGTAACGCGACGCGTTATCACCGATGTCACGCGGTACCCGAGCGCCAACACACCGGGCCAGGTAGCCAGCCAAAGACCCTCCCCCTCCCCCGAACATCCCCCGCTCCGGAACAACCGCATTCTCTACCGGAGCGTAGAAGTATGTGGAGAGGTGAGGTTTCGACGATCGGTCGTATGGATGGTGGAGGGAGGTAACGACGGGAAAAGAAAGAGGAAAGGGAGAAAGTTGCGTTTCGTCCTAGGCCTGGTAGCGGACTCATCAGTAAGGCGTACTAGCAGGCCCTGCCTTAGACACAGAGATAGTAGGGAATGGTCGGAGGTTGTACAGGGTGACAGAACACTCACGGAACATCGAGGATTGACGTGTAGCTGGGGTGTATATAACCAACTTTTTCCTTGATAATAATGTTATATATAGTTTCGTTTTTGAGTTATTAACGAAAAACACTGGCCAATGAGAGCGCCCGTCGGGCATCGGCCGGCGCGCGCTCAAGTGCGAACCGATCACTTGCGGTAGGTCGTCGACCCCCCCCCCCCCCTCGATCCCGTCGATGGGGGCATCGAGGGTACCGAGGAAAGCATGCGGCAAATGTTACATCGTCTTAATTAAGAATAATGTGGAATTATTCATGAATAAGAAATAAAGAAGTGTTTTATTGCTTATGAAAAAAATACTTTTTTTTTATCAGTACGTTTTCAGGTGAATAAATTATGTTTTAAGAAAAACGATTCGCATAACTAATGTTAGGAAAAGCTAGTTAAACTTACCCATTCGTCCGCGAATTAACCTGCCTAACATTGTGTGAATCCTGACCTAGGTAACGCTCAACAGCTGATGCTGTTACGGCCGTCTTAGTATCCTTGCACGATCACTTCACGTCACGATAATGGTTACAAGTTCATTACTAATGCTTCAAAACAAATACCACATTTTCGACGGCGAAGATGCGTTCCTCGAAACTTGGGCTCGATCCTTCGCCTCGGATCGTTGCTCGACGTTATCTGCCCGATAATCCAAACAAGGAATCAATCGGCGGTAGGATACTTACGATCTGTGTCCGATGGATACGTGCGCTATCGGGCTCTGCGATGATGTTCCCCAGATGCCCAGTTAGAGCGTACGCGATTTGAAAACTCTTACACACGTATCGCGGGAATATTATACCACACATTTCGCTTCCTTCCTACTGAAAAAATATTCTATCCCTAACAAACGCCATCTCGGACCCACAAAATGCTTAAGCTGCAGGGGGGTCGACGACCTACCGCAAGTGATCGGTTCGCACCTGAGCGCGCGTCGGCCGATGGCCGACGGAAGCTCTCGTTGGCCAGTGTTTTTCGTTAATAACTCAAAACCAAAACTATATATAACATTATTATCAAGGAAAAAGTTATAATGGGGTGTTATAAACACCCCAGCTACACCCCAATCCTCGATGTTCCCTGAGTGTTCTGTCACCCTGTATATATAGTCGCGCGGACTTATGCAACCACCTTCGGGAGCCGGATCGTCGTGCTCGTCGCCTAGCGGTGTATGTGGGAAGTGCCCCCACAAGTATAAAAGAGACCGGAAAGGATCTAGATCTTGGGATGCAGACGTCCCCTTCGAGGATTATGGAGGATACGCTCCACACTTACGACTATTCTTGCTTGCGAATCTTTGGACTCCAGAAGCATACCTATCCTAGTTTCCGCAGTGGCAGTCACCCCTCCGCGGGTTAAAGCGGCATCTCTAAACTCCCAAAGCAACCAAGCTTCCCCTATACCCCGGAACCCAGGCAGAAGCCATTACACATATGTGGCGGCGATAAGCCGGCGCCACGTCTCCGCCTTAGGTGTAAGGTAAAACCGTAGTGTGACTGGAAGTATCGGATGTAGCGTGAGGTGCGAATGAGAAGTGTTAGTGGAGATGCCGAACGAATGTTTATCTCTAGGAAAGAGCGAATGCTTTCTGGGAATGCACGAGAAGCTTTGAGGGCATGGTGACCCGTTGTCGACCTGTGACACGTGGCAAGGATGTGTGTGTCGGTGTGGGTCCGAATGAGTGAGAACGAATGAGGGATAGAACGAGAGAGAAGCGGCAAGTGAGAGAATATATGGAGCGAATGATGCGTGCGAGAATCAGTGTATGAGCAGAGTTCAAGAAGAGTCTTGGTTAAAGACTGGAGGGTAATAAAGCTAGTGTCAAGTATTGAATGGGAAGTTATTCCATTCCCTATCACTATATCCCACACATATATCTGATAAAGAAGGAAACGAACTATTCTTTTGGAACCTACAATAAAACTCCAGCAAAAGCTCACAAGAGGAACACACTAGTGTGCCTTAATTAAACCAGAGCTGCCCACCATCTGTAGCGATTGACCCCGTGACCCCGCTACAACTGGCGCACAACGTGAGCTCGGAAGAAGACCACAAGACTGGCGGACGAAAGAACCGGGAGCCGTTCCCCTCGGAGAAGCCCGAGACACAAAATGGCAGTACAGATGACGGAAGTCCAGCTGAACCGGCTACTCTCAGTATTGACGACTCAAGCACACCGCATCTCCCGCTACGACTCAAGGCAGTTTCCCCCTGCTGCACGGCGGGCTTAAATGGTGACTGAACGAAGCTGGAGGATTTCGCCTCCACCCTCGCAATGTACAGGAAGATTGAAGGAATCTCGGAGGAGCACCCCATCAAAGGACTACCTCTCCTGCTCCAAGACAAAGCTGCAACCTGGTGGCAAGGCATAAAAACAGGCGTCAGGACTTGGGCACAAGCAACCAAACGGCTGTGTGACGGTTACGCGCCTAAAAAAACCGGCGTGCATGTTATACGCGGAGAATATTTCCACCAGGCAGGAACAAAAACGCCAACCGACGTGTTCATTCCATATAAACGAGCACTACTGGCGGACCTACCTCATCTGCACTAGGGGGAAAGCCAGCTGAACATGGTTTATTCCTTGCTCCGGCTGAGTCTCGCAGAACGTATCCGTGAACCGCCATTCTAAAATTTTACATTCGTTTTGCCATATGGCACCCGGTGATGAAATAGGCACTGGTTCGTCCGTAACTAACATACTCTATAAAGGAACCGATCCTCGGCTCCGCAGCCCAGCATCATTGCCGTCAGCTCGTAACAATACACTCATACACTCTTGTATAATATTCGTCATACACAGAAAAAAGTACTCATACGTATATTGTGGATTATATGTATATCTGATTTAACAGATATTAATTTAATATCGACATAAAATTATATATCTTATGTACAGAAAACGAAGGTTTACGTGGATCGTCTTGCTAACTATTTGGATCAATGGAGATCTCATGTGTTGTCTGAAATGGGGGATGGATTGGCTAAGTGCCGACCTCTTTGGGACATCGTAGATGGAATGAAACATTTATTATGCAGTCATTTTTTAGGAAACTTGGTACGTTTATAATGGGAGATGATGCATCTAATAGAGCCGAAAAAGAATATTCTTTTACTCTTCATTTCAGAGTGGATACTGGTTCTCCACGTTCCTTTGTGCAGTTATTCTGATAATATGTACACCGATGGCGCACATTTTGTCGTTAGTGTACAAAAAACTGCCCAATGCTGCAAAAGATGCCAACATTCAACCTATAAGACCGTAAGTCCAACAATTTTATATTTAGTATATCGTTAGAAACTGTTTTACTTATACAGGGTGATCCGCTCGCTAGTCCGCGCCGTATGAAATACATCACTTTATTCTAACCATATGTATGTATATACAACATATATGTATGTATGTGTTGTATAACTCTTTCTGCGGAGCACGCTAGGTTTCATCGCCAGTGTGTACGGCAAGCGTACTCCACTAAAGTTCGACTGACTCATACAACGTGTAACTAATTCTTCAGTTAAAGAATGAGCCATGCACGTACATGCATGACGGTGGGCCACACCGATAGCATATATGCATCCACGACAATCAAATGGATCAAAACGCCACGGTGTTATGTATTTTCCAGTAGTGACGCATATTTTATTTCAGAGAAGAACCACCGGCTGAAAGTAATGTGGAGGAAACTTGGAACACACCCGAGTAAGTATAACGTTTAATTGAAGACATTATTGTAAGAGAAATCACTAATACGCGCATCGAAGTCTCGATTAGGTATTAGAATAATTGCGTAGGCGTGTATATATTAACAAGGTATTCCGTTTATTAATACTGTGCTCTCTCGACCGTGATCTATACAAGAATGCCTTCCTTTGGCAAAAGCATCGGTCGTGAGGACGCCTACGTCACCATGGCCCTTTTTAACCATTTTAGGGTTCGCCGCGAAACAAAGCTACGCTAGACAAAGACAGCGTGCATCTGCGAAATGTACATGGCCCGCCTCGAACGTTCCTGTACCTCGAATGTTCTAACATCATCTCGTGTAACGCAAAACTGTGCAATTATTTATTAATTAAAATCCTTAGCATATACAGCTGTGCACTGCAATGTCTCACTTCTAATATTCTGACTCAATGCCAGTGTAATGTACACAGAGAAAATTTAACTGCCAAACTTCTGTCTCTCAAGAGGTTTTATTTAACGCCGGACTATGACTTGACGGTCGACTTTACTTGCAAGATCTAAGCTGAAGTGTAAGGGAACCTTGGGTTTTTAAGGAAATTAGGAAGGGGGTAGTAGGGATGGTGAGGGCGAATTCCGAAGGACTGGGGAGGGGTAAGGAGCATAGAACAGTGTGACGAGTTGTTTTGGAAGGGGAGATGCGATAAGGTTCGATGACGAGTGTTTTTAACGGCGGAGGCTTAAAAATATTTGCGTACATGAATCCTTAGGTGACTAATAGATAATAAGACTAATTGCAGAAATATATCGTAAGACTAAATATACATATATATTGGGGGCGTATACATTGCACCGCCCCCCTTAGTTAAAGATAAATGTGAGGTTTTTTAAAATTTATCTTCAAGTCGGGATCCCGACCCAGGATGTGAAGTAGACGGTGTGATTTCCGTTTCTTCACTAGTGCCCGATGATGAGATGTTCTGGTTATGTCTTATCTTGAACATTAAACAATTTACAATTTTCGTGCAATTCAGGTTATCGTCATCATTGTGATCGTGATGATGTCATCGGCGTTTAAAACATTTACAACACTTATGCATTATATATAAAACCAAAATGATTACGAGTAAGTATCCTATGTATGAATAAGCTGACAATTTATGGTGGATTTCTCGTTGTTTTGTTATTATGCCTAGCGTTTCGGAAATAGTGTTGAGTTTGTAACTGGCTCCATCTAGGTTATCTAAATTAACGTTGTGTAATGTGCTATATCTTAATAAAGGTATCATGTTAAGGTTTATATGGATTTTGTCATAACAATCATCGTCGGATATGTTGAGTCGGGGTACAATAGATGAGTAGTTCCTTTCGAGGGCTGATTAAGCGATTAATACTCTGGAGGATGTATACTCTTTACAACTATCGTTTCGTTGAAGAATTCCTGAACCTGGTAGTTTCACATCAAATGGGTGGTCATCAGACCTACAATTAAATGTTACGTCGCTCGGTTTGGGCAATGCAAATAGCCACTGGTTGTGATTTGGAAGTTTGTGCCATACGTAATTTTCTAGGTGAATTATACGAGTATCGCAAGATTTTGGTATACGTGCGTCGAGAAGTAATAATTCCATTTCACAAATGGGTTTGACATGTGATGTATATATCGGTTTAGCTATTTTGCAGATCTTAGACCTTTCATTCGTGATTTTACAATTTGATACATCATCCAGGGTGGTATATTGGATTTTAGTAGCAGACACTACGAGCTATTTTATGAATGGTTGTAAGAAGAGAAATGTTTGTTATGTTGCGGGACAGGTAAAGCGATAGGATGATATAAATGGAACGTAGTAGTTGTCGCGAGAGGGTTGTTTATAATAAAGATGATTTTGTTTTTTATGGAGTATACTTGGAGGTCTATGATGCTTAATACTTCGTGAGCGTTATGACCGAGCACGAATGGATAATGAAGACCTGGTGGAAGATGTTGAATTGATTTTTGCAATTCGTTAATATATTGGATCGGTGTGATCATCTTAGGATCTTATCTTAGGAAGCCTTGTTTCGCGAAGAGTATAGCATGAATTAGAGTGACGAGTTCGGAGTTTACTTTGCCGGTAATTAAGGTTACGAGACTTAGTTATCGATTTATTTCGTTCTCGATCTCGAAGTCTTCTAAATTCTTATTTAATTTTGTAAAACGGTTATTGAGGTTTTTAAAGTTATCGTTGAATGTCTGTCGACCTTCATAAATGTTTCTTATGGTTTCGTTGAAGCTAATTATCGTGGTTTGAACTATTTGGACTTGTGTTTTGATCAAGTCGTGCAATTCTTGTTCGTTCGATCTTACTTTATCAATAGCATCGTTGTAGTATTCCGCATCATTGTTGATGATTGCCTTAAATACGCTACCCACAGCGTTAAACCAATCTCTTTTTACTCGATTATGTGCTATTAAGTCTTTCAGACTGTCTTCTTTCAATTTTAATTGGCTTAGCAAGCGATTGAGAATATTTAAAGATGGAGGGCAATGAGTATTTTGGAGTAATTACAATATTTTTTTCATTTAGTTTCCCTTAAGTTTAATCCCTGAAATCTTGCTATTTCGATCTGTGATTTTTGTTCCGTTTCTTCCGCTATCCTAATTTCAATCGCTTCCTCTAAAGTATTAGGTCTTTGTGACTTAACGATTATGGCGATATCTCTATTCAGACCCATAACAAATACATCTAATGCTTGTTTTTGGAAGACTTTTACGCATGCTTGACGTTCAACGGGAGTTTGATTGTCTTGTGGGATATGGTAATAGGGAATGGAATAACTGTTAGATTTTTCAATAAAAATCAATACAAAAATTAACGTTTCATTCTCGTGTGAAAAGGGATACCTTATACTGTTCCTTTCATCCTGTTTATAAGATTTGAACTGTTGTTTATATGAGAGCTGATAGGGCCCCGCACGCACACGAGATTAGTCGTCTATGCTTTAGGTCAGTCCGTTAATTTGGATGCGGTTAGTTCCTCCAAACCATTGGTATAGTAAGGAAAATATATCACTCTTATTGCGTGGATAATAAAATATATTACAAAATCACAAGCTGAGGAGAGTTATTGAATAAACACATTTCCAACAATAACTTCCCATTCAATACTTGACACTTGCTTTATTGCCCTCCAGTCTTTAACCAAGACTCTTCTTGAACTCTGCTCATACACTGATTCTCGCACGCATCATCCACTCCATATATTCTTTCGTGCCGTTTCCCTCTCATTCTATTCATCATTCGTTCTCACCTGTTAAGACCCACACCGACACACACAAACTCTTGCCACGTGTCACCATTCCACCACGGGCCACCATGCATCACTAGGCTCCACGTGCATTCCCCGAAACCATTCACTCCTCCGTAAGATAAACAGTCACTCGATGCGCATTCAACATTTCTACTAACGCTCTTCATTCGCGCCATACCTAACATACGACTGCCTCGACAAACCTCCAGACAGTATTGTAAACTAAAAAGCGCCAACAAACCTGCCCCTATCCATTATCATAATATAACATCCGCCAATACCACAATATGCATAATTGTAATCAGTCATGTAAAATATTATACAAAGAATCCAGTCTACCAGATTTATGCTTTCGTATTATAAACTATTTAGATCACGATACCATTATAACCCAATATGTGGGATCGCGTGGCAAAAGTTTGAGAGTCCCTGCATAATATATCGTTTCTGTGATAAATCATCATTTTGCGAAATACACAAAGTTACATCTACACTCGTTGTGGGCTGTCTCAAACCGAAAGTATGTACGTTTTTACTTATACAAAAATTCTCCAACAAAATTTAGCCGCAACTACTAAAACTGTCCGGTATACGTTTGTTCATAAAATGCTCACACATCTCTGTGTACACAAATGTACAGAGACACACATGCATGCATTGTAAGTGTACGTGAATATGACGTGAATTGAGAGTGTCCAAAAATGTGTACTAATAATCCAGGAGTTAAAAAATGTCCAATAATACTTAAATTATAATGTTACAAAAAACACACCTGTATCACTAAATTCCCATAAAAATTAATAAAAGAAAATTTGTTTGCAGACCTCCACCACCACCACCTCAAGAAGGATGGCAATAAGAATTAGATATGCTTCAAAGTAGCAATTATTTCATATACATAGATATACTGTAGCATAATATTGTGTATTCATTCTTTGTGAATATTATATGTAATAAATAACAAACAATTAATTCTCATACAAGTTCTAAGAAATAAGGTACGCTATTGTATTATTTTCCTGTGAATATACAGGATTTTAATAAATCGCCTGCTTTTGATAATAGAAAATATGCATCAAACAGACCTTGCATCGTTTAAAAGAGCATATAATCGACTATCAATCCAAAGTATCAGTCCAAAAGTTTTTGGACGTGAATGTGTAGAGAAAATGCAAAAATCAGCCCTGTTATTTTGAATGGAAGGACAAGGGTGCTACAGTACAGTTGTTGAGTATAATGGGAAGTCTTTCTCTAATGGGAGCTCTAGTATCTTTCTTTAACGTAAACGTAAAGTGATTCTATTGTGGCTACTTTGATTTACCACTCGTTTGCTGAAATAGCTTCCTTTCTTTTATTGATCATTACTTTCATGTTTCTGCTATTAACCCTTTCGATACTAGGGGTGACTATAATCATCCAACGTCGCCCGCCCTTTGTTTCCCACCGATGACTATGTATTACATTGTACTGTTCTATTCTTCACACAATTAAACAGGAATTTACATTATTTTGCCATGCATCAAATGCTCATACAGTGGAACCTTATTCGCGAATCGAGTATCCATTCAGAACAATCATACAATCAACTACATAGCCGTACCAAATGGATTAATCTTGATTAATTTTTTCGCACCTAATTACGTAAACGTATAACGTGGGAAAGTTTTGCCGTGCAGCTAAGAACGTGTACATTCATGGTATGAGTTCATTTAAAAAATACTGGGCAGTTACAAAGGATCACCGATTTTAGGTCCGGGTCCAAAACTATTAACGGAATGGATCACATTTTCGTCAGGTTTCCTATGAACGTATTGAGTTGTTTTTATCTCTATTATCGTGTTACATCGACCGTGATTCCATATAGCATTGGATTTGACTTGTGACTGCTCTATAGTGGTACACAGTGATGATATGGATCAAAGTCGCACACCCGTACACGGTATCGTACTATTGATTAGTATAAGAGGATGATAAGATCCGAGGATAAGCAAAAGATGGATACCTAGCCTTAGACATCGAGGATGCTCCCTTTTCAAATTTATATCGTTGCACATAAGGTGATAGCGAGATTAGATTTTTTCCAAAGGGACGTGAAAAGAGGAATCTCGGTTATCTGAGTTCCCCGTTACAGTACAGTTTCTAATTTGGTTTTTCTCAAAAGTTTAACACAAAGAGCACAAACGTTTAAATGGAACAGTTAACATTTAATCAATTAAACAGCTTTCTTAATCATTTTATAAGATTTATGAACGCCGACCGAATCGTATTATCCACGGTAGGCTCGTCCATATCACCTCGGATAATCGAGACTCTATTGTAATTGAAACATAGAAACATTCCCACGGACTTTTTCCCAAGAATTCATGGAGTAGGATTAATTATTTCCCAAAACATTTCGAAGGGTTCATAGAACGCCACGAAATCTCCGCTAACTAATTTTCCCCAATTTTCGGTTATAAGGACCGTGCATTCACGGCTCCTTCAACTCACTCAGTATGTAAAATCTAGAAACGACAGCCGCATTATTCAGTGCGTTAAACTCGAGAATATTGGACTTTGTTAGTGTCAGCGGCAGAGACTTTAACAAGATCAGACTTTAGTTCCTTTCGAGAAGCATAACCCACTACTGCACCGTGCTGGTAGATATTATTCTTTTTCAAAATTTGCAAACCGAATAATCAACAATGAGGAACGAATGTTTTCGCGATTACTGAATTCGTGGGAGGAAATTTAAATTAATATTCGCAAAAGATGTTTTTTAATAAGCAGTCGTATAATTTATTCAAATTTTATAAAATATTCTTGGCAATATAGACGGAAGGTCAGAATATGGAGACAAAGGATACACTACTAGCTACGCCTAATGAATTATTAGCAATACAGTGGTACATTCCAACATGTTCTGTTGTAACGCTGGCTAATTGCATCCATGATGTTCGCATGAAGGGTTCCGGACCTGTGCTGCTATGGACCGTTGCTCCGTGGTTATCGCCTAAGACCATGTTCGAAATTCTTAGTTTCTCAAAATGAGCATTCAGACAAGTTAAATACCGTCGACGGTTTTAATAAATCACTGAGCAGCATCTTCACTCTTAGACTGTGCTTCTGGATTAGGTTTAGTTCCGTCAAGATCTATGCAATTTCCCTCACCTTATTAGGTGGTGTTACCATGACCATTGGTGATCAGTCTCAAGAATGAAGAAACTATATCTCCTGACTACAAGTACATATGATATATCAGGAATCGCGCTTATATTACATAAATTGGTATTGATATTAGATGTATATATTATTCGAAGATAGAACAATTAATGACAGCAAATACTGCATTTGCTGTGATTATAAACCACTATCTTGTTCTTGATATTTTACTGAAATTAACTTTATGAGTAATATGCAGATACGTATAGTTTGAAGAGAACAACGAAGAAAGGAGCAAAACATTAGTGTTACAAAACCCAAAAGTTTTAACACCGAGTTTATGTATAGTTCTCGTTAAAAAGTTTGTAACACTCTTTGTTTTTTGAACGAGACAAATCTTTTGGTAAGTACGTTTTATTAGAAATATTGCATTTACAGTTGAAACCTCGTTTATCCGCACTTCGTTTATACGAACAAATTAATGCTCAGGATCAGTGATACAAAGTCGTAGGAGATTAAGGAGAAACGGTTGCCTAGAACCGACATAATCAACTTCAGTTTTTCGACTGCTGGCTTATATTCTTCAGACAAATAAGAACAGCTGGTGGAAATATGTAGTGAACCTCTATTATTGGAACTGCTATCCGGTTATCCGGACTGACTTGTCCCCCAACATGTTCGGATAAACGAGGTTCTAATGTATACAGAGTGCCTCAAAACCCAGGGAACATCGGGAAATGTGGGGTAGCTTTGCAGCTTTGTTTGTTAGTTATTAACGAAAAACACTGGCCAATGAGAACGCCCGCCGGGCTCGCATTCAGGCGCGTACCTCTCAGCCGCGCTCGGTCGCGATGGAAGCATTTTTGCGAAAACGGGCTTTATGCAGGAATTTTTTATCTCCGGAACTGTTTGTCCAATTGAACTACTTTTTTCTCGTTTGTTCACAAAGAATGGGGCTATAATAAAATAATTTTAACACGCAACAAATTTAAAAAATAACACACGCACATGTTCTTTAATGTGGATGACATGTAGTGCCAATGCTCACGCTACAACGCAGAACAACAAGGGCCGATGCTGCCCTGTGTAATCGGTATCTGCCGCCGATTTCCACTAAATTTGGATACAGTGCGTCTACATGTGTGTGTGTGTGTGTCGTGTGGAAGCGAGTGCGATCGTTTAAGCTGACAGAGTCATTCTGCTAACCGGTCGTAACGGACCCGGTCGTACCATCAGCTGTTGAATCGAAGCAGGTTAGTTTGTGGACGAATGGGTAAGTTTAACTAGCTCTTTCTAACATTAACTGTGCAAATCGTTTTTCTTCAAACAATTTATTCCCCTGAAAACGTGCTGTTAAAAAAAACATTTTCTTCATAAGTAATAAAATACTTTGTTCCTTTCGAATAAGGAATAACAGTATCGGACACTGTTCTGAAATGACTTATTAGTTTATTTCTTATCGATATATAACGAATAATTCTAAATTACTTAATTACGATGCTTCCTTCGGTACCCACTATGCCCCCATCACGACCGAGCGCAGCCTAGAGGTACGCGCCTGGGCGCGCGCCCAGCGGACGCTCTCATTGGCCAGTGTTTTACGTTAATAACTAACAAACGAAGCTGCAACCAACATTGCTGTCAATGGGAAAGTTGTTCAGAATCATCCCAGCTGCCGATGTTCCCTGAGTTTTGTGCCACCATGTATATTAAAACTACATTACATTAACTACTGTTTCAATACTATAGAACAAGAATATTATGAATTAAGTATTTATTTAGTTAGAAAAGTCATTATTTTGAAATCCTTTTTCAATCTTAGCATGTTCCAAACTGATGAACAGAAGTGAACATTGTACATACATGTGCAAGCAAGTCGTTAAAGTAAAACAGTTTCGAGAGTTTAGGACAATGTCTGACTGATCATAAGAAAAATATGTATTAAATTCATAAAATTGGACTACATATTTGCTGTACAATAATAGAAGAATTAAAAAAGTAACATAATAATACAGAAACAAATAAATTTTTTGTGTTATATGCCCAGTGTTCTTGCAATATCGATTCACTTTGCGCCGATGTGGGTACAAAATTCACAATCCAATTATTTCCTGTGCATATGAATTATGATAAAGCACCATGTATGAATTATTTTAATACATTAGCACGTACCTGGTAACTTTAAGACTTTTCTACCATTTGCTCTATGAAATTCCCAAGAAATATCAGGAACTGGAAAACCTTCCGCCTCGCAATTTATTGCCAGTCGCTGACCAAACACTGATAAAACGTTTTCTAAAGGAGATATTATCCAAGGGCGACTTTGACACGGTCCGAGGTGCTTCAATCGTAAGGTTGAATTTTTTCGCTTCATTACCTCTTCGTGCAATTCACAGGGTGTTAGGTACGTTTTATTGTCGTTACCACATGCTGGACTTTGTTCCATACACACACAAGCAGCTTGTGGTTCATCCTGCAAATTAATGAAAATGAATAAAATTTAAATTTAATAATAACATAAGTTTATCGAAATAATGTCCATTGATAAAATAACTATTTACAGGTAATATATCTGTTTTTAGTGAGTACGGCCACACACTACACTCCAAACAAAAGCGTGTGTTATCTTTAATTTCTTAACGACGGCTGTACAATTTTATGTAAGTAACGGAAAAAAGGTACAAACGTAAAAAAATGATGCCAGGACCAATGGAATGGTAATATGCTGCCTGAAATATGCATATATGAATTTACAATATACAGTAATGTCTCGATTAGTGTTCAAAATTGTGTCTACGATTAATGTTCATTTCTATCCCCACTACTTGGGGTGGTCCCCCCTGGAACCAGCGAAGCGTGAAGCACCGAGCATGTAACCTGAACTCAGATCGAATGTCGGTGAGAGCCAACAGTGATGCAAGCGAGATTAAAATTTAAAACTTAATCATTTTTGGTCCGTTTTAAATGAAATTTTACCAAAATGTTCGTTACAATCTCCTGATTAAAATGACACCGAACACAATCTGATTTCGATCATTTTTACTTATCGTGGTATTAATAATTTTATTCCCCTTTATTATTGTTTCCGATAACAACTAGAATCATATATTTTGGAACTATACATATATTTACTTATTATTATTGATGCGATGAATGACTCAGCTCTCTTCTCTGCGTAGTTTCTTTATCAAAAAAGTAGATATAAATGTTTACAATTTCTTATCAGTAAAAATTATAAACTCTTATGAACACCGAATGTAATGTCACAGGAACGAGAATAATTGTCGATATAACAATACAACAACGAATTGTCCAAACCATATCGTGTTTGATATCATTTTAATCAGGAGACTGTAACGAACACTTTGGTAAAATTTCATTTGAAACGGACCAAAAATGAACGAGTTTTAATATTAGATTTTGATCGCGGTAGTGTTGTCTCGCGTACACGGGTATTTAAACTTGCTTTTTTCCTGGAACGCTGCCCCGTATCTCAGCTACCACAACATCAAAGGGGACCTGAACTCGCTCGAGAATCGTGTTTGCACACGATTAGTGTTCACATTCGGTCCCGAGCGAGGTACACTAATCGAGACATTACTGTAATATTAAAAACATATGAATGAACACATTTATATCCGCCTGTACGAGACAACAATATATATTTACATTATTCGGCCCATTATAGTTCCGAAAGGGAGTTATGTACCTATGATTTCAAACAGCAATAAGAGCCTTCCCTCGCATAATAAACAATTATTTTAAAACAAATATGTAAAATTATATATGTATATGTATACATATGGAATACATCCAAAATATGAATAAACCGTTCTATTGTTACACACGTTAATGTTGTTTTATCAATCTGTTTGATTCAACATGACCCCTGAATCTCTTTCATTCGCACTATTCTCTTTTATGTTCAGCAAGATTGAAAACCGCAACTTTAGTCGAATCTATTGAAGTTTTTCTGAAAGGCAAAACTGCGTTTCGTTTGTAATTCTGCAATTGACCTATAATGGACACAGAAAAAATATAATTTCAAACCCCGATTTTTCAAGAGGTTTTATTTTAACTTGGATCAATAGACTTTTTTTTAATGATCTTTACAATGGGTCTTTAGTTAGTAATTTAGTTAGTATTGGAAATAAGATGAAAGATTTAATGCATAGATTATAATGTCCCATAAAAATGTTTGTTCAGGCGTTTACTTTATACTTTCATCTTGAAATGTTAGCAAAAGTTAGCTGCAGATATTTGCAGATTGACTTGTACCATCATTTTGTATAATGCAGTGTATTCATGTTAGTCATTTTTACCGCGTTCAATAATATTGAAAAGTGTTTTAAAGGAAGTTATGAGTTTCGAAGAGTCACAATTATGTAGTTGCATGTAGTGTTTTATAAGGCAGACGCATAAAAAACATATAAATTCAATATTTTTCTGCAATATTTTCTGCAATAACTTCATCTGCAGAAGCTCTCAAATTGTTGACAGTAAGAAAGATAAATGAAGAAATTGCCAGAAAAGAAACATCAGGTGTATTAGATGCTTTCTAATCCGACTCTGACGATAGCAAATAATTAATTTAATTGAATTTTGCAATTTCTATTGCACACTCCTTTTTTCAATTTCTGTAATAAACACATTTAAATAAGAGATGTACCCAATCTTTATTCATAAACACTCCAAGACTACCAATTACTGCGAATTATTCCAAAAATTTAAATCAAGAATTTTGTTTTTTCAATGTTTCAATTTATATTCGTTGTTACGTAGGAAGTATTATTTCATTTCTTCCTTCTATTATGCCCTTATTTGGAAATCGAGGGTGCATGCAGTCGAGTCTGCCCTTTCCGCGACGTCGTGATGACGTGACCCTTTGGAGGGATCGTTCCGAACTCCCTTGGATGATTCCGTGCCCCCACCAGCTTTTTGGTCCGGCTTTCGGGTATAAAAAGGCACGAATTCTGCTCTCTTCGAGTACGTTCTGTATCGACTACATTGGTATTTTAGCTCAGCGAGATCGGGTTTCGAGTCCCCTTCGAGCAATTTTATACGTTCATTTTTCAAAACGATATATATTTTACAGTATATCGTTAGGCCTTTTTGTTAGGCAGCATACATTTCCAATCCGTCCGTATATGGCATTTTGTATGGTCACCTCAATTTTTATGTTAATACATATTTTTGACTTTGCATTATCAGCTCTGACATCAAGACCCCCCCCCCTGTTCATACCGCAATCTCAAGTACTCTCATCAAGTAAACGCTCATCTTTCACACTCTCGGCTATGTCGCATAAAAATTCCCCAATCGCACTGGCCCAAACACTTCCCAGTCACAAATGAAATTACTTCCGACATTCACTCTATATTTTCCAATCCCACATTATTAATACTTTTCCAACTTCGATAAATACAGATGAGTTCCAATAGATTGTTAAAAACTTATCAAGTTGTAGCTGAGAATTTGAATATTTAAATTCTCCCTGGAAAAGATAATTAAAGATATTACACAATTCAACATGCTTGCACGTGTACTTACCCCTGTTCGAAGATCTGGTCGTAATGTACATACATAGTTTCTTGCACACAGTCCATGGTTACGATTTTTCAGAGGTAACTCAGGAATGCTCGAATTCCAACAAGGGTCACCATCTATTCGTGCACATAAACCGTTTTTGCAACATTTGCAGGGATCAATGACAGAACCTAGTAAACACTTTCCAGGATCGCCCGGACATCTGTGTACATGCGAACAAATAAACAGTTTATCAATAAACACAATTATTAGAAATTTAAAAAGAAATGAAACATATATTTACAATCAGATAAAAGTAAATGAACACTGGTACATCATTTATGTTTGATATATGAACCGCGCATTAGCCAAAGTATTTAACTCCACAAAACAAAAAGTGTCGAACCTCGATAACTCGAATCTCATGGGAAGAGAAAAAAACTTCGAGTTATCGAGTACGAGGGCTTTAACGCACGAAAATTTGACGTACAGAGGCTTCGTATGATGGTTAACTTTCCGACTTGCGACGACGGATAGGAAGGCAAATTAAATCTTTTCGCGTGAATTACGTTTTTATTGTATGCATATATAAACGTAATCCGAAGACGAAAGTTAGATCACTATACATACATATATGTGCCGACTTATTATTGAAGATGTCAGTAATTTTTCTATGAGTTAATGTATTGATACATTGTTTATCTATGAAAATGGACGAAAAACAAATAGTTTCCATGGATATGCACATGGCATTTTATGTTTTCCGTCTTATGTTTTATGACAATCCTAACGGTTGGAAGGAAGGAAACAAGTGAATGATTTCTGACACAAAGTTATAAACTTCGAGTTGCTGAGGCAGCAGCGATAGCATCGTACTTGACGATGTTATTGTAACTGTTAATGATGTGATCGGACTTGACGATCTGGTCGTACTCCTGTGTCTTCGTTAGGTTCGCTCTAACGAAGACTCGCAAAGACCTGGGGATGGGCGTGTTGCTGTTGGTAATATGCTGATTAGTTAGTTCAGATGGTTTGTCGATGTAAAGAGGTGACGGAAGGGATATTCCAAATTCTGGTAGAAGTGGAAATTAACCGCCCCTAAGTACCGCTCACTCTGAGGTAGTGACTGACCTGAGGGTGCCGTGCGCGGAGTCCATATGTGCAGCTAAAGGTTCGCAGATTGTAAAGCCATAAAACGCTGTGAGTTTCAATAAAACCTACTAATCCTAAAAAAAGGCGATGTATGAATTTATAGATATATAGCTTGCAGCTATAGAATATAGTAATTATACCCGACACGTAAATAATTATATTTTAGGGAACTCGATGGCTTTATGAGTCTACTGTTTGGACCCGGACAGTAATTGTTCCGCGGCAAACCCTCGGAACGAACACGCGAAATAAATTGCCCACCCAATAAAAAGTCGGCTAACAATCTGCAGAAAGAACAACCTTCGACATACAGATGGTGAAGGCGTTTATGGCGCGATACCAATGAAACTGTTTTTGAGGAAGACACTTTGTACATAATCCGCCAGGGTACCAGAAATTAAGCATATACGGCCTCAACAGTCAATTGCATGCGTCATAAACGTGAATTTCCGAAAGGGCCCACAACTGTCTCGCCAAAATGAAACCACAAATAAAAAACAAATGCCAATTAACCGGGACCTCTACGGCACAAGCCATACACCATCTCACTTGCTCAACCATCTTTTTTGGGCGATTTTTCTCTGTTTATAGAAGATATGGCCTCACATAGAATGTATGTAACTTTAATTGTTAATATCTTCAAAGTTTCTGAATAACTACACCTAATATTTTACGTAGACCATCAGGAGCCAGTGTAATATCAACCTGCAAAAGTACATTAAAATCTGAGTTAACCAGTTAAGAGTTTTCCCTCATCAGCGAGATCGGGTTTTAGTCCCCTTCAAGTAATTTTAACCGTTCGTTTTTCTTAAATCCAAAGACTAGAGAATAATATACGTTTTTACACCATTGTGCGCATTTTCATCATTTAGTCTCCTCTACGAATCGTTAGCAGTAACGTCCCACCAAACAGATACACCTTAACCGCTCGAGGTGTATCGGTATAATAAATTACGAGCTCACATTACTAACAATCCTGTGGCTCCCGGTGATGAAATAGGCACTGGTTCGTCCGTAACTAACAAACTCTAAAACAACCGATCCTCGGCTCCGCAGCCGTGCCCCTTTCCACTCGGCTCGTAATACATACATATAACAATGGCTGGTATACATTTTTTTTTAGTATTAATGTCTATCCAATAGCGATTTTTTAATGTTAGTGGAACTAAAGTCTGTATTTTATTTCAAATCATACTTGCATTCTATGACGTGCAGTTTCGACCTTTTTAATTTAGTCCAATCCATTTTAAACCAATTTACTGCTCTTCTAGCAACTATTGCCTTTGTATTAGCCATGCAGCAATGTAATGGCTTTGTAAAGAAAAAATCTCGATAAAGTGAAATTTGAACCACAAGAAATGATGCCTTCTTTTGAATGGTTTTGATTATATCGTACCAATCACTGGTTGAAAAGATGTTTTAAATTTTTTGGCATGTCAATCGATAAGTACAAATGTTGCGTAGTAGTTCGAGTTCGAGTGTGTCCAGAATCGTTACGACCACGCTTAGTGTAATTTTCGATGTGTTAGAGGTGTGAAGAATTTCAAGTATGCCAAGTAGTTGTAAGTTACTATATACACCTTGAAATATATACGTTTATTCCGATTGTTATACTGGTTATAACTATTCTATTCGAAGTCTACAGTGTGTTTCCTTGTATTAACGTACTAAATTTAGCTTTGGAATGTTATATTTGCGTTCTTGTTGAGTTCTAGTTGAGTTCTGTTCGAGTTCTTATTCAGTTCTACTTGATGTCTTTGGTGTTGCTAAAAATGTAACCTCGGTTTTTTGGGATTCGCAAGCTATTGGTGGATGAATTGGTGGACGTGGGAGGAAAGGGTATTAATGGTCGATTATGATTGGATTTTGGAAATGACTTGAGAGCTGGTGGGGACGTTAAGGGAAAGGAGTGGGACTGGGGGTGAGTTCTCTTAATACTGTACCGAGGTCCGGGTTTTTCCTGTTTTGCGCTGATTCTTTTTATGCACCGTTAGAAAATAGCCTGGTCGCGCCACACGTGCGTGCCGGCTGTCGCACGGTCTACCTGCATGGGTCGCGATACCTGGCTATGGAAAATTTGGTGCTGAATATAACCATTAAGAATGGCCGCGAGTCGACAACAAAAATTGAACCATTAACCGTTTGCACTCCGAATTATTCTTTCAATAATTTCTTAGTATTTTAAAGGTTTTATCTGAAATCGAGTGTGACTCGACATAGGAGCTCCTGTGACAAAAACTGATGTCGAGTCACACTCGGCAAAGCAATGCAAAGTGTTAAGAAAGTAACTGTGTCCATTTGTCAAAAAATTTATTTCAACCGACTCAAATAGACTTTAGACTTTAATTGACTTTTATTTCTACACTCCTTCCATTATACAAAAATAAAAGAAAGAGTAGAATTTGAATTGTAATTTAATGCAGCATGTGAAGTTGATCACATTAGACTTAATCGCATCCAACTACATACACAATTAGGTGGACACTCTAACACATGAGGACCTTTTCCGACTTCACGAGATATACCTATTTCCGTGCGAAAGGGGTCTTACTGATGTGTCTATACAGGGTGTTCCGTAACTAACTGAACATCGGAAAATGGGGAGGTTGCTAGCTGTTGAAGAGATGTGTGTAGGAGAAGTTAAGAGATCAGATGAAAACTGAATCGGGGATGCAGAGAATACAATGTATCAATGAAAATGGATATAGCCAGGTAGGAATAGAGGAAGTGCAAAGAAGAGGGGAAAAGGTAAGTGAAAAACTAAACGAAAGGGAGATAGAAATAGATTGAAAAATAGTGCATGGACAACTGCCGGAGTACCTGAGAATGGAAGGGGAAAAAATGATGCAAAGACTAAAAGCAAGGGCTAGGTGCGGGAACTCGGAAGAGGCTAGCGAATATTGGGAAAGCAAAGAGGAGAGGAAGTGTACACTGGGTAAAGGAGACACAGGAACACTACGGCACCCAATTAAATAGTGTAAAAATTAAACAAACTTTAACACAAAATAATAGCACAAGGGTACAACGAGGAAGTTGTAGAATGGTCTAGGGACTTTGAGATGATGTAGCAATGAAAAGGAAGAAAGCAACTACAGAAACATAACGCCAAAGAACAAGACGCAGAATAAAAGACCTACATACTTTATAGAGCACTGGGCACGGTTTGATTTATTCACAGTAACTGATTTCCAAGTAATTTAGTAGTACATACATGTATGTATGACCTGTATACCATTTACAAGCAATCTATTAGACAGTTCTAAACAAACACTTGAAATGCACTTATCTTACATTAATATAACAGTACTAGTACGGTACCGATATGTATCTATAACACAAAAGTACGAAATGCTATTTGAGAATTGTTGAATATTTGCTATTGATAGTGAATATAAAGTATGCTAGAGCAAAATTGTCTCAACGTTCTTAGACATGGCTTACTAATGAAGAATGTAAGAGAACCAGATGGGGCTCTGCTTGGGGAGGCAAAAAGGGCCCGGGTTGTAAAATGAAACGATGCGCATTCGTAGGTATAAGTACCCAGTTCTTCTGGGTGTTCTATTCAGTTCAAGTGAACATTTCATGGTGATAAGACATTCCTTCTGAGCTGTTTTTAAATACACGGATTGTGACAAATATAATAGTTATTTTATTTAACACACCATTTCCAATAAGAATCATTAAGAGCTTCTAATGAAACTACCGTAAAATAAAGATATTTATACATTTTAAAATGTCCACGTTTGTAGACAAAAGTAAGCTTTCGAAAGTATTGTAGTTCCTACAATGTTTTTGGTAATAATTTTCGAAGTATATACCTTCTAACTCAAATTTTTCAAACCAACGATAGATTATACTTTCACTTGCTGTATATTTTCCAGAAGCTGCATTACTGTATATAATATTAATATTATACACACCAGAAGACCACTTGAGTTTGATGTTTATCTATAAATCTTGTTAATGACCAATCTGACACTTCGAAAGAGAGTAACTGAAAAATTATCGACCATGGTGTAGTCGTCTACTTAAACTTTACGTTTTAAATTGACGTATAGTAAGTCCTATGTATTTGCTTGCGGAATGAACCCAATTTTCAAAGATTTTTTGAAGAAGAATCGGACATTTCATATGTAACAATCTAATATAATATAATGAATAGAGAGTGTTACAAATCGGTAAAGTCAAAGGAGGATGGGCTGATCTTCATTTTTTATTTAAATGACCATCATGTTTGTCATATTATTCTTTATTGTTTCATTTTATTTAGTACCTAATAAAAGATGAAGTATGAACTATTTCCGATTGCGTCAATAATGAAAATTATATTCTTTTAAATATTATTTATAATTAGCTATTGAAAAGATGCATGGGGATCTCATTAACTGCATTATAATGAAGCAAATGTAAAGTATAAAGAATTTTAATAATACCTATAATCACCACATTCGATGCATCCCTCGACGCGATTCGTGTCACTACGATTTATGTTTATAGTATCTTGTGTGGATGCAAATACGTCTTCTTTAAGTACTGACACACACAGTATAAACATGTATGACAACGGTAACATGAGAAGCGCTCTTCTACACGTCATCTCGCAGACTAAAGAACAAGAGTAGTAAGAGCTTAGCGTAGCGAGATCTGCTGTTCCCAATTTCCCTTCAGGAGGGAGTAAAGATCTTTTCAGTTTTGCAGAAAATCCATTACGTACTTATATAAGAAAATTACTTCTGCGTACAAATACTTTACAAGAAAAGTACTTAATACTTTTCCTAGAAATCAATACGTATGTATAAGTAGAGATCTGCGAATACGTGAATAAATCTAGTACTCGAAATTCGAGTCGCATAATGATCGGTCAGTCGAAGCGAGTCATGCGTTTGAATTTTCCGAGCTACTCGAAATCGACGGACTGTCCGAAACAAGTGCGAACTACTTGAAAGCAGTACATTATATGTAAAAAGATTTTTTTGCTAGCGTCAACCCTTTACAAGATAATACAGCATTTGCGTTTAAACGTAACACTCTGTATGTATATTTTCTTATCGAGACGTTGAAAAAATAGACATTAGTAATTTATGTTATAGTTTTATTGGTATTGTTAGTTGAACGTTGAGATTTATATTTCATATTATAATGTTTTCTAAGAGTGGGAAATTTACATATGCTTATGTAAACATTCGCAAAAATCAAATAGGTGATAAAAAATCAGAAGGGTGATAAATTCACTGCTTGAACCAATACTCTTTTGATTACATAATATTTGTGCATCGCGTATTTGCTTAACTAAGCGTAACTAATTTTTCAAGGTATTTTAGTCCATGCATGAAGTGAACTTGAACAAATATTAACGAAAAGTTGGTATTATTTCATTATTTTTATTATCGGTATTACAAATTTATATACAATGTTTAGTCAAATATAATAATTTACTTCCATTACCTGCTCACACTTACAATTGAGACGTCTATTTTGAAAATGATCTATGTCCATTTATATTTCAATTAATTTATCATCAGCTCAATTTATCATCAAACAGATCATACATAAATATCTGTGTGCAATAATTAATGCACATATACTACCTAATTATAAGTGTAAAACTATGTATTTACGATTTTTTCTCTTCCACTGGTTTACCATAGTTGCTTCCACTTAAGATTATAAATAGCGAAACGCCATTCAATATCCACCGTGCACAATTTGAAATATCTAAAAGTATTCGAAATGTACAAGGTAATTGACCTATAAAACGATTAAAGAGACGCTTTCCTACTTGAGTGCACTGTAAGGACTCTATACGTTAAACGCTCGCAAAGCGACACTTCCGAAAGCGATCACTCCGTGAGTAATGCGACTGGTGTCTCGACGATCAATCAATTAATCAGACAACTACTTGAAATACTCTTACCCACGCGGCTATCTCTTTCTGCCCACCACGCAAAATTAAGTAGTTCATGCATGTAAGTACATAGGTACATGTGTTTCTGTATATGATTTCACATAAAATGGAGCAGTGACCAATGAAATATTAATAACATATGTATAATCAGATTTGGAATCATTTATCGAAGCACTAATTGTAATTCACGTTAAGAATTAAACGAAATGAGGAATGTGGCCAGATCTAAAACCGAAGGAAAAGCTGTGACACAGTAGTCTAAATTACCGCAACTTTTCGTACAGCGTCTGTTGATTTATACCGGTAATACATTAATGAGTGATAAGCGGCTAAACATGCCATCAATTTATTAAATCACTGCACAAACTTACTTTTTTATACATGTAATGTTTCAAATATCGACAGTCGATACTCGTGACACTGTTGGTTCAAATAATTTTTAGGTCATTTCAGAAGATATCGAAGGACACACTGGTATAATTCCGGCAAAACCTTGTTAGTTGTTCAAAGCTAACGAGATGCATACTTTTTTCCAAATTACTGCAGGATACAAACAGAATTAACCCAATGGAATTATCAACCCTACATTTGCAGGCTTGCCCTACATACTGTCCAGACTGTGGAAATTAATTTATTTCGCACTTATTGTTAATAACACGACGACGCACTATAAAACCGGAGATTTCCAATGCGCAGCATTAAATTGTAACGATTTGGCAATTGTTGAGTCATTATTTAAATGAAATTACAGGCTTTTGCCAGATTTTGATCCACCTTGAGGTAACTCCGATATTGTTACCTCCTTTCGGTGTGTAGACTAATGGCTATTGAAAATGTTGGACAATAGCCAAGGTTGCATTTTTGGCCCTTTATGTATACCTAGTTGCAATATGTTTAGTAATGTTCAGGTCTATTTGTACAAGTTCTCCGCTTGTGAACTTTGCATTTAAAGTTCCTGCCCGATAGTAGTTGTTTAAGGAATTGGAATTAGGTCTTTTCAAGGATTGGTAGGGTCTGAAAATAACAAGAACAGTGGAATTCTTTTCATTGAACATTTATTTAAACTAATTAATGACGGTACAAGTTCCAAAAATTTTGTAATCCAAATTAACAAGCTAATCCTTATGAACTATTCATTTATATCAACTTACAATACACCTTACAACTAATTCATGTATCAATTCTAAACTAACATTTATATAATGTATAAAATACTATAAACATAAGTAATCTAATACTTATAAACTATTCTATTTACGATACATATTACACATAAAATTTATACTAAACTTTACACAGTTTGTATGCAAAAGCTTATAAATTCAAATTAAAGCAATTGGGTAACTTATGCATATGTAAACTATTTATTACATCTTTCGTTTTATATTTAGCACATTCAGTAGAATTTGTAGTAAAAATAATATTATAGTTTATGTAAGATCTAGCGAATAAACTGAATAGAATATAAAATACGTAATAGATATACATAACAATTAATTGCACAATTGCTCTAAATTAATCTTATGTGTTAGTAATTGCAAACTATTTTTATAAACCAATTTACTGTAACTAAAGTATGTGGCAAGAGTTCTTCTTCCTTCTTTCTTGCTTTTATGCATGATGAGAACGCTGGTCAATGCTCCTTACTCTTTGCCGGCCAAACCTGCACACACAAAAAATATATTAGTAAGTATCTAACAGGAAAGAGAAAGATTGTGAAGGAAAAGAGTGAATCTTATGAGGGCCGAAGGAAGTGACAGTGATCCTTAAATGAAGAGACTACGAAATATAATAGCAGGAACAAAATAGAAAAAGACAAGATTTTATGAAAGGTTTAAATATATTAGAACAGCTACACTACTAGAGTACAGAAGTAAAAACGGAAGAGCGCATACTCAGCAATTAATGGTGCAGGTAAGAGAGAGACGCATTAAAAAATGCAATAAGTACACAATTGTTCTAAAATAAATTTACAGGCTAATAGTTACAAATTACTTTTATAAACTGTGGGACTGCGTAGGGTCTGGCATCCGAACATAGGGCATTTCTGAATGGGGCACTTGAGTTATGGCTGGTCTGCAGGCGAGCAGCAATGGCCTGCAGAACTGTGTCTCAGTTCTGTAAGAGTCCCATTAGATGTAAGAGGGTGGATTGAGTAGCAGCGTAGTGTGGATTTGGGAGTAAAACCGCATGGATTTCAGAGCAAACAGCATTGGGTTGGCCAGAATACATTAAAAGATGCAGTAATGTCTCGATTAGTGTTCAAAATTGTAGTATTGGAAATATTGCGTGAATGTTTAGAATGATTGCGATGTATGAAAGGTACGTTCGGAGCTGAGTACTTGAGAAGGTCGTGCGTATGGGCGTACAGCGGCCCAAGGGTTCGGATGGTCGAGACCGACCACCACCGAGGAATGACTGCGGGGGTGTGTCCTAAATGAGTGAGAGCAAATGAGGAATAGAATGAAATAGAAACTAAGAGTGAAAGAATATAAAGAATGAATGAGGCAGAGCTAAGGCAGAGCTAAGTAAGAGTTGAACCAGAGCGTAGTGAAAAGTATCGTGTGTTTGAGTAATGTCGTGTGTCGACGTATTTATAATAAAGCTAGTGTTTTAATGAGAGTAACTGAAGTCTTATTACACCACCTGCCCTCTATCCCAAACTACGTGGGGTTTACAAAAAATAACTTCTACAAAATTGTGTATACGATTAGTGTTCATTTCTATCCCCACTACTTGGGTTGATACCCCCTGGAACCAGCGAAGCATGAAGCGCCGAGTCTCTTAATTCTCTTAATCTTAAATTGTGACCTGCCGTTCGAGAATCGTGTCTGCACACGATTAGTGTTCACATTCGGCCCCGAGCGAGGTACACTAATCGAGACATTACTGTATACCTTTAGTTCAATCTAGTACCTTTTGTTATATCAAATACATATATTTTATATCAAACTTACAATAGTCTTTATTGCATAAACTATCCAATCCTACAAAACTAATTTATTGCAACTAAAGTATGTGGCAAGAGTTCTTTCTTCTTTCTTGCTTTTATGCACACAGAGAAGTGCCGGTCAATGCTATTTCTCCTTTTGCGTGCAAATCCTGGATACAAAAATTGTATTAGTAAGTATGTACTAGGAGAGAAAAAAATTGCTAAGGGATATTCAAATGAAAAAGAAAGATGGGAAGGCCAAACCAGAAGTATAATAAAAAGAGATGATTATTTAAAGAGGAATGGAACGAGTCTCGTAAGAATGAATTGAGAGCTGAAGTAAGCGAATTGACGGAGGGCCTAAAAAGAAGAAACTATGAAATGCAACAGCTGGAAAGAGGCAAGATATAATGAAATGTTTAAATACATTAGAACATTAATCCTTCTAAAGTACTGTTAGATACCTCACTTCTACCCTTCACGCTCGCAGGTCGCGTACCTGCAGAAAAACGGAAATTCCCAAGACGCATCCACCAAAATAACCATAGCAATCCTCGTATCTTTTTTATTTCCTACACGACATTTTTGCAAATCATAAATTACCTCCTTCCCTAAAAATCCTAGTACTCCCTCCGCTACCATTCCCATTCCTATTAACGGAATGTTTGTAACTTGGAATTTGTAACTTGGAATACTTCGTTCACCGGGTTCACGACACAAAAATTGGCGCAGTCGGTAGGACCGTCAACGGTGCAAGAATAAACAAACTTAATTCAAAGTGTTCTTCGCCAGAGGTTTCTTCTCCTTTGTGACGGTAAATAAAAACTGCCAACCCCGAAGGTCTACGAGTCCAAGAGTATCTACACGGCAACGGAAGTCATCCAGCAGCGCGTTCAACGACTTCACCGGTATTCGGCGAGGACACTCTCAAGTTTCGTTGCTTTGTGATCACTTACTATTGACTCAATATCCTAACATCATGTCTCAACCAAACTCACCAGATAATAGTTAGACTCATTTAATTCCTCACCCGATTTCCCAATACAGTTCTTATGCAGTCTAATCCCCAAAGAATTCTCCGGTAACCGATTCGAGCTCGTACAGTTTATAGCCAATGGCAATAACGCTGTTACGCTTCCATACGTCGCTCTCAACGTGTTTTCGAGCTCGCCTCTGTGACGGGAAAACGCCCTAAAATTGTTTCGGTTATCATAAACAGATAAAGGGGTTCTGAGCATATGTGTGACCAGCTGCATTTTGACCAAGATGGGTGAGGTCCGACGAAGATTCCTGTATTTCCTTACCTGGAAAGTTCTAATGCGTTTCCGCGCAATTGGGTGTCTATAAACCCTTTTGTTTCTACCCTCGTCGGTTCAGACTTACACAGTCACGCGTACAGAGTCAGTTATATCAAGTGAGATTGGGCATAGCGCACCTTTCGAATCATAGATTAACCCGTTAGAATCGGCTAGTCCGGTTCAAGTTCTTTCGGCATACTCTAAAAGCGGCTCTCAGACCCCGCATTACATGTGCGTCAACACCGTGCAAATACTTAGGTAACTTACACACTTAATATTTTTTCTTCGCGACAATTACATTTGTACAGACGACTGATCTCAATATATATGTAAAAATTGTTCACCATTAAATCGAGTAGATTCGTTTAAACCTATCTTTACTCCGTAATCCGTAACTTAACCGTTCGAGTTGTATCAAATATTAATTTAGAGTTAATAGACAAACTAACATTTCCTGCGACTCCCTGATTTCGCATCAGGTTCGTTCGCACGCCTTTTCGAAACAAAGTAACTACAACTACTCCAACCCTGTGGCTCCGTGATTTCGCATCAGGTTCGTCCGCGCTTGACTCTATTCCTAAGGCTCCCCGATTCCGCATCGGGTTCGTCCGTTCACCTTACTAACAAATTCTCAACCGTATTCCTTGGGTTATATCAACCTCGCCGGTCAAGGCGTTGCCCACAGCCCTTGCTCGTAACAACGCTGACGAACTCGCATCACGAAGCCAAAATACCCCCCTACTTTATTTTATTCTTTCGCGAATTTCTGGAAACGCCAAGGAACAGTTAGACCTACAGAGTTTTCATAATTGGTCAGAGTTAAAAGAACAACTGAAAAGACTCTACCAAGATAAGAAACATTATTGCCAGATAATGGAAGAATTAAATAATAGTAAACAGCTTCACTCGGAAAGCATATGTAATTTTTATCAAAGACTCCTCACCTTGTCGTCTACAGCATTTGGCGCGATACAGCAATACCAGGAAAGACACAATCGGTAGAAGAAACAACGTTAAACCGATTCGTATACCACAGTAGTCCGCAAATTTCCCAAATGCTCCGATGGAAGGATTTCGATAATTTGAATTCCGCTTATACCGCTGCAGTAGCAGAAGAACGGGCGTTAAGTATGCATAAGGGTAATAAACAACGATCTTGTGGTATTTCTGGAAGAACGCATCACGAAACGTCGCAGTGTAGGTCAAGCCCATCAAAACCTAATCATACGAGGGTTATTAATCACATTCGAAATCCTAGCCAAAATCAGCCTCTTTATCGAAACCAAGTCGCGCAATACACACAACAGCCAACGCAAAATTCATATCAAAATTCAAACCAAGGTAACTCGAGACAAACCACCAACCATATAGTTTTGTAATTACTGCAAAAACGAAGGTCACTTGATAAACGAATGTAGGAAGAGATGGTAAAATAACAATCGTAGGCAGCAGCCGCCTAACAATGATCCTCCTCGGACAGAAAATCCTACGGTACATTTGAACTTCCAAGAGTCCCCAGCGACGAATACCACGCCGGCAGACCAAATTTCTAAACTAACGGCGTTCGAGAATTAAATGTATCCATTTCAAATAACAATTAAGACTACATTTCCACATTTTCATGCTACCCTAAAGACAACAACAAACACCTCAAATTTCTAATAGATACAGACGCAAACGTCTCTTTGATTAAGGCTTGTAAATTGCATCCAGATACATATTTCGATTCTAAAGATAAATTAATATTGCACGGCCTTAGTCCAAATATCCCTGTAGAAACAGTAGGTAGTTGCAAAATCCCGATCCAGGTACACGAGACAACTATTAACATTAAATTCTATATCCTAAACCAAGCGACAAACGTCCGATTTGACGGCTTACTAGGAATAAGACTTTTTAGAAAAGGAATCCGCGACAATAAACTAACAATCCCGCACGATAACTCTTACATCGGTACCAGTCGCGATTCAACTAAATGATCAAAACTCAAAAATTCTCGAGGTAAACCTCATAAACTTAAAGCTTCGCTCCGAAACGCATGTCGAAATCGAAGTGCGAAACCCAGCAATCAAAGAAGGCATCATTCCAGATCTAGAATTACAGAAAGCGTCTACCTATCGAAAGGATTGACAACGGTAAATCGAAACAATAACGCTTACGCTACGATTTTGAACACTCGAATAATTGCCCGACAAGTAAACCCTATTTCAGTATATTTAGAACAAGTCCCACAAAACACCGTAATGCTTCTACCAAACGGTCAAAGGAAACCTCTGCTAAACCGGATATCTTTATTAAACAAAAATCTAATAGTATATCGATATATTCCACTTTGCAGACGATACTCTGACCACGACGGACGCAACAGAATATGAAATAAACGTAAACGACCCGACCCCCGTTTACACAAAATCGTCCAGATACCCCGAAATTCATAAAGTCGAAGTCAATAAACAAATAGATAAAATGCTCAAACAAGGGATCATACGAAATTCGGTTTCTCCGTGGTTCTCTCCCTTGTGGATCGTGCCGAAAAAGTTAGATTCTTCCGGTGAACGGAACTGGAGAGTCGTAATCGATTACAGACGACTAAACGATGCATCGCGATGTAACGATTGGCGACGCAACCAGAAAAATGCAAATATATGCGGCAAGAGGTGGCATATTTAGGCCACAAAATTCCTTCAACGCCGTACAGCCAAAGCCAGACAAAATCGACGCAATAGCAAAATTCCCTACTCCTGAAAATCAAAAGGATATTAAAGTTTTCTTAAACCTCGTCGGTTACTACCGAAAATTCATAAAGGACTTCGCGAAAATGGCCAAACCCCTGACTATTCTTCTTAAAAAAGATATGCCTTTCGAATGGACCTCGGAACAAACTGAATCCTTCTCTAAATTCAGACTTACATTAACTACAGAGGCGATCCTCCAGTATCCGGATTTCAACCAAAAGTTTATTCTCACCACGGATGCTTCCAACTATGCAATAGGTTCTGTATTAAGTCAAGGTCCGATCGGACCTTCTCGTACATTAAATAAAAGTGAAGAAAACTATAGCACCACGGAAAAAAAACTTCTTGCTATCGTACGGAGTGTCAGACATTTCAGGCCCTATCTATACGGTTGACAATTCACGATAGTGACAGACCATAAACCGTTAACCTGGTTATTTAATTGCAAGGATCCAGGAAGTCGATTAGTGTGTTGACGTCTAAAATTAGAAGACCATAACTACAAAATAGTATATAAGGCAGGGAAAGTTAATATGAATGCAGATGGATTATCTCGATTCCTAATCGTAAACTTAGTCCAAAATAACCATTCTTTCGAAAATGTCATTCAATTTCATTATAAAAATCTCGAGATTCCAAAAATTAAATCCATGCCTTGTGATAAATTCCAATATTTTCCAAGCGTCTTATTTTACTCGAAAGACTTCGACAACAACAATCTTCTTTCCGAAACACTGAGAATAGAATACGATATGTCCAAAATCAAGGAGCCCGATGAACTATATTCATTCATCAAACTCTGTAAAGACTCTAAAATCACATATATTTGTTTGGGAAGTATTTCACTTCGATAGATTAGAATATAAAGATATATTTTATTCATTGCAATCATTAAGTAAGTATTTGCAAGAAAAACAGCATTCCGGAATCCTATATATTCATGACGTGACAATTAACAATAAGAACATAAAAAAGGAAATGTTCGGCGAAATAATATATTATATTTTCAAGGATACAGATATTGTACCTATTATATTAGAGAACGAACGAACAACCCCTAAATCCGAAAACGAAGTAACAAAAATCCTCCGAGAAAGCCATGACTCGAAATTAGCAGTTCATTCGGGTTTCCTCAGAACTTACAAGCGAATTAAGGAATTCTACAGATGGGACACAATGAAAAAAGACATTAAAAAAACTACATAAAGCGACGCCCATCTTGCCAAATCAATAAAACAAATTTCCGACCGTCAAAGGCCCCAATGGAAATCACGACTACGTCCAATAAACCGTTCGAAAGACTCGCACTCGACATTGTACGATCTTTGTCGTACGATCTTTATCGAAAATAATAACCGCTACATTCTGACCATGCCAGACGACCTTACTAAATTTTCATACGCCGTACCCCTGCAAAATCACGAAGCACAAACCATAGCCATAGAACTATCAAAGTTAATAACACTATTCGGAATCCCTAGAACAATACTCACTGACCAAGGGACCGACTTCGCCTCAAACTTAATCAAGGAACTGACGAGGCTGTTCAATACCAAACATATTTTATCTTCTCCCTGCCATCCTCAGACTAACGGTGCACTGGAAAGGTCACACCTAACCCCGAAGGATTATTTAAAACACTATATAAACTAAAAACAGTCGGACTGGGACGAACTCGTAATATTTGCGATGATGGCTTACAATAGTCACGTACATAAATCTACCGGCTTTACGCCATATCAGACTCTTTTCGGTAACAAACCTTACCTAACCAGTAGCATAATTCAGGAACCCACACTTAACTACTCATATGACGACTACATTGTAAATTTAAAACAAAAACTAAATTATACATACAAGATAGCCAGAGACAATCTTCAGAGACAATCGATAAATTACGACAACAAAATTATAACGCACAAATACAAAATCAACGACCTAGTGTACGTCTTTAATAAACAAAGTACAGCGGGACTAAGCAAGAAACTGGAACCGAATTATAAAGGCCCATAAAAAATTACAAAAAATTAATCCAAAGAATACTGTTCACTTACAAATTAAGCGAAAATTAGTAACTTATCATAGTAATTTGTTGAAGCCCTCTGTTTCAGACGACTCATTCTAGAGCAACTATTCATTTTATCATAAATATCATCCGAGTAAGACCAACATTATAATTATTTATTCCATTATGTTGGTAAAACAAAACAGAACGATCTAAAATTAGTTAATCCCAATAACATACCACGACGTACATAAATACGAAAATAGTATATAAAAATAGCAATAGTACTTTAGCATAGGTTACATTTTTCGAAACATCACACCTACAGTCAGAATCAAGAATACAGTCAAACATTACACATCAAACAGAATTAAGAACTAAAAATCTTGATTGTCGTACAATGAAATGAACAATGGAACTTCCAATGTTACTACTCATATTAATTTTAATGTAGATTGTAATACCGTATTTGCTAACACTTTATTGACATCCAAATAGGAGTACGAAATGATTATGGAGCATCATTAACTTAGTTTTATAAATGAAGATATAAATAACCAAATTTTATAAAGCTTATTGTCCCAGTATTTCTAAACAAGTGCTTGAATTTATATAACATTTATATCCCTGGCTTACCTATACCCAAAGTGGCTTTAGTTTCGCAATCTATGAAGAAGTGCTGGAAACTACATGCATATCTGTTTTATCTAGAGTCATTAGCACCACCATCTATACAGATGTGAATGAAACTACCGGGGGTCTACCATATCTACACTTAAAGTAAGTAAGTAGGAGATGCGAGTAATTTCAAGGACTTCAGTATAGATGGCGATACCAAAGCAGGCACTCTAGATATGTCAGATATGGTAGATAAGGCAGTTGTTGGCTGCCGCCACGACGTTTTAGCATACTGTTCGCTGATCGGTGCTCGTTGCATATATTGCAACGTCCTCGGCGTATTGAAGGAATTTAGTGTGGGTTGGTGTGTCTGTGTCTATATCGGCTCTATATAGCGGGCACAGTAACGGGCTCAGCACACCACCTTGCGGGACGCCTTTGTGCATGTGTCAAGTGATGGTTTGCTATTGTCCATCTGCGTCCCGTGTGAGAGAATGTGCTCTTCTGAAAGCTGTTATGTGGTGGACAAATTGCGCTGGGATTTTAGAGATCCCCAGTTGGTGTAGTTTGGCGGTGAGAATGTCTGGGATAATATTATCAAAAGCAGATTTAACGTCCAGAAAGATTGCAGCTATGGGTTGATCCAGGAGAATCCCAGTGTCCACCTGTGTGGTTGGGCTGAGGATGTGTCAGCCATGGAGCGGTTCCTCCGGAATCCAAACTAGCTCATGGGGAGTTTATTATGATGTTCTAGCCAATAGGTTAGCCTCCGTGAAAGAAGTTTCTCTAGGAGCTTACAAGCACAAGAGGTTAATGCTAGTGGTCTTAGATTAGTTTGTGCTGGTTTCAGAATGAAGAATAGATTTCTGTCTCTCCAAGTGTCAGGATACGAATTGTGTGTGTAGATGTTATTGAGGACGACTAAAAGAGCAAGTCTCCACATGTTCGGGATGTTGTTGAACATATTGTTTTCTAGCCCGTCCAATCCTGGTGCGGATTTTGTTTTCAGCCTGGTTATGGTGTGGTTCAGTTCTTGGTAGGTGAGTTGTGTGCCGAGGAATGAGTCCGTTATGTCTCACTCGGGGTGCGTGGGGTTGCTGGCAGCCCCCGGGGGAGGGGGCATATCTTGTCGATTTGATTGTGTATCGCGTTGAAAGGTGGCATTTGTCCATTTGTTTTTGAATATTTTAAATTTTCTCCAGAAACTGGTAGTGTCTGTGTTTTGGTTCAGTTCTTCTGCCAGTTTTTCAAAGCTAGAGATTCTTTTATGCTTTAACAATTTCTTAGTTTTGGAGGCCTTCTTCATCTGGCCAGCCCAGTCTGTAGATGCACCCGTGTGGCGCCATTTAAGGAACAGAGCCTTTCTGCAACGAATGGCTCTGTCACATTCTGTGTTTCACCATGGGACAGGGTTTCTACATCGGTGTGGCGAGATGTGGCACCACCTGGGAGGGGCCCGTGTCACTGCCCCTTTCATGCTTTCCGTGAGGTAAGCATATTGCCCCAGGGTGTTCATGTTCCGGAATCAACGAATCAACGTGTGAAACCAATATAGATTTGTATTGGTTCCAGTCAGTTCTCGTGCAGGAGATTCTGTTGCTGGTGGACCTGTAATTGCGTTTTTTTAGTAGTAACTCTATCTTGAGTGGAAAGTGATCTGAACCCCAAGGGTCATCCAGTTGTTCTGTGTGTATGAGGTGGGCTATCCTGCTGGGAGATATTATCAGGTCCAGATTGCTGTTGCAGATCCCATTGCGTCCTATATGGGAGGAGGAGTCCGTGTTGTGAACGAGGCAGTCATTTTCTTCTAGTGCCTGTAGTAGTCGTTCACCTGTACTGTTTGTGGATGAACAGTTCCATATCGTGTGGTGGACATTGAAGTCACCAAGTAATAAGGACAATCGGTGCCTGTTAAGTCTGCATAGTAGTTGGTGCCATTTGTCAAGTTGAAGGGTCAGTCCTGGTGGCTTGTAGCAAGCACTTAATACTAGGTTGGTTGCCTTGCATTGTATTTCAATTATGAGTGATTCCGTTGTCCCATCGTCAACCACAATGGTTGGTGCTGTGGTCCACTGCAGGCAATTTTTTACGATGATGACTACTCCGCTACCGCGACGATTGTTTCTATCTTTTCTAATGGTTTTGAAGCCGGGGATATGAAATCTTGCGCCAGGGAGGAGCCAGGTTTCACTGCAGATGAAGATGCCATAAGACTCTGCCTGTCTCCAGTGCTTTGCTTCCTTGTTGGCTATTTCTCTACCGTTCCAAAGTAGGATCCTAATATTATTGTGTCTGTGATCCATTGTTGATTTTGTCTTTGTTGGTTTGATTTGAGTTGGATTTAGTCTTGCTGGCATCTTGCTTCCCATCGGGAGCTTTATGCCAGTTGTTTTTAGTTTGATGGAGGCGCCCAATCCCACACTCGGCCATCCTGACAAGGAAATTCGTCCCCGAATTTCACCTCGTATCTTTTTACAAGACGCACGACAGCTTCACATCTTGAATCCGTGTACCTCGCTGCCGTCGCAAGTCGTCGCGTTCGTCGTAAGTACCTCGTCGTAGTACTTCGTCGTTCGTCGTAGTACGACGTCGTCGTTCGTCGTACCTCGTCGTCTGCTTCGTGTGGTTGGTGGTGCTGCCCTCCATCCCGGACGAGCCCCCATATGTAGGAACCGAATAAAAAGGAAGGGCAGGCTTCGGGAATCGAACCCGAGATCTTCGTATTACTAGGCACTGATCAGTCCATTTACGCCACGGCCCCTTCCCCATATTCGTTAATCGTTTGTTCCTTTTAACGTTGTTCTTTGATGGAGGCGTCCAATCCCACATGTATAATAATTGGTGCTGTCTGCATCGTGGTTGGTGTTGCTTGTTGCGTAGCAGGTTTAACCTGTTGCGTGGTTGTGTTAGAAGTTGGTGTGTGTGAACCGTTTTTGTCTTTTGGTGATCTGGATCTTGTCGTTGAGGTTGTTCTTGCGTATGTCTTAAGACTTATTATATTCCAGCGGTTATCTTTTTGGTTATTGTGGTTGGAAACGCCACCAATGACTCGAAGTTGATATTCACTTTCCATAGCGCGTTCTAGGAGAGGGGGAAACTCTTGTTGCCCTGCATACTGAAGGCGCCTACTTATATTTTGCGTGTAGGTGGTGATGTTGTGTACAGCGTTTTGCTTTGCTTGAGCACATGCCTCATAAATGCTTATGTTGTTGTAGGCAAGAATGTTGTTTACCTCCTTATGAAACGTTATTTGTGGATAGTTGGTAGAGAAAGCGGGGTGGTTGCCTTGGCAGTGGATGGTTGGCGCAATTGGTTTGGATATCGCTCCTGCCAAGTCAGAATTTGTGATGTTCAATGGTAAATCTAATCCTGCAGACTCTATCATCATTCAACTTGGAAATACATCCATAGGCAATGTGCCAATAGCAAAATTCTTATTCGTGCACATAGATCAGAGGTTGAACTTCCAACACCACAAGGAGAAGATCTGCACTCAATCACGCAGATTACGTAACATAATCAGGTTCCTTTGTGGCACATGGTGGGGCACTGATCCAAACACCCTGCTCACAAAAGCCTTATCCGCTCGAGAATAGAATACTGCCTACACATGACACTACCAAGAAGCAACTGCACATCGGACAAAATAGAAAGAATCCAACTCGCTGCAGCCAGGCTTGTCCTTGGCCTAAGAAAGACCACACCAGTCAATGTCACTCTCGCAAAAGCCAAATTACCAATTCTGGAACGCTATCTCTGACCTTCGTGCGTCCCCCTTCGTTTTCCCGCGTCTTTTCTTAAACGTAACATTGCCACCTCCACGCCCCCAAGAATCAGTAGAAACCAAATGAGACCCAACCCCATTGGACAAGACGAAATCTAAAGAAGGAGCAAGGAACTCGGGAAGAGGAACCAGAGCCGAAAAGGAAAGAAGAAGAAGCCTTGCAGAGGAGAACTTCTTTATCTCTCGTTACAAACAGTAATTCCTACGCTGATTTACAGAATAAACAGTCGTTCTTTTTAACTTTACAACTTGTGTTTGATTTTTCTGCGCTTCTCCACAAGCAGAGCGGTCCAGCGCTACGCGGGCACCTGAATCCACGTAAAGTCCCCATATCCGACCAATAGAATCGCAACAGTTCGGTTGCTCGTGGAGCGCTGAACCGCTCTGCGACGCTACGCGAAACATATATCCCGTTGCTGTAACTATATGCAGTTGGCCGTAATAACAATTTTAATTGTTTAATTATTTATAACAAAGGAACTTTACATGGAATAATATCCACTTCTATTGGTGTGAGTGTGGTCATATTATACATATTTTAAGCAATGCTCTTCTCTAGCTGATTCTTTTCTCATGCTTCTGAAACAAAGACAAACTGAAAGTAATTAGTAAATGTTTTTACGTAATACGCGGCTTCGATGCTACCATCGGATGCAACGAGATCCTTAGTATACGGAGGTGGTAAGTCTCCGTCCCGAATTTCTTCGACACCGCGCAGGTATGACCAGTCGTGTTTAGTATACTGTACAGTGAACAATTTGTGGGAAGATAATGTTTCCTGTTTGGTTTGAAGAAGGAGAGGATACTGCTTCTCCTTTTCAGTGTGCTGGGTAAGACCCTGTCTTGGACTCTGTCCTAGACTGTCTTAGACTGACTTCCTCGTCGAATGTACTCCAGCACATCGACTCGGAAGTGTCCTTTAGGCACGCTGATTGGACATTAGGAAAAATTACTAATTTCCAATCTGCGTGTTTTCAAGGTGTGGTCGCACCCTTCCTTAGCGCCCGAAGCGCGTTTCCTGAAGGGAGGGGGTGCGTCCTTAAACGTTGCAGATTATTTGGCAACGCCACGGAATTTCCACCGGGGTCCTAGAGCTTGACCTGGTCGTGCCTGCTGGGTCCCAGCTGCGAGGCCCTTGTGGAAACTCACGTTTATGACGCATGCAATTAACTGTTGAGGTCGTATATGCGTAATTTCGTATACTTTGACGGATTATAGAATAAAACGACTTCCTCAAAAACAGTTCTATTACTTGCGCGTCATAAACGCCCTAACAATCTGCACATCGAAAGTGGTTCTTTGTACCGATTGCTAGCCGTATTTTTATGGTGGTAGCCATTTATTTTTGCATGGGATTCGCGGGTTTGCCGCGTAACAGTAAAGCATTATAAAAATCTTAAACCCACAAATGTGATCTAGATGTGCCTCTGCTACCGTGAATCTGTAACAATCTCGTACATTGGATTAGTAACGTCCAGATGCTGGACACTCAAGTCATGGAATGAACCAAGGAGGGGTGAAATTGATGCGGAACCCGCGAGCTCCCAGCTCACAGTTTGGACACAGATTAACACTGTGCTCTCCATAGTGACTAACAGTAGCCTTGATATTTGGTCAAGACTCGATACCAAGTCGCAACCTCATTGGACTGCAGATATGCAAGACCGGGACCATGATTCCAGACTTATGACCCATAGCCGTAACCGCTAGTGGCGTACACATAACAGCGGGCGTATCCTTTGTCCAGTCCCACAGTCGCGGCCCCACATATCGTACCCTGATGATACTGATCGTGAGCGGAAAGCAGAAAAGCGAATGAAGCAGAAAACGGAATGAAGCAAATCAGGGAGGGAGGGGGGGGGGGGGTGCGCAGCCAATTCGCTCGAATTATTTTCCACATAATTATCAAACGTCTCTTAAATGTTTAATAATTATACAGTAAATAATTGATTGCCCAGGTCTCACCCCGTGCAGGTTCCCGGCCCACGGCCCTTCCATCCCATAACAGGGGTGGTATATTGAATGACTGCTCGTTGTACGTAACGAATGATAACTATTTTAATTTCGATTAACAAATGAATGATAACAAATAAAGATATTAAACGGATCGTACAGCCGTGTTTAGTATACTGTACAGTGAACGATTTGTGGGAAGATAATGTTTCCCGTTTAGTTTGAAGTAGGAGAGTAGCGGTTTTTCCCGCTTCTGAGTGAAGACAAATTAACGAGTAAGAAGATGATACTGTTTCTTCCTTTCTAGTTTACTGGATAAGATTCTGTCTTAGACTGTCTTCCTCGTTGAATGTACTCCAGCACATCGACTCGGAAGTGTGTTTTAGGCACGCTGATTGGATATTAGAAAAAATGGTTAATTGCCAATCAGCATGTTTTAAAAATGTAGACGCACCCTTCCCTTGCGCCCGAAGCGCGTTTTCCAAAGGCTGTTGCGGGTGACCCGCCAACGCACGGGAATTTCCGCCAGGGTCCTAGAGCTTGACCTGGCCGTGCCTATTGGGCCCAGCTGCAAGACCCTTTTGGAAACTCACGTTTATGACGCCTGCAATTAACTGTTGAGGCCGTGTATGCTGAATTTCGTGTAACTTGACGGATTATGGAATAAAACGCCTTCCTCAAAAACAATTCTATTACTTGCGCGTCATAAACGCCCTAACCATCAGCACGTTGAAGATTCTTCATTGTGCAGATCGCTAGCCGTCGTTTTACTAGGTGGGCAATTTCTTCCATGTGTTGGTTCCGCGGGTTTACCGCGGAACACACAAGTACGTAACTATGCGTGTAATCCTGCATCGCAAATGCAATTTGGCCGTACTTATGCCTAGGTCACAGTGATAATGAAAGTGTTTCTTAAAAACAATTAGTGAAGCTACAATACAAATCGCGGCCGAAATGATGCGAAACATGAACGTAGTCCCATTTTAAATGTTTTCATTCTTTAATGAATGTGGATATACGAATTGCGAGAAGTAAGTATTGAAATCTATATACAATAATGAAAGTGTTCAATAACGTCCAACCGAAGGAAACGAACTTGAGCCGAAAACCAATCGCCCATAACAAGATATACATAAACCGTTGGGATAATAAGTTAAATGTTACCACTTCTTCATCACATTTCATCGAACTGATTGTTATGCATCGCAGTAATTGTATCTCAATACTCCATTCCTGCAGCCTCAATACATTATTCTTTGCTAGCCAATCATCCATTATACCAGCAACAAAAAGAATAGACCTGTGATAGACCTATTCTAAAATCAGAATCGAATTCGAAGTCGGAAAAGCTGTATATTAGTGATTAAATAAAATATAATCAAGATTTGAAGAACCGTTCAAACTAATAAATTAGTTAAAGCGATGTTACAACAAACGACTAGTTATTCTCATATTAAAAAAATCTCGATGCGACGAAGACGCGTTCTTCCTCCATCCTCAATTGGATGATCGGTCATTCGTCCAGCAAAGGAGACTCAAGAAAGATTTTAATCATTAAAATTTAATGTACTGCTGTGATAGTAGAACGATTGTTAGTTAAACGCGTATTAATTAGTAGTAGCCAATAATCAAGCGTACACGATGGTAAAGTAAAGCCCGATGTGCTATTGTGTTGTATGTCCCCAACCTTCAACTACATAGACGACCTTACACTGAGACGTTTCAACAGGAACTGACGAGGTGCGGGCCGCGCGACTCCAGTCCCACTCCGTTAGCCGCCCCCCTCCACGACGGGCCGGCGCACATTTCTCGAAAAGCTTGCCAAAATTCAATTTTTAAAGTATATAGCAACTTGTTTTTAGTATAGCAGATTTGTTGTATATATGTATATCAATATATCTAATGCCGCTTGAATTTTTAAATATATTGATTGGTTACTGAGATATAGGCCGTCAAAGTTGAACAAATTACATGCTCCTTCATATCTTGAAAATTGGAGCTTTTTAATTGCGTCAGGGAAAGTTTATCTTAACAAAATTGATATGTGAAACATTTTACCATTGACACGTTGACTGCCGCGCGCGTTTACAGTGAAATCTCCTTCAGGCCACGCGTATCGCTGTAAGAAGCGTATTCTGCTGGGTATTTCCACCGATATTTTAAAAATGCGAATCGCTGATTGTCGCAAGAATAACCTCCCGCCCCGTTTGTTTCCATGGTATCATGCTCGATCATTTATTTTCGTTACTTCGCATTTGTTTCTCATCTCGCCACTGTACGGGATCAGTTTGACTCTTTGTCGAGTAACGAGCGGTATAATTTAAAATTTGTACCCTAAATCGTTGAAATGTCGAAAAGTAAAAGGGAAAACTTATTTGTTAGAAATTCAAATAGCAGTGAACAAGAAAGCTTTTACGAGGCTTACACAAATTCAAATAGCAGCGATGAGGAAGAAAGCAGATTTCCTAGAAATAGAAATGTAAATAGAATTACATCATCCGATTCCGATTCGGATATTGATCAGTGCAATGGTAGTGATACTGAATGTAATGAAGATTCCATTGACGAGATTTTGCAAGAATTGGTCACCGATGAAGACAGAAGAACTGATGGTAACGAGGAAAATGCAATTGAATTTGGTGAATGGAATGAATTTAGTGGTCGGCAGAAGTCATTTTTTTTTCCGAGACGGGTGGTCTCATTAGGCAAGTACCAGGTGATGTTCATCCATATGACGTGTTTGCGCTGTTCGTTGATGCCGAAATAATAGATTTACTTGTATCAGAAACAAATAGATACACGGAACAAAAGTTAAATAAATCTGACCTAACTCCGTGTTCACGGATGCATAAGTGGAAACCCACTAATCCCGAAGAAATAAACAAATTCTTGGGACTGATTTTATATATGGGAGTTGTAAAAGTAAACCCCATTGCCAATTATTGGTCGAAAAGCCCACTGTATAATTTTCAATTACCGCGTTCTATAATGTCACGAAATAGATTCGAGTTACTACTGAGTAATTTTCATTTTGCCAATAATGTGTCCATTGCCCGTAACGATCGACTTGGAAAAATACGTCCACTTTTCGACAAACAGGTGGGAAAGTATCAAAAAATATTCACGCCTGGAGAACACATTGTTATTGATGAAACGTTGATTCCATGGCGCGGAAGACTCATTTTCAGACAATATATACCAAATAAAGCGCACAAGTACGGAATCAAATTATTTAAATTATGCTCAAGCACGGGATATACATGGGCAATAAAAATTTACTCTGGTAAATCAGCTGATGGTATTAGAGAAACGGGATTGGCACATAATGTATGTCTTCAGCTTGCAGAAAAACTTTCCCACCAAGGACGCACATTGTATATTGATAATTTTTACAGAGTTATGAGTTAGCAATATCATGCCTAAACCGCAAAACCCATGTAGTGGGAACACTTAAGAATAACAAAAAATTCCTCCCAAAAGATATCCTTCATTGCAAACTCAGAACAAGGGGAGATGGTACCCAAAGAAGATGATAACGGGATTGTGGTACTCAAATGGAGAGATACACGGGACGTAAGAATTTTATCAACAAAACACGCTCCTATCATGGTACCAAGTACAAAAAAAAATCGTAGCATTCGTACTGTTCCTCCAAGTCAACAGATACCTGCAACACTCAAACCACTAACTGTTATTGAATATAATGCAGGAAAGTGTGGTATAGATTATTCCGACCAAATGGTTTCTTATGCCACCACAACTAGAAAAGGAATCAAATGGTACCGAAAGCTTGGCATTCAACTACTTCTGGGAATTTCTGTTGTAAATGCTTTGACGGTTTACAAAATTGCAACAAAGAAGGATGTAAATATTAGAAGATTTAGGAAAATATTAGCTGCAAAATTATTTGGGTTGACTGAAAATACAACAAATCCTTGTCTTCGTCGGAGTCAGCATAATATCGCCATTCGAAAAAATGATTCCGGAGCTTCAAGCAGTAGTGCAAGCGTAGAAGCATTAGACGCGCATGCAAACAATGTTATGCGGATAAAAGTCGTCGAATGGGCAGATCAAAGACACGAGAGAATTTAAAGAAAACAACAACTTATTGTCCAAGTTGTCCCGACCAACCCCAGCTTTGTATAGAATGTTTTAAAGTTTTGCATTCTACATAATTTTCTTAATAAACCATTTTCGTATTACTTTTATAACAATAGTTTATACTAAAAAATATTCTATTATAAATTTAAGTTATATTAATAAATATAGTTTATATTAATTAATATTCAATAGTTTTGTTACTTCCTCCGCGAAATATCTTTTCAAACACATACGAATGTTCTGCGCAAGTAGTCAAATAAGCGTCACCCCAATACGGGTGACAGTCGCGGTTTCACCGCCGAAGTATACAGACGTGTTTACGGTATCGCTTACGTGTGTCGAATATAATCGTCGAATCTAATAGTGCAGAGCCGCTCGCGGCAACGCCACAAGTGCAAGCAGTGCACAAGGACTGTGGGTGGATACAATACCACCCAACCAATATGCAGCCAACAAAAAAACCTACAGACAACAAAACTCCTGACTACAAGGGCCTTCCTTCTACTAACACTACCGAAAATGACTACACCAGTAACATCGCCACGCAAGTAACAAAATCTTACGCAAACGCAACCAAACTAGAATCCGTCCCCACTAAAGACCAAGCCATAATTCTCCAAGCAATTGACGGCATCACCATCAAAGACTATGCAAGTACAATAGGAAGCTGATAGGCCCTAAAGCAATCAAATATATCTCACGAATATCAAACAGCAGAATATGTATGTATTTAGATAAAAAAGAAACAGTACTTAACCTAACCAGTAACTATAAAACAATAGAAATCAACAACAACCAAATAGATATCAGACCAATGATCTCACCCGCTCAACGTATCATTTTGTCGAATGTTTCCCCAGTTATCCCAAGTAAAACGATTGAAGACATATTCAAGTCAAATAAAGTGCGACTCTGCTCCAAAATAACACTCTTAAAAGCAGGAATGTCGGAACCCGAATACGCCCACATTCTAAGCTTTAGAAGACAGGTGTACGTGAACCCCGAAGATGTTAAAAAAATACCAGAATCTTTTACGGTCTGCATTGAAGACACAGTGTTACGTCGTAAAAGCCTCCGTACGAAAAGGGACGTCGAGCGCGTGGTGCTCAGGCCCGGTCAAGGGATTACCGATGACCAGGTAATGACCAGGCTACTGCGCGAAACGAAGCAGCCAGCATTGTTCGCCGACATACCCGCCAAAGCAATAAACATCGTATCTACCAAAAAAGACGGCTAGCAATCGGTACAAGAAAAACCTACAGATGGCTAGCACGTTTTATGACGCGCAAGTAACAAGACTGTTTTTGAGGAAATCGTTTTATACTTAGTCAAGAAACTACCAGCCTTCAAATTATTCACGACCTCAACAGTCAATTGCATGCGTCATAAACGTGGACTTCCAACCGGGCCTCGGAGCTGGGCCCAACCAACATCTGGCAGCCTAGCTTTGGACACCCTGACGGAAATTCCGTTGCATTACCAAATTTATGGCAATGTTTAAGGACACACCCTTACCTCCTAGAAACACACTTCGGGCGCTAAGGAAGGGTGTGGCTACGCCCACAAAACACGCTGATTGGTATTTTGTAATTTCTCCTAATCTCCAATCAGCGTACAGAAAAAACCTTCCCAGTCGACGTTTTGACAACGTCCGACGAGGAAATCAGTTCCATTCCGACTACCCTCAAGACAACAACCGCTTGCTCTTGAGTTACTATCGCTTTACCTCAGAAGTCCAAGATTGAGCCTTACAACCTCGATCTTGTCACTTCTCTCAGGATCGAGCCTTACAACCTCGATTCTGAACGTGCGCAAGCCGAGTCTTGCACCTTAACACAGCGACGGAAGAAGGGCTCCGGAGCTGATTTACGACCAATCTTCGTTATTCCCGTCGTGATCTAAGTCTACGAATTTCGTGACCGATACGACACCACACACAGTATACCGCATTTTCGCAACGACTGACAAATTAAACTGTTTCCTATGCAAACAAGAAGGGCATATAGTCAAACAATGTCCGCAAAACACGCAAACAAATGGAATCAGCACAGCGATTGACACCACCACCACGAAAATACAAACCTCAACGCCAGAAGGGCCTATACACAATACCAAGCTAATATCAGGCGATGACAATATTTTGGAAACCAAACCGGCAGAACGTACACAAGCCATACACACACACTTTCAAGATGCCGAACTTCTACCGAGCATACCAACAGCCACAGAAACCGAACCAATAGCGACCACGGCGACTACAAAACCAAACAAAAGACCACTATCTGACACGTCATCCGAATCACCGACTGAGATTGCACACTCCGATGAAATTTTCAAAACGCCAAATCCACCCACTACTACCAGAACAAAAATCATCCCCCAGAACCAGAAAAGACTAATACGCCCGACGCCACCCGTCTATACATCTAAAACACTAGACAGAATGCTTGATTCGGCTAAAAACGAAATTGAAAACCCCCATAAAAATCACATCCTTAATTTCCTACAATTAAAAAGTTTCCTCGAAAACTCATTTGGATCAAAAAACCCACACGATGTTGCTCAAGATTATACAGAAAACATACCCGCTATTATTGAAATGCTGGAAACAATACACCCGCTCCTCAAAGAACGCAGTATCAAAAACAGAATACATCGACTGTGCAGAAAACTAAGTGAAAAATCAACTACCCACAATTCGGTAAACTGGTCACCGGACTACGATTCCGAAACTTCATAGGTAACCAAAACTACTATTTCTGCTATACATTGCTACCACAACAACATAATTATGAATAACATAGTACAGTGGAACATCAACGGTTTCTATCCGCGAATAGAAAGAATCGAATTATTGATAAAAAAAGTATGATCCTATTGCCTTATGAGTACAAGAAACCAACTTTAAAGGTAACACCATCGGACAAATTAAAAACTTTAAAGGCGTCGCTAAAAATCGTAATATCTCCAGTCACGCCAGTGGAGGTGTAGCTACCTTTGTCAAAAATGAAATACCCTCCACTGAAGTTCAACTTCAAACCAACCGGGAAGCGGTCGCTGTCCTAATATCTTACCCGGTTAAACTTTGTATATGCAACATATACCTCTCAAGAAGCTACGACCTCGATATAAGGGAAATTAAAGACCTTATATCACAACTGCCAAAACCCTTCATACTACTAGGCGATTTTAACAGTCATAACACTCTCTGGGGCTCCACTAGAAATGATTTTCGCGGTCGAAAAATTGGCTCGTTATTAGAGAACACTGAGCTCACTCTCCTTAACACCAACCACTATACATTTTTTAACACAGCAAACGGTACCTTTAGTAACATCGATTTGACGATCAGTAGCACCAACTTTGCCCACAACATAGAGTGGACCGTGATAGACGATCTTTATGACAGTGACCACTTCCCAATTCGCCTACAGTTTAATAACATTCCAGAAAAACACAACACGCACTCCTCTATACCGAGATGGAGGCTCAACCAAGCAAACTGGGAGCTGTACAAAGAACGGTTGTCCACACTCATACAACAAGCCAACATTCTGGACGTAACGAACGATATCGATACTGCGGTTGAAATGTTCTCAACGCTTATCACTAAGGCAGCTGTTATGGCAGGGCGTCGCTTTCTTGAAGGTCGTAAATCTTCACGATTCCCTGACAATTCTCTTGCACCAAGGGTGCGTGCAAGAGCCCAAATAGTTGAACTAATGTTCAACTTGTAATGAGCAAGGTCTGGTGGTAATTGAATAAAACACTTTGCACTTACACAATGTTCACAATTAATAGTAACTCACGACACTCTGTTCGTAAACAGAGTTTGATCGTTACGTTTATTACTTTTACAATGCTGTTGTTTGGCGATTCTCACAGTTCTCTTGCGATGCTCGGATCGTTCTCTTACGATGCTCTGATCGTTCTCTCACGATGCTCAAACAGTTCTCTCACGATGCTCAAACAGTTCTCTCTTGTTGCTCAGACAGTTCTGTTTTCCTCGGCACAAACTCCCCCGAAGGAAACCGACAGACCCCCTCGCAAGGGTGGAGTCTTACGTACGAATTTAACAACTAAACTCCTATTCGTTTAATTGTGAGAAGGCGTGTCGATATTGATGGTGGCTAGGATGCGGGAGAAAGGGAACATTTCCAAATATGGAAACAGTGTTGGACAAATTTCCTCCCAGCATCTGGGCACAATTATCGACATCCTTGGCATTGGCGACAGTCTAGAAACCAAGTACCCGCGAGGCCACCCGACTCGAACCCTTAAACCCCGAGACCCTTGGGTCCGGCTGAAGGGAGAACTCGAGCCTCCGCAACGAATGGGAACAACAGCTCGATGCTGCGACTCAACGAAAACCAGACGCGTACTCTCGAGCCAAAACATGACGATACGCGAACGGTCTTCCTTGGTTTCAAGACGTCAATGCCATGCAATCTGAATCCTCAACAGCAGCAATGGAAATCATTGGAACAAATTTTCCCCCAATAAAACATGTGGTGTCGTATCGGTCACGAAATTCGTAACTTAGATCACGACGAGAATAACGAAGAATGGTCGTAAATCAAACTCCGGAGCCCTTCTTCCGTCGCTGTGTTAAGGTGAAAGACTCGGCTTGCGCACGTTCAGAATCGAGGTTGTAAGGCTCGATCCCGAGAGAAGTGACAAGATCGAGGTTGTAAGGCTCAATCTTGGCTTCTGAGGTAAAGCGATAGTAACTCAAGAGCAAGCTGTTGTTGTCTTGAGGGTAGTCGGAATGGAACTGATTTCGTTGTCGAACGTTTGTCGAAACGTCGACCCCGAAGTAATCTTCTACACGCTGATTGGAGATTAGGAGAAATTACAAAATACCAATCAGTGTGTTTTGTGGGCGTAGCCACACCCTTCCTTAGCGCCCGAAGCGTGTTTCTAGGAGGTAAGGGTGTGTCTTTAAACATTGCCATAAATTTGGAAATGCAACGATTTCCGTCAGGGTGTCCAAAGCTAGGCTGCCAGATGTTGGTTGGGCCCAGCTCCGAGGCCCCGTTGGAAGTCCACGTTTATGACGTATGCAATTGACTGTTGAGGTCGTGAATAATTTGAAGGCTGGTAGTTTCTTGACTAAGTATAAAACGATTTCCTCAAAAACAGTCTTGTTACTTGCGCGTCATAAAACGTGCTAGCCATCTGTAGGTTTTTCTTGTACCGATTGTTAGCCGCCTTTTTGGTAGATACGATGTTTATTGCTTTGTCGGGTATGTCGGCGAACAATGCTGGCTGCTTCGTTTCGCGAAGTAGCCGTGTCATTACCTGGTCTTCGATAATCCCTTCACCGGGCCAGAGCACCACGCGCTCGACGTCCCTTTTCGTACGGAGGCCTTTACGACGTAACAAAACACAAACCCACCCCTTGGTGGAATGACGGGTGCAAAGAAGCCCTCCGAAACTATAAGCAAGCCTACAATCGTTATAAAAAACGCAATACCGAAGAAAATAAAATCCAATACAAGAGATTACGAGCAATCGCCAGAAGAACTATTAAAGAAAGTAAAAAGGACAGCTGGACTAAATTCGTATCGTTACTAACCAACAAAACGAGTATGAAAGAGATCTGGAACAAAATAAACACAATAAGAGGCAACCGGAAAAACCACCATACTCCATTCATGTTGAACGACACAACTGATACTATATCCAACTCACATGAAATCGCAAATATGCTTGCAACGACGTTCGCAAAAAACTCCAGCTCCCTGAACTACTCAGAAAACTTTAGACAGTACAAATTAGACCAAGAAAAAAAAACAATCGACACAACTTTTGACACCACTCACTCTTATCTCAACACACCCATCTCTACAAGGGAAGTCAACGACGTACTAAAAACCATAAAACACTCCAGCGCAGGTCCTGACAACATCCCTAACGACCTAATAAAAAACCTGCCTGATATTGGAATCGAGACACTACTCAAATTATATAACACTATATGGCTAAACAACACATTCCCCAAAAAATGGACTGAAGCCTTTGTTGTCCCAATACCAAACCCGGTAAAGACCCTACCAAACCTAATAACTATAGACCAATCGCATTAACATGTAACATGTGTAAAATACTCGAGAAAATTATAAATGCCCGACTAAGATGGTTCCTCGAATCCAACAAACTCATCGCACACAACCAGTTTGGGTTTCGAACGGGACACTCCACCACGTCTCACCTTGCTAGCTTAGAAACACATTCGAAAAGCCTTCGATAATAACCAACATGCCCTAGCAGTCAGCCTAGTTATCGAAAAGGCCTATGACATGGTCTGGAGACGGGGAATCTTAATCAAACTCCATGAAATGGGAATCGGTGGCAATATGTGGTACTTCGTCAAAAACTTCATCCATAGTAGAAGTATTCAGGTCCGCTTTAACAAATGCCTATCACAGAAAACCATGATTGAAAATGGTGTGCCCCAAGGATCCGTTCTAAGTGTTTTTCCTAATGTTATTCCTAAGTGTTATTCCTAATAGCTATCAATGACGCCTGCGACATCACCAAACCCCCTGTTATTACAAGAGTATTTGCTCACGATATTACCATCCTATGTAAGGGAAAATACACCAACTCCTCTCAACTGCTCATCCAACAGGCCCTTAACAAACTGTACAACTGGTCTGAAACAAACGGATTTAAATTCGCATTCACAAAAACAGAGTGCATCTCTAAACAGCAGGAAACCGTTGCACCGGTCTTAAAAATTGGTACAAATCAGCTCCCAGTTGTTACCTGTACCAAAATCCTCGGGGTATTGTTTGACTCCAAACTCACATGGAGTAAACATGTACACAATCTCATCAACAACGGCAAAGAAAGGATAAAAATAATGAAAGCACTGGCATATAACAATTGGGGAGCGGATAAAACCGTACTTTTACAGGCCTATATAGCAATTATCCGATCCAAAATTGACTATGCGTCAATAATATACAACTCAGCCAAAACAGACACTCTTAAAAAACTAGAAACAGTCCACAACTCCGGGTTAAGACTAGCAACAGGCGCGTTCCATACTAGCCCTATTGGAAGCATTCTGATTGAAGCTGGGGAAACGTCTCTGTGGCATAGAAGAAAAGTACTAAGCCTAAAATATGCTGTAAGAGCCGCTACATCCACCAACCCAATCATCTACGAGGATTGCTTCCCAAAAAATCGACATAATACTAAAAATCAACCGCACAACACCCACCTCCACCATAGAATCAAAATATACCTTGACGAACTTCAATACAATTTACCGGCCACGGAGAAAAACAGACCCCATAAAGTACCTCCCTGGACATTGAACATACCGGTTATCGACCTATCACTCACAAGGAACAAAAAGGAAAAATTAAATGCAGAGGAGTGGAAGGAGCGTTTTTCCACCCTCTGCAGCAATCATACCAACTTCGCGCACATCTACATCGATGGGTCAAAGGATAGCAGGAATGGAACAGGAGTTGCGGTCGTCATGCAAAATAAAACAGTTAAATACGTCCTGAACCACCTCAACAGCATCCACACAGCTGAATCATACGCACTTCTCTTGGCCCTAAATCTCATAGACAGCACCCCCGAATATAAATTCATCATATTTTCCGATTCCCTTTCCTCCATCTTAAAAACACAAACCACGAATCATAGCACCGAGATATACACCTCAATTCAAGAAACATACGACCGACTGATTAAATCTAACAAGACAGTAGTAATAGCATGGATTCCATCTCACAAGGATATATATGGAAACGAAATAGCCGACCTGGAAGCGAAAATCGCATCAACCTTAGAAAGCGACAACCTACCTATGCTAAATACGCTCACTGATATCTACAAGCACATTACACCCTTGTGGGAAAAATCCTGGAATCGGACATGGCAAAGCCATAAAGCAAGCTCACTCCACAAATCAATTGATAACTTCTACGATATCACAACGAACCCCAAATTTAGCAGAAGGCAACAAGTCACATTAACGCGAATCAGAATCGGCCACAGTAAACTATCACATGCCTACATCCTCAACAATAGTCCTCCCAGTATTTGCGAGACGTGCAATGTAAACCTAACCACCGACAATGTAAATCATCACCGAATGCAGAAAATACGAGCAAATAAGGAGAAGACTGGACATCAAGGCCAACCTAACGGAAATAGTCACATCAACATCGTACCAGGACGCAGTTTTAAATTTCTGCGACACCATCGGAATACGGGACAAACTATGAAGACCCTCCTGGCAACGCATCTCCCAACCACTTACCTCTAATGTACCCATAACTATTAGTACAGTCGCTAATAACCCGTGTAGTTGATGCGACTTTAAACTCCCATATAAAAAAAAAAAAAAAAAAATACGGGTGACGCGGCCCGAGCAGAAACTTTACTGTCACCCGAATACGGGTGACGTGGCAGTCAACGTGTTAATGTAGGTGTTATAAATATAAATTTTCCACAGAAATAAAGCAACATATTTTTTAATTTATTATTGTAATTCCGTTTTCAATATATCATAAATCTTACCCATATCTTAATGAACAAGAAGGAAAACAAAGATGTTATTCACGGTGTTTCACGCTGAGACAAGTCCCTTGATATAAAGTTGCATGTCAACTATGATATCCAGTTGAAAAACTTTGCCCCTTTTTAAGATATTTAAATTTAAAGTATCAAGTAGCGGTATTTTCGGTCTGTGCCACTAGAGCGTAGTGGTGATATCTCGTGCAAAGGTTAATATATTTGTTAAAAATTTAATATGGTATAAAGAAATCTATCGAAGACACTAATATAATAATAATAAATCATAATTAATAATAATAATGATGGGTCCAAGATTATAGCTTAATAACATGATTCCTTGACATAAGTCAATTGGACAACATCACGAAGTCGTGAGTTCAGACTGGGAAAGTATACAAAGTGTAATGGACAGAGGAACCAGGCCTTCCGGGTATTTTTTGCGGGAATTATTGTCTTCTACTTTCTGTTCGATGTCTTCGACTCTCTATTGTCACACATCTGGAAACTATAACCCTGTTAGTTACCTCGGACCTCCAGTCATGAAGTCATCTGGTCGCTATTACCCACTGAGACCCTTTGTACTTTTTTTAGCACTATTCAACTGTTCCAGATAACGGACTGAACGGACATTCTAATTACATAATTTTAGTCAAAAATCGGAAAATAGACAATTTTCACAAAAGCTAACTTAAAAGCAAAGTTTATACCACTAATATCAGATCGTCTATTATGAAAATTGCACTTTTTATAAAATATTTGAATTCAGCAACCCCAAAAACATAAGAATACCAATTCTTATGAAAATCGTGTGAAATTACGAATTATGGCCAGCTTTTCGAGAAATAGCACCACTGTGCGGCGCGTCGACTGCTCTCGGTGGTATTCGCTATTTCCGTAAATTCTACTATCCCAGGGTCATACCTACTGGACTTATACGGTTTCGGACCAACTTTTAGCCGGACGTACGACCCTCGTTAAAGAATTCTTTTGTTCTTTGCCGCGCAATGAAAGCGGGACAGCGCAGGCTGGACGCATGACGTGATACACCAACCATGCACCGTAGCTTAATTTTTGTACCGAAACGTTGTACGAGAAATAGTTTTCCTGACCCCCCCCCCCCCTCAAAGCATTTACATCATATCTTCACACAATCGCATGAATCCTGTCCCCAACACTACTTGAGTAAATAAGAGTTCGTCAAGTGATCACTGCACTGTTCATGTGCAGAGGCCGCTCGAATCAGCGAGGTTTTTCTGAGTCGGTATGTGAGTCACGTTGGGCCACAAAAGTCTATAAGATGTCTTGTCTATCCCTATATCTCGTCTGTGCCAATGGGCAACCACTTGCGCGAAAACGACGGCGGCAATGGCGACCTGGTGGCGAAACCTGCGTACTACTCAGGCGCTTTAGGCGCAGTTAGAATAAGAAGAGGAACGTATGAGCGTCGTTCTCTTACCGACGACGATCTTAAATCAATACGTCTAAGGCGATGCCGGCAGACGTCACAAACGTAGTAACTACATCGTAAAAGATGATATAAAGTGAAAACGATAAACCTGAATTATGCGTACAAAAACGACGTAAACTTTCCGGACTACTTGGTAATTTCGACATCAGCAAAAAATACCTACTAATATTAAACAAGATTGTAATGAAACAGTGAAAAAACGCTACATCAAAAAAGTGTATAACGTATATTTATATACATTCTCTTGCAAAAGTATTAGGATGCTACGGACAATAAAATAAGCGTAAAAAATCATCAGGAAATTATTATGATCTTTTCGAATTATTACTCTTCTTTCAAATAACCCTCTACCCCTGAAAGTATGCAAGACGAAAGTAGCATTGAAACGAGTGCACCTCAAATATCTGCCGAAATTTACCTTGTCCCTATCTGTATCCTTGATGATTCTTTGACGGGTCTTGAATGATTACAGTCATTAAACTTATCTAAGTACTAAATACATGTATATACATTGGAAAGTATATAATTTTATTTAAAGAAAATGACCGTCAAATAACGTTTACACCTTCACCTGACCTACAATCTACAAAAATATCAGTCGAACACTTTGTCCCCACTAGTATATCAACCTGGTATGACAACTTCTTTTCATAACATTAATATTTTGAAAATGTATATTTATCAGGCATACATGACTCGTCCTGATTATGCATATGATTTATTTTACGTATATAATATCGTTTCTGTCGTAGCTTTATTCTGCATATACATTGTCTGTATCATCTAATATAAGTAATGTAAACTAGTGCATATTATAGTGGTGCACATTTATTTAAAAATTATTCATCTTCAATGAAAAAAGAGCTTCAAAATATATATCCAACTCAATTGTTATTCTTTGAACCGATATCCGTTTCTTACATAGTACTTCCAACAAAACGTGTAGTGCAAACCTACATGTATGATTTACTAAACTTTGAATTAGAACGTTTCTATGTACCCCATGTGTACTGTTACGCTATCGCGTGAACCGAGCTTCAATTCCCTAGAAATCTCAAATGAGATACCGCCAATATAAACTGTAACGATAAGTAGTTTAAGAGCGAAATTCGAAACCGGAAAGGGAATGTACACAACCCTCGGAATGTCGAGTTCTACGATACCCGGAACCGGCCTCCACATGGCCTACCCGAAACAAAGGAGCCTTTGATAACTCCCACCTACTCTCGACGCAATCTTCTGGCTTTCCCGCGTTTTTCCTTTAGCTCGCGCGCACCCTGACTCGTCACGCGGAAACGAAAGCGTTGCCATCTCCACGGCCCAGCCACAGCAAGACCCAACCCCATTGGACAAGACGAATGTAAGAGAAATATAGACTAATACTCGAATCGAAGTCTCGATTAGGTATTAGAATAATTGCGTAGGCGTGTATATATTAACAAGGTATTCCGTTTATTAAAACTGTGCTCTCTCGACCGTAGTCTATACAAGAATGCCTTCCTTTGGCAAAAGCGTCGGTCGTGAGGACGCCTACGTCACCATGGCCCTTTTTAACCATTTTAGGGTTCGCCCCGAAAGAAAGCTACGCTAGACAAAGACAGCGTGCATCGACGAAATGCACATGGCCCGCCTCGGCCGTTCCTGTACCTCGAATATTCTAACACGAAGTCAAAAGGAGGAGCAAGGAATTCAGGAAGACGAAGCAGAGCCAAAAAGGTGTTACGTATGAAGAATATTCCATACGTCGCTCTCAACGCGTTTTCGAGCTCGCGTCTGTGATGGGAAAACGCCCTAAAACTCTTTCGGTTATCATAAACAGAAAAAGGGGTCCTGAGCACATGTGCGACCAGCTGCATTATGACCAAGACGGGCGTGGTCCGACGAAGACTCCTCAATTTCCTTATATGGAAAGTTCTAATGCGTTTCCGTGCATTTCGGGGGTATATAAACCCTTTGGTTTCTACCCTCGACGGTTCAGAGTTACACAGTCACGCGTAACGTCACGTCGTGCCACGCTCGTACAGAGTCAGTTATATCTAGTGAGATTGGGCTTAGCGCACCTTTCGAATCATAGATTAACCCGTTAGAATCCGCTAGTCCGGTTGAAGTTCTTTTGGAACACTCTTAAAGCGGCTCTCAGACCCCGCATCGCCAGTGCGTCAACACCGTGCAAATACTTAGGTAACTCACATACTTTATATTATTTCTATCGCGACAATTACATTTGTACCAACGACTGATTTGAATATATATTTATAATTTGTTCACCATTAAATCGAGTAGATTCGTTAAACCTATATTTACCCCGTAATCCTTTATATCGGTAGTAACGTTCCCACAGATACAACTTAACCGCTCGAGTTGTATCGAATATTAATTTAAAAGTTACGAGACAAACTAACATTTCCTGCGACTCCCTGATTTCGCATCAGGTTCGTCCGCACGCCTTATCCAAACAAAATAACTACAAATACTCCAACCCAGTGGCTCCCCGATTTCGCATCGGGTTCGTCCACGAAACCTAACCCATCCTACAGCTCCCTGGTTTCGCACCAGGTTCGTCTGTATCCTACGGCTCCCTGATTTTGCATCAGGTTCGTCCGTACGTTTTCCAACCTCCGAGCAGCTCCCCGGCTCCGCGCCGGGTTCGTCTGTGAATAAGCCAACCTCCTAGCAGCTCCCCGATTTCGCATCGGGTTCGTCTGCGAACTTCTTTCCTAGTGGCTCCCCGATTTCGCATCGGGTTCGTCCACGACGTTTCACCCTCCTGCGGCTCCCTGATTTCGCATCAGGTTCGTCCGCGCTTGACTCTATTCCTGAGGCTCCCCGATTTCGCATCGGGTTCGTCCTCGCTACACATATCCCAGCGGCTCCCCGATTTCGCATCGGGTTCGTCCGTGCACCTTACTAATAAATTCTCAACCATATTCCTTGGGTTATATCAACCTCGCCGGTCTAGGCGTTGCCCACAGCCCCGGCTCGTAACAAAGGGAAGAAGAAAAAGTCTCGCTGAGCAGAACTTCTTTATAACTCGTTGCATCCAGTACTGTCTACATTAATCTACTGAATAAATAGTTGTTCTTTTTGGGTGAAGTGGGGAGTTTACGTGGATTCAGGTGCCCGAGGAGCGCTGGACCGCTCTGCTTGTGGAAAAATCAAACACAAATTGTAAAGTTAAAAAGAACGACTGTTTATTCTGTAAATCAGCGTAAGAAGTACTTAGTACAGCTTTATTTATCCCCATCCGGTTTCGAATTTCGCTCCTAAGTTATTATCACTATCGATAGTTATAATTATATCGTTGACCGTTGATTCGATGCCACTAGATATTAAGGCCTACTAACGCGATAGCGTAACAGAACCAACATAAACTCCCCATACCCCACCAATAGTGTTACGCTATCGCGTTAGTCAGGCTTAATGTCTAGTAACATCGAACCCCGAATCGACAGTAAAATCGCACTTATCGATAGCGATAAGAATTCAGGAGCTAAATTCAAAGTCAGATTAATTAATGTACGCATATCCTTAGAAAACGCTGTAAGACTCTTCGACCTTTTCGCGTATTTTACTAGATTTTTTCCATGATTCCTCATTTACCGTTACCATGCGACTTTCACGCGTTTACCGGGTTTTTCCCATTCTCCCCTTTGCGCGTACACCCCAACGTCCGTACCTGAGAGCAGAAACGATACCACTTCCACGCGCCCAAGGACGATCCAAGGCCTACCAAGATTCAACCTCATTGGCCGCTACCAAAGGAGAGGGAGAAAACAGGAACTCAAGAAGAAAACCAGAGCCGAAATAGACGGAAGAAGAAGCCACATTCAGCAGAACTTCGTTATTTCTCGAACCATCAGTATCTCTTTTTCTGAATAATAGTGTTGCGATTCTATTGGTGGGATATAGGGAGTTTACGTGGATTCAGGTGCCCGTGGAGCGCTGGACCGCTCTGCTTGTGGAGAAGCGCGGCAAAGACAAACACAAATTGTAAAGTTAAAAAGAACGACTGTTTATTCTGTAAATCAGCGATGAAAGTACTGTTCGTAACGAGAGATAAAGAAGTTCTGATCTGCGAGGCTTCTTCTTCTTTCCTTTTCGGCTCTGGTTCCTCTTCCTGAGTTCCTTGCTCCTCCTTTTGACTTCGTCTTGTCCAATGGGGTTGTTGTGGCTGGGCATGTGGAGGTGGCAACGCTTCCGTTTCCGTGTGACAAGGCAGGGTGCGCGCGTGTTAAGGGAAAAGTGCGGGAAAACTAGAAGAAAACGCGGGAAAGTCGGGGAGAGCGCGCCGGCGAGCTGGTGGGGTTCTCAAGGGTTCCTTTGTTTCGGGGTAGGCCATGTGGTGACCCGCCCCGGATATCGGGGGGTCGACTTTTCAAGGGTTGTACATGACTTTTTAGACTTAGCTACATTTTTACGGTCTGTAGTAAATAAGCTTTAGAAACTTCCAAGTGAAGTGTTTTAAAATCTGTACGATAAATAATGTACAGCTTTATTTATCGTGTATTTTCCATCCTGTTTCGAATTTCGCTCCTAAGTTATTATCACTATTTTATCGTCGTATAGTTATTATCGTCGACCGTCGACTCGATGTCACTAGATATTAAGACCTACTAACGCAATAGCGTAACAATAGAATAAATAGTCGTTCTTTTTAAACTCTAAGAATTTTGTTTGATTCTTCCGCGCTTCTCCACAAGCAGAGCGGTTCAGCGATCCACGGGCAACCGAACCTACCTAAACTCCCCATATACCACCAATAGATACGCAACAATCCAATGTGACAGGAAGCAAGAATTTGCTGACTGTTTCTCACCAGATATAGTAGAATTTTCTCTAACGATGTTTCACCTTTTGCTTTGACACTTTGTTAATAATACACGAGCAGTTAACTTAAACAGTAACAATAACAAGATACTATGGCCACAAATAAAAAAGTTATTGTACTTACACCAAACGGTCGACGGCAAAATGTTGCAGTCACCCCAAATACTACGATACTACAAGTAATCCAAAATTTCTCATACCTAATTGTTTCTACAAACATTGCAATTATTGCTTAGGTTAATATTAAGTGATACGTATTTCTTGTAGATATTGGAAGAAGTTTGCCAAAAGCATGGATTTAACATAGACGATTACGATCTTAAGTAAATATTATCACGAATATTGGCTTTATAACTACACCCATGTAAAATAAACTTTAATCGTGTCTACTTCATTCGTAGACATTTCAACAAAGTGTTGGATTCAAATGCTATATTAAGATTCACTGGGTTGGCGAACAATGCCCAATTAGAAATGGTAACATGCAAAAAGACACGTTCCGTTTCCACTGTTATAATAGGTATACAATTAGAAAATGGACAAAGATTGATGGGCGAATTTGTGCCTGATACAACACTGGTTGAAGTTTTGCAAAATGTAAACTGTTGTGAGGATCTTGAAAGGATTACTTTAACTTATATGCATCGTGAGGTATGGAAATATATAAGATACACAGGGTGTTAAGTGTATTAAATGTTGTGGACTTATAGTACTCATTGAGATGAATATGAAATGTCTACTCAAGATATATATGTCTGAAAGTCGTTCCTTTCGACATAGTATCTATTTTTGTATTTAACCTTCTCCGTGCAGCTATTGCCTAGAGGTTTTAAACTTCTGCAATAATTTGGGAGATTGCAGAGAGTCCTGCACGGAGAATCTCCAGAGCTTCCAATATTGTTGGTGAGCGTCTGTGCATCGAGCATCTTCTATACCCATTACACACATTAATAGAAAACTAAATACTACAGCCACAAGATTGATCTTGGGACCTATGTAGATTAATATATTGCCTGCTGAATAAAATCAATAGGTCTATAGATCAGAAATTGAATGTTCCGTTGCCCAGCGCCCAATCCGTTATACATTTCTAACTTCTTCCACAGAGTACTATAAGCTCACAAAAAATCAAATCCCTTTTGTAACACTGTATACTTAATTGTTAATATTATGGTCAGTAGAAAAGGTACTTTCTTAACTATTGCACCAAATCATTGGAATCAAGCACGATGTTTTGGTTCGCTTATTAAAGCACTTGTGTACAAGATAGTCTGTACATCATGGTACAAATGAGGTCAAGCAAAAATATGGCTGAAAATAAGATGAAAATCGAGAATAAGGAAATCCCGTTTAAATGTTTCCATTTCGAGAAATATGCAGTTGGAAATGAATCTGATAACTGGCGTTACGGATTTCACTACAGATCACTACCGATGACTTTTGTTGTGGGAGTTTGCGGTAGGAATGCATCTCTGCTGTGGCACGCTTACCGTGAACGGTATCACAATCGTCGCCATCGAAATTAGCGAATTTTCACCATAGCTTTTTATATCTATAAAGAGCTTGGTCCTTATTAATTACGAAATGAAGGTAGTGTCCATGGTTAATGAATTCGTGACAATTTAGAAGGAAGAATTCTCTTCTACAAAGTATAATGTATACAAAAAAAATCACAATTACGAGCTACAGTGTAATCGTATTGGCACTCATCAATTAAATTGCACGCGTACAAGATTTATTTTCGAATACATTTTGTTCGAAAACGAACCCCCCCAATGCGATTTTGTTATTCTTGATTTTATTGCCCTTGTTACACAAGTAAAATGATTTGGAATAATTGATATAATTGCAAATTCGAAACAATAATTAGAATCACATAGCACTTATTTGATATTAACTATTATCTCAGATATCTGGAGCAGAAGCTTTAAAGAATACAACTTTGAAATCACTGGGACTCAATAATGGTAAAGCTGTATTGCGAGTACTGCATAAAAATCCAGAAACTACGCATGCGATTGCATCAACAGAATCGAAAGCATTAAAAAGTAATGAAGACCCTAACAAAAATAGTTTAAACAACTCGAACAAGATCCTCGACTCTGCGACTCTTTTAGAAAAAGAATCGATATCAAAAGATTTGGAAGTTTATCCCGGGAATACGAAAAGGCAAACAGAGACAGAAATAAAAATGGAAGAACCGGATAAAATATTCCCATCTACTAGTAAGGATAACGATAACAGAGGTCAAACTTTATCGCAACAATCCACCAACAATGAAACAAGTGATTTACATATAGACTTTGTAAGTCTCACTTATTTAAAAATCTACTTCTTTTTATATATCATTTCTTTTATTACAGATAGGTGATAGAAATGCTTTGGTATTTAATCTAGCTGCGATTCAAGGGACAGCCAGAGACGAATTACCTGATGATTTCTATAATGTAACAGTTAACGATGCAAAGATATTGTTAAGGGATGCTATACGTCTTAGAGAAGATTTAGAAGAAGCACCTCTGCTGACCAATGTTCAACGGCAACTAAATCAAGAGAAGGAAACGTTAAATCAGTTACACAAATATCGTTTGACAATAATTCGTATACATTTTCCAGATCAGTTTGTTCTTCAAGGTTTATTCCGCCCTATGGAAACCGTACAAGCAATCAAAGAGTTTATAAAAGGTTACTTAATAGACGCCAGCAGTGATTTCGCAATTGGTAAGTAAAAAATAATGTATTTTAAATATAGTAGAACTCCATTCGTTCGAACTCTTCGGGGAGCAAGCAGTTCAGTAACTAGATAATTCATATAATTGGAGTCCACTGATTTTCCCCATTACCCATAATTATTTATTCAAATTACTAAAGTTCACGTTCGGGTTCGAACATATACTTGGTCATTCTTCTTTTTACTAATATTCCGAAACATATATTTGGAAATGAAGATACAAGAACAACAATTTCGTAATGATTAGTAAAGAAAGTCTTAATTTATGTTATAACAAAGATGAATTAGTATATTAGTATAATTAACATATTTTTATTAATTACAAAGAAATTAAGCTAGAATTGCGTTCCGGCTTTTATAGGTGTTCCTGTAACTATAATGTCGCTCGGCAATAGTTAGTATAATAGATAGAAGCACAGTAGAAGTTCAATTAATCGGGCACTAATCACTTCATTTCGATTAACGGAGTTCTACTGTATGTAAAATATGTAGCTTAAGTCAGGGTGCCAGGATCTTCTTTGTTTGTAATATAATGGGTATGTAATACAGTAATGCCACGTTAGCTGACATAATCTCAGATCCAAAACTGGCCAGCTATCAAGAGAAGTCGATTTCCAGAAGATCCCGTGTGTTTCTTATCTGTTTAATTCAAGACAAGTGGTACTTAGACATTTAGTCTAGGTGGTCTTTAATATTTTAAATATCGTCTATTTCAAGTCACCTCTTTCTTGTACCAGAAAAAGACCTCCGAGGTCAAACGATTAACATACGTAAATATGTTGGTGTCAGTATAAACGAAATGACGGAGATATTGTGAGATAAGTCTTTGATCACACGAAGCCAGTTTCAAGAACTAATTCTGATCTACTAAGCCGGCATTACTCTATTTAAGAAATTAAAAGTGCAAATTTGATATTGCAAAATCTTGCAATCTTTTTTAAGCAGCATTTTCCCACTTACTTTAGTTGGTACTAATTACTAATTCTACGTGCTTAGAATTTTTCATAACAATCGAATTAATGAAATATTTGTGCATAAAAATTCCATGTTTCTTTCTTTTTTCATTATATTAGTTACTACACCACCAAAACATACTTTGAATCCTAATGCACATTTAATTAATGAAAATTTGGTTCCTTGTGCGATTGTTTATTACTCTGGTCCATCGGAACTTAAACCAGATATAAAAGAAAAAGTTACAGATCCTAAAAAAGTTGAAATGCAAGTAACGAAAGTTAGGTAAGTAATACGTTGTTAGTTATTGCCTCCTTATACAATATAACTATTATATTATTTCATACATCTTATTTTTTTATTCTTAGGATGTCAATGGTAAGAGAAAAAAATCGAAAATTAAATGAAAATGTAACATTGAATGGTACAAGCAACAAAGCTCATCCTCAAACTAGTAATGCATCGCCATCGAGTCAGAAAGAAACCAAAATACCCAAGTGGTTTAAGCCCATTGTTTGAATGTCATTAGTTACTATTATTATTATTATTGCTAACAAATTTTTGCAATTTTTCTTAGCGTAATGTAATAATACTTCAGTGTGTAAATACATATACACAAAACAATGTATATGCTTCTTTTCAATATTCGGTCTTGCAATTCATTATACTTTTGTACAATAATGTTTGAAATATTAATAAAGAGATCAATGCCAGTAAATAAAATATAACACAATTATTGTATAACAGCTTGTAAAAGGAGGATTTAAGTCACTGGTTTAGGACAGTGTATGTACATATAAAACATACAGTAATCCCTTGATCGACGCGAAAGATTTCTACACCATGCAAGCGAAAAGTTTATCCCCACCACTGCGGGGTATACCCCTTCAGGCGTCAACAAGTTCACTTGGCGATCAGTGTTACGCGATCTGGGCTCGGGTATATCGGTGAGCTAATACTAATTGAACGATGAAACTTTGCTATTTCTCATCCTTTTCTTATGAAACTTCTACATATCATAGCTGACAATTTTCTGATTAAAATGACACCAAACACGATGTAATTTGGACTATATTTACTGCCTTAATTAACAGTAATAAGTTGGTATGTTAAACCGAGTACTGGGCCTTTAATCTTTGCCGATTGCCACGATGGCAGCTCCTCTTTTCTTTTCACTAGCTATCCTTTTCTGCGGTAGAAACTTATTACCGTTAATTAAGACACTAAATATAGTCAAAATTATATCGTGTTTGGTGTCATTTTAATCAGGTAAATGTCAGCTATGCTATGTAAAAGTTTCATAAGAAAAGGATGAGAAATAAAAAAGTTTTATCTTTGCATTAGTGTTATTTCACCGATAAGCTGGATATTGTTTTTTGGCTTGGCTGCTCGGTTCTCTTTCTTTACTCGCTGTCCTTTTCTACGTTCGACGTTGTCGGCAAATTTCAAACAATGTAGGAACTACACGATGGAAGCGAACGTTCAGACCTGAGGCTTTTGCATCGATCAAGGCATTACTGTATACCTTTTGCCATGTAGAATAAAAGCAATTTAAAACCAATTCTAAAGAATCATGTAAATACTTCTACTTTGTTTGCGTAAAACATTCAATAAGAATTACGATTTATTAGCAATTATTTAACATGCTTCCATCAATATACCTAGACAGGGTTATCAACTTTGCAAATCAGGAGGTACCGTAGTGGGCGATTGTAATTGCAAATGCATAAGTCGTCGGGTGGGTCCGCCTATTATATTTCCGGCTGGTCCTGAACCACCTGCTTCTTCCACGATACTTTTCATCAAATTGTCCTCAATAATATCGGAATGCTCGTTTGTCTCAGACTGTCCATCTGTTTTCATTTCAGATTTCAACTCTGAATTTAATAGTCGCATATATTTATCCATTTCATTTCTTTTATCTTCATCGTCTTCGCCCAAAGATCCTTCCGAACTTCCTTCGAATTCTCCTTCATTTCCTGGAACGACCAAGTCTAATATACCTCGTAACGTACAATCAAATATGTCTGAATCGAATTCAATTCTTCCACTATCCTCTATGTCACGAATAACTTCGGATTCCATCGAACGATCTCTGAAATCAAACAAGATATATCATATCGCATTGTTCATAATTAATAATATTATTATTAGAATTCTATCATATGTAAACATACTCTAAGAATTGTACACCATCAATATCACTATTCTGGTTTAAGAACATTTGTACTTTATCTTTAAGACTTAATGATTCTTCGTGTTTCTTAGTTTTAACATTTCCCCACTGTTCGTTTAAATATGTTTCTAACTGATCCGGAGCTATATTCAACCAACTGTCACTATCCGCTGGGCTTAATGTAGCTTCATCTTGAGCTGCAATAAAAACATAATAAGAAGTACAAATAAAATACCGAGGAGGCAGACAAAAATAATAATTGAATAATTAATTAAGATATTGTAACATAAATTAATTTTAGACATTACCATGCAATTCAACATCATTAGATTGTACATTTTCCCATGCTTCCATAACTCTTTCAGCATCACTTTTATGAACACTTGTAATAGAATCGCATGGATTGAAATGTTTCAAGTAATAATCTTTTGCTGCGTTCAAGAGTAGTTCGTACTCTTGACTATCCGTTAATAAATTTTTGAAATAGCCGCTAAGTTCTAAACGTGTTAAATAAGCATTTACGTTATGTTCATTTACTTTTAACTTTTCAGGATCATTGACAGTACTCTTTTCCCTTTTCCTACGTTCTTCGTTCGCACGAGCAACTAACATCTCCAAACCACATGCTATTTTAATACCAAGTATGTGAGCATTATACTTCGAACAAGTTATTAGTGGTATATTCCACCCTGTTCTCGGGTCTCCTGTATATCGACAGTGATTTGCCATGGCGTACAAACATTTGGTCATTTTTACATTAACCATGATGCGCTGTTCAGGAGGGAAATATCTCATAGCACGACATACCTATAACATATAAAATCATTCATAAAGTACACTATCCTCGAATACAGTACTACATGATCCTATATTTGAGATATACTTTTCTTTCCAGAGGATCAGAGTGGCAAATAGTCCTTATAGCTAAAGCAACCAGTCCTGGCTCTTGTCGAAGTATCGAAACTGCTTTCTCCGGTAAAAAAACTCGAGCTTTGTGATGCCTCCTTTTAATCTCATTAGGATAAACACTAATTCGTTTTCTTAATATATCTTGTACTTTATCAGAGGCTTTGGACAGATATGATTTTGCTTGAACATTATTCAATAAATCTAATAACGTTTTATGTTTTTCACGTACGATATGTAACTCTCCATTATATAGAAATACATGATTTTCACACGTTTCGGGATTTGCCCAGGGAGGCAAAACATTTGCGGCTTCGATTAAAAGAAATTCACCATCAGAATCTATAACTTTGGCGATCAATCCGTCGAATGTTTGAGTAAGCTTATATATTAAGAAAACTATAAACCATTCATCGCTTATATCTTCGTCGAAGCGCAAACGTGCATAAATATGAGGAATTATATTACAGTCTGCAAAAAGAAAGGACATAATAATTAATGTACAATCCCTGTATTTATATAATTTCAATAGTAGAATGATACTTTGCCTTTTAAAGTTGTGGAACTTTCAACAAGTTTCTCCAACATTAATGCTTGCTTTGTTCTAGGGTGGAAAGTTAAATTGTCGTTATGCCAAATATAATCTTTCATGTACTGTGTAATTTCTTCTTTATATTTCGCGATCTCTTGCGCAAGAATTTCTTCCGTTATGGTGTTCACAGGGTTTGAATAACAAACTTTTGGATAAAGGAAACACTCGAGAACATCGTCTTCTTTAATTTTAGATACTTTTGTATGCGCCATTATTTCAATAATGTATTAACAATCGAAATCACTTTTAGAAATTTGTACTTTACTGATGAAAGTATGGTTTGTACATATTCACAAACAAATTAGTGAATAAATTGTTTATAAATATCGGTTACAATCGATGATAAGAAATTTGTTAACTCTGGAAATATTTTTAGTCATATTCAATAAACCTTCTGGGTATTATAATTCTTTAGTACTATATTAAAATGCGCGCAGTTTATTTAAATCTGCGAATAAATTTACCAAACTAGTGGTATTTTTTCCTTAATTTTAATAATAAATGGGAAATCACAGATTAATGGTCTTGTGCTACATGCACCGTAATTTCAACATAAATATAATATAAATCGTATAACCATTTAATACACAGTAACAATTTTATAGATTCTAATTGAGAATGTACTGATCGTTCGCCAAGAGATGGCTAGTGACAGTTTACGCTCTCACTCTGCTGCTACCGCATGCGTTGTTGTTATTGGCTGAGGACGGTGACAAACGCCGACGGTCAGCATATCGAAACAGAGTGAAATAGAATGATTCTAAAGCACTGGCGTAGCCTCAGGAAATCATTCAATTTCTTAATACATAGTGTACACTTTGATTGGGAGGCTACGTCAATGCTCTAAAGGCATCATTCTATCTCCCTTTATCTCGATATGCTCGTCGTCGTTCTTTGTTACTGACTATAGCCAATAACGACACGCGTGTGGTGCAATAGAGGTGAAATAGAGTGAGAACGCAATATGCTGTCACTAGCTATCTCTTAGCGAAGATCGGTACATGTATTATCAGGCGAATACGTTACTTATCCAATATAACGTGCGTACTATACATTTATATACCGGTTTTACTGTATAGTGCAATACTGTAAAACCTTCTTATATGCACAAAATTTTGCTTGGATATAGGCAAGTTGAGTATCCCCTCCACATGGGGGGAATATCCCTTCGCGATAGCGACGATCAGCTAAGATACGGGGCAATCAGATACGACTCGGAATATCGGTGTTACTAATCGTAATTCAACCATGAAACTTTTTTATCTTTGACTTTTTCTTAATGACACTTTTACTAACGTATTTGCGGGATTTTTCTGATTAAAATGAGACCAAACGCGGTATAGAACGAATTACATTTACTTCTGGATACTGATTAAACACGTACCACAAAGTATACTTTGTATAGAAAAACGCGTTGCTCTTATTAAAATAATAATAACAGGATAGTGTAAAATAAGAAAGTACATTATCATAAATATAATAATACATTGGGTAAAACTACGTTTGTGCTACGACCTCTCCGATTTCGATGATGTATGAATATGTTGTAGAACTAAGTATCCGGAACAACTTTTTCCTATACATATAACCGCCGCTCGGCCTTAGTTTTCGAGATATTTGCCAACAAATATAGCTACTATTACATTGAATTTTGTATATACGTGCACGTTCGTGGCAACGTGTTAGGCTGCCGCTTTTCCGGCAGCCGGCGAAGAATCTGTATACCGGGGGACCTCATACAAATTGTACCTCTAGAAGTTGATATATCATATCAGATTTGGTATTGGCGGCCTTGCCCCTCCCCCTGCACCAAACCCCCCCATAAATTTTTAACCCAAACCTAACCCGAATCTAATTTTTATTTAATCAAATATGAATTTGGGTTAGAATTTCCTTTTCCGATGAGAAACTGTATACTCGGTCAACTCATCGAAAAAGTAATGATTTTTTAACACATGGTTAGATACCTGACCTTCCACCCTGCACGTCCCCAAAAATTTAATTTAATTGTATTTTCATTTATTATTTACCACCCTCTGCGCAGAACAATTTAACCCAAAATCGTATTTGATAAAATAAAAAGTAGATTCGGGTTAGGTTTGGGTTTGATTTTGAGGGGAGGGGGTGCAGGGAGAGGGGCACGGCCCCTCCCCCGCCAATTGCCAAATCTGATATGATATATTTAGTTCTAGAGGTGCACTTTTGATGAGTTCACCCGGTATACAGAGTCTTCGCCGGCCGCCAGATAAGCGGCGCTCTCACACGTTGCCACGAGCGTGCACGTATATACAAAATTCAATAGTAGTGGTAGCTACAGTTTTTTGCAAGAATCGTCGAAATCGGTGAGGTAGTACCACTTCCGTAAATTTACCATAATCTTTTCTACCTAGAACTATATTAAATGTGACATACAGGGTGAATCATGTAATTTTCACACCTCAATAAACTTAAATACATCTAATCAAAAATAATTTTTTGTATTTTGCATTTTGTATTTAACAATTCTTAAATAAAAAATAATTAAATTAAATTAATTAATTATTACAAAACTAGATTATGAGGAAGTTTGATAATGTATAATACACAGTTCACGTTAATAAAAGAATACTTTATTATATAGTAAAGGGAAGGTACGTCCTTATTGAAAGAAGAAACTCTATCGAATGAGTTTAGAAGAGAAGCGTTGAGCATTTGGACCCTATGGTCCCCCTTAATATAAACACTTGTATAATCAGTGGCATTCTATTCCACAATACATTCCCAGAACTTATACGAGATAATTTTTGTTTACCTGGGCTTTATTCAATAGATAAAACCAACATTAATAAAATTTTAATAGTATTATAACTAATTTTTTACAAGTTTATATTTATTAGTTAATAATGCCAATATGCATCAACATATTGTTTTCTGCGAAAATCGCTTAAATGGTGGCGTAATCTGTTTTTTTGGGGCATGGAAATTTGCCTGATCAATTCATACATTCTGTATAAACTAGAAATGACCAAAAAAGGGGAAAAGCCACTCAACCATTTGCAATTTCGAAAAACACTTGTCGAGCAATTTAGAGGATCATATCGTCAGCATCGTGAGCAAGCGTCTACGTCGTGTTCCGACGAATTCCGACTAAATGGGAAGCTTCACGTTGTACTAAAAGGGCCAAAAAGGGACTGTAAGGTTTGCTCTGACCATAACACGCCTGCAGGTAGGCTGGAAGTAACGTATTACTGTGATACGTGTCCTGATAAACCTAGGATGCATCTTGGGTATTGTTTTACTAGATATCACACAAAAACTAAATATAGAGTGTAATATTTATCAAATTTTGTTGTTTTCGATATAAAAATAAATAAATTGGTGATATTTTATTATTTGTATACGTTTGTTTGTTTATATCTGATTTTAAAGTACTTATAACATGTATCCCTAATTTGGCCGAAATCGTCTCGAGTTGCTGGTTCCCGCAAGCAAAAAAGGCCTCGAGTGCAAAGGGTTAATTCACGTGTATTGTAGATGATTACATTAAGATTTATATATCAGTTATGGGTTCCATTCCGATGCTAAAAAATTAAATTGTAATATATGTAAATAATTGATTGCAAAGGATAAAGGTACAACTATAAATAATGTATATTTTGATCACTTACAAAGGGTCTTTCCATTCCTACAGAAGAGTAATAACCTTATTTACTCATATCTGTCCAATAATGGAAGCCATAATAAATGGTACCAATTTGGAATCAGACTTTCTAAAACCTAAAAATCATAAGCACATTTTATGCAAATCAACATATATTAATATTCAATGAAAGGCACATCATTTAGCATTTTCTGATACATGCATTAGTGGTGAAGATTTTATAATTACCTGTATAACCCTTCCCTTCAGTAATTAATGAGCCAACCTCTTTCCGTGTTCACTTAATCTCTTTGACTTCGTATCAATAATTTTGTCCATTTCAGGTTTCTATTAACTTATATATCACTCCATTCATTTTCGAATGTTGCGTTTTAGTTCAAAGATGATTCTATTTTGCTTGATACTTATATTTTCTTAAAAGCACTGTAAAATATTTCCAATATTATGTATCACATCACCAAACCATTCCGAGAGTCCACAAAATGTATACCACATTTATAACTATTAGTATTCTTTAATATCACTTCTACTTACCATAGTTATAATATTTATATATTACTCAGACATAATTAATAAAGAATTGTGTACTTTAACACAATTTTCTATGAAAAAAAGCGTTAATTGTAATCCCACGTACAAGACTTCCATTACTGAAAATAGGACTCCCGATCGGTAAACACGCGGTGTTGCCACGTTGTTCAACACGGCTAGTACTAGAGTAGGCTGTGCTGTAATGCATTTCCATTTTGCAATAAAACATTGATTATAAATATTCTTATATTTATGAAAAATGTGGTAATTTTCGTTGTCATCACTGAAAATATATTCGTAAAAATGAATACCTAATATACACTACATGAAAATTAATCTTTGTTGTTCAATTTATATAATTTTAGGAACACACGTGCTTTCAAATATGTTTAAATTTGTGTTGATTTACTGTTATCCAAAGGAACATCCACAACATCGAATATAAATATTAATTAAATGTTTTTAGGTGCTTCATTTGTATGTCTTTTCAAAAAATTTAATTTTAAATGGAAAATAAGGTATGTGAAAATATGTATTAGTTATACATTAGTAAACAGAAAATACTCTTGGAATTTTCTTAATCATTCGAATCTTAATACATTGTTTATAGGGGCTTTTAGACGAATTGAACGTACTACGACAAATGCAACACGAATTTCAGCAATATTACACCTTATTACGATTAATGAGAGATGATTTGGAGAATATAATAAACAACTTCACTGCGTTAAATGGTAAATAATATTGTGCTGGTTAACAACGTTTGTTAACATTTCGATGAAATTCGAAACTGTGTTGTGCATATAAATATTAATATTTAAAAGCGCAAGTATTCAATTTCTTCATACATTTTATATATAAAATTTACGAAATGGCAACGCTCGGGATTCAAAAAGAAACAGTATTAGGATCATCGTCTACTCTATCCGGAAACTCTCCATCTTTACGAAGGAAATCTGTTCATATACAAAATGTGGTATCACCAACATTATCAGAAAATAATGATGAAGCTGAAAGGCTGGCTCGACGTCGTGAGATAGATGCTTCTGCAATATTAGCAGAACATTCAAATACAACTAAAAGAAAATCTCTAGGTCTGGCCTTTGTGGGCCATATGTCGGCCCCTGAAATGAAAGATCGTATAAGCGAATGTATAAAGCTTAACACCGAAAATAAGATCAGCATGAAAAATGCGTTTAGTTTTCAAATAATTGATCTTATGACGTACATGATAAAAAAACAAGATACTAATATGACTAATTTACAAGTAGCCAGCACATCCTTGGATGTGAGTACCAAAATCTATGGTTATCGTGTCGATGGTGTTTATACAGAAATAATGAAAATGGTTGGTGGATTGGACAAACAGGGAGACGAAAATCCGAGTAACGATGCAATGCTCCAGAGTAGTGAACAACAGAATGAAGTAAACGGTTCCCAAAGACGGAAGAAAAGAAAACCTAAGCAAAGTATGTTGCATACAGTAGAGAGTTTGAAAGGTAACACTGAAATTATGAAACCTTCGTTATGGATAATGGGAAGCGAGGATTTGCAAATTGAGAATACATTATATCAAGTAATGCAATCGAACAATACAAATTCTAAGTATTATTTGCAATTGTACAACGGTGGTACTGTAGATACCATAGAAAACAAAACAGTTGGCGAATCGACAGATGTAACTATTCCTAAGATAGAAAAATTTTCTGATCAAGAAATTTGTCCGCCTTTGGCCAATTTTCAGTTTCAAGATTGGAACAATGATGATGCTGAAGAAGAGATTCAGGATTCGCCGCAAGAAGAAAATGATGAAAACAAATTTCAATTCGATTTGGATGCTAGTGTGCCATCTGACAACGAGAATGAAGTAAACTACAATGATATTAATTATTTAGATATTCAAGATGAAGAGGAAAATGTAGGAAAATATGTTGAAGTACTAAAACCAGTGGAAAAAATTGTAGATTTATGCCAGGTTTTGTCGAATACTGGTGTGAATAAAACATCTGAGTACTCTTTCCTTCAGAAAAGTACCAATGTACATTGGGCTGGTCCAACTCATTGGAGTATAAGTAATTTTTCGAAACTGCTTGGGGGAAGTAAAATTGTTGGTACATGTCAACAGGATGGAGGTAGAAAAAAGAGGGAAATCGAACTGAGTTATGATGATAGTAAAAGGATGGCTGTGCTAGTCAAATTTGTAAGAAGCAAATCTTCAAAGTTAGAATCTACCAGACTAGATTGGCACGAAGAAATAATTACGTTACCGCGAGATATGCATTATAATATTGCAAATGCGACTAAACTGTACCATCATGAATTAATAAATTTAAATAGAGGAAATAAAGATCTATTAAATGCTACCGATGTATCTAATATAGACGATTATGACTACAATAATGAAAATGATATGTCAAACTATTGTCCCAATGTTCCTAATGAAGATTATGGACCAAACGAAGAAAATAATGAGAATGAATGTAACGTTGAAGGTGAAAATGTTGGAACAGGGGCATGTATGATTTTTGCTGGAGATAATTTAATTGATGTTCCGAAATTAACAAACAAAATATCGATCGCGTATAGCACGCGTGCAAAAAAGATTGATATGCGACAACTGAAAAGGTCCATTTGGAGGAGTTTGGTCGCAATTAGTGAGAGCGAGAATGCAGATACAAAAAATATAGAACATCAAGAAGAAGATGAGATCAAGGAAAATAAATTCTTCAGCACTATTTATAACACATTGCCGGATTTATTAACGAAAACTAACGTAGAGGCTCTGAGTTTTCCAATTTCTTTTGTATCTCTCCTACACTTAGCAAATGAAAAAACTTTGAATATACAGTCTCTTCCAGATATGTCTGATCTTATTATAAAAGCGGATTAATAATGTTTGTGCTATAATTAGTACTAGAAACTATACAATATTAAACTTTCCATCCTCTGTAAATAATACTCTTGTATTTTATATATATGTATATTTTACAAACAATTAGATTTTAATACAAAAATATGTGAGCAATGTATTAAAAAAATGGTTTATTAATTTCTACTTTTGTCTTGCTTTTCTTCGTATCCTCGCCTAATTTTGTACTTGCACAATAACGTGTAAATCTTTACATATAAAATTATGATTATTACAGATCTTGAAGTTGAGAAAATGAGTGGAAATATCCGAAGACCTTCGTTCAAAGGATCAGCCATGAAAGAAAAATAAAATGCAACAGAATTTGATCTCTACCATTTATACAAATTTATAAAGCGTTTGCTTCGCAAAAAGTTATTCGATTGTTTTTTTATGCATTTTAAACATACTCGTAAACAAGTAACCTAAGTATTCTCCGTATACCTTTCCTGTATTCCATAAAGTTTTTGGGCATTGAAAAATTGTCATCAATGATTCATATCATAAGACAAATGTTTGAGCATGATTGGAATACAGCGGTATCTTTTAAAATCTATCGAGAGACACATATCATATTGCCTTTATCGAAATATTTCAAATATGCCAATTGACGAAGATAAAGCGAAGTCTGCAAAAGATATAAAAAATGAACAAAAATCAAATAAGAAGGCGGAATTTAAAAATTTCGACAACTTTTTGCCAGACTATAAAGGCAACATAAAAGTTTGTATAATTGGTGGTAGCGAGTCAGCAATATACACTGCTGTTCTTTTAAAACAATCTCGCCTTATAAAACGTATACATCTGGTAGACACGAAAGGTTTATTATCTGGTGCAATTTTAGATGCCAATCATATCGACACATCAGCTCGTATAAAATATTTTAAAAAGAAATTCTTGAAACAGGCTCTTAAAGAAGTAAGTGTTCATTGTCCCCCTTCTCTAATTTAATATCAATAGAAAAATATGGAATTTCTTTAAGCATGATAATAATGGCAATGCATTTTTAATACAACGTTACAGAATAAAATTGATACGCGTAAATCGATATTATCTACAGATAAACATTATCGCGTTAATGGACGAGACAAATCTACAGTTGGATTTAGGTTTCAACGCTCAATTTGAAGCTGCATCGTCGTACGTATGCGAAATGGCCCAGCAAATGGTACAAATTAGTTCAGAATCATTAGTTGCTGTTTTTACCCGACCAGTTACGGCTACACTTCCCATGGTATCGGAGATTTATAAATTAGCCGGATGGTGGGACCCGGATAGAATTATTGGTTCCATTGCGCTTAATCGTATGCGAATGGAAACTTTAACCGCGAATCTTCTAGATTTGAATCCTGCATTCTTATCAATCCCAATGATTGGCGGAGCCGATTCAAATACCATTGTCCCGCTTTTGTCGTGTGCTTCACCTATGAATCGGTTCACCAATGTACGAGACTAATGTTATTCGTATTAAATATCAATACCCACTAGGAACAATTTTTTAACAATTTCCTAATGTTTTCTATTTAAATTTTCACATAGACACAAGAAGATATGTTATTGCAATCGTTGCGTAATGCAGATAAAGAGATGGCAACCATTCAATCGAACGGACCAACACTGTCCGATGCAGCTGCAGCAGCCAAATTAATTCTCGCACTAGCCGGGGGACTTAACGGATTTAAAAATATTATATCTTCTGCTTACGTACGGTCAAATGTTTTGCCAGTGTGCCGATATTTTACAAGTGAATTACAATTCGGTCCAGCCGGTGTACACAAAAATTTTGGGCTACCTAAAATGTCACAATTGGAAATAGTGCTACTCGAACAAGCGATCCCTTTCATTAACGAATACATCGGCATGGCGACAAAAGCAGTTTATAGTAATAGGCACATTACATTGAAAACCGTATGACTTTATTCTTTCCGAGAATACTTGATATTGTGTATACAAATCTTGTTTCATAAAATTATCCGTCTTCTAATAAATATAAATTAATGTGCCCACGTGAGAGATCCGAAATGGAAAAGAACATTTACATGCAACGTTAGACTGTTTAGAATTTTTAATTGGGAAAAAATGTGTCGAGAAGGTATCGATCTTCCGCGATCGTTCTATTTATACATGTGTCTTATGTACTGATAAAAATTTACATACATGCATGACAGTACAACAAGTATTTCAATAAATAATTTACTATAAGTGCAATATTAATATGCATTTTGTTTGTTGCGTTTCTTCCTTATCGATATCGGAAGCGCCACTATAATCAAATATCGTACTTTATATTGCGAACAGTGGCTTGTATACCTCAGTTTAGTTTGCGGTTTCAAGTGGAGTGGTGTTTAACTCCAGTTAATGTCCGGAGGCGAACAGTAAAGAAATAACCATAATTGCAATTCTGTAATTCGCAAATTTGAAGAATTCTATCATAATTAAACATAACATTTTTAACGCATCACTGGTTGATTTGTGTAAAAGTGACAAGTGAAAAAAACAATTCTCGTCATCTGTTGATTCATTGGTATATTATTCTCGATTTTCAAATTTCATGATTTAAAAATAACTACGAAGACTGCAAAAGAATCCTATAATTTTTCTTACTCACAGAATATTTATAGTTGATTCAATCTATAAATATCGGAACAAAACGTAGAAGGATTTAAATTTGGGTCGAGTACACATAGATACCGCCCGGCTAAGCTATTTTAAAATTGCATGAATCTGTTATTTTGACGTCTTGCGTTTGAGCCATTTTATTTCCGCTAATTGGGTGAATTTTTTACATTGTGGAAAGGTCTAATAGTATCTTAATATCATGGGTATGATACTATCAAGATTTCGCGTAAGTTTGTGTCAATATTTCTATAACTAGCAATAATGTTTTTTTGCCATTGAGGTTAACGTTTTATCGCAGCATATTTTCTCTTTTATGCTACATTTGAGAATAATTCAATTCCCTTACTGTTTCTTATGATTTTGAAAGATCGTAAATAAAACATATTTCATATTTCTATACACTAATGTAATGTACAATACATGATATACGTCTTATAATTGTTTAATGTTTCGAGGTTAGGAGTAATGTGAAAGTTTATTATAATGTAACTTATGTACATGTTTTTATATAACTATGTTTTAACAGATAAATATATCAATTTAAAATGCTTATAACGTCCAATTCCCAAGGTTCAAATTCCATGATTTTATTCAATTAAATTTCAGGGCACTGAGAACATTTAATGTAAATTTACTTTTAATTTATGCAGTTCTTTTTTTATACGACACAAAATTACCATTCAATGAAATTATATTCAAGATATTTGAATTTGCATTCTTTTATCAAAACAGATTAGACGTGTAATGTAACGTGTAATGGTCTTTAAACATTCATACACATATTTTAAATGAAAATATTTTTAAATCCCTTTGATTTAAACAGCACAAAATAGAATGTTATTAACATATAAATAAGGAAAATAGAAGAAAAGAATAAATGTATATAAGCGTAAAACCATACTATGTTAATGTTCAACAAAAAGGAAGAATTAATATTCTGTATACATAGTATACTAAAGAGGTTTCATATTAATCATTATTCTATGAACACGTTTAATATGCAACATGAATTAATTTGAATTTAATAATAACATGTGCCTTTCTCTTTAGACACATTCGTTTGCACAAAAAATACATACAAAATCTTTTCCCGTGTTCTAGATTTCTATAAAACATGACAATTATACATCGGCATATTGTATCACGCATAAATATATAAAAACATATTTTTGTTACATTGCAGAAGAGAAAAACAACAATTGAAATTTTAGAGGATCTAGATACGGTAAAAAAATTCATATTTGATTTACATTTGTTTGAAATACATAAAAATCATTCATTAAATTTCTTCATTAACAGAAAATTAAAGAAATTGAACAATATGGACACACAACGGAACAAAGGCATAAAAAAATTGTTGGTACATTGATTCTGTACAGTGTTATACTGTATATTATAACAGCATTCATTTTTTATTTCTATTTTTTTCCTGCATCACTGTATGATCAAATATTTTACATCTTTCCATTATTAATCTTTCCAATTCTGTGAGTACTTATTTTATGGTAATATTTATATATCTCTTTTTAAGTTATTCGGACAATTAAATTAAATATACATTGTTACAGAATATTGTTTACGAAAAAAATGGTTACTGGGTATTATAAACATAAACTATCCAGAAATGAAGAAAAATTAAGCACAATGCAGTCGGAGAAGAAAAAAATACTAGATCATGTTACAGACACTGAGACCTATAAAAAAGCCAAAGAAATTTTATTGAAATTTGCTCCGGATCAACTAAGAATGACACCCGTAAGTAGAACATAAAAAAGAAGGTTCAAATTCCAAAACAATTTCTGCTTTAGTTCAATTATAAAGTTTAATTTTAATTTTAACTTTAATTTTTTTTTTCTATTAACCGAGTTTTTTTCCTCTGTTTTGCAGTTGACTCCACAGGTTCGTATTTTATATGTATTTAAATAAATTCCACGTAACTATAATTATGGGAGAATATTTAAATATTCATTTTGGGTAAATGCCATTGAAGGTAGTATCAAAGAGAGTAGATAAAAAATATAGTAAAAGATATTTTATTTTAGCCAAGTTTTAACCAAACACCATCGAAAGAAACACCTCGACGACCTATTATAGTACAAAATGTAATGTCTCCGATGAGTCCTTCGGGAGAACTAAGAAGGCGTGTAGTAACAGGTCAAAATCAACCACTAAATGTGCAAAGTGGCATGCCTGCTAACACTGGCCTTGTCCCAGTTGGCGTAGCTCCCACTCAAAATCTGCTGAACACTCCTCTCCAGAGTGGTATTAGATCAGTTATGACTCCAGTCGCGGGTTATCGTTAGTATTTTCACGATTATAATTATTAATATTTATTCCATTATTTAAGTATTATTATTTCATCGTATGTTCGTTTCTGTTTATATTTAATTTATTACCTCGCCCGCTTTTAATAGAGAGGACAAAATAAATAATAACGAATATACATGTCATGAAGTTACATAGAAAGAAACTGAGAAATTAATATTATAATAGGTAGCCCTCTTCCACGACCTATATTATCACGGCAAAGAACATATTTGGATCGGTTGATCGATTATCTTGTCGGAGATGGTCCATCCAATCGATGTGCACTGATTTGTCGAAATTGTGAATCGCATAATGGAATGGCATTAAAAGAAGAATTCGAATATTTTGGTAAACCTTTCTCATAATCTGCTAGAAAGAGTTGAGTATAAAGGTTCGACTGCAGTTCCCAATATTCAAAATATATTTCACTTTATTTCCTAGGATTCAGATGTTGTTATTGCAACTTTTTGAATCCGGCTCGAAAACAAAAGCCGTCTGCACCAAAACTGGATTACGATATGCCTCTTTCTCCATCAAACATAAATACTCCCCATCATGCAACGATTGATACAAATATAGAGCGCCCAAAATTGCCAGAAGGGGAATCGTCGAACCCTTCAGATACAGGTCTGAAAAAAATTAATAAATATGTAATTAGCAAAAAGAAAAACCGTAAACAAAAGATAACATTTAGATTCCGACATTGAAATGCTGGAGCAACCATTTGAAGGATCGGAAAAAACGGAGGAAGTTGCTGAACCAGTTGTTGAACCAGTCGCTAAACCAGTTGTTAAACCACCCCAAACTGCTACAGCTAGAACTGGTAAGAAAAAAGTGGCGTTGAACAGGTTTAAGCTTCAATTTATAAGTAACTAAAATCCTAGACAAACCGGATGCTACAAAGTTGGAAGCAAAAGAGATGCATAATCACGAAGAAGGTGTAGAAAAGATGGACATCGACGAATCAACCTCATAACAAAAATATATTTTGGGGCAATTTGTTAGGTGAAACTTTTTGTTACAGACAGTACTGCAATTGAAATTGTAGTAGGCTGGTTTATGGGTATACATGTATAGCAGAAATGTAAATACTATATTACGTATAAGAAGATTCTAAATCAAAGTAGTGTCATATTCGATGAAAGATAGTAATATAGTATTTACTAGAGCTATATAAATACCATATTCTCATACTCGAATGAAAAGTCATTCCAAATTGTTCTTATCTAATTCTTGTTAAGATTTTGTGTAACTGTAAAATGAAGCAAAATAATTGTACTTAGAAAGATATTGTCAAAACAATGTCTTTAATTTCCATTAGGTGGTTTTTGCTTCATCTATCTGTTACTTGCAAAATCATAAAATTACATAATATATTGAAAATTTCTAGGGACCGTTTATTCCTTTAAAGATTTTAAATTATCTTAAGCATTACAAAGAAGCCCACGTTGGAAATTGTAGTCAATAATACATTTCATGTAAGACTGCTCATCTCGTCAATAGTGGACATTAGTATTTATAGTAGAAGATATCATCCTTTCATTTCTTCTTTTTTTACGAGACCACAAGAAATTTGGATCTTCTGTTCTTAGCTTTTCTAACTTACATATCAAATGATATCTCTTTTTTTGTTGTTTTTTTTTTGACATTATATACGCGTCACTTTGCAAACTTGCAAAATTAATAGATTTGGTACCCGTTGCTATGCTACAATGGGTGATGTGGATTTTTTTATATCCATAATTTATGTAACAAACGAGAATAATTGAGAAGGAAGTATTTATCTTTTTCATCGTACTATTTCTCAGTAGAATTTTCGTAGTTTAATTAAGTATTATTGTGATAACACGTTTTTTGTGTTTACTAATATTTGTGAAAACGAAATAACGTTATATATGAAGGAGGAAAAATCTCCGTTCAGTATATGTTATTTCTGTATATAAATCATAAAGCGTTTCAATTTTTAAAAAACGATCTTTCCTCCTTTCCAATCATTCATGAATTCTCTTATTTACAGCTGTGCTTAAAAGCTAGTATTTAATACAAAACTTAATGTGATTTGAAATTTGTATTTATATGTGGAACGAAACTGTTTGAATAATTGTTAAGAGAAATATACTTTTCAATAAAAATGGATGTGGACCTTTTCTTCGACTACGATGTTAAAAATTAATCAAATTAAAAATGGGAAAAAACTTTTCCAAGAAATAGTTGAAAAATAATTCATTTCAACAAAAATACAAACTGACTTACAGTATAACGAAAATTATATGTGGACATTACTCGTACTGGTTTTTACTTCTACATTCAATACATTTTTTTTTTTAATTATTCCCGGGGCAGGGGGATTTGCAAAATCGCGATCTGCTAAACCCCTTCAGTTTAAGCAGCCAATTGCGAGTGCTGATTTAACAGTGTTCGCTAGCTCCTTGTGTTCTTAAAAGTACAAAACTATGCTCATTCGAACACATGTGTGAATTGGTCTCAGTTTACATGGTAAAAATAGTGTTCGGTCGTTGACGGATTATCGTTCGAGGTAAATCTAACGATTTTTGCGGCATCGTTCTGTAACGATAATAAAAGAGCGCGAATATCGCGAGACGAATAACCAACAAATCATTTCATGTAAATCATATTGTTTGATATAACTTATTGTCATCGATGAACGCGCGAGATATTTGTGTCCCGACGATCTTCATTCACGAAATTCATCGTGCACGATAACGATACAAAAGATCGTATAAAGACGTTAAGAAATTGAAAACGTGTTACTCGCGACTATTGGAAGACTATAAAACATCTCACAGTAATTAAATATATGTAACAAAGGGAAATCGGTTGGTCGTATATTCGCAAGTATTTTTTTCACTACCTTTAGTGGGCGCCATAACAACGTCCATTTGTCTGTGACACTCATTGTGCGATAAGTGTTTTTATTCTTTCCACCGCGATTACTTTTTATTTGTTAGATTCCTTCAGACCGTCGAAAAATCATATTAATAATTTATTTGCATTTGCAAAATCATCTATTTTCATTGATAATCATAATACAATTTATAGGCTACTAGGTGGGGCGGATTTTGTTAACCCGGCATAAAACACGTGCGATCTTTTTTTAATCGTATTATTACGTTTACGTAGAAGAGTATTAAAAGCGAAAAGAGCTTTCAGTTTTTATTTAACAGAGGACATTGAATTTTTGTCCCACTTTTTCTAAGTCTCATTGATAAAGTAAATATATTGTAAATTAATACATAATTCTCTGTCACAGAAAAAGAAAAATGCCAGAACTGACTGAACTTGACAAAGCTGCGAGCTCTGAACCGACCAAGGTTGAGGCAGCAGCTGCAGGATCCGGTACTGATTCAGATTCAGATGACACTATTCCAGAGTTGGATGACGCGGGTGCTGGTGGTACCGTTGGTTTTCCAGGAACCACTGTCACTGGTTTGCCCATTGACATGGTTTCCAAAGCAAAACAAAGTCGAGGAGAGAAAAAAGCTAGGAAACTTATGAGCAAACTAGGATTAAAACCTGTACGTCGAATAAATGATTACTTTTCATTGTTCCCTGATTGGAGGTACAAATATAAATAAGTATTTCTTTATGTTTAGGTTCAAGGAGTGAACAGAGTAACTATTCGTAAATCAAAGAATATTCTCTTTGTTATCAATAAGCCAGACGTGCTTAAAAATCCAGCTTCTGATACTTACATTGTTTTTGGTGAAGCCAAGGTAAAATTATGAAAATTTTAATAAGGAATTGTATAATGATAAATTAGCAGCTGAAGATAGTGATGATTAATTTTGTTTCGCATTTTGTAGACAGACTGATAAAATGTTGATACATTCCTTGGCAGACTGATATTCAATAATTATTTTGTATTCTAGTCGTGAATTTTAATGTTCATGATCACTGAGGATATCTTCTTTTTTTTATACATATATATAGATTGAGGATCTCAGTCAACAGGCTCAAGTAGCAGCAGCTGAGAAGTTCAAGGAGCCACCACTAATTCCAGCAACCGAAGCTGGTGGTAGCACTACTGTAAGATATTATATTTTTGGTGGTTTTTTTTTGTGCTTGAAAAAGGGGATGACGAAAATATCTTATTCTAAGTTTATCCTCTAACTTTGTGTTCTTGAAGGTTGTCGCGCCGATACAAGAAGAATCGGAGGAGGAGGTCGACGAAACGGGCGTCGAAGAAAAGGACATTGACTTAGTAATGTGTCAGGCCAATGTGTCACGAGGGAAAGCTATTAAAGCTCTCAAAAATAATGAGAACGATATTGTCAATGCTATTATGGTAAGCTTTTAAGTGGAGAATATAAATTTTGATGTATAAACCGCGAAAATTTTGATGATGATTTACATAATGGTTTCGTTTATATTTTTTATTAAACAGAGAAGAAAGATGGTTGAAAATCTTGGCAGACTGATGAAATTTTTGTATCATAAAACTGTTTGATTTGCATATTGCAAGAAATTAATTTTTCCGTACTGCATTTCAGGAATTGACAATGTGATGAAGCTGCTTAGCAATAGGGTGTGCTACGTCGTAGCTCGCATTGTGAGGTCGTCTTATTTTATCATCTACGCCATCAGGAAAAACATCATCCTTTTTTTTGTCTCATTACATTCAAAGGATTAAGCTCGAATACTGGGAGGCCGGAATTTACACGAAGAAAGTGATGCTTGCCTCAGAAAAAAATCCACATGTATATACATAATTCATATGAAAAAAAATAAATACACTAAGGACACTATATTACTTGTATATTTTTTCAGTTTTGAAAAGTAGGATGAAATATTTTGTATCGTCCAGGTTAACTTGTCGCAATTTTTTAATCTAATGTCGTAACTTGTTTTTCATATTGATAAAATGCCATGTATACTCAAAATCCAGTGCACTTTCACTAGGTGTATATAAAGTTTTTTATACTTGTACGAATTTTGTATAGTAGATTTCATTTTATACTGCTTTATTTGCATTAAATGAAACGGAAAAATACGTACTTATATATATTTACTAATCGCAGGTGTACGATTGACAAAATGAGTTTTAACTTAACTAAGTGGAACTTGTGGCGCGAGATCGTAGCGCATTCGACTTTTCAAAATTTCAAAATGGCGCATTCGATTGATTGTTACGGTTAGGCAAGTAGAGTGCGGTGGACTCGTAAAATCGCGATGTATATATCGCGAAAATATCGAAGTATCGACGGATTAGAGAAAACAGCGTAACTCCCCTCAGTAAGACAGTAGAGAAAAGTGTATTACTGTCATTGTCGACGAATATACTTCAATCGGCAGAGAGGAGGAAACATTGTAGGGGCCAGGGTGATCACGTTACTCCGTATGACAGGCAGGACTGTCATTTTCTGCCAAAGTGTATCTTAATCTCCGAAACCTTCAAAGACATTAGTGCAACAATGGCGATGGGCAAAGGGTTTCGTGTCTACGAAAAATTAAAACCGCCCAGTCCGCATTCACTTATTTTAGAACAACGAAATCGAAAAGAAACGGTTCTTTTCGAATCGCAAGCTGTCGCTATTCTCTGTAAGTATTTTATTATTATATTAATTATAATTAAATTAATATTATATCAGTATTTCCTCAAATATCAAGGATTCTGGCTTCTTTGCATGTGGTCGTTAAAATACACAAATTTGTATTTAGTAAATTAAATCGTTTGATTTTTTTATGCGGTATTGTAAATAATTATTTGTCGGTTTTTTTTTTATTACCGTTATATGTAGCCAGAAATCTTATTTTTTAGCTGCCGAAGAAACGGACAGTTTAAAAGGGAAATACACAAAGTTATTAGACGCGCATGGATGCCTAGGTGTTTTACAACTGAATGCAGGCGAAAATACTTTATTGTATCTTGTGCTCGTCACTGGATGTTTTTCGGTTGGCAAAATAGGAGAATCCGAAGTATTCAGGATTACGCAGACTCATTTTGTACAGCTTCATTACACACAAAGCAATGAGGATCGTGTATCAGAAGTTAGGAAAGTTCTTAACTCTGGTACATTTTACTTTTCTTGGTCTGCTGGTAATCAAGAACCTCTTGATATTACTCTTAGCGCACAGAGGCGATGCAAGTCTACAACAACTGATAATAGATTCTTTTGGTCGGTTTTAAATACATAACGCAAATATATATGCATTTAATGGAAGTGCAGCACAAATAATAAATTTTGTATTTCATAGGAATCGAATGTTGCACATACATTTATTGAGATACGGCGTAGATACATCTCATTGGTTACTTAAAGCAATGTGTGGTAGCGTCGAAATTCGAACTGTATACGTTGGTCACAGACAAGCACGGGCTGTTCTTATGTCTAGATTAAGCTGCGAACGTGCAGGCACAAGGTAATTTTTATTCATTTCCAGTTGAACATTAATGGTGTATGCACACACGATTATTTTAACATTGATGGATGCTTATTACTATTCTATTCACTCGCTTATCATTGTTTCATTATTTTTATCAACTTCTTATCATGCCACTTTGTAGCACTAATGCAAATCTGTCTGATAAGCCTTCGTTAGTCATTCCGAATCTGAAGTGCATTTAGCTCTATAGGTACTGTACAGATTTACATTTATTATTCAGGTTCAATGTCAGGGGAACAAATGATGATGGCCATGTAGCAAATTTTGTAGAGACAGAGCAAGTAATATATTTAGACAATGAAGTGACCTCATATGTGCAAACCAGAGGATCGGTTCCTTTATTCTGGGAACAACCTGGTATTCAGGTTGGTTCTCACAAAGTAAAAATATCTCGGGGTTTCGAAGCTTCTGCACCAGCATTTGACAGACATTTGAATATGATCAAACAAAGGTACGGGCAGCAAGTAATTGTCAATCTTCTTGGCTCCAGTCTGATTGGTAGCAAGGAAGGTGAAGCAATGTTGAGTCAGTTATTCCAAACTCATCATAATATGTCGGAACACACAGATGTTCCTCACATTCTATTTGATTATCACCAAGAATGTAGAGGTGGAAATATGAAGAATTTGTCAAAGTTGAAAGCAAAAGTAGAGAAATATTTAGAATCATTTTCGTTATTTTATGCGGCCGATAACACTATTATTCTCGAACAAAATGGAACCATTAGAACAAATTGTCTGGATTGTTTGGATAGAACTAATTGCGTTCAAACATTTTTCGCCCTCGAAATACTTGGTAAACAACTTGGCTTATTGAAATTACTTGAGAAGCAGCAAATGGTTTCAAGATTTGAAGAAGTATTTAGACAAATGTGGATTAACAATGGTAACGAAGTTAGCAAAATATATGCCGGTACTGGAGCAATACAAGGAAGTTCTAAGTTAATGGATGGCGCCAGATCCGCAGCTAGAACAATACAAAATAATTTATTGGACTCCAGCAAGCAAGAAGCTATTGATATCTTGTTATTGGGATCAACATTAAATACAGAATTGGCGGACAGGGCTCGATTACTTTTGCCCTCTAATATGTTACACGCCCCGCCAAGCGTTTTAAGAGAGATGTGTAAAAGATATAACGAATATGTAACTACAATGAATCTCAGAGTATGCGTAGGTACTTATAACGTAAACGGTGGAAAACATTTTCGAAGTGTCTCGTACAAAGATACGTCTCTTTCTGACTGGTTACTGGACGCCCCTCGAAAATCATCATGTATGTTCGATTAATATAAATAAATTCATATTAATTCAATTATACTATCCCAATTAATGACATATCTTTTTTGCAGCTCTAGTGTCTGTCGAATACGACAATATTCCTGTAGATATATTTGCCATAGGATTCGAAGAAATCGTTGATTTAAATGCTAGTAATATAATGGCTGCTAGTAGTGATAATGCAAAGGCTTGGGCAGAGGAACTACAAAAAGTAATTTCCCGAGATACTGAATACGTTCTGGTCACGTATCAGCAATTAGTTGGTGTTTGTCTCTATTTATTCATACGGCCTATTCATGCACCTTATTTAAGAGACGTAGCTGTAGATTGCGTTAAAACTGGCTTAGGAGGTGCAACAGGCAATAAAGGAGCTGCAGCTATTAGATGTGTATTGTACTCAACATCTTTTTGTTTTGTTTGCGCCCACTTTGCTGCTGGACAGTCGCAAGTTAACGAACGTAATGCAGACTACGCGGAAATTACGCGTAAAATTATCTTCCCCATGGGAAGAACATTAAATACACATGATTATGTATTCTGGTGTGGCGATTTTAATTATAGAGTTGACATGGATAAGAATGAGATGAGGGAAATGATTAAAAGAAACGAAGTCGATCAAATACTACAATTCGATCAATTGAAGGTACATAAATGAACATAAAACATAAATGTTTACAAAGTGTTTTTAATAATATTAATAATATATTTTCTCTTTAGGTTCAGCAAGACCAAGGAAATGTTTTTAAAAATTTCCTGGAAGGTCCAGTCACATTTTCTCCAACTTATAAGTACGATCTCTTTTCTGATGATTACGATACTAGTGAAAAATGTCGTCAACCTGCATGGACCGACAGAATCTTGTGGAAACGCCGAAAACAAGTACCTGACATAGGTCAGTCCTATATAACTAGAAAATTACTTTTACTATTTCCTTATAATAAACTTGTATACATTCCATTGTTGTAGATTCTCCAACAGATTGGAATCCAGGAAGATTGATTCATTATGGTAGAGCAGAATTGAAACAGAGCGATCACCGACCAGTTGTTGCCATCATCGATATAGATATTCATTGTGTGGAACCGGAAAAACGTGAGCAAGTATTCAGGGAAGTGATTCAAGATTTGGGTCCCCCTGATGGCAGTATAGTAGTAAATGCAGTGGAGGAATCAGATGATATGGACAGTGCATTTGACGAAAATTTCATGACAGCATTGTTGCAAGATTTCTTTCATATCGGCGAAGTAATTCTCGTCAGATTTGTCGGTGAAACAATCTGGATAACATTTAGAGATGGGCAGTGTGCTTTATCAGTAGCAAGGAAAGGCATGACTCAAGTGTGCGGTCAGACTTTGAAATTATCCCTGAAATCACCAAACTGGGTGCAATTAATTGAAAAAGAAATTGAAATATGTAGCAATAGCACAATTGCGCAGTTTAGCCCGAACTCTCCAACAAGAAGCCCCATGCAAAGATTAGAACAATTGGAGTTAACAGAACGATCGTCCCCTAGTAGAGGTAGCCCAAATGGTGTGGTTCCACCACCTAGACCAGCACCACCCGGACGACCAGCACAACCGCCTAAGAGTCCAGCACAAGAGCGAAAACAAGTACCACGTGCTGGTGTATTTAGTGTGTTGCCAAATCAATTTCCAATACCATTAACCAGAGATATAGTAGAACCAGAGCAAAGTGAAAGATTATCACCAGAATCTGGAATTTATGAAGAAATATTGGATGGATCGCCTACTTATCCCATACCAAATCGTCCGCCACCGCCGTTGCCACGGGCAGATACGTCGCAAGAATCATCTAGTAGGCCACCATCTTCTAAACCTCCCCCATTACCACAACGACAAGCTGCTCCACCACCTCAACACCCACCGCCTAGTTTACCCGCTCCGAATGCTCCACCACCAATTCCAGCAAGAACATCAGGCGGACCGCCAATTCCAGCTAGAAATCCACATTAAATAATGGATTATATATACTATATATCATTCCGATATGAGTCAAGTTGTTAGATGTCATTGTGTAGCTAATTATTTATAAATACCAATAGAAATTGAAAAGGGAATAGATCGCTTCCACGTACTGTTGTACAGCTCTATAGCTACTCATTGTCAGAAATCTCTGGACTATTCTGTGATTAGTCATACTCAGTCTTCGGGCACAGTAAGAATTTATGCTTCCTGTCATGCACTTTCCTACAATACTATACATATAACAAGTTTGTTAAATACCTCAAAGATTTCATTGTACAATGTCGTCAAACATATGCAGATTTTACAAGCATATGTAGTTCAATGGCTTCTTAATGATCGTTAAGATAAATGAAATAATAATTATATTGATGAAGTCTATGCTGTTGAAAATGTCATTTGAATATAACTTTTAGAAAAATTTATCGTGGCTAAATGTAGACAAAAAAATAGTGACCATTATTGTTAACTACTGTATTTTGAAGAAATCGGTCACACAAAAGGTATATTGCCTCGATAAATTGATTTATTAACAATTGACGTTAAAACTTAATAAATACGTGTATTTTCTGTTAAATACACTATTTTTCTAAACGAAAATAGATGGTTAAATTCATTTTTGAGAGTTAAAGTAATGCGACTTATGTTTACTGCTGGTTATAACAGTAAAAAAAGTAATAAACTCGACAGTATTCTTCTAAATAAAATACTTGTCATGTAAGTACATACTGAATGTATAAAATATACATAAACAATCGTTGACCAATCAAATATTCTTTTAAGTTAATAGAAATATGATCAATAATAGCAAATATAAATGACTATTACGATGGTATAAAAGTATCAATTAGTAAAATTTCAATTCCAAGCACTGTTAGAAGGGACAAAACATTATTATATTTATTTTGTAGCTTCATGTATTGTATTATTGTACATATACATATAATATAAAAATCGATGCAAGATACAAGTAAAATGAGATTCTATGTTTACACAACGAAGAAAACATTCTTAATTATTTTGCGAAGTTCGGAATTAATAAGTACTTGTTGTGCGAGCATTATATTATACATAGAATGTTTTTCCTATAAACGAAGAATTTCGCGAGAAACAAGATGTGTTGAAAAACATATATAATATACAGATTTGAGAAGGTAATAAAAATACATGAACTCGAGCATTTTTGTAATTGACTCATGTATTTGAAAAAGAGTGTAAATAGAGATGGCTTTAGTAAAAACTGTTTTATAGTTGATGCACGTTCTCCAAATACTCCAATATTATGTATTTTATTGCTGTTTTAAATCTACTAATCCCCCAGTTTTGTTCTATATTTCACAACAACACGAAGCACAGGTTTTTACAAAAATATTTTTTATTTACTTCAGCAGTATAATGAGATTGTTTTCTAAATCTGTAACTAATCCTAAAAATGTCGTTTGTTTGGCAGATAGAGCAACGATGGTCCATTAGATATTATTCAATAATACATATAAAAAGGTTTTACAAAAATTTCTATCAGATTAAATTTGTATATATATATACTGTATACACAGAGAGCTGTGTGTGTCATTGAGTTATGAACAATTTATTACGAGAGAAATGAATGGCTTTGAGCTCTATCATGGAAATGTATTTCCATTCAGTATAAACATATTTCTTTTAGCGAATAAATTATATACAAAACGATATCACTAAATTAATAGCTAACTAGATTCTGATTAATATACTAAATACAGTTAGCAGAGACCAAGTATTTGTTCGTTTACCAACAGTATCTGCTTTTAAAGTTTTCATATATTCGAAATTTGATTATTATTTGTTACAAAAAACAAGCCAATATGTTGTTAAAGACTAGCCTATTGGAATGGAACGTCATGAATTTTTACGTGAAAAGTGAATACGTAGAAAAATCAAGATCTATCAAATAACTTCGTAATACTATATCAAAACGTTGTGAAGATCAATAGGTTGCCAAAGCGAAAACCTCGCGTACCTGGTATACAAGTCCGTATACCCGAAATAGTTTCGTTTCTAGCAACATTCTTTCAGTCTCACGTGTACCCTTTCTGCGCTCGTATCGGCTTATAAACCTTAGATGTCAATGTCCCCTTTTCTGATTTAATGGGGTATTAGAATGTTTAACTCAGTAAGCCACAATTGCTCAAATTATTCTTGATTATGACATCAGTTACAGCATCGAACACAAACTCAATATTAGATGTGTCTGTGGCACATGTGAAATGCGTGTAAATTTGTTTCTGATCTTTCCTTTTATTTAAATTTTCAAACTTCATTTGGATGTAGGATGCACATTCTTCGTAAGTGTTTGCACCTTTATATTTTGGGAAACAAATTGTCAAAGGGCTCCTGGAGATCTTCTCTTCAAAAAGATCCTTTTTGTTCAGAAATAATATGATCGATGTTTCAACAAACCATTTACTATTGCAGATAGAATCAAATAATTTCATTGACTCTATCATTCGATTCATTTCTTCGTCTTCTGCAAGTACCAAGTCATAGCCACTTAACGCGACACAAAATATAATGGCTGTAACTCCTTCAAAACAGTGAATCCACTTTTTTCTTTCCGATCTCTGACCACCAACATCGAACATTCTACAGTGGCACACGAAAAGAAAAGATATTGGTAACAATACATACTACAAAATCATTAGGAGCATCAATCAAAAATTACTTACTTAAAATGCAAGCCTTTAAATGAAAAATGTGTTTCTACTATTCCTGTTGTTTTTACACGTGTTCTAAGAACATCTTGTTGTGTAGGAATGTAATTAGGTTGAGCTATGCGATCCAAAGCATTTAGGTAATAAGCTGCCGAATCGTTGAGCTGATATTCCCTGCTACGAGTGAAACAAAGCTGTACTCCAGCGTCCTGCCATAATCGTTTCATTAATAATGCCAGTTCCCCAGTTAGCTCGCCCTCCTCTGCAGCAGAAGCTAGGGTAAAGAATTGGCGTGCTATATCCTACAACACAATTAGATCTTTTACTAGTACTTATTAAACATTATGATCCCATCAAATGTAGGTTGCTATTACATTAAAACTATTATATGTACCCCTTTATTAGGATCTGCAAAGTCAATTCTGAGTTGTCCCAGGGCTCTGATTATTGTCATAAGACTTTGAACTGTGTTACTACACACTACAGGTTTATATTGTTCGCATTCTTCTTTGCTATAGCCAGTTTCATGGATAATTTTCATTTGTTTTACTATAGTAGATTTCCCAGATTCTCCGGCGCCTTCAGATACAACAAACAATCATACATTTAATAAAGCTGTGTATTATTGCACGCACGTCAAATAAATCGATGCTCAATGAATATCGTGGCTACTTGCACTTACAGGTGATCGAGAGTGAGTATCCAATGCGTTATCTAATGATTCACGCGTGACGATGATTCAAGTTTTCCGAAAATCGCCCGCGCAACACTTCCGCGGTTGCGCGAAATCGATTAGATTGATTAGAACGCGCTTCGTGTGGGAGTAACATTTTAAATAAAAAAATCGAACGATTGAATCATGTACTGTCTTAAAGAATCCGCAAGGAAACAAACAGGAAAGAAAAATATATTTCTTGGGTGTACGAGCTCGTTCTGTGCACCGATCTACTTTTACGACGAATCGTCGACCAAAGAAACATTATCAACGAGATACACGGAATATATTCGGAACAGCATCGAGAACAAAGAATCAGTGGAATAACAATGGGATACAACTCTCTCCGAAAGAAAGTACGTGAAAGAAAAGAAAAGGTGAAGAAATTACCAAGCAAGAGGAGCTTGACCTCACTGGCGGCTCGCTCGCCATCGGCTCTGAGATCCTTGTCGATCTTTTTAGACCTTTCCGCGGCTTCTTTCTCGCCGGTGGTGCTCACCGCGCATCCCATCCTCGCCAATGGTCCTCTCTATACCCTGAAGAAAGAACGAGCACCATGCAAGGCGTCTCTATCGGGTCTCCACGAAACAGTCGTTTATTCGCCGCGCTGCCGTGTATGACACTTGTTGCACGGACGTGTGGGAACCGCCCGCACGCGGTTGTGCTCGCATACACGCACTAATCGGACACACACCCTCGCACACTTGCTCGTTGCTCCCCTGTCGATGAACGTATGTATTATCGTTCGATGCGTACATATACCCGTGATCTATTTCTAAAGATCACTCGCTGCTTTCCCGTCAAAAACGATGACAATGGACCAGAACTGCACGAGCCTACAATACCGGTACGATATCACTTTACCGTCGTCCTGTGTAAGCTGCTCCTTTAGTGTGCAGGTACAGTCAGGATTCGTGGAGATCTCTCGATCACGATCGCCGACCAATCCATGCGAAGATCGCCAGTTCGTTTTGGCCAATGAAAACACTACGGCAACCGCATTCGGTCAGAATTCCATATTGCGCCATCTAATGTTGGAACTGTTAAATCGAAAGATCGGTCCGTGAACCGTCAGGCATCTTGTAATTTTTTCGTTCGATGACCGTACTTCGTTGCGCTTGGGCCCGCGGGCCCTGAACGCTGGAATATAAATTTAAATGATCGCAAGATGCAATGGAAAATAGGAAAGAATTACATTAATATTTCCCACCTGTTTCTTTGTATACACAAAACCTTGTGTGTCTCTTATTTGGTTACAGATTAAATAGAATGGGCGAAGCGCACGAAAAAGGTGAACAAATAGCGTTAATTCAATATAATGGATAACAAAAATGTATGTTGCAAACGATAACGCAAAAGGAATGGCGGTATGTAGAATTATTGTAACCGGACCCTGATCTAATTTCATCCAATTGACAGGTCCACTACTGGGTAGGTCTATTTATAAACTCCATTAATAATGGTTGGCTAATCGTAATCGTCCAGGTGTTTCACCAGACTCCATAATTTCCGCAATTTCTGGACACCCTCCACAGCATGACTTCCTATATCCGTGGCTTTAAAATGTATTAAGTAATTAAACTGGATGAACAACGAACGACCACCTTGATTTACCAACTTAACTTTCCCCGAATGATCGGGGAAAAATGATAGAAAAAAAATTTGAAAGGAAGAAAGAGTTCTGAAAGACTAGTTCTGAAAGCAAACCTACCAAACCTGTGTGACGTTTATTTCCTATACTTTCTTGAATAAAGGGTGGCGTGAGAAGACAAGTACCTTCGAGCCTGAACAAGCGTTCTAGTAGGGTAAAATAAAAATTAATTTGCCCACGGATATTTAGATATTAATTTTTATCGTATCATCATTACATTGTCCTAAATTATCCTTTACACATGTTGATCTTTTTCAGTGAATTCAAATTATTGTTTCGCGTTCGATTTCGAACGATGTAAATCCAAATAATAGTCGTAGTCGTAGTTGCTTGTTTACGTTTACCATAAACACAATTGTTCGTACGTTCAGTCGATGTCCCGATCGTGCACGATTAATTAGATCTAGAACTACTCACCCGTGGTGAAGTGGTACCCGGAAATTTTAAGATCATGGGATTCTTAAAAGTTTTAGTAAGTATGGACACGATTTAAATCGAATTTCAAATTCATATATGTGCACGAAATTTTAAATTAAAATTAAAATGTTCTATTATACATTTCTATTGTATCAGCTCTTGTTCGGTTGTGCTGCTTTAATTTTTGCATACGATAGGATGAGCGATCATTTGGATGAGAAATTGAGGCAGACGAAAATCGAAATAGCCAAGCTTTATTTTCGAGAAGATCCACCAGGTAAAGAAAGATAGACAAACTGCAATAATTCACATCAAATATCTATTCTGCAAATAAACGTTGAATCATTATAATCGTAGTTGAGAGAAAATTGTACAACGTAAAGTGGAATCGATTATGGCACCAGGATTTCGACAAGAAACGGCCATTTATAGTGAATACGTTTGATAAAATAGTCTTGATGAAAGGGAATCGATTCGTGGCCTTTTCCGTTGACACGATCCCACGCAATGATACCTTATCGCAAGATTTCATGTTTCCTGCTAATGATAATCCTATTAAATTCGTCAGGGTACGCAGATCTATGCATGTCGTTGATATTTATTCGAGGTCATGTTCATTATCGAATTATTTCATTAATCAATGTATCGCAGAGTATCGTTTGGAAAAGTGTGATCTATCTGTTAACTTGTTACGGAACTGGATCGTGTGATGTACACACGGGAACAGATTATACGCAATTACAACGACGCCAAATCATTCAGCACAAGGGATATCCCATGGACGCCAGTTTTTTTGTTTCCGCGAATCGACTCTATCTGGTCGTAGCTGATAATTCTGGTCTATTCGTTGTACCTTCGTTGTAAGTTTAATCAAATTCCAGGCACTTCGATATTATCGTCCTTTGGGATATTACATTTACTATTAATGTAGGATATATCATTGGACCGGAACGTACATGGATGTAATAGCCGAGGTGATGACTACCGCCGCGGTAGCGGTCACCACGTTCAGATACAAGCAATCAACTATTATAATATTCGTTCAGAACGATGGAAACACCCCTGGAATTGGTTCCATGGTGTACGAATTCGAGGACGGGACTCCTGATAGAATACAATTCTTGCCGACTTCTAATCCGACTTCCGTTCACCATTACAGTCACGCGGGCTTTAATTTCATTTTATTGGTGAACCAGCATGGTCCCAGTAGCTTGTACTGGTGGGATGGTTGGTTTTTTTATTTGTTAATATTCTTTTTTCTTTATACAGATCTGTAGTGAATATGTTAGGGTTGCCATTTTTTCAGGACACGAATTGTTAAGCTGGGAGCAAATTGCAGAGATCCAGGCGCCAAGTTCGGTCCATATTGTGAACATTAACGATGACGCCTTTTTCCTCGTCGGTTATGACGTAAGCGTAACTTTATTTATCGATAATCAATTAGTAAATGATTTAATGCTTACTAAATGCTAGTTGTGTCGCAGAACACGGTGCAGTTATACAAATTTGGAAATTCATCGGACTGCTCCCTGTTAAATTCCATGGAATTGTCTACTAATCTGACTCTGGTTGATGTACGACTTAAAATCGTAAAAAACACAATAATCATGGTGCTGGTCGTCATGGACAAGAATAGTACTTACAACGTTGAATTATGGCAAATACACATGGAAGAAATTCCAACCGGTTGACTATTCTACGTAATACTATAATTTTTGTATAATGGTTTCGTCGCTTTATTGATTCCGATCTTGCTTTCAGATGAGTCGACCAATGAAAGTGATGTCTTGACAAAAAACTTGGCGGAATTAATTGATATATTGCAACAGAGAAAGCCGCTCATAGACAAAGCCGAAGCTTCGCTGCCACTTTTATTACCGGCAAATGAAAATTTAACAGTATCGGAACCTGTAGTATTGCAGAACATGATACTAGATTCGGGAACCGTGAGAAATATCAATGTCTTTGCAGACGAGGACATCATAGCGCCTCGTGAACTGGAGGAACAGTTGGAGAACCTGACAGCCGATGTTAATGATGTATTAACAGTCTCTGAAGAACTTTTAACGCTGAACAATATGAGTTCTTTGAATGGTGATATCGTCATTAAGGGCGACGCAGTTATTGAACAACTGCAGGTTGATAAGTTGTATGTGGATTTTTTGAATGACGTTGATATGCAGGCGATTAACGTTACAAATCCACAAACGTCGCAACAATCGTCGAATTCCCTGAAAGGCAATAATATTATCGTGCAGGATCTTAAGGTCGATTCTATTTGTGGAATTCCGTTCAATTGTAAGGCGAATAGGACTGAATGTAACAATAATAATAATAGTAATAATGATATTTTACATATGTATAAAGAATATTAACATTATTTTAGACTGGTCTTTAAATAATGATACATCGAAAATGGAAATAAATGTTGGATCAGATAAAATAGTATTTTCCAACGACACTGTACATTTATATTCGAATGTATCGCTAACAAATTTAACCGTAAAAATGATAAACGGCACGGACATTAATGAACTTTTCAGCGAGTTATTTATTATCCATGAAAATCAGAAAATAAAGGGTAGATTTTTTAGAATCATTTTAAACGAAGTGGTCGGCAACGTGGATTAATTTTCAATCAACTTTACAGGCAACATTACCTATACTAACGCGTTACAAATCCAGAATCTAACGACACAAATGTTAAACGGAATACCGTGGGAGAATTATATGAACACAGTAACCGATCAAAATTTCAAGAAGTTTATAATAAGAAAGCTTCAGGTGGAAAATTTGTACGCGGATTCGATAAACGGTGTTCCCGTATCGGGAGCTGCTCGAGTATCAACGGAAAATATAATCAAAGGTAATTGGAATTAAATCAAATTAATTTTCAATTATTTCGCCGCGCACATTTACATTTACAATGAAAAACGTCTTCTCTACAGGGGAAGCAAAAATTGCAAAGTTGATAGTGACAGAGAAATTTACAGCGGATCCAAACATTGAACTACCGGTAACTCCGCCGTATCAAATTTATAATAATGTCACTATCCGAGGTAATTTGCACATTGGAACTCTCGATTTGGATAAATACACGAGCATTCTGATACACGGCGAAAAAATAGACTTGAATAATATTCTTGATACTTTCTGGACGAAATCGTCCGATCAAATAATCGAGACCGATATTGCGTTCGAGAACAGTTTAATCATTGATTATCTGAACACGAAGTATTTCAATGGATTCACCGAGGACGAATTTCTATATACCAATGCAACAACCATTCCAGAGAATTTCACGAACTTATATTTTGAAAATGTTCATGTCGATGATATGTTCTTTGTTGCTGGTGAAAACGATAGCTTCTTTGAAATCGCCCCAGAATCGGTAACTATTCGGGAAAGGTTGCATCTGGAACACCTTCACGGAAATCAATTGTTCACTGAAGTTTTCAATGGTGTGCCTGTCACGGAAATTTTGAATGGAACGCGGCAGTATATTTTCTCAGAAAATATGTATTACCCCACGATTCGAGCTAAGCAAGTAAACGTGGACGAGCTTAATTTCCAAACACTTAATAACGAGAGCAGTTTTAGCCTCCTTGAAAATGCGAGAAACGATCAGAAAGATCAGGCAAGGAGATTTATGAAGACATCAGATTTCCATGTAAAACATCTTCGCGTTGAAACGATAAATGGTCTCGAAATGGAAAAATTACAGTGGCTAAAAAATATAAATGTCTCTGATTTGAAAGATTTAGTAATCAATGGGGATGTAACAATAAAGGGTGATTTAAATGTCAATCAAATAGACGATCAATCACCGATTACCTATTTGCAGAACATGTTTAAACAAGACATCATGATTGATACCAAGATGACGTTCGACGAATTAATTGTACAGAATGTCACTTTGAGGTCTCTGCATGGTCATGATGTGAACAACCTTTTCGAACGTTTGCTTTCAAAGTCGAAGGACCAAATTGTACCCGGACAATTCTCCTTCTATAAAGTCACGACAAATAATATTGAAACTAAATTCATCAATGATCAAGACACCTCCAAGATTATGTGGATAACTGAGCCACTATTTCTAACAGGAAACGTCACGTTCGACGATTTGTTTGTAGAAGGGGATATTACAACGAGCACTCTAAATGATCGTGACGTTAATGAGGTATTTTTTTCAATCTAGTCACCGATTGAAATACAAATCGTAATTAATCAAATTGGTCGATGTTTTATTTCAGTTGTATCGGAGTATGCTAAATGTATCGGTGAAAGAAATTGGAAATTTAACAATAGATGGGAACATCTCTTGGGCCAATTCATTGAACAGCTCTACCTCGTTGACATTCCTGTTCAACAACGCGGTGACTAAAACTACTAATCAGACTATTCCAGGCGACATTATTTTCCGTAAAGATGTATCAGCGTCAACTGTAATTGGACGATGGAAAGAAATCGACGAAATACACGAAATAGTTGCAGACGCTGTGATAGACGACGGTGATGTTATTGAAGTAACTGGCGAGAAAATTTGTAAAGAGCATCTCGTTATTAGTATCCTGTCAGTGACTGGTGATATTAGTGTTCCTACCGTTAATGGTATCAATATTCTTGAGTTTAATAATTCTGTGGCAAGACGAGGTTCAGGTGAAACGATAAACGGGACCATAACTTTCCTCGAAGAAGCAACGATTAACAAGATTATTGTTGGCGATGGAGCTCACAATATTCCTTTTAAAGGTGTAGTTTTGGCAACAGATATGCTACCCCTCGGTGTAGCGTTCGGAGATCTCGAATTGAAAGACGCATTCGTGAAGAACTTGGATGGAATTAATTTTGATGAATTTTTAAAAGATCGCGTTACTATCGACGGGAAATATAAGATATTAGCTGATGTACAATTTAATGGTGATGTTTTAGTAACAGGTATTAAATTATATTTACGTTATTAATGCAAATTTTATATAATAATTAATTTACATTACTACTTTATGACAAACAGGAAATGCAAATGTGTCACGAATAAACGGCATCGATCCTTCCGACATGGTACTCAATGGGACAGGTGAAACGCAATGGATATCCGGTTCAAAGCTCTTCGAAGAGCATGTTATAGTAAATGGTAATGTTTATGCTCCATTTGTAAATGGTATGAACGTCTCCGCAGAGTATTCTAATGGTATACAAAACGACGAAGATGTCGAGTTCGTTGGTGACCTGGTAAGAGTTTTCGATTTTAAATGTATATACAACTAATATGTTTAGAACTGATTTGTTCCCAGATTTTCAAAACGATGGTCAAAGTTCCAGAAAATGTGTCAGTTTCCGACCGAGTAAATGGAATAAAGTTACAAACTATTATGAATGATTTACAAAATGAGGCGCGTCAAACTATCGAAACACTGAAGCAGAAAGAAAACAAAATGGAAGAGAGTATTACACAGTCGTTGTTAATTTCCGAGACCTTAAGAAATATTTTCTCGTACATAGAGGTAGAGAGAAGCTTGAAAATACATGCTCCTAATATTAAGAAGGTCCACGTTGTTTACTACGAACAGGTGGTAAAGTTGAACCTGTTTGGAGAAGAACCAGGCAATTTTTGTGGTCTTCCCAATAATTGCTCTTGTCCTACTGTGTACGTGGCGGAACTTGATGAACATGGATGTCGTATTACAAGAACAAATGGTAGCAAAATAGTGCGAAACTATCACGAACTGCACAGTACATTTGGCGTGAATGTAATAACAAACTCGGTGTCGTACAGTCCTGAATGTACTTTAAATAATACAGAGAACGAGTTCATTAAGATTTCGTGGATGAAGTCCGTGGCGGTCGATACTGGAGAGGTGTTGGCTAACGTGAAGGAAACATCCTCTGAAATTCAAGGATTCGTAAAGGATGCAGAAACTTTTATGACACATGACAGTGCGTTATTTAAATCTTGTTTAAAAATCAATCATTTACTTTGCTCGTCACTTCTTTTTGTTCTTTTTATTAAATTGGAATATATATGTATATATTTATATCTTGTTTCACTCTTTAGATTCAGTCTTTGTAATATTAGCAGTGTATTACGATGTATCACACGCAACACACCAAACGAATTCTATAGTTTATAAAATCGATTTTGAGAAGAATGCTTTAACATTGCATCAACTATTGCCCACTGATGGAGCTTGGGCTCTGAAAGTGTTTAAAATAAATCATCACGAAATATATCTTCTTTTGGCTTGCTTCGGGGGGTCTGAGAAGTCATATCTATACAAGATGGATTCGATCTCGACCAAGGTAAGGATGATTATTAATTAGTTTGATTTGAATTATTTGAATTGCTTTGATTTTCAGTTTACGCTGCAGAAAACTTTTGGTGGTAAAACGCGTAATGTGAAGAGCCTGTTCCAAGAACAGGACCACTTCATTTTGTTGGATGATTTCGATACGCACGCAATAAATATATATCATTATGATCGAGAATTTGATAATTTTTATAGCTATCAAAGTCTATTTCACAGTTCACGAATCTCCAGTGTAGAATGTTTCTACGCTGATGGTAAGAACAGCATATCGATATTAGAATAAAGTAAGAATGAAATTTAATATTTTTACTCTATATTTTAGAATTAGGTCAAAGTGATTCTTTTATCATTGTTGCAACGGAGAACAATAAATTTTACATTTACGAATACATGTTTGCTCAAGTAGGTTTATACTGCATTTAATCATTCGAATAGTTTGAGTTATATGTATACTGTCTCTTTAAAAAATCATTATTTTCAGAAATTCCAGCTAAAGTTACATCATCCAATAGATGATTTACAAACGATGGTGCCGTTCTATTATTCGCATAATCACTATATTTTTACGGGTACGAGAACAAATAGTACTATATTGAGAATCGTAAAACAGGGGCCCCATTAAAATTTTACAATGATCTTAGTATAGGAATTTGTCTATTATTATTAATAATATATTACGCTATCCGTACAAAATTTGTACATATGCATGTATAGGTACATTGTATGTAATTTAATGTTAAGGCAAGTTATATATGCATACCTATATTTGTAATATAAAAATGTACTCGCGTAGCGAATTATTAATAAATTTGTAACATTTAATATGTCAGCCTTTATATTTTAAGAATTTAAATCGAATATTCCAGTTAAATAATTTATACGATTCTGTCCAAAAGTAGGTTTAATATTAACTGACTGAGTTGCGCCAGCGCGATCCCCAGCGAAAAGACTTGGACTATATTTCGCCTCTTTCCGTAAAACATCGTCAAAGAATAGTCAGATGATATAAAATCATCACGTATAATTAAATCTCGCAGTCACAGCATTGCTGAGACGCACGTAATAGTATTCCACGAGGACCGTAGCCGACAGCACACGAAGCATCCAGGTTTCGCTTTTTCACGAAGTGGAAGCCATTGAAATACATTGAAGTTCCTTCGTTGTTGCTGCGCGACACTCCAATTAACATTGTAAGGTATATATATTCAAGCAGAAAGTTGGCCCTTTATTTTAGAAAAGTTGGAAAACGTTAGAAAATCAATGGCCCGACATAAATCTGTCAGTGTATCATTTCATTCTGTGTAATTGGACAGCTTATTTTCGTCCTTAATTAATTACGCACGATTTATTGTTGATTCATATTACTGTATGTAATTTAACTTATTTAGTATAATTGGGATGAATGAAACGCGTCCAAAAGTAAAAAATAATTGAAATATGATTGAAAAAATTTAATTGCATCTTTTATCCGGCATGTTTTTTTGGTTATGTCGGTCTACGACAATTTGGCACAATGAAATACTAAAAAATTCATTATCATGATACTGACACTGATATTGCAATTGATTCTGTTCGAAAAACCATTGTCCATTTATTCTAGTCGAAGCATTTTGACCTTACTAAAAAATTACGTGTAATAGGATAATTTTTTTTTAGGTTATGACACGTCTATACAGAAAAATGTTGTTACTACGTGTCGCTACAAATTTGGTATCTGTATCATTGTTAGGGCGCATCGTATGTTATTTTTAAATTAATTTTATTATTTCAGACAGGACATTTCTTTTAAGGCAGTGATGGCTGTCAAGGGGCTGGTAGCAGCAATTGTTCAATTTTTAACGCAGCAGTTGGAAGAGGGTGATATTACTGCCGACTCTCGGGAGAGCCTCGAAGTCGCAATACAATGTTTAGAAAGCGCTTACAATGTTCAAGCGTCCGATACCCCAACCAGTCTTAACTTATATGATGTATACAAGTCTGCTGCGGAAAATGCACAACCCCAAATGACACCAGAAGTGACTACAGAAGCAAAAGCTGAAGCTGAAAGATTGAAAAATGAAGGGAATATATTAATGAAAGTGGAAAAACATCATGATGCGCTTGCCAATTATACAAAGTATATAATTTTTTTTTGGCATAAAGTAATTCGAAGCATTGTACATGTAATTTGTTTTAGGGCAATCCAATTAGATGGTCGCAACGCAGTATATTATTGCAATCGTGCTGCAGCGTACAGTAAAATTGGCAATCATCAACAAGCAATTAAAGATTGTCATACTGCATTGTCTATTGATCCCTCTTATAGTAAGGCATACGGTCGATTAGGTTTAGCATATTCCAGTCTTGACAAACATAAAGATGCTAAAGAAAGTTATCAAAAAGCATTGGAGATGGAACCTGACAATGAAAGTTATAAAAACAATTTACAAGTGGCGGAAGAAAAATTGGCTCAGCAAGGCATGAGCAATATGGGATTAGGTGGAACAGCATTTCCAGGTATGGATCTTAGTTCACTCTTAAGTAATCCAGCTGTTATGAACATGACACGTCAGATGTTATCCAATCCAGCGCTCCCAAATTTGGTGAGCAATTTTATGAGTGGACAAACCGAAACAGGAGTTCATATTGATGCACTTATTGAAGCGTAAGAATTTTTAAATATTTTTAAACCTTTTGTTACATGTAATGGTATGTGGAAGTATATATTATTGTATATTAATTTTATAGCGGACAACAATTTGTCCATCAATTGCACAGTGCTAATCCTGAATTAATTGAATCCTTAAGACGACAAATGGGAGAAAATCCAGATAATCCAGATCCACCAAAACAGAATTAAAAAAACTGCTATTGGGCAATATTATAAAAATTCTATAAAAATGGAAGTAACTAAATTTAATCGAAACATACAATTAGCTATGGGGCAGTGTCTTGTTATTCTTTTAATGAGCCACCAAATGAGAAGTCAGGATTGCAAATTATTACATTTCCGCTGTCTTCAAATGATATTCATATACATATGCTATAGACATTTTCCAATGAATTGTTGAATAAAGCATCAAAATCTGTCTTTTGAATGTGTGCTGGCAATACTTGGTATATGAAGACTAGATAATAAATGTCAAAACATGGTGCATACTTTACAGATAGGATAGATATTTGAATATATATTGATCGATCATTACGTGTTCTGTCATAAAATGTAGCTTTCAATTTATTTTAATTCTAACTTATATGTACAGTATGTCTTTCGAATAATTTTAACAATCACATTTTCTATGATAAATTATTATCTATTACTAAAGATATTGTGTATCATATCTTATCATAATGTCTTTCATAATGGTGGATATTTGGTTTTAAATTGGATATGAAAATACAAAAACATAATGTTAATTACCTTTATAGTGAAACATGTATATATTTTAAAATGATCCAGTTGAAACAGAACTAAATTTAATTATTAAACATTCCTCAAATGTTTCTACATTTTATTTTGATCGCCTTTACTTAATGATATTTGCAACTCTTTTTTTACATCTAATTTTAAACCCCTTAGAATAATTATTATGAAATAAAAAAAATTCTTTTTATTGGAATGTATTTTACCTATACATAGTCACATTTAGAAACTTAATCGCATAAGGAAATTAACAAATTAAAAATGGCAAGTCAATTAAATTCGGTTTCAATTTTTAGGGCTTTTAATCATATTTGACCTTCAATCTTTGCATGATAATTTTCGCCTACAATTCAATGTACGTCACGTAGTGACGTCATTTTTATTTGGCATATTCGTGCCGTGCGAATAAACTCGGCCATTTTTAAATTTCGTGCTCTAATTGGTTTTCAGCATGTGAATGTAAATTTATATTTGATGAATGAATGCAAAAACATTACACAGACGAAGTTTTACTCTTGAGTACCTTGGATTTTCCTACTATCTATACAAGTTAAAACTTTTCGACTGGGTGTATAATTTAATATAAAGTACACATTAATAACAAGATAACATTCTGTAATTTATAATAGAAACCTTAACATTACTCCTGCCGATTAAATTTAATTTTTCAGGCGCGTTTGCATTGTTCGTGCAAAACCTCTGTGCATGCATTGTACAACTAGACGAGTGCATATATGTATACTTATATACTGTTATAGTTTAACATGTACTATACATACAATCTGTTGTGTTTATGTTTTCCAAAATGGAAGATATTGTTTATGTTATAAAAAATGCGGTAAGTGCAATGAATATTGACAAAAACCTTGACCACATTTGATCACAACCATAAATGTTTTTAGGGAATAGTTATTTATTTCGTGGTTATAAAGCTATTGTCACAATTTGCACGTGTACATGCCAGGGGCGCTGAGTGACAAAGCTGCGATGCAGCATTATTTACATATTTTCCAACCCTTTCCGTCATTCACCCACAAATACATTCGAGAAACATGATGCGTGCGCAAAGTTCCTCCACAGGTTCGTGACGTGCGCGGTGGCGCATGATTCGCCGGTTTCGGAGTACCGTCCAGGAACGTAACATTTAATGATGCAAACATTAAAAATCATTTTCTCCTTAAAAGAACATTGTTATAAAATACATTTTTTTTGCATGTATGAAAACTGATTTAGTTTTTCAAGCATCATTGACTACAATACAAATCTATTTCCAACATTGTAGTACTACCTTGCTGAACAAGAAGACAGTATAAGAAATATTATAATAACGCGCAAAGTGGAGAGAATATGCATCAACGCGAAATTCTTAAAAGCTGGTGCAATTTTGTTCATTATGTTAAGATCTTATTTATTATTAACTATATTCACATCTTTCTATCAATTGATAGTAGCGGAAATATAATTTGTGCAATGCAAAAAGCTAATGATGTAGAATAATTATTGCTATTTAACCACTGATGTAAAGATATGAAATATTTATAAAACCATATTCCGATCCGGCCTTCCGTAAACTTACAGCAGGGGCCTTTCGAATGATTGATACGGGCCTGAGTATATTGCCCCCCCTCACTACTCGATTGCCGCACACTCAACAGATTGAGGTGTGGCCATCGAGGGCAGCCATCTTCTTGACTTTCTGTCGCTTAACATTTCAGGTAAATACGCAATTATTTCTTAAGTAATCTGGTTGGAGTGGTGCGAGAGTGTGCTGTGCTGTGTGCCCGGGTGGTTTAACCGTGCCACATATCGGTTTGTTAACGGCGCAACCGGGAACTCTGTGTGTCAAGGAGGGAAAAAAACCTCTCCTCCTCCCGTGATAGAGAGAGGGCCGAAGGGAGTGCCATGCGTTACGAATCCACAGCATCTCCGCATGACGACCGTTTAGTTCAACATACGAGAAGCAACACGCTGTCCGTTGCGGCTGAATTCAATCACTAATTTGGGATTGCTTGTACCAGTTCAAATACAACCAGGGCTTTAGTTCAGTATGTAAATTGTCCCCCGGGATCTAAGACCCCTGCGTCGCTATCCTGTCGCACCCCCAGCGCCCCCATTGCCCCCATCCTTTCCTTTCAGAGTATACCCCCGTTCCCGTAGCCTGTTACACACGACAATGCACTTCCGGCTGTGCGAAATTCAGCAAAAAGCACCGGGTTTCTGTCTGCAAGTCTAAGTAAAAATCTGTGTCACAACTTTGTCGTATCTTGACATTCCTTCGTTTACCTCGTCAACCGACGTTTCGGATCTACGACAAACAAAAGATCGGTACGTTCTCTGATATGGTAGAAATTCCCGTTCCTATTCATTCGACAACTATTGCGCGTATATCTTATTTGCGCTTTCGTTCTTCTAACTACAAAAGATGATTTCATCGGAATTTCCGCTCGATAATACAAAAATACTAAACAAACACGTCGGTCTTTCGATAAATGATTAATAGATTTTATATTTATGAGTTGCAACATTTACGAATAAGCTATTACGTGTTGCAGATGAAAAAAAGTGATAGAATTTGAGTTTAGTTCAATACAGCTTAATAGTGCAATTTTTTTTTATTACTGTGGTAAAACAGTGTACCATTGTACTGATCAACACTTCTTGCAACATTGGAACAAGGTGTGAAGTTTTAAAGTCCAAATAGAATTGTGTTGCTTTAACATTAACACATAACCCTTCTTACTTCATTGACACATATAATCTTTTATATATTCGTTTGCATTGCTTTTTTCCACAACAGGCAACGTTTGTTGCTGAAGTCCTTGCTTTTGTGCAAAATCTTACTAAATGCTTTTAACTTCTGTTACACAGAATGATAACCTTGTGGAAACAATACGCCAGAGAAAGAAATTGTTTATGCTTTTTGATTCCATACCAGAAGTTACCACGTATAGAATTCCTTTGTACATTAACAAGTGTAATCTGTGTAATGACACAAGTAATACACACCTAAAAACAATGGCATTATATAATAAAACATAATTGTACTGTAATAAAAACTTCGTATAACTAGGACTCTGTGCTATATCTATCTCTGACAATAATGTCAGAGCTATTCATTTTTGTGAATGTATATATACGTTCATTTATAATTACCCCCTTAATAAATATTAAATGAATATAAACTATTTAAATAATATTTTATGGAGCATCTAATTTATGTTCAATTTAAATGTTACTTCTACTATATTTATTTTATGCTTCTTAAACAAAATTATTGATGGGTTCACATATATCTTAATAGCGCATGTTTAATACACAAAAGTATCAATCTTATGTGTTCATGCATGTTTCTTTTCTTTTATATGGCATAAGGTACAGTCTTATAATATTTATTGGTATGCAAGAATATTTGTACACATGTTAACAGAGCAACTGGCATAAGGCATCCTTTCTTTTTTCATGCAGAACTGTTAAACAAAGGCTTTACCTTATGCATTTTAGAATTTTGTAATCTTTAATTTAATTGTGTACACAAGATCATTATGTATAACACTGATGATAACATGAAATCCATATTATATTTAGTATTTGACATTCTTGCAAAGCCTTGTAGTATACATATTTTCATATATATCGGAAGGAAAGAGTTATGAATCAGAATTGCTAAGATGTCGTTCAATGATCACAGATTGTATTTAATAATTTTACAGATATTTAAGTATGTAATAATAATAGAAATGAGATATATGCATACGATATATGTGTGGTACATGCAATTATCTCTCAACCTTTTATCCAGTCTAACATATAAAATGTCCACTTAAAGCAGAGAAGCTGAAAGAAAGACTAAAAACATGGGATGCAATACGGGCCGATGCCTCGGTCCAGACGATACGGGGTACCCTGGATCAGGTACGACCCACACAATATCCTTTAAATCTTCAGCCCTCGTAGGTTGCTTTCTAAATAGTAATAAAGTAGACAGGAAATATAGAGACAAAAACAAAAATCTTGACCTATCATACCCACTATATTAGTAGCTGGCAGTAATGAACCTAGAGGAAATTTTTTAGCAATGTAAATTTAAGTACACAGAGGGCTGTAGGGAGTGTATGCTACTATATTTGTAATGCTAGTACCAATTTTTAGTACTCCGTTTAAAAACAAACGAATTACAAAATACTTTGAGGCGATGATAAATTTAATACCCTACGAGGTTTGAAATCAAGCCTTTGTTTATAGTACTGTCATAAAATGAATATAATTGAACAGTTTCGAAAAAAAAATTTCCCTGACTTTTTCCTAACTCTATCCTGAAGAATGCTTTGTCTCAGTCTCTGTCACTGTTTCTTTTGTGTCTTTACATTTGCACTCAGATTCATCTACTTGAAATTGCTTTTTACTTATTTATGCTTTATCCAGGGTGTAGGACAAGCAGTTTCTGTTAACAATGATATTGATTACATTCTTTTTCAACATGTTCTTTGTGTTTTCCATTAAGTTTTGATATCTTATCTTATGCGTATTACATGCTCACTCGCTGCATGCCCTTAATTGAACTAATTTTAGGTGGTGTTCCCTAAAAAATCTTACGTTAACTAATTTAGATTCATTATCGCTAGTATCTGAATAGTTTTTTAAGATACTTGTCACATCTATATGTATACTGTATGGGACTCCAGTTTGGAATTTATTTACACATAGAGTATGGTTTCTATTTAGTGGTTGCAATTTGTGATCTTTTCTTACATATACATATAGTTATATGTTTGAACACACACATATATGTATATGTGTATGGATACTTAGGATAAAATAATTAGCAATTAGGTGTGCATCCTTGTTAATTTACTCTCACATAAATGTAAAAACTAAGTGCATATAATGCCTGTGTATAAATTATCGTTATTGCCAATAATCACTAAACGATAGAACTTAAAAAAGCTCAGTATGATAAAAACACTGGGGTCAAATAAGATTGTAACATTATTGTTGTATAGGTAAGTTACTTAGCAGAATAACAAAATTGATGTGTCTGCACTTAGTAAAAATGACAGTGAAGACATTTTCAAAATTAATAAGTAATGTGAAATAAATATTCGTTACTAATGCGAAATGGAATGTGTATTCATTGCTTTTGCATTTAATACATGAACTTTGAAGATGAGAGTTTAATGCATAAAGTTAGAATCTTAAGGGTAAACAATGTTATTGAAGCCATAGTAAATAAATATGCAATGATTTATATTTTAGAATTCATGGCAGCCATTAGGAAGAAATTGGTTATCGTGGGAGATGGTGCCTGTGGTAAAACATGCTTACTTATAGTCTTCAGCAAAGACCAGTTTCCCGAAGTATATGTACCTACAGTGTTTGAGAATTATGTTGCGGACATTGAGGTCGATGGGAAGCAGGTAGGTGGAGTAAAAAATTATTTCAACGGCTCTTATGTACCTGGAAATGTGTTAAAACAAAAAAATATGTGTGTTATGAACAGGTGGAACTGGCTCTTTGGGACACAGCTGGCCAAGAAGATTACGATAGGTTGCGTCCACTGTCGTATCCTGATACAGATGTAATCTTAATGTGCTTCTCTATCGATAGTCCCGATTCCCTGGAGAACATTCCCGAGAAGTGGACACCAGAAGTGAAGCACTTTTGCCCAAATGTGCCTATTATCCTTGTTGGAAACAAAAAAGACTTGCGCAACGATCCTAATACCATCAAAGAACTTAGCAAGATGAAACAAGAACCAGTTAAACCCGAGGAGGGCAGAGCTATGGCTGAAAAAATCAATGCTTTTGCTTATCTTGAATGTTCTGCTAAGAGTAAGGAGGGCATTAGGGAAGTATTTGAAACAGCCACTCGGGCAGCGCTACAAGTAAGTATTGTTCATTACAGGTTTCCCAAAAATGGAATACAAATTGGGCAGATGTTATTATAAAAATTATGTGAGTTCGTAGGTGAAAAAGAAGAAGAAGGGAAGATGTTGGCTTTTATAATTCATGAACCGTCATCGAGATTGATACAACGGTAATGGAATTTGCGGAGCTAGCTGCAATGAAGCTAGTTGTTATGCCGAAGGCCCCCAGCGGAAACCATAATATAATAACAACTTATCTTTAATTATTTTACACAATAAAACAAATCTACAAAAAAAAGAAAAACAACCACAAAATGCGGCCGCAATATGAAAAAAAAATTATCATCGATGAAACTGGAGACTTAAACTACTGACTAAATTCAATACAAGTATATGTGCTATATATATATATGAAAAAACCATAATGTATATTGTAATGACTACTTGATTGTATTTTTTAATGGTAATGAATTGTGCTTCGAGTTTACACAATTAAACAATTGTCATACCAACTACGGTACACTTACGGTACATAATTATCTATATCATTGTAGCAGTTATTATTATTAGTATCTCATTACTCTTATATGCATTCTACATCTTTTTTTTAATCGTAGTGGCTGTTTATTTTTGATAATAAAAAAAAGTGGAAAGAAATGCACGAAAGGAGTTGGGGGATTTCATAACAAAGTATAAAGAGA